>CM051843.1:4531153-5213653 GCA_028451465.1 Erethizon dorsatum
TCAGGACCTCGCGCGCCAGCAGGCGCCCATGCCACTGAGCAATATCACCGGCCTTTTTCTCATATGTGGGTTTTGGGAGTCGAACTCGGGCCCTCACGCTTGCCAGGCAGGCGCTTATGCCACTGAACTATCTCAACGGCCCAGTAGTCGTTTCTTAACGAAGCTGAATACTTAGAAGCACAGTGATTTTTTTCAGGAAAGTGAGATCTAGAAGTTGCCATCACGAAAGATTCCTTCTTATTTCAAATCCATTCTTCACAAATTTTAATTGCTTGGTCTCAGGACACCTTAAAAGACCTTCCTAAAATAAATGTTCATGGGAATAAGTCAGAAGAATGTTCTTTTTAATTGAGTCACTGACTGCTTGACTTTGAGTAACTCAATTTCAGTTTATTGGTCTTCAAGATAAATATATACATGTATATGCATGTGTGTATATAAAAACATATATATACACATACCAATGTATGCTGATGCTTTGATGTTAAATAAAGTCATTTATTTAAATGAAATTATATAGAAGTGGATATAAGGAAAAGAAATAATACATTCTTCAATACCAGAAGTACCTTTGATAGCAGAGCAGCTCCCTCGCTGCTATCTATTGAAAGTCAGCCCTTGACACAAGGGTTTCTAATAAAAACAAAAAAGAAAAAAAAATTATCTTTGAAAGTCGAGACCAATAAAGAGAATATATTGTGGGTGGTCCAAAATGCCAAGTAAATTTCATATTTGAGGTTTTGGTAGGAGCTGTGGAAAGTTGATGAGCTGTATAAGAGAACAAGTGCTTTTTAGATTTCCGCTATCCTATAAAA
This sequence comes from Erethizon dorsatum, assembly GCA_028451465.1. Classification (NCBI taxonomy): domain Eukaryota; kingdom Metazoa; phylum Chordata; class Mammalia; order Rodentia; family Erethizontidae; genus Erethizon; species Erethizon dorsatum. The sequence goes on from CM051843.1 coordinate 4,531,969, forward strand.
CAAGATTTCGTCCACTCAAACGTTGGATATAAGAAAAGAGAAGATGTCAAGAAAAGAAGAGAGAAATCACTGAGAAATGTGAATCAAAGTATTTCTGGGTGTCTGGCTATCCAAAAGACTTAGCTTTTTAAATTATTGTGTGTCTTCATTGTAAACCTCCATTTCTCTATTTTCCCCAAGTCAAATGAGAAAGTTCTTGGTGGAGCCATGAATTACAGATGGTCTTTCACAAAGATGGCTCAACTTGCATGGTCCTCTGATTTAGGATGGTGCAAAATGATATGCATGCAGTAGAAAATGTATGCTGTATTTTTAACACTGATCTTTTTCTTGGACTTGTGACATGCAGGACAGTCCTCTCTCATTTGACTGGGCTGCAGTAGTTAACTAGAAAATCATAAGGTCAACAACTGATACTTTTCACTATCTTATGTTGAAGGCTGTGTCAACCTAAATAATAAACAGAGGAAGATTCTCTAAAGATAATACATTTACTTGGGAAGAAGCATTGCAATGAGAATTTGTATGAATGTATCCTAGGAGGCAAAAGAAAACAAGGATTTTGAAAGGAAATATAAAAAGGTTTACGTAAGTAATTTTGAAGCAATTCTCCGTGGCTACAGGATAAATAACAAGAATGGCATCAATTCTAGACTGGACAGGCACTTGTTGGGCTGGTGTCACCACAGTAGTTGTTCTTCGTTAAAGTTGATGGCGGCCTTCGTGCAAGGTGGTATTTCATGCAGAGTTCTTTGTGATAGTGGTTATAAACAGTAATACATGCATAAGATCCTCTTCTCTGTGTCTCTTGGCTTTATTTTTTTTGTTGTTGTTGGGGTATGACCAAAGAAAGAGTATTTGGATTTCACAGCTATAATGTTTAGTAAGTTCAGTGTATTAAATGCATATTTGGCTTAAAAATATTTTCAGCTTCTTCTGAGTGTATGAAGAAGTAACCCCAATATGTCTAGTATCTGTACTTGCAAGAGTGGAGTGATAGAGTGAGGTATAGAAAATTCAAAATGGCACCCAATGAGGCCATGGGGTGTAGCTCAGTGGTAGATGTCTTGCCTAGTATTCATGTGGCTCTATCCCAGCATCACGGGGTCAAAAGTAATGTCCCAGATCCCCACCTCCTGGTCTTCATATTTTGCATCATAAATGTGAGCTAGACTCATTTCTAATGAATAGAACGCTGTGAAGGATGCTTATTCCAAGAGTAGCTTAGAAAATTCCTTGCTCTCCATTTTCTTCACATACCATTTCTTGCCCTCTCCGTCAATCATTCTAGGAAAACCAGATGCCTTGTTGGGTCAAACTAGCTGGCAAGGAACTGAGAGTGACCACCAACTAGAAGCCATAGTGTTCTATCACACAGCCTGCAAGAAAATAAATGCTTCCAACAAACACATGAGTAAGCTCAGAAGTAGATTCTCCCCACACTGGGTGCAGCATACTGCAGGGCTGGCTGACACCTTCTAAGGATTCCTGGACCCCAGGACTCAGGGTTGAGTTACGCCTGTATTCTTGTAACACACATGCCAGGAGAGAAGTAATGCTGTTGTTTTCAGCTTCTGGGCATTGAGACAACACAGCCACGGAAGACTGACACATGCTACTTTTATAAAGAATTGAGAGAGAGGCAGAGGGTAGCATTTGACTCAGATAGCATGAATAATGGGACAAGAACATTTTAATTTTTTATGTAGTTATAACTTAGCAATATTGTGGATCTGAATTCAAATTGGATTGTGAGAACCTAGGTTTCTTTAAGAAATAACAGAATTAATTATTGAATAAGCAACATCCTGAATCCATCTAAATGTAAAATCCAGAGCTAGAAGTTCACATATCTGGATCTAAAATGCAATGATATGAAGACAGAAAACAATGTGCTAAAATTTTAATCCAGATTGTCTTAAAAAATTCTTTCAGTCTAATCAGAATGTTGTGTGATGAATATTTATTGGCAAGAAAGACTAATTGATGTACTGTCTTGACCATAAAACATCATGTGTGGATTATAGTCATTCTAAGTAAGGCAGGTAGAGAAGGTCAAAGAATTAATTCTTTCCAAGACCAAAAGACAAAATAAGCAAAGAAAGAACCCTCTCTGAATGCGAGAGCAGCTGGGGCCAATCTGTTCTTTAAGTTGTACAAGCTCAATTTTCAATATCCATTTCCTTTCTTGTATCTTCAAAAAAAGAAAGAAATATCCCCTAGGTATTCAGATCTTACCTGGAAACTTTTCATTTTGTTTCTGGGAATATAGCCTCAAACCATGAAACATGAAAACAGAAAGTCTTGTACAACGTGACTTTTTCACTGCGGGTACTTGTGTTTGGCTTCAACTTAGCTGAAGAGTTTTGCTGTAGAAAATTGGATTTGCTCACTTTGAATGAAAATGGACTCACCAATCATGTTTAATTATATGACACTGAATTAATCACTCTTGTATCTCTCTGTTTATTTCCAAAACACTTTCTGTGTTTGTGCATCTATCTCCTTCAAATTGTATTTGCTCTCTCTCACTCTCTCTGTCTCTCTGTCTCCACTCCCCACCCCACCCTCTTTCTCTCTCACATGAACAGAATAATTTTTCCTGTGAGGTCAGAATTTTTCCAAATCTCAGAATGCTTCATTCTCCATGCAGGTAACTTGGCAAATAGTCTACCTCTAGGATATTCAAAATCAAAAACAATACAAAATTTTATATCTTCCTTAATTGTGAAGGAAAGTTAGTAATTTGGCAAACCTTTTGCATTTTCTCTCTAGTGCCCAGCCTGCCCCTTGTCTTGAAATTGAGTCAGTCTTTCTGTTGTATAGAAATAGCTGTGGCCAGGTAACCAAGGTTCCATTACTAACTCTGTCTCTAACAACGATCACATCATGTGCAACCTTACATCTAAATATGAAGAGTGAGTTTTAATGACTTCTCATTTTCTCTTTCTAATTATTACAAAATATTTGCATTATCGGAGATTGAATCCAGGGCCTTTGTGATGAGTTACATCTTCCCTCCTTCCTTCCCTCCCTCCTTCCAACTCTTTCTTTCCTTTCTTCCTTTGTTACTTCTTTCCTTCCTTCCTTCATTTTCTTACAGTGTCATTAAGTTTCCCATGCTTGGCTTGAACTCCCAATCCCCCTGCCTCAGCCTCCCCAAAGGGCAGGAATTATAGGCACGAGCTTCCATGCCTGGCTTTATCTCCTCTTACTGCAAATTTTCCCATATGCACGTGTTCTTCTTCCTTCTAGTGGTACTTCCCCATACATAATTGGTTCCTTTCAAAGATAGCACGAGAAATTCCTAAATGGTCTTCTTGCTTCCAACTACTCCTGATAGAAATTTACCCAACATCGTACCCACCACACCAAATAAGAATCATAAAATATCCCTTTGATTGAATCACTTGTCATTTGAATGGCATTCCTCAATTTCCTATGGTTTAGCTCCCAGGAACTGCCTCTGTCTTATTCCAATTCTATTTCCTGTCTTCCAGCTCTACTAGTCTAGTAATAATGTTGTGACTCATCCTAAGCTTTAGATCCATGTCATGATTTTTTTTCCCCTTATGTTGGTATCATTTGCACTTCTGTTTCATGGTAATAATCAATCTCTCTCTCCCCCCCCCTCTCTCTCTCCCTTTCTCTCTCTCTCTCTCTCTCTCTTGCTGCTTCAGAAATTTTTTACCATAATTTGTCCTTCTCTTTCTTTGGGCTGCCCCATTTGCTCCAACCTGCTATAGGTACCATACCCACTGGATAAATTCCATGTGATGCTTACAGTTGATTGTCTTTTGTTCTCCTTCATAAAAAGATTGTTGTGGGAACACTTAAAAAGAAATGTACCCATTTCAAAATTGTATATGTATAATATACTAATCTTTTTAGTTTAGTTTATTAGTACACGTGTGTAGTACATAATGTTTACATTCATTGCATGGAGTTGGTACACGCACATAGCACATCTTAATTCTTTTTTTTAATCCCCTTTCCATTCCCTCCCTCCACACTCCATCTGTCTCTTGATCTTTTTCACTCCTCCCCACTTTTTGGTCATGTTTGCAGTACATAATGTTTACCTTCCTTGTGTGGAATTGGTGCAATATATGAACGCTGACAATAGGGACAGATTTCCAGGACTTATTCAGCTTGCTCAACTAAAACTATGCTCACTGGGCCAGTAACATAGCTCAGTGGCATAAGCGCCTGCCTGGCAAGTGCAAGGTCCTGAGTTTGGTTCCTGGTACCCACATAAAGAAAAAAAAAAAAAAAAGCTATGCTCATTGGTGAGTGAGGGGTCTTTCAAATTGGCCCTTTGCAACCTGAGTTCATATCACTTCATAAGGGCAACTCTATGATTGTAACCTTGACAGTGTGCATATATTATTTGCACGTTCTTTGTAGGTACACAAAGCATACACATGGTCCACACCTGATACTGTGATATTAAGATAGCTCTAAACTTTGCACCAGGAAGCATAAACATCATTTTGGTGTACTCACAATGGATGATTGAGATGGGTTTAGGCAAATGATCTTTAGGTATCGTTGTGATATTGAACTGATTATGTCAACTTGTGTAAGAAACACCTAAGTAAATTGGCTTAGCGTAGCTCTGGGTATGGCTGAACGGAGTTACTGAAGACAGAAGTTCCACCCTGGGTGTGAGTGGCACCAACTAATAGGCTTTTAGCCTAGATGGAATAAAAAGGAGATGAAGAAGGATGTCTTGCCTCTGTCACTTCGGAGGAGCTCCAGCCTTCACCTTCTCCTTGGACATCATTTCCTGTCTTTCACTGCAGACTCTTCAGCCTCCTGATACCAAATTTCAGAGAACACTGAAGTGAGCTCTCAGCCTTCAACTGAACCTTTCCAATCTGCAGAGCACAGACAGCCTTTTGCACTCATCCCTGCCTGACTCTGTGGGTGGCCATTGTAAGCCTACCATGTAAATCCTTACGTATTTATAGATCTTACTTTAAATCCATTTCTGTAGTGAACACAGACTGATACACTCATGTTGAGGGATATCACATTCTGTTATTCTTCATATTAAAAGACAAGGTCAGGCTTGGAGATATTGAATATTGAATCTGCACAGCATTTTCCCTCAGTGTTGAGCAAATATTTGAAAGAACTGTCATTCAGTGGTAGTAGAGACCTCTGGGATGTGGGATATTCACTTGCTACAGTGTAACAAGTCTATGCAAGTTTTACGCTTCAAAGCAGCATACATTTATGAGCCAACAGCTTCCGGGGGATTGAACTTTCCAACATATTGCGGCTCAGCCGATTCTCTCTTTTGGGTCTACTAAGAATAAAATAAAAATGTAGGCAGGGCTAGGAGCTTGCAGAAAGAACTATTTCCAGAATTTTTAGGGAGGTTAGAGAATGCGTTTGTGGAACTGAGTGCTCTGTTTCCCTACTGCTTTCTTGTTCCTAAGGGTCATTCTTTATTTTTTCAGTTCTTATTTTTTTAGTACATGTTTGCATTCCATAATGATTACATTCTTGGTGGGGAGTTGGTACATGTACATGAAGCATCTTAATTCATTTTTTGCCCCTTTCCCTCCTATCTCTACTCTCTTCCTCCACCTCTTGATCCTCTTCCCAAAGCCTATTACCCTGAAATTCATCAGATACACAAGCTCAATTAACACAGCATTTCACTTATATGAGAAACCCTAACTGTAAATAATGATGAAGGCTCATTCTTATTCTTTGGCCCATGCCTCCATTTGAAGCCAGTAATGAAGGGCCCCATACTGTTCATTATTTGAGTCTTTCTGCCTCATCCTTGCTCTCCCTTCCATTTCCAAATATGTCCGTTAGAGTCTCTTTTGATTCAAGCCTTGTAATCTTGCAAGGATCCCACTGCATAATCCAGGATATTCTCTCTATTTTTAGGGAATCCAACTCTAACCATAAGTCCATTGGCAAGGACCCTTCAAAGAAGTAGCCAGATTAACATTTGAGTGAAGCATCCTAAGAAAGGACATCTTTCGAAGTATGCCGACCAACAATGCATAAGTCAACCATTTTCAAGGAACTCTTTCAAGTCAAAATCAACTTGAAAATACAGTAGTAACTGCAGGTAGAAGCAAGCTAGAATAAACCAAGGCCAAAGGCGAAGACTGTTGATCCTCATCCTGGGAAGGAGATGTGCAAAAAAGGGACAAATGTAGAAAAGTGTAGAAATTGTGGTGCTGAGGTTCCGTCTACATCCTGCATTATCTGCTCTTACCTAGTGTTAGAGTTTAGGTTTGAAATGTCCCCCATAACTCACATAATGGCTCACAGGCTTTTGAGCAAGTGATTGTATCATGAGAGGTTCAGCTTCATCAGTAGTTTAACACATAACTTCATGGCATTATTGGGAGGTGATGAAAATTTAGGAGGGGGGACCGTTTTGGAGGAAGCAGACATGGGGCTGTGAACACAGTGGCTACATCTGGTCCTTAACCCTTCCCCTTGGTTCTTTCTTGCTTTCTTAAATTGCTTGTTGGCTATCCCAAGATGAGCAGCTTTCCTCCTCTGTGTATGTCCATCATGAAGTTTTGCCTCATGATAGGCTAAAAACAATGGATTCAGTGATCATGGATGGAAACGTCTGAAATCATGAGTCAAAACAAACCTTACCCTCCTTATAAGTTCATTATCTCAGGTATATTGTCACAGTGACAACAGGCTGGCTATCATCTCTAGCTAAATCGAATTTAACTTTTGTTAACATTACTCCTAGTATTTCTCTCTGCTAGTTTTTTTCCACTAGAGCTGTGCTTTCTCCTAAAATATGCTTGAAGTTCTCCAACTCGTTCTTCAAGATCAAGTTCCCTTTTGCAGGTGTAATTTTCTGCTCTTCATCTTGCATTCTTTTGTGCTTATTTTCCCATGGTTACCTTTCGGGTTTGCAATCTTGTATTGCATGTATGAGTCTTTGCACATTTTGCATGAATTTCTTACCTACTAGATTGTAGTGCCTTCCTCTCTATTCCCATACAGCCTTTCACTGGTTCCTCAGATATAGTGGAAACTGAATCAATATTTGCAGAATAAAGTGTTATTATGGTAAATCAAATAGCAGGTTGGTGACAAATTGTGTTATTGAAGGTTAGTAGAGAAAAGCACTCGTAATTATGCTGGCGCAGTATTAGTTGTTTCCCTTTGAACCAAAAGTGTAATGTGTTTCCTTGAGGCTAAACGATATTGTGGATAACAAAAGCACAAAGCTACAGTTAAATTTAAATATTTATGGTATGTTAACGTGCTAAGCCTAAGCAGGCAGAAGAGAAATGCCAGAGAAAGCCACAAGTCAACCCCAAGGGGGAAATAAAAATCAGCCCTTGGTTGGTGAAGTAGCAGCTAATTTGCTGTAACTAACGCTATGACTTTCTTGGACAATACCAAGAACAAAAGAGTGTCGATGGAGTTTTTGCCCTTTGAGAATTGCGGAGATTTATAGCACTCACTTTCATCAAGGCTATGTGGGTACATGAGGTTTTGGAAACTCTCCCTGCAGTCATTCTTGGTTGTTTTGAGTTGGGTCATTGACAAAAGTAGTATTTTACCCTGAAGAGATGCTTACAATTGCAGAAAATCCTTTTAAGTTGCTTTGCATCTGCTAGGCATGTTGGTCTTTCATCGTGTTCATATCTGCTTCAAGTACATCAACGGTTTCAGCAGGAAAGTAGGAGAATCTGATTTCACTCAATGAGTTGCCTACAAATGTGTAAGTGTAAAGGGCACCATAAACACGCACGGGATTATTGAGTAATGAAGATTATCTAGATGTGTAGTGACAGTCATGAGTTGCTTAACAGGGATATATTCTTATAAATGCATGCAGAGGGGACTTCATTGTTATGTAGACATTATCAAGTGTGTTTACAGAAACTAAAACATCCCTAGGCAAGGCAACATTCCTGGATAACTGTCATCTAAGTCATCCGCAGCAGACAGAAATATCCTTCCATGTTACAGGGCTGGATTTTCTACTGTTGCTGCAACAGATAGATGCATGATTAATGGATAAGAGCAATTCCCTTTTTATTTATTACTAAGCATTATAGATAAGTTCAGGAGGCTCAACTGAGTTCTCTGCTCTGTTAGGGTTTGAATGTGTCCCCCCAAAGTTCATCTGTTGAAAATGTCATCCTCAAAGTCATGTGATAATGGAGGTGCCAGCTTTGGGAGGGTTAGGGGAAGATTAGGATTATGTGAGGTCAGGAGGTTGGAGCCTCTGTCATAGCATTAGTGGCTTTACTGGAAGAGAAAGACAGACCTGAGCTAGCACGCTTGCTGTTTCTCAATATGGGATGCTGGGTTGGTCAGCTTTCGTGATCCTGGGACAATGTACTCAATCCACACAATGTAAAAGAGAAGAGGTGGAATGTGGCTCATGGCTTCCAAGGGTCAGTCCATGATTGACTAGCTCCAAGACTAAATATCATGATGAAAGTGCATGATGGGAAAAAGCTAGTTACTTCATCACAGCCCAGATCAGAATACTGAGAAACAGTACCCACTGGCATGTCTCCTGTGATCTGCCTGCTCCAGCCTCCAAAACCATCAACCAAATAAAATTCTATTCTTGGTAGATTACCAGATCTTGGCCACTTTGTTTTAGCCCATCTTACAAGTCAAAAATTGGGTAGTGGCTGGTTTAGGGTCTTACCTGGAGGTCCTGGTGGGAAATCTGTTTGTGAGCTCATGCTACTGGAAGCATGCACATTTTTATGGTGAATAGTAGGAGCCACCTGGTGTCCTCTCTGGCTGTCAGCTGATGGTTGTTCTTTGGCTCTGTGAGCAATTCTGATTCCATGGCTGATAGACGCATTCTTTCATTCTCACAGATAGCCACAGATAACCTAGTCCTTCTCCTGCCTTAGGTCTTCCCCACCTATTCTTCTGCTCGCAAATTTCTGAAGCTTTTCTCTCAGGATTTCAAACATTGTCTTCCCTCCATGTTCTCAGATGGCCGTGTCTCTGGATGTGTGTCTGCGTACTCACCTCTTTTTCCCATATAGGCATTATTCCTATTGTGTTAGGGCTCATGCTAGTGTCCCCATTTCACTGTAGTCATCTTTTTAAAGACCTATCTCCAAATATAGTCTCAGTGTGTGGTCCTAGAATTCAAAGATTCAGCATAAGAATTTGAGGTGGGACACAATTTAGCCCATAAGACAAACAGCATGTGACTCAAATATTGTGAGGTTCAAGATGTGGGTATGGCGTGGAAAGAGCATTATTCAGGCTACCATAAAATTAAAAAATTGAAAGCCAGAAAATAATTAAGTGTATTATACAAGCTAGAACCCTAGAATCCCTGGTTAATTATGAAGCAGTGATCGAAGTTTTCATGTTGGCTGCCCTGTGTTTCTTCACAGTGAGGCATTCTGGACCTCCAATGGGACAGTGGCCCCCCCATTTATGGGAGTTATGTGGGCATTTAGTTAGGGCTTGTGACACAACTATTTTTCATCTCAGATAGCTTAGTAGACATGAAAATCATGCACTTTTCATTATTTCTAATTTTAAAAATCTATATTTTACCTTATTACCTAGGTTAATGTGCCCCAGTAAAGAGGTCCTGTTATGTCCTATAAAGTAGTCTCTAGCTTCATGTGGATATTTAACCATTAATTAAAAAATAATAATAATTCAGTGCCTTCTAATGGGTCGGTCAGCTTTTAGAATCTCAATATCCTCTTGTGGGACATTACTCTGATTTTTAGTTATGTAAAAGAAGAATAGCCCATTGTCATGGTAACCTGTATTGTGCAGGATTGGCCTAGATGGCAGCATTCTGATTTTTTAATGATATGATTCCTTCAAGATCATGTAACCTGATAAAAGGATATTGCAGTCTGGATGTTGACTTCTTATTACAGTGATATTTATGGTGATTCATTTGTACAAAGGAATGATTATGTATCAAATATAGAGCTAATGAAAAGACCACCATTTTTATTGAGGATGTCAACCAACGAAGAAATGTAATTGCCAGAAGATGTATCTGTCTGCTTCATGCATTTGGTTCAATGCTCTGATTCATTTCCAGAAAAGTAATATTGGCTTTCCTCTTTAATGATAAATTACAATCATTAGACACTCAAATGCTTAGCGTACGGTTGAGTGTTCTCTAGCCCTGGTCTTTCTTTTAAGATAAAGTTCAAATAAAAGCCAGTGAACTGTGAAAATTACCTCTTCATACAGACATGGTCACCAGTTTATACGAAGACAAAGCCGAACAAAACTATAATTCAGGGTTCATTAGTACAGCCTGTGGCTTTTGTGTGTTTTCTAAGTAACAAACACATTCAAAACCTCACAAAAGACCTCTATTTTCATCTATCTATGGATGCCACTAACTTCTTAAGTATATTTTATTTGAATTCACATAACTCAATAGACATTTTAGAACAGTTTTGAAAGCTATCCAGATCTTTGGACAAATGATGATCTTGTGTAGGTAGTAATGATAATTTACATTGATATTTTATGGATTTGCCATGAACACCTAGATAGTTGAGTTACTTAAATGGAAATAAATGAGTGTGGACAGCACCTTATTTCTGTTGATTTCTATAATGTTGACAGTTCATGGCCCAGTAGAAATCTGTGATGCAGCTGGGTTTTGGTGAATGCACTGTTGGTATTGATAAAACCAGGATGTTATCCAAATGTTCAGGAACAGTTCAAACAACCAGCAGACGGGCAGATAGTTTTGCACCTTTCTCCCCAGATGTACCTACTTCCTGTGTGTAGCACTAATGTTTAGTAACCCCAACACTGCATCAAAATAGAAGTCCAGTATCATGGTATTTTGCCATGGCTCCACTATTTTAGACAAACACAGATGCTTCTGGGTGTCCAGTGAGGTTACATCCCAAACACCCATCCTAGGTTGCAAATACCAGTTGGTCCAGAATGCATGGGACACATACACCCTAAAGAATAGCATAGCTTAGCAACACAGTACATTAAGTACCACATCTACATGGCTGGCTGACTAGTGGCTGTGCCACACTACCATTGCCTGAAATTACAAAGGTGAAGTGTGCTATTTATTGCTAACCTGAGGAAAAAGGCATAAAAACTCAAAGTTGCAATTATGGTTTTTATTGAATCTGCATTGTTCCTGCAAAAAAATCAAAAAGTCAGGAGTCAAACTATAGTATGTCTGGGACGATCTGAACAATTTTAAAGCATCTTATGAACTCCAAATTCTTTCAATCCCCTTAATATATCACAGGACCCCTGACTATATACTGTTCTCAGACATGTAGGATATTAAACTGATGGAGTTCGAAAGCCAAATCACCAGATCAAGATTCAACGGCCTTTTGATGTTGACAGGTAAAATATGACTAATTTACTTATTCTGAGCATCTGGTTAGCACTGCAGATACAAACACCTATCTAACAGGGTATTTAGAACTGCTTAAAATGACTCACATAAAGCACCAAGATTCTGTTTTCACTGACTAACATCTACAGCAAGTGTCAGCAAACTTTCCCCGGAAAGCACCGGATTGTAAATATGTTCCGCTTGGCAGGTTATCTGATTTCTTTCACAGATTATCAACTCTAATATTGTACTGCCTGCATGGCAATAAACAGCCAGACACAGCCATGTTCCAATAAAACTTTATTGACATAAATCAACTGGTGGGTCGAATTTGTTCCTCAGCTGTTATTTGCAGACTTCTTCTCTGTTGAATCTAATATCAGTTGGCCAAAAATATAATATTTAGCCAGAGGGCCCTGCCATATAGCTCTACTTTTCTTGCCTAAAATGTCCTTATTTTTAACATTTCTTGTTGATAAAATAACATTTTCCCCTTTTACCATACCTATCACCCAAATTTAGCTTATTATTTACTCAGAGTGAAGAGAAACTTGCATTTCTTATTTGTAGAATCCCCATAGTCAAATGGAAGATGAACAGTCATGGTCCACAGCTTCAGGAATAAGAAGTAGTCTAGAAATCATGATCAAATTCATTCACCTATCAGCTGCTTGTTACATTTCAATCTTGTATTTGGAAGCATTATTTAAGACAGTGTTGTCATTAAAAGATGAAGTTATTATCAGAGTTCTGGCACATAGAAAGCTTTCCACAAATAGAGTGAAAAAGTTCCTAAGCTCAGAACAAACACTATAAACAAGGAATATTTAGACTTCATCTTTTTTGAGAATCTAAGGCTTATTACTTAGATCAGGCTTGTGGTGTTTCGAACAAGTAATAATGGAAGTGGGATGTCTAGACTCCAAGTTGTAGCTGGTATAAAATTTACAGTACTGTACTAAGTTTTTTGTGTTGAATTTTTACCAAAAGATCTAGGGATGCCTCCACATATACAAACTTAATTATCTTCTACCTCTACATGCAGAGATATAATCTACACAGAACTACCAACATCAAGCTTAATACTATTATTGAAAAAGAATTCTTGTGATAGTGCGGAGAGATGCTGAAGGTTGAACATACACCCTACATAACAAGAATATGTGAGTGGTTTCATATTCCTTCTAGCTTTTCGGAGGAGGGATGCTAGAGATTGAATCTAGGGTATTTGCACTGATCTGCATCCCTGATTCTTTTTTCATGTTTTATTTTGAGACAGAGTCTCGCAGAGTTGCTAAGTTGCCAGGGTTGGACTTGAACCTGTGATCCTTTCATCCCAGCCTCCAAGACAATTATAAGTGTGCACCACCACACATGGTTCCTTGCAGTTTTTGATATTCACACAAATCTAGACTCTCACTTTAGGGTAGATAAAAATGAACTTGGCTCTGTCAATAGTTTTCACTGCTTGTAAAGACCAACCATGAAGCAAATACGTATCTTAATGATGTAGGTTTTGAGACATATATGGACGAAACTCACACTTGAGATTCTTAAAAAAGTCCCCAAGAATTAGGATGACTCAATAAGGTTGCTGAAGGCTTTGATGGAATCCATAGGTGCTTGACCAAGACCAAAGATTGAAGTTATCTGAATTGGGACCAAGATGAGATGAAGCAACAATATTGCTTCTTGGAGTGCTGAAGTGTCTCTTAAATCCTTATACGTCAAATGGAAAAGGAGAAATAAGCCAAAGGAAAAGAGAGTGCAAATAAAGCTTCCATGTGCAAATTCATGAACAGTCAATGAGGTAGACATAGAATGGAGGAGATAATTGGGACACTCATGGCTTGACCAATCTTCGTTTGATCATCAAAGTCCCTGAAAAATCTTGTTAGGGGCTTTCCCAAAATCCAACAAAAGGGATAAAAAACACAATCTTTCCTTTGGCTTGGTCCTTTAAATACCAAGATCCTGGTGTTAACCTGCAATTCAGCATGGATGATGAGGACATTGAATAAATTCTTGAAAGTGGTTCTCTAAAAATAAAATGAAATGGAAGCTCACCTATTAAATATTGATGACTACGGCATCCTGGTAGTCCTTTGATATAGATGTTTTTGCTGTAGGCTGAATTAGTTAATTAATTTGCATCAGGCTTCTGAACTTGAAATGCCTTTTTCTAAACTGATATGCATTTTAGAAACAAGACTGTGGAGTTCGAAGTAGGGCATCAAGCTACACCTCGTCTTGAGGTGAAAACTTTGATTCAGCCCTCCTTTCTGAGTTCTGAAATGCTGTTTTCAAGTCATGATGAAGACACATCTCGGCAACTCTGTCATCACAAAGGTCGTGCAGTTTTATACTCAGTATACCTTTAAGCAATCTGCAGGGCACTTTAGATGAATTTGGTTTGAGTTAGTGTGGAAACCTCTTTTCAACTTTGAAGAGGATGAAATTTGTGGATTTTTCCTTTCAGAGATAATGTGATTTATTAAGTAGTAGATTTTTTTTAAATTTCACAGCTTCTTCTTTTTACCAATATTTATCCTTGGCACTGAGCCAAATACATAGAATGCAAAGATGAATATGACCCAACTGCTCTTTTTAAGAGGCTTAAAGTTATCAGGGGGGAATATATTTAACAAAGGAATTGATATCACATCATAGTATTGACCAGAATTTCGAACACTATGGCCTATGGGACATATTAAGTTTGGAGCCTACTTTGTGAGGCCTGTGATAGTAAGATTTTTTTTTCTTTGAGGGAACATTCTAGAGACTGAACCTAGGGCCTCCAGGGAGCTGCATCCCCCACACTTTTAAATTTTTATTTTTTGGAGGGGACAGGGTCTCACTAATTTACGAAGTTTCCCAAGCTGGGCTAGAACTTGTCATCCTCCTGCCTCAGCCTTCCGGAGTGCTGTGATTGTATACATGTACCAGCATATCCAACTAAGAATTTTAACATATTTAGATGAAAAAAAATCAAAAGAAGAATCATATTTTAATGTGAAAATTATTTTGAAATCTACTCTTTTTGTATGACCCAACTGTCTCATTCTTTGGTATTTACTCCTCGAAGTTGAAAAGTTATGTTCACATAAAAACCTCCATAGGGATGTTTACAACAGCTTTCTTCACAATTGCTAAAACTGAGAAGCAGCTCAGATGCTCTTCAGCATCGCATAAATAGACAGCCGTAGAATCAGAGAATGAAATACTATCCAGTGCTAAAAAGAAGTAAGTTATGAAGACATAAAAAGAAATGCAGAAAACATAAATGCATATCACTAAGAAAAAAAACACACCCTCTGAAAGGCCATGTACTATATAATTCTAAATGTTGGATACTGGAAAAGATGCAATTATGGAGATAATAAAAAGATCAGTGGTCCCCAAGGGTTAGGCGCTGGAAGGGAAGAAGAGGGAAGCATATGCAGTACTTAAGTCAGCAGAACCAGTTTTTTTGTTTTGCTTTGTTTAGTTTAGTTTTGTTTTGTTTTGTTTTTTGTGGGTACTGAGGGTCGAACTCAGGACCTCGCGCACCAGCAGACACCCATGCCGCTGAGCAATATCACCGGCCCTTTTTTCCTTTATGTGGGTTCTGGGAGTCAAACTCAGGACCTCACGCTTACCAGGCAGGCGCTTATGCCGCTGAGCTATCTCACCGGCCCTAGAACCAGTTTTTATACTGCTGCCACAGTTGAAGCATGCCATTATACGTTTGAGCCACAGAATATACAACACCAAGAGTGAACCACAACATAACCCATAAACTCTGGGTGATGGTACCTGTTATTGTGTGTTTATGAATTGCAATGAATGTACTTCTCTGACTGGGGTTATGGATAGAGCATTTCTGTGTACACAGAGGCAACAGGAGAATTTGGAGACTCTCTACTTCTACCATGAAGTAGAATCTAAAGTGAATCTAAAGTGAATCTAAAGTGTCTAGAAAATCAAGGGCAAGAAAATTTTGTGAAGCTCATATATCAGTGTCTTCAAATATGTTTTCATTGCTATAAAAATATTTTTATTCTTTTACATAATGTCCATGGCCTCTTTTCAAATACCCTGGCTAAGCTGAGAGGTTGACACAGAGATCATTTGGCCTGCACAGATAAAAATGTGTATATTTGGCCCTCAGTGGAGAAAGTGAGAGGCTAATTTTTTGAGATTCTCCTGTATCTATAAATTGACCATCGTGGTCAAAGGCAGGAGTCAGCAGCTTTGACTTCCTGTGACACAAGCAGAGCTGTGCTTTGCCAACCCATGATTTCTATCTGAATCATGGAAAAGAACCCTCAACCCGTTAGATCTTTGAGGTGGATTTTGAAGAGGGGATTATGAAGAATGAATGTTGAGGTGGATTTTGAAGAATGAGCTAGTGTTAGGGTTTGGAGGATATTTCTGTTTCTTCACACCTCTGTAGTGTATTCCGTAGCATTATTGGAAACTACACACATTGCTGCAGTTGTTACCCCAGAACATACTAGATTGGTGTCATTAATTCCTCCAATCTGTATTGGAAATACAGATTCGTGTGTGGTTGTGGTTTTGATATTTTGCATTTTATTTTGTTCTAATTAACAAGTTAGATTTATTATGTACCACATAATGGCATAATGATAAATATATCTATATCTATAAATATATCTATATCATATCTATATATAGAGTGAGAAGAATTTGATCTCCTGAAGAAAAGAATTATTTTGAAAGACATTACCTGGTGTCGAATGACGCATGATTTCAGTCTTGTGATTTTTTTATAGGTGCAAGGTGGACAGATCACATTATTTTCCCCTGAATTCTGTTCTTTGTGTGTTTGTGGCTGTCTTTTTTTGTACTGCAAAGCTATTTTTGATATGATATCAGGGGCACATATAAAAAGGCATGCACATTGCAAAGAAATGCAATCTGAACTAGCCATACAGTATATAAAATACATAAGCCACAAAAATAGTGATTTATTGTCAAAT
This sequence comes from Erethizon dorsatum, assembly GCA_028451465.1. Lineage (NCBI taxonomy): Eukaryota > Metazoa > Chordata > Mammalia > Rodentia > Erethizontidae > Erethizon > Erethizon dorsatum. The sequence continues at coordinate 4,548,307 of CM051843.1, forward strand.
ATCATGCCCTATGCACAATTGTGGACATTCTCTTTTTTTGTTGTTGCTGGGAATCAAATCCAGGGCCTGTACACTTAACTACATCCCCAGCCCTCTTCTATCCTTTTATTTTTTATTTTGAGATGGGATGTTTCTAAATTGCTAAATTCCTTAATCTGGGCTTGAACTTGTGCCTCAGTTTTCTCCAGTGCTGATATTATAGGTATCTGACACAATGCCATGCTTGTGTGATACTTTCATCTGACTTGGGAGTTCAGTGGGTTTGTTCATACCAGCATCCCTGCGAACATATGAGAATTGTATTGTGTGACAATTATTCAGGTAGCTGAGGCATCACTAGGTAATACCAATTTTTTAGCACTATTCTGATTGTCTTGCCCCCCCCCCGGATACATGTCTCAACGTTGTTGCAATGTCATCATGCTGCCTAGGTGCTTATTCTGGTTTATCAGTGGGGAAAAGCAGTTCTGCTAATTGTGCAAGAAGCTAGGAATAGGACATAGAAGTGTCTACATCTGTCCTTGTATTACAGTTGGGATCCAATATGTCACCCAAAAAGGTTCATTGTTTTTAAGGTTTGGCTTTCATGTGATGGGCTTTTGGAAAGTTCTTGGATGAGGAGTGAACTTGCTTCAGCAAGAGGATTAATCTATTGATGACATCATAATTTGATGGCATTATTTGGAAATGATGAAAACTCTTGAGTTGGGATCTAGTTGCAGGTAGTGGGTCATGGGACCAGGACCCTGAGTTCTGTAATTGGTGTCTGGACTCTCTCTCTCTCTCTCTCTCTCTCTCTCTCTCTCTCTCTCTCTATATATATATATATATATATATATATATATATATATATACATATGTATATGTATATATATGTGTGTGTGTATATATATGTGTGTGTGTATATATATATATAATTTATTTCTATATATAATTTATTTCTGCATTCCGGCCACCATGAAGTGCACAGCTATCCTCCACCATTCCTATCCACCATGATGCTCCTACCTTACCACAGACCCATAGCAATGGAGCCAGCAGACTATGAACTGAAACCTCTGAAACCATGAGCCAAAACAAACCTTTCCTCCTTCGAACTGTTTATCCCAAGTGTTTTTTGCCAGCAGTGAAAAGGTGACAAGGACACGTCATCATGGGTTAAAGAATGTGTGGGCACTCTTGAGTCATGCCTCTGTTCTAGGGAGCAGAGTGGTTCTGTGGAGTGACTTCTTTCTCAGAACAATACCAAAAAAAAAAAAAGAAGGTCCTGAGTTTGATTCCCGGACCAAAAAAAAAGAACAATGAAGACTGGAGGGGCTGCTTCATTTTTATTTATTATACTTATTGACACATATTAATCGTGCAAAGCAATGAGATTCACCGTGATTTCTACCCATGAATATTCATGCATTATGTCTGTCCACCCTTCTTCTATCCTTCCTCCACTCTTCCTCTGCCTTCCTACCTCCCTTAGCACCTTTCCAAGTCCCTGAAAACTGCTCTTCGTTTATTTCTGTGCCCCTCACCCTACCATTCTTTGTCTCCAGTGACCACTCTTCCATCTGTTACTTCTACAAAGCTGACTTAGTGGTTCCCATCAAGGACTAGGTACATGAGGAGGATTTCTTAATCATGATAATTTTGCAGGAATATGGGTGAAGTTCAATGATGTTCATTACCTGCAAGTCCTTCTACAGCTTTCAAAGGAATGCTATTCTCCTTTCCCATATGATTAATATTGCATGCACACATGTGTATGCATACATACAAATAATAATTATTGTCCTGTGCACTGGGATTAACATATAAGGCTGCTGACTTCTCCTTCCATTTCTATTCACTGATAGAACATCAGGAAGAGTTGTGATAAATTATCCATTACTATCTGCCATTTTCCAGAGTCTTGGAATGAATTTCGAAGAGGTCAGATGAACAGCTGTAAGGTAAAATCAGATTTCCTGAATTTTCTACTCTACAGTGGTATATGTCAAATCCCACTGGTATCCGATTCCCAGATTCCTGTCTTCCACATCGTCACTGAAAATAACCATGAGAAGAACAAGTCTGGGTTTTTGAGCTGTTGCTCTTCAATGGATGTCAAAGAAGTGAAACTTGAGGGGGGAAAAGACAGAATGACAGGTAATTAAAATGAACTTTTCTACCTATTATCTTGATGAAAAATTTCCAAATTATCATCATGTATTTTTCTAACAGAAGGTAGACAGTCATTTGCCAGGGATAGTTTGAAAGTAAGAAATGCAAAGCTCAGCATCCAGAGGGAACCTGAGAGTTGAGGCATGGTGACAAAATGGCACATTAAAGTCAAAATTATGGCACTTCCATTGCCTCTTTGATGGGCAAATTTAGCATTGGCCTGCTAACATTCTGTGTTGGAGAGGCAGATGCCTCTATGTCAAATCACACCTAACTGTAACTAATTGCTCCTAGGATAGCACTTCCTGTTGGAGAATATTCACGTGATGCATGAAGAAAAGCACAGCCAGTTTGCTTGCCAAATGGTGATGAAAACATTTCAGGGAAGCTAACGAGCACACGTCAACTCCCCATCTTCTACAAGGTCCCTCGTTAAGATGCATCCAAGCCAGGTGTCAAGGATGGTGCAGAATCTCCTTATCTGCTGAACATGACCAAGACCTACAACCAAATTGCAAAGAAACACATTGGGGCTATAGATGGCCTGACTTAGAAAGACTATATTGAACTGCAAGTAATAGATGAAAGGGTTCTTTGTGAGCTTCAGCAACATGACTGATGACGGCTCGGTTCTGCAGTGGGATTTGCTTATTGGGAGCCGGCTAATCGAGTCCAGAGGATTATCACCTGCTGGCCGCTTTATTTCCTGTGCATGATCAAAGGTGGCCAGATTTCTTTCTAGATGATGAATGGGGTGTGCCAAGGAGCATGAAATGTACAGGTCTGCAGCATAGCAAGTGAAGCTCATTCTTTGTGGAGAGCCAGGCAGGGAAGGATGGCCAAGTGCTCCACGAATCTGCACCCCCCGGGGGCCACACTGAGAAGACTACATGATGGGGAGTAGGTAGGTGCAGCTGATGGTGAGGAGTTTGTCCTGGGGCTTCGATAAAAATGATTTTAATTAGATATTTATAAGCCACAGCAAGTGGCTACTTAGGAAAAGGATTTAGTAACCAAAAGCAATCTGGCAGAGGTCACTGAGAAACAGCACCCCAAGATGGATGCGTTATGAAAGTGGATGTGAGTATTATCCCAAATATTTGCATGCTTACTTCCAGGATGTGTTTCCAAGACTGTGGGAAGGCAGTCACTGCATGGCCTATATGTCCATCTATAGATGAAAGAATAGAGAAAGTATGGTATTTCTACATGACGGAGTACTATTCTGCCACGAACAAGGATGACCTTGAGTCATTTGTAGGAAAATAGATGCACCTTGAGGCCTTAATGTTTAGTGAAATAAATCAGACACTCCAGCTTAAATAGCGCATGGTTTCTCTTATACAAGGAACCAAGAGTATGCATAAAGACCAAAATAGAAGATAGGAAACAAGAAGTTGGGAGATACATATTTCTCAAATTGGAAGGCAATAAAGGGGGAGAGACCACAGGGTAGGGAATTAAAAAAAAAATGAAATGTCTGACATACACATACCAACTCCACACATGGAATATAAATACTATGTACTACAACATTAATTAATAAAAAAATCCAAAAAAGGGAAAATCGTGTTTGTTATGCAAATGCTTTCTCTTTAAACAAGATACAACAAAAGATTCTCCAACATACTCTAATTGTTCCCAAATATAAAGACTTGGTAAAATATATTTTCATTATGTGATTGTTCTCCCAAAAGAAATGATTTTTTTTAAACAATAAATGACAAAATCTCAGTATGGTGGCACAGATATATAATCCCAGATACTCAGGAGGCTGAGACAGGAGGATTGCTAGCCTGGATAACTTAGTGACTTAGTGAGACCCTGTCTCAAAATAAAAGTAAACAAAAAGAGCTGGGGATATACATGAGTGAGAAGATCCTGTGTTCAAACCCCAGTACTGCAAAAAAAAGTAATAATTATACAATATACATCAGAATAACTGAGAAAGTAAAGATGAAATCTATGTCTTTTATGCAAAGCAAAAGCTGAAATGTGATTTTGGTTCACACTCATTTTTCACAATGATGAGAGTGCAGGGGGTGTCGATAAGTGACTTAATACATGCTCCCCACCACTGGGAATGTCTGCTGGAAAAAAGCGTACTAGAAGGTAAGATGGTCATTGTCATGTACCTGTCCTCTTCCTGGTTGCAATTGGCACAAACCCCATGATCCCTCTCGGGTCCCTCTATCACTCTTCCTACTGAGGCACCAACTGCCACTTCATCCCTTTACTTTTGTGTTCTCATCCCTCCCTTTCTGCTCCAAGTCCTGCTAGTGGTGCTTACACTCATTTATTTATTAGCAGGCACACAAATGATTTACCCTGAGTTAGCAGATGAAGCAATTATATTCTTAATCCAATCAAGATGAATGAACTCAGGAAATACACTCCATAATTTCTCATTAAGAGCAAGCCATCCTTTGAAAAACACCATACCCTGCCTCCAATAGAGTAGCCCCAAAGGGTCTTTGAATGAGTCATACCCATTTAGCTGCTTTCCAAAAGTAGTGATGCTTTTTTCTTTTCCCTAAGTAATTCAATTTATTGGGAAAAAAATGAATCTTAAGTCATCTAGACCTGTGTATATCCACTTTATTCATTGAGACTTGCTGGAATGTTATTCCAAAGTACATCCACATTTTCTTGGAAAGACACTTGTCAGCAAATCATCTGGTCCATTTTCTTTTTTTTTTTTTTTTTTTTTTTTTTTTTGTGGGTACCGGGGGGTCGACCTCAGGACCTCGTGCGCCAACAGGCACCCGTGCCACTGAGCGATATCACCGGCCCCTTTTTTTTTCGTATGTGGGATCCGGGAGTCGAACTCGGGCCCTTGCGCTTGCAAGGCAGGCGCTTACACCGCTGAGCCATCTCACCGGCCCATCTGGTCCATTTTCAAATGATTCACTTCCACTATCAAAATCCATTTTTCTTCTTTTCTATAACTTGAAAAAACGTGCCCCTTCAAACATCAGGTTTGTTTAAAGAGTGTTTTACAGCGAAATAATGATGTATATAAATCCTTTCTCTAAGAAATCATTGGGATTTTTGCATCCTCTCCAACTTCAGATTTGTAGACTATCTCCATTAAAGTTGAATTATTCTAAGTCTGATCGAGGTAGTTAATCAGCTGCCACTAAGCAAGAGTAAATTGTGCAGTGCTGGGCTGTAATAGCGTGGATTTTTACACTGAAAAATAAACACTGTGAGAATTATTCTAAAGACCTTTGATGCAGCATCTATTAATCAGCAAACAGAGGCACTGGTTATATTTTCAATACAATACTCAAAGGTAAAAAGGTTTCCATTCATAGGATCCTGGAATATTTTTAGTCTGAATGCCACACAGAGGGAGTTAGAAAACTGAAATATCTGCTTCTAAAGGCATATGTGGGTTGAAGAATAATACCTAATTCCTACCTTGAGCGTTCACGTAGCTTTATTTGGAATTTATGTTTTATTTACTGCCAAGTAAATGACTCTTTAACTATATTTAAACTGGGGTTGCATGAATATTTAACATAATGGTTCCAACCCATAGAACAAAAAATATTTCATTCCACTTAAAGCTTTGAAACCTTTCTCTTAAAACATTGGTATACACAGTCTTAGTTATGAAAATAAATAGACTGAGAATAAATAAGCTATTGCCAGTTCTTTATATTACGGAATTAAAAAGAAAATTAGATAGACTTTCCCAAAATATTTAAAGCTATCAATGAAAGACTGAAACAAATTTAGTATAATAGCCCTGATTACTAGGCTGTTCTTAGATTATTTTTAAGCTCTGTCTCTCCGAACTTCTCTGCTAACTGATCATTGCAATTATCCCCAATTTGTGTATAAGGAAACTGAGGTCTAGATGTATTAAATAATCACCTAGAATCCAAAGTTAAGAAAGACAAGGATAAGGATTATGTGCCCATGTTTGAACAGGTTGGGTTCAAACCATTGTCCAAGTTCAGAGGATTTCCTTGTTTACATCAGGAAAAAGCTCACTAATCCACACAAAGAACCAGGGACTTAGAAAAAATACTTGTATCAATCAGTTAATACATACTCGCTGTGTACAAACACACAGAGTGCGATGAGAAGAAAATTTTACAAATAGCAACACAGCACACACATCCAACAATGATGCTAAGTGGAAGAGAGACACAATTTCAAATAGCTATAGGACAATATATTGGTTAGTAAGAAAACACAACATAACCTGACTACTACATTCTCCAAGGATGACTTGGAACAATTTTGTTTGTTTGTTTGTTTGTTTTACTAAACACATAACAAACCTGTCACTGCAATGTAATCAAATTTTTATTCTTCTGTCTTTGAATGTAAAATTTAAGTTTTAATGGGTCATTGAATTTACGTTTGACAAATCTGTCCTATCCCATCTCACGACTCCTGATTCTGCTGTCAAGATTTATGCTGTTTCCCACAAATAAAATGGATTAAAGGCATTAAGTAAAACTCTCCAAATATTGCTTAATATCTCTTGTTTTTCTGAAATTTAGCATAGTTGGAAATTAACTCTAATGGTTCTTTAAATGTCTAAATCAATGGTGGCAACCCTATGGCACATGCGTTCTTTGTTTTTAAGACAAAAAGATGTTAATGTGTGAGTTATTTTTTCTAAACTAAAACCTCAGTACTCAGGTTCAATTGCAGTGTCGACACTTTGAGATAAATAAGTGGGTTTTGGGTGGCAGTTTGGGCACTCATCTCTAAAAGGTTTGCCATCACTGTTCTAAATGAACCCTGAACTGAGAGAGAGAAAACATAGGGGAAACATAGAAAACATAGAGAAAGCATAAATATATGTTTAAAATATTATTTGAAAGCCAGATGGGGAGGACACACACTTATAATCCCAACAGTCTGGGCAGCTGAGGCAGGAAGACTGCAGCTAGGAGCCCAGCCTGGGCAAGACCCTGCAGCAAAATGAAAAATAATGAAAGGGCAGGGAATGTAGCTTAGTGGGAAGGTCCTGGATCCAAACTCCAGAACCACCCCCCAAAAAAAATTATTTGATCTCAGTTTTAACAATCTGAAATGGAAATCATAATTTGTCATCATTTACCCATAGAGTTTAGGTTTGGGAACATAGTTTGCTAACTGTTGACATTTATAAAAATGTCATCTATGCAGGCAGGAAGTGTTATTTCTCCAGCATGGAGCAACACGGTTGCCTTTCTTAGGTACAGACAATCACCTAAATTTCCTTTACCTTTCGACATGAAGTCATTTTACACTGTACTGGGAAAGCCAAAGGTAAAATAGAGACCAACAAGAAGAAATACAGAGTCAAGTGTCCCATGTCCTCTCAGGTGTCAGTGTGGTCATCATGCATAGAAAGAGGTGAGCAAAGGGAACAAATCTATGTACAATTTCCAAGTGGTGGATGAAAAAGAAATGACCCTGAACAGATGTCACAATCCTCATCTCCAGTACTGTACCCAAACCAAATCACCTCCAAGGAACAATTAAAGTTGTAGTTGGAATTAAATTTTTAATCAGCTGTTATTGAAATGGGGAGATGATACCTGACCATGGGTTGGGACTGATATAATCACAAAGGGCTCTTCAAACTCAGAAAAGGAGAAAGAAGAGGTGAGAGTTGGGAAAACTGTTGTGTGGACTGATTCAGAGTCAGAGAGATGCCACAATAATAGCATTGCAAGAAGAAGGAAGGGACCAGGAGCCAAAGCAAGCAGGCAGCTTCTGGCCACTGAAGAAGGCAAGGAGTAATCTTCCCTCAAACCTTGCAACTACAGAATTGTGCCAACACCTTCACCTTAACCCACGGAGACCCACTGAGCCATTTGCAGAATTGCAAAGGCAAGACATTTCCCTTAAATCACTAGGTCATTTTTACAAGCACCTAATAAGTCAAATGCACATGAATCAAGATCCTCCAAGAACAAATTCTGAGATGCGGCAATTTGATGAATACCTCTTTGTTCTGGAAGGACTTAATTCCAACTTCCCTGCTCCCCTGTGTAGTGCGTAAGGCTGAGCAGTGCATACAGTGTGATTGAAAACTATGGTGAATACAATTTTTAAAAATTTATTACAGTAAAAGTCACATTGTCTTCACTCCCCTCAAAAGTCTGCCTCACTTTGAAAACACTTATCCCACACTTATCCCACACTTCTTGCCACTTTCTCAAGCTGCTGTGGAGTCCTCCTTCCTGCATGTCTTTAGTTGCACTGTGGTGGCTATCTTGATCTCCTGAATTAATTATTATTTTTTTTTTGTGGGTACCGGGGGGTCGACCTCAGGACCTCGCGCGCCAACAGGCGCCCATGCCGCTGAGCGATATCACCGGTCCTTTTTTTCGTATGTGGGATCAGGGAGTCGAACTCGGGTCCTCGCGCTTTCAAGGCAGGCGCTTACGCCGCTGAGCCATCTCACCGGCCCCCTGAATGAATTCTTAATGTTAATTTTTCCTGGTCATTTCGACTTCGGGAAAAAGCTAGAAGTCTCCTGGTGTCAGATCCAGTGGATAAGGTGTATGACGACACAGATATGGCAACATGTTTTTACGAGCCTCCTCTCCACTGGACGGCACTCATGGCAGCATTCATTGTGTTTTTGATCACGTTTCATAAAAGCACAGGAAAGAGAACTCCAGGGCTGCCTCAGCAAGTGGCAAGAACAATGGGGTAAGTGTGTTCAAAGTGAAGGGGAGGGTTTCAAAATGCGTTCACGGCAATGTGTTTTTTACTGATTTTTTTTTTTTTAAATTCAATCCTCAGCTTATTCTTTGATCACATCTCATAAGCTCCTTGCGGGCTCCATACCACAGTGTGGGCATCTATTCAGAGTTGGATTTCAACTCACAGAGTGACCATTTTGCTTCACAACTGGCTCCTTGTCGCATGTTCTGTAGCTGATTACTAAAAGTCACAAGGTGACACACAGAAGCACGCATGGTAGGATTAAAAATCAGCTTGGGTGTGTAATCTCAATTTTGTTGAATTTCCGCTCTCTTTTCCAAGGTGGGCTTTGAGCAGGCATCATAGGCATCTTGGAAACTTGTGTGAAATTCTCCCTAAAGCCTCACCCAAAATGCATGGAGTGAGGACCTGCATTTTAGCAGGGCAGTTCACGTGCAGACAAAAACTAGACACCCACCTCCCAAGAAAAGTGGTCTCAGCCTTAGCTACACACTGTCATCCCATGGGAAGCATCCGATTATATTGCTATGGAAAATGGCTTAGGAATCAGGATCATAAAAATGATTTTCTCTGGTGTACACAAAGCTAAAATCACTCAACATTATGTCAACATTGCTTTACAAAAGTTGGTCTTTTGTAGAATTAACAGGCTAGCTGTCATTTACCTAATATCAATCATCAGTCTAAGATGCACCGTAGTCATTAAATAATCACATTCTTTCATCAACTCTCCTTCTCTTTCTTCCTACACTACAATCTAGAAGACGTAGGGTGTATTAATCTTTGTAAAAAATCATGTTATTCAGGTCCGTGTTACTACTTTGAATTATGAAGAAACTTTAAGAAGTAAAGAATAAAAGTATTGGAAAACACCTTTAGAAATCTCACTTTAATTTTGTGAAATGTTACATTATTAAAAATGGTAAAAAAATTTGCTTTGTTTGAATTTGCTTTATTAAAAACCTTGTTCATGTGATGTGTCACAGATTAATTTGTTTGAAAAGTAACTTTTAGAATATGCAAAAAGACAAACAAGTTCCTTATTATTTTGAAAATATCCCAATTACAAAGGTAGTCAACATCTTTTTGTCTTAGTAAACAGTTGTATTGTGGTTAACCTTCAAGACAAAATGAAACTATATTTCTTGGTAAATTTATGAGCAGATAGATATGCTTATCCCAATTTAAATATTACACAGTGTTTACTTGTTTTAAAACATTGTGCACTACCCTGTAAATACAAGCATTTTTAGTTTTTAGGTATCAGTTTAAAAAATCAAGTAAAAAATAAAAATAATTAAAATTTCAAATGTACTGCTTAAATGTGGCAGCTATTGGCTGTATCAAAGCATATATGTAAAAAGTATACAATGTATACTTGTACTAAAACATCTTATAGTACATTGTACGTGTATTTTGTATGTTGTTACGTATCAGTTAAAAATAAATTCAAATAAGAAAGAGGAAAAAATACATTTCCATATTTACTGTATAAATGTGGTAGCTTTTGGCTTTGTCAAAACATACACATTTTAAAAATTTTTTAGTACATGTTCACAGTACTGAATGTTTACATTCCTTGTGTGGAGTTGATGCATGTACATAACACATCTTAATTCTTTTTTATTCCCTTTCCCTCCCCTCCCTTCATCTCTTGGTCCTCTTCCCATTTGAGAAATATCTATATCCCTGTTTCCTATTATCTACCTTTATTTTGTTTTTAGTCTTACTTTGGGTTTCTCATAGAAGAAAAGACCAAGCAATATTTAATCTTGTGTGTCTCACTGATTTCACTTAACATTATGGATCCATTTTCCTACAAGTGGGTCGTCAATATTTCTTTCTGGCAGAGTAATATTCCATTGTGTGCAAAACATTTTCTTTATCCATTCATTTGCTGATGAACACACAGGCTACTTCCAAGATGTAGCTGTTGAGGACTGTGCTGCTATGAGCATGCATGTGCATGAATACGCTGTTTGAGATAGAGCTGTTATTCGAGAATGAAATAGAGTTCTGTCTCATTTTACATTGGACATCTTGTATGTCTCGCCATTGGTCATCTCCAAGACTTACTCCAGAACATTTACTGTGTGACATTTCTTGGGGATAGCTGGCCGGAGACCCTCCATACTTCTTATCTCATGGCTGAGACATCTGCCACACTCTCACCATACATGTGCAACCTCAACTCATAGGGCAGTTGATGTCCATGAAGCTACCAACGTCAAGTCAGATACCTAGAAAGTAATGGAAAAAAATGGTGTTTACCAGACACTGGGGTATGGGAGACTGGGCTGGAGAAATCTCAGAACCAATGATTACAGAGAAGAAGATAAATGTCTTCAGCTCTCATGCCACCAATGGAGAGGTCTGAGGAACTTTCCAGAAGCCTTCTCTCAATATCTCTAGTGGCATTCTACTCTTGTACCAGGTACTGGCTCTTCTCTTTCCTTGTTTCTATCTCTTTCTTCCTCAACCCCTGCTTCCTGAGACCACAAGTAGTTCCCTTTGCTTTTGGGGAACACTAGTAACAACAACGATCATATTTTCCTTATCTTTCTCAGTGGCCTGAGTGCATGTTTATTTTGAGGCTGTATCTTTGAATCCCTTCCACCATGGAGAGAACAGGAGCTCATACATTTGGAGTTGAATCAAGGAATACATTTCAGCTTCCCACTGCTCCAAGATATTCTGGTGTCCCTGGTTCTTCTCCAGTGATATAAAACACTGTGCCTTTCCCAACCTATAGAAAGCTTTCTGTAGTTTAGCTGTTCACAATTTCTGATCTCAAAGTGGACTCTTTTCTCCTCTCAGAACTGTGGAAACAATAAGAAGCCAAGGACAAATTGAACAAGAAAGGAAACTTGACCAAGAATAAGGGAAGTGGGGGATAAAGCATATCAATGGCTCCACCCCCTGGGGCTCAGGGGAGTTATAGATATAATATACATGAAACAAGGATGAAAATTGGGTGAGAAAGGCGCCTAATTGTTATGTCTGTTTTGGGGAATGGAGAGAGATTTTCCAGGAATTTGGGCACTGCTTTCTCACTCTGTTCACGATAGTCCTTTCTGCCCATTACCTTGGCAATTGTCAACTGTCCTGAAGCCTGGAGTATGGAGGGCATATCATTTAGAACAAAAGTGGGATTATAAGAAAGATAGGGGTTGCCCAGTGGTCACACAGACAAATATCTTAGATCCAAATTGTTTCAGGTAACCCACCCAAAGGGGGACCTCTGCCTTACCAGCATGGGGCACTGAAAGATGAACATTAGGGTGAGATGGAAATTCATCTCAGTCACCAAGATGATATAAGACTGGAGCAGGATGACATAGGTACTCAAGCACACAATGACTGCTTACTTCTTGTTGTTTATTTCCAAGTTTACCAACAGACAACTTCTTGACGATAAAAATTAGAACTGTGACATTCACACAGTTCTACGTGTGTTCATATGTAAATGCTCAGTAAGCTATCAAAGCTACACAAGTGATGATGAAGACAAAGACAATACTATAATTATGATGATGACTATTAGGAGGTCATTGTGCATACACAATAAAAGCACTGGGAGGATGAGGCAGGAGGATCACAAGGTAAAGCCCATCCTGAAGCATTCAGCGAATTAGTGAGACATTGTCTCAAAATAAAAAATGAGAAATAAAAAGGCCTGGGGATGTAGCTCCATGTGAATGTCCTGAATTCAATTTCTACTACTGCAAAACAAAAACAAAACAAAACAAAAAACAACTCACAGTGTGGGAGATTTCCATAGTTAATTCTTTCCCAGATATTAGGTGGCTAATTCTGAGAAAGGGAGAGGGAGGTTTTGATGATCAATGCCAATCTCTTAGTTATCTAGAGTAATAGTAGCTATGTGGTTGGATTACAGTTCGATACAGTCTTTTCCCCTCACTTCAAACATACTCATTCCGTTGTTCTAGGAAAATTGTGAAGCAGTTCTGGAAGCCCTCTTTACTGTCTTCAGTTGTGTTCTCTTGGATTTCTCAGTGCCTTGAACGAATTCAAAACCTTCCCTTTGTATAGTCATTTTGATTTTGGAAGAAAGCCAGAAGTTACAAGGTGCCAGATCTGTTGAATAAGATGGATGAGAACACAGTGTTCTGTTTTTACAAACACGTCTTTCCCTTTGGGTGACATGTGGCAGCAGCAGTCACCATATACTTGATCACACCGCATACAGATACTCAAAGAGATAGAACTTCCATAACTGCTTCAGAAAGCAGCAAGAATGATGGGATAAGAGTGTTCAAAGTGAGGGGGTAGATTTTGAGAGGGAATGAATAATAATATATTTCCTACTGTAACATTTTTTTTTTAATTTAAGCATTTATCATGTATTTTATATTTTAATCTCACCATGTATGATCGTGGTCTCATAAGATTATATTGCCTAGGAACACCATAGCCATGTTAGCTTATATAAGTACAATCTATGATGTCCACACAACAACAAAAGTGCCTAAGATTGCATTTCTCCAAACCTGCCCTCATTGCTAAGGGATGAATGACTGTGTTACAAATTTGTTGGGTGATCTAAAGTACACACACACACACACACACACACACAGAATGGTAGGGATGTGAATTGATGTCTATGCATTATGGTATGTACCGAAGTGTCCCCAAAAGCTTCATGTATTCACAGGTGGGGATTTTGGAAGGAGATTGGATAAGGAGGCACAGTACTAATTAGCAGATTGATCCTTTCATGAATTCATAGGTGAATGGGCTGATAGGGCCTGGAGTATTTTTGGGTGAAATAGTACTTTGGGGGTGTAGCTTTGAAGGGTGTATTCTTATCCCCAATCACTTATTCTTTCCCTCTCTCCTCTCTCATTCACTCTTCCTGTTCACTCTACTTCCTGGCTGCCATGACATGAACGGTTTTGATCTGCCGGGCCCTTCCGCCATGATGTTTTTGCCTTGGAGCCAGCTGACCATCAACTGAATCCTGTGAAACCATGAGCCATCTTAAAACTTGACCAATTTCTTAACTAATTTGATTTTGGTCGTCTTTTCACAGTATGTACATGTATCAAATCATCATGCCACGCACCTTTAATATGTACAATTCTATTTATTGATTAATCAATTAATAAAAATGTCTATATTTTGCTAGACTCTAGCATAAAACATTTATACATAATATTTTATTTTATTTTTATTTTTATTTATTTTTTTTTTGTGAGTACCAGGGGGTCGACCTCAGGACCTCATGCGCCAGCAGGCGCCCATGCTCCTGAGCAATATAACCGGCCCCTTTTATGTATGTGGGTTCCGGGAGTCAAACTCAGGCCCTCGCACTTTCCCAGCAGGCGCTTAAGCCGCTGAGCCATCTCACCGGCCCTATACATAATATTTTAATACACCCTGCTTAAGAGGTGATTTGTAATTAGGTTGTCCTGAAATGATGTTTTCATGTATGGATATTTATTCTTCGAAAACTAGGCCCTAATGTATGAGAAGTAGATCTAAGATGCCATGTGGCACCAAAAAGATGCCATGGGGTTGAGGACCACACAAAGTACAATTTCTTGGTGACTTCTGAGTTGAAAGAACTGTGATCTCTGATAGCAGAAAGAAAACAAGTTATCTCCAGAATTTGGAGCAGAGGTTTAAAAAGTGCTGAGGACAAAAATGACTTTGTCTAAACTGGAACATATCTGGTTTATCTCTGTTTAAAATAAGAATGTATGGTGACGTTTGCTGTAATCCCAGAGCTGTGTGTGGTCGAGGCAGGAGGATCACAATTTTAAGCACAGTTTGAACAACTTAGCGACTTAGTGATGTCCTATCTCAAAGTTTATAATAATAATAATAACAACAATAATAATAGAGGTAAAGATACAGGTCAATGGGAAGGCCTGGGTTTAATACCCAGCACTGAAGAAAAAAAAAAAAAAAAAAAAGGTCAGCCACCAGCTTGTGCAGTCAATTGTCCAGGGTAACTTAGGGACAGTCATGACAATGATCATTCAAGATGGTGGCATTCAGATCAAATTGAGTCCCTAAAATATCGTAACTTACGCTCCCTTCTTTCTCCTAAAATATCACCAAGTATTGTACCTTTACCTGCAACCATTAGTATGCAGAGGTTCATACTGTGAAATCAAAACTCTCAATCCTCCGTGCTCCTGATCTTTTTAAACATTTGAGGGAGAAATCTTTAAGAGCAGGTATCCATTGAAGACTCTAAAAACAGGTCTAAAAAAGATTAATATAAATGGCACTAGGAGCAAGTGTTACTAAATTAAAATCTTTGATAGTTATGCAGCAATTTTGGAAAAGGATGCACAATATTATTTTCTCACTGTGATATATATATATATATATATATCACATATATATGATATGTATTTATGTATATGATATATAAAAAGTATGAATTAGCATATGGGAATATATGGTCAAGATAGGTTGTGCTATTGCAGATTGCCAGGTGGTAAAATCTTATAGAAAAAAATCTGCAAGGTTAGGGGTAAATTGTGGGAAGAATATAATTACTCACTGTATAGCAAAGCATGAAATCTCTTCAAGCAAAATAGCATGTTATTTGTGTTCTTATTTGGCACTTCCATAGCTGCTTTTTCTTTTTTCTTTTTTTTTGGCACCGAGTATCGAACTCACGACCTCACCCTTGCCAGGCAGGCACTGTGCCACTGAGCTATCTCCCTGGCTGCTTTTTCTATCTGATAATCATAATTGATGATTGCAGGTTTGATTGAGTTTTTTCCCTTCCCCTTTCTCCCTTCTCTACCAAATAGGAATCACCAAGTGAATACGTTTTCAATGTGCTATGAAAATCACTCAGAAATAGCCAGGCATATAATAGAGCCATTCTGAACTGTGCATCTAGTACAACTGGAAGACAAATTGTTGGTATTTGTGTCGTTGGCATCATTTTAAAAAGTGAAATTCGTAAATTTTGCAGTATGTGAGAATTGAGCTGATTTTGGAAAAAGTCTTTTTTATTATCTAGTATCTGTGAGGACTCAATAAAACCATGATAATGTTTCTCGGGGTATGTGGTAGATAAAACAGGCTGGAGTAAAGCTCTGAAGGGAAGACAGATCGGGTAACATTGTTCCTTGGATCTTAGATTAAAACACAGTCTTGTCACGTGTATTATTCACACGTTATCTTACCGAGAACAATCATCCACTTTTTTTGTTTTTTATCTTTTTTATATTAAATTTCTGGTTCTACATGGAAAGGTGACCCTATAGTACAAAAAATAACTTCGGGATCTTTCAGATAAAAGACCCTCAGTGGTTCAACACAGTACTCCGTCTAATCCAGAAGTTACCTGCCCATAGTATGGACACTCCGGAAGCCAACAGTGTACAAATAAGAGACATTTTCTCACTACATGCACAGTTTTCTCTAATTCTACACTGCATACAAATGCAACTCAAGATTGAGATTGTTTCATTGATTTTAAAAAGATCTTGTCAGCCAAAGTGAAATAACTAGAAGCAAAGTTCATTTCTTAGAACGTCTGTGTGTGAACTTTTATGGGGACGTTAATGTTATTTGAAATATGTCATATTAGAACACATGGTGATCCCAGCAAACTTCTAACCGATCATCACAGTCATTACCAGCACTGATGCGATGTATTTTATGTCCTATGCAGTAGACGTACACTTCGCTATTCATTTTTAGTGCACGTTTCCAACACATAACAATTACATTCATCTAGGGGAACTGGTGCATGTGTGTATCCCATCGTGATTCTTTTTACTTCCCTCTACTCCCTTCTGTCTCCGTTGTCCACAATCCACACATCCCCTTCCCATCTCCACAAAGTCTACCTCCCTGCTTCCTATCGTCTATCTTTTCTTTTGCTCTTTAAATTATTTACATTTTGGGTTTCTCATAGAAGAGAACCCTAGCATAATCATTAAAGAGCCAACTTATCCTGAGGAGAAATAGATTAATTAGAGGTAGGTTTTCTAACACCATTAGCATATATTACATGCCCTTTGAATTACTCATGCATTGTCTAGGAAATATTCTGACTTATTCTGCAGTATGGAAACAATTAATCCATTCATATGCAACAAATTATGATGTCTGCAGCTAGTTTCTTAACTATTATTTCTTCTAACACAGGTTTTGAAGGACACTATACCCACTAAAATTGGGAAAATATTGACTAGAATTGCAACAGCAATTGATATCCTGATTTTTTTTTACTACATTTGTGGCATTTCTAAATGCATCCTCCACTCTGAAGAAATGGCTTATTTTATTAAGCCATTTTCTCTATCAGAAAAAGAGGAGTAATGAATCTGAGGTAGTACAATACATCATTATTCATTTTCAAATCATTTATAAAATGGTCCCTAAGTGGTTTAAATGTACACACACACAAAGAATACACAGTAATGAGAATGATTTGTGTTTCAGGTGACTCTGAAATTAACCAGCTATTCTTACAGCATACTTTTAGGCTAGTTTGCCAGACTGGATCATTTTTGTAATTATTCAACATTTATTGAGTATCAGTCATAGGCCACCTAGAATACTTGGTTTGATGTGTAATAAAAGACTCTCCCCCTCGCAAATATCCTGCAATCTAGATAAATAAGTGAGTGAGTGATCATGGTAAATTGTCACCAGAAGAAAAATATGATGTAAAGGAGTTGAACTGAAAACAGAGGTTTTCTTGGATAGAGCTTGTGCTTCCAGAAATTCTGAGAAGCAGATGCCAAAACAACAATAAATGGGCAAAGACTTGATTCTGTGAAATAGCACTGAGAGAGAAAGCGGGGAAGAAGGTATTTGCCTCTTCTAGACTTTTCATATAAATGGATTTATAGTATGGGGGTCACTTTGTGGTTATTTTCTCAAATGGTATAATGTTGCCAAAGATCCCCCATGAGGTACCATGGACCAGTATGTATTTTCTTTACATCACAAATTCCATTACACGGAGGGACCACATTGTTTTTGTCCACTTATCCATGGATAGTGTGTACGTTCATTTTATCTGTACCCTAAATATACAAGCACCTCTTTCTTTGTTCTTTTAGAAGACCCATACTGTCACGCTTGTCTGCCTCAGTGATCGTGATCTCTTCCTTCTAATACACTTCTGGGATTCCTTCCTTCAGGACCATGGGAAGTATCATTGAAGATTAACTTGCACCTCTTATCACCTCTCACATTTTGTTTTCAGCCACTAGACCAGCTCTAAGCAAGCCACTCATACTTGGAGTCCCAACGGACATGATCTAGCTTTACTATCAACATCTTGCTTCCCACGTCCATTAAACCAAATTAGACCACCATATTTCTTTCACAGCACGTGAAGGACATTTTTCTCGGCTTAGACATATTTCTCCTCTAAGCAATCCTTGATTTTCTCTTGTGTGTCTCAGTTTTTCTTCTCAGGCATCCAGCTCAGAAATTTCACTTCTATGTGTCTACTTTCAGTCCATACTGAGCCAACAGTGCTCACATCACAAGACTAAATCCTCGAAAATAGATACAGATCAACCGTTTGAAATCACAGGAGAGTAAATAAAAGCAGAATGAGCCTGTGGTGGCATTGACACTTGGGCTACATAAACTACAAAGTGGAATTTTCCATACCTAGCACTTTTAGCCAGGGAACATGGCACAGTAAGCACTCCAGCTAAAATTGCAGTAGTAAGGCTGTGGTATTTCTGGATGGAAGAAACAGAAGTGTGAAGGGAATTCTTACACCTGAGACAGTGATGGGATACATGAACTGAAGAACTATGCAGAGACAAGGAGCCACAGGGACCAGAATCATCTGTGAAATGTATAGGTGGAATCTTGAGAGGAAAGGAACAACAACAACAAAAAAGACTGTAGTAAATACTATATTTGAATAAAAACTTCCGAAGTCTAGTGGTAGCCATAAATTTCTACTTACAAAACATTTAATAAATCCCAGCAGGATAAATGTTGAAAAATGTGTAACCACATCAGAATCAAAATGCTGAAAAACAGTGATCAGCCTGAGAAAGATGACATTTTTATTTATGATTCAAATAATTGCTGGATCTTCTTTGCAAAGGTGGTGGCAAATGATTTTGGAACCACATTCCTGAGTTTTGCTGAAAAAATGTCAAATTCTATAGTAAGCAAAAATATTGTATTAAGAATGATGATAACAAGATATTTTCAGGTAAAGGGAAACTAGGACTTTTTCCACCTAATTATTGAATTATAATTGTCCCTCTTTGTCTTTTTTTTTTTTTTTTTAAATCTGGGTTTTCTGTTACCTCTGGTCAACCACAGTCTGAAAATATTGCATGGGGAATTCCAGCCCTAAGCTATTCCCAATTATTTAATCGATTGCTGTTCTGTGTAGTGTGATGAAATCTCACACCAACGTGTTCCATCTTAGCTGGAATACCCTTTGTCCTATGTATTCATACACTACCCTTCCATTAGTTCCCAAGTCGCCATCTTGGTTATCACAATTATTTCTTACATTAATGGATCTACTGTTTTGAGACCAAAAATAAACTTTATTTGATAAGATAAAATGAAGCACTGAAAATATAGACACCAATTTTCCCTCATCTCTATGTGTCCCCTAAATCTTTGCGAAGACTGGAGGTACTGTAAAGGAGAATTTCCTTTTAAGTTCCAATGAAATCTAGTAGTCTCACTGAAATTCCATCACTACAACTTTTCCACAATCTGAGAGTATAGTGGTATTTTTTTTTTTTTTTTGTATGTGTGGGTTCTGGGAGTCCAACTCAGGACCTCGCACTTGCCAGGCAGGCACTTATGCCGCTGAGCTATATCACCGGCCCCTGCAGTGGTATTTTTGAATGGAGTGAGAATCTTGCTCTGATTTGCTAAGATCTTGGCCAATCGGATGGTCTTCTGAAATTAGCCAGAAACAAACAAACAAACACCTACAGACAGAACATCAGATGCATTTGTTCCTGACAGAAGTGAGCATCGTGATTTGTAACTTTCCAGGCAAACAGGATAATCAAAAAAATATTAATACAGGACAATTCTCTGTTCAGAGTTCAAACTTAGCTTCATGCTTTACATTAAGCTATTTTCTGCAAATAACACACATTGTTGCTATTTCTATATTTGCTCACTTTAGCCTTGTAATTAAAATACTTCTTCTATGGGTTCATGGCTTTTCTCTTGTTTCTCAGTGACCTTACCCAACATTTACATCACTAGTTATGCCTTCGACTGTGATACTGAAAACCCTTGAAAGGCACGTTGCTTCATTTCTACACACTCTTCTATCAAAGATACTATTTATGAGCCTTGATCTTTTAACATTCTCAAAAATTCAAGGACTTTCTTTGGCAATTTTATATTTTGGTTCATTTTTCCCCAAGTAACTGGCAGCGTTGATCCATCCAACTAATTTCCATTGCAATGTTTCTTTGACAAATATCAAATTTAATGATTCCTTCTGCCTGTTATTCACTTTGTTAATGGATGTTGCTATTAGAGATCATCTGCTAGGGAAATTTTAGAAAGTCTGTAACTTGAAAGGAAAATAAGAGAAGAAATATAACATTCACAATTAAAAGAAAATAACGCGGGCTGGGGTTATAGCTCAGCGGCACAGCACCTGCCTGGAAAAGCACAAGGTCATGAGTTTGATTCCCAGTACCAGAAAAAAAATGTGTCTTTTATATTAAATTTTTTTCTTTTCTTGTTTATTGTTGGTACATTTTTGTTATACATAATAGTTACATTCATCTTGGAGATTTAGTACATCTATGTATTGAATTTTTATAATTTTTACTTCCTTCCCCCCTACTGGCCTCTTTCTTTCCCCAGGCCTTCTCTCATCTCTATAAAATCTACCTCCCTGTTCCCTACAATCTCTCTTTTACTTTGCTTTTTAACTTCTTTTTAATATTTTGGGTTTCTCATATAAGAGTAACATGTGATATTTATCTTTCTGTATCTAGTGTATTTCACTTAACACTATGTTCTCAATATCCATCCATATTCCCAAAAATGGCTCCAATTTATACTTCTTTAGGGCTGAGAATTACTCCATTGTACGTTTATACCATATTCCCTTTATCCATTCATGTACTGATGGGAGTATATGCTGCTTCCATAATTTAGCTATTGTAAATTTTGCTGCTGTAAACATGGTTATGCACGTAGCACTATAATGTAATGACTTTAACTCTTTCAGGAAGATACCCAAGAGAGGAATAGCTGGGTCAAAAGGAATTTCAAATTGTGGTGTTTTGAGGACTCTCCATACTGATGGAGAGTATGTTTTTCAATTATCCATTGGCTTTAATGAAGAGTCTTAGAAGTGAATAAATCCCCATATTGCCCAGACCTGGACAGGAATGGGCTTCATTGCATCTAAGCAATGAGTCCCTTCAGTTCCTTCCATATGAGGAAAGATAAGAGTTGAGTCTTCAGCTGAAACAGAACTACCATTGTTCTTGCATGCCTAGTTATAACCTTATGACAAGTCATGCCTAAAATCTCTGAAGGTCTTTCTTGTCTCAGAAGAATGGGGTATTGAGCACTAACATTACATCGCTCACCAGGGATCTATCTCTTTCCCATCACTACAAATTGATGGGATTGTAGGAAACTGTCCTTGATCACCAACTTTGTTCCGAATTTAACACACACACATATGCACACACACGTGCCCACACAGAGACTCTCCCCAGGAAAGAGCAAAAAGTTGTCCTCTTTATAAACAAACTGTATTGATTATGTGCCAGAATCCCCACATACATTTCTAGACATAACATTCTCTGTTCACAACCATTTGCTCCAATTTCTCTTCTTGGTTTAATCTTTCTTCCTCTGGCAGGAATAAAACCTTTTATTCAGTATATACAGATGTTCCTCAGTATCTTGAGGGATACCTTAGTGACTTTTCTCTCATTTTTGAGACAAAATACCCAACACCCAAAGTTAAAGAAGGAGGGATTTATTTACCTCACAGTTTGTAGAGGTTTCAGTCCATATTCAGCTGGCTCCAAGGCAGGGTGGCATGGCACAGGGGTGAAAGTTCATGGTCGTGGAAGATACCAAAAATAACAAAAGCAAAAGGGGAGAAGCAAGCCTCTTTTCCTCTCTTATATTGTAAGCAGGCTACCTACCCTAGAGCGGGTGTAGCACTCACATTCCCCAAATTCAGAACTAGACAATGAACCAATCACACACTCTAGATTCAGCTGCCTCCAAAAAGCCCTCCTCCCATGACAGCATGAGGCTTTGCGGGGACATCCAGAAACAAGCCATAACAAGGGGAATGGTTACAGGACCCAATGTGGCCTCATAGTTCATGAATGCTCAAGTCACTAATGTAAAATTGAGTGGTACTCACATATCACCTACACACATCTCGAGCTTGCCATTTAAATCAGCTCTAGGTACTTGTAACACATAATACAGTGGAGATGCCATGTGACTAGTTATTACACTGTATTGTTTAGAGAATAATGACGTGCCTGTTAATCTTGCCTGTCAGATTGAGTAAATTAAGAGACTCCTGAAGAGGAGATTGGATTACAAAGATACCAACTTCATCAAGATTAACCCAGTGATGAGTGCATAGCTGAATGGACTGTAGGTGGAACCTAGTTGGAGAAAGCAAATTATGAGTGCTGACCTTTGCATCTATTTCTGGTCAATGGTCCCTTTCTTTCTGTCTCTTCTGCTATTTCCTACCTGCCATGACATTAGCAGCTTTCCTCCAACATGCCTGTCCACCATGATGTTTCTGGGTTGGAGCCAGCCAACTATGGACTGAAATCTCTCAAAGTGAGCTAAAATAAACCTCTCCTTCTTTAAGCTGTGGGTGTCAGGTATATTGTTCCAGCAAAAAGAAAGCCGACCTATACAGATAACAAGGAAAATAAACATCTTTACATATCAGTACCAAAGCAATATTTTTTTCTCTGAAGATTTTGGATCCATAGTGCCCTGAAATGAAGAATACAGAGGCCCAAGTGTATTTCATTCAACATTGTTCCACACTGGCCAAATCTTGTCTGAAATTTGTGATGAGAATGAAACACACACACTCCAAAAAAAGAATAAAACACATCATCATTAAATATGTACACTAAACATTTTACATGGATCCTAACATTTGTCGATAGGAAGTTTATAGTTTTTTGTTTTCCTCATTTTCATTTTAAAAGTAGTATATTGAGTTTTAGATGGGATAAATGGCTTTTTCAAGATCACAAAGTACAGACTTTGTGTTTAACATCTGAATCCATCCTACCCTCATTTTAGAGACAACGTTCTGTCTGCACGTGTAGTATGACTCATAGTATGACCCTGTAACATTTTTTAAGAAATTCATCTACTCGTGAACAAAGATGTTTTAGCTATTCACAGTGGGTAGAGACACATGCTTTATGGCCACTATCATTGTAACTTTTTATTGTTAAATCCACCTAGGTATATAATTGAAGACAGACCTCAACTGAATTGTGAAAATTTTAAGTTCACTCTCTCAGTTTCTATTTTAGTTGTTATTCCATCTTACCCCTGTAAGATTTGGGGTATGTCTACATTAATGAAAAATTATAGATCAGCTCATTCAAGCTTCAGCTATTATGTAATTTCCAGAAAATGAGATTTTTCCCCATCTTCATTAATCCAAATAAAGCCTCCTTTTGAACTTTCCTTATTCTTCTTTAATTGACCATCTTTAGTTAATAACTTCATGGTTTTAGAGGAACGGATAATTCAGTAACATTCAAAACATTCTCAAAACATCATTATGAAGCAATGATGTTGGTTTTATCTTTATTTTAAAAATAGCTCCGTGCCCATGGCAACCCTACCCTGCCTCCTAGACTCAATTTTCAGTGATGATTAATGTAGAAGAGAAAATCACATTATGTTTATTCTTTTCAGTTCCTTTTGTATTCATCTAGTATTTTTAACTAGTCACCATGCAATATGCAATCTCTGTGAATAATCTCATTTTTCTCACATAGGCATACAATATTGATACCTCTGCGACTACAAAAAATGATACCCTTAAACGATGTTCATGTTTTTTCAGATATGTTATTCCGAACAAACATTATATTATCCTACACTCATTCAAACTATCAGCTAGATGATTTGTTAAATAATTATATAGAAAATCATTCTCTTTTCTGTTTTACCTATTCTTTAGAAGCTAGGTATGGTAATAAATCATACATAGTTTTTGTTCATCTCATTTGAATATGTCCACAGGTAAAGCCATTTAACTATAACCTAAGTCTCTTTGAAAACTGAAAAACTACAGTAGTAGTATTAAGGATGGTATCTGAGGCTCAGGTTCTTTTGAAATATAGTATCAGTCAAGTTTATACCTTGGAGGAGAAAATAACCCTTGAAGTTTAGAGTTCAGAAAATACCCAAAATTTGTGCTGAAGGTTCAGCTCAAAGGTAGCATCTTTACCTAACATGCCTGAGACTCTGAGTTCAAGCTAGTACCTTGCTGTATTTATCACAGGAGCTTAGTATTACGACTTCAAGTCTGGGATTGTGACGCCTCCCACTTTGCTCTTTTTATCCAGGATTGCTTTTGATATTCTGGACCTTTTCTGTTCCATATAAATTGTAGGATTATTTTCTCCAATTCTGTGAAGCATGATGTCACAATTCTAATTGAGATTTCATTAAATCTGTATATTAGGGCCAGTGAGATAGCTCAGCGGCATAAGCTCCTGCCTGGCAAGTGCAAGGTCCTGAGTTCAACTCCCGGTACCCACATACAAAGGAAAAATGGGCCGGTGATATCGCTCAGTGTCACAAGCACCTGCTCCCAAGCGCAAGGTCCTGAGTTCGACCCACGGTACCCACAAAAAAAATCTGTATATTAATTTTGAATGTATTGTCTGCTTTGACTATATTGATTCTGCCTATCCAGGAACAGGGGATATCTTTCCATTTTCTGATGTCTTCTACAATTTCCGTTTTCAGAGTGCTGATTTTCATTGTAGAGATCTTTCACTCCCTTAGTTATATTTGTTCTTAAGTATTTCATTTTTTCCTGGTGCTGTTGTGAATGGTATTTTTTTTCCCTAATTTCTTCTC
The DNA here is from genome assembly GCA_028451465.1 of Erethizon dorsatum. Taxonomy (NCBI): domain Eukaryota; kingdom Metazoa; phylum Chordata; class Mammalia; order Rodentia; family Erethizontidae; genus Erethizon; species Erethizon dorsatum. Next base: position 4,573,240 of record CM051843.1, read on the forward strand.
AGTGAGCTCATCATTAGTGTACAGGAACACTATTGATTTCTGTGTGGTGACTCTCTATCCTGTTACATTACAGAATTTGTTACTAATTCTAAGAGTCTTTTGTGTCTTAGTACATTTTCTGTTACTATAATAAAGCACTCGATGTTGGGTAATTTCTCAAGAAATTTAGCGGGTTGATGAGTATGATGTCTGGAAGATCCGAATTTTGTGTCCCCAGCATCATGGAGGAAAACTCAGACTGCAACTCTGCGTAACAGAGGAATGGAAAAAAGACTTTTCTTTATGCAGAAAAATCCAAGACTCAAATTCAAAGCGGGCATTGCAATGGGGAAATGGTGCTTAAGAATCAAAGTGGTCCGCTCTTCAGGATGATTCTATGTCGGTTTGCTATGTTAGTGTTGTCATCTTATTATATCAGATTCCATCTGGATGGCCAATGCACTGGACTAGCATGTAAAGAACTTGAAATACAAGGGCAGAATGTCTCACTCAATCTATTTGTTCTTAACATCAATGTCAATGAGGTCATCCACTTCTCAGAAAAACAGAAACACCTATTTCCTCTTTTATTTTTTTAAAGGAGCAAGTAAATAATATCTTTCCCATCTGCCTCACAGATTTGTTCTGAGGATCCTACAATAAATATGTGAGGGGAAAAATGAGGGAATGATAAATTTTTTAAAAATACACAAACACGCTTGATTTCTTTCTTTCTTTCTTTCTTTCTTTCTTTCTTTTTTTGCAGGTACCAGGGGTGGAACTCAGGACCTTGTGCGCCAGCAGGCTCCAGTGCCACTGAGCGATATCACCGGCCCTTTATTTGTATGTGGGTACCGGAAGTCGAACTCAGGACCTCGCACTTGCCAGGCAGGCCCTTATGCCACTGAGCTATCTCACCGGCCCCCTTTGATTTCTTAAGACTGAAACAGAAAGAAGTAAGTTGATATCTCAGCAAAGTTTTGGATACCTAACAAAGTTTGAGTCCAACTTTACTGGTTTCGCTGAAACCCTTCCCTGTCTCTACATTGTACTGTGATTGTCATCATGGTGTAAGAATACCTAAATACCCAGCTTACACGGTGTACAGCTGTGGTAAATGGAATAACAAGAAGTGCCCAGATTTAAACCCATTATTACCCCCAAAGCAATCATTGTTATTGAGACCATAGGAAGGATTATCTCAGAGTGTAAAAATAGTCTTGTCAATACAGTGTGTACTCAAATGAGTCCTACAGAGCCTTTCAATTACTCCTCTGGATTCCTCCAAATGAAGACAGAAGCACTTCCATTTAAAAAGTGAGAAGTTGTCCTGTGGGAACTAGAACTCTAAGCTTCTTTCCTTAATATAACATGGGGAAAAGAGTAGCCTGGGGCTGGGCTATTGCTGGGGTTGCCTCAGGACATTTAGTGAGAAAGGAAGTTCAATTTACATTTGAAAGAGAGCCTGCTACAGCTTTTAAGTCATTTGTGTCCGAAGGGATCAGGTACTGGAAGCTTGGTCCCCAGTGTGGCAATTTTAAGAGCTAGTAGGAGCTTTAATAGAAGGAACGCATTAAGAGGCCTGTATCGGTAACCTTTGCATTGATGGAAAAAGATACCTGCTACATGCAACTTAAGGTAGGAGAGTTTTATTTTGGACCATGGTTTCAGAGGATTTAGTCCATGGTTGGCTGGCTACAGGGAAGGAACATCATGGCAGATGGGTATGGCAAAGAAGAGCTGCTCATCTCATAGCATCTCATTGTATCTTCTGGATGTAGTCCCGAAAACCACACCCCTATGATCCCTTTTCTCTAGCTAGGCCCCACCTCCTAACACCCCATTAATCTATTAACCCCATTAACCCCAGTGGGTTAACTCATTGAAGAGTTTAGTAATGGCACAATCCAGTCACTTTTCTAACAATCTCTAAATCCAGTCAAGTCAGCATCAAGATTAGCAAGTACAAGACCCTTAGTTAATTAGGGTTCTGCCACTATAGTTTACAGGGGGACTTAAATTAGTTCTTATAAGCAGCTTTTTATTAAAGGGAACATTAACCTATCTTGCCATGTGATCTTGCTCTCTCTCTCTGTCTCTGTCTCTATCGCCCCCGTCTCTCTAAGATGCCCTCTACCATGTAGTAACTTATCCAAGGAGTCCAGAATCATGGCTTCCCAGTCTGTGATCTACACAAATTCATTTTCTTTATAAGTTTCCCATCTTCAGATTATTCATTATAGTTACAGCGAACAGAATAAAGAAGAATCTTAAACTCATTTCCTATGAACTACACATTTAAGCATGTTCTACCAACCACTTATTCATCAAAATCTTCATATTTATGGAAATAGTCCATTTCTTTGCTATAACACTCCCTGGATTCATGCATTTCATCGTTTTCTGAAAATAGATCTTCTTTTATTTCTCTCAATGCAAAATTTTTTCTCATTTGACAAGTGCAATAGTAGATTTTATTACCTCTGTATCATTGCATGAGAAATTATCCGAAGAACTAGTAGCTAAACCACTCATACTTGTAGGTGTCAACTGACACCTGCGGCTAGGAAGAAGGGCACAACTTGGCTGGGTCCTATGACAATCATCATCTTAATGCCTGATAAAGAAAGCATCCATTTTCCTGCTCAAGTGTTGAAGGCGGGATTCAGTTTTGCATAAGCTGTTGGAATGAAGATCCCAGCTCTTCAAAGGCAGTTTGATGGATGTCTCTAAGTTCCTTGTTTCCTGAAGCTCCAACGCACAGTGTCTTGCATCCTTCAAGTCTTCCAGTCAAGAAGGAAGGGCAACAGCCTGCTACCAAAATGGCGGCCATGTAATCCCATTACCTAATCACAGAGGTAGTATCTCACTACTTTTGTAGCATGCTACTCATTAGGAGGGAATCATTGGGCCTCATCCACACAAAAATGGGGGACACACAAACAACCATGTGGATGGGTATTCTAGGCATGTGGATCATCAGCATCCATGTTAGAAAGAGCCTACCATATAAAATTCCCCATGAGACCAACAAGAATTCAATGAGATAATAAATGAAAACCTGTTAGCAAAATTCTTGGTAGACAATAAGCAATCAATTCATAGAGTGTGCTGGATATACATCCTTTGTATTTTTAAAGAACTCTCTGATGTTTTCAGATTGAGTTTAAGAAAAGATAAGGGAGGGCCGGTGAGATGGCTCAGCGGCTTAAGCGCCTGCCCGGCAAACGCGAGGGCCCGAGTTCGACTCCTGGAACCCACATACGAAAAAGGGGCTGGTGATATCGCTCAGTGGCACGGGCGCCTGCTGGCGCGTGAGGTCCTGAGGTCGATCCCCCGGTACCCACCAAAAAAAAAAAAGAAAGAAAGAAAAGATAAGGGAAAAACATATCAGGGAATTATTTTTCACTGCTTACCATATCCCTTCAAATGATATGATATTCACCACAAGAATCAGATATACTTATACCTTTTTATAATATATTTCCCCTAACAGGATAATAGGAATGAAGTAAAGCACAATTTTCAAGCCATATCAACCTGTCTATCCTTAGAGATAAAGCCCAATAAAGGAAGATGGACAAGCTTATCTACCACATAGTTGTTTACTGTGCATATTTTTAAAATTAAACTCATTAGATTGTTAATAAGCCTTTCTGGTTATAAAAACTAAATATGGTCACAGTGGAAATATCAAAATGCTTAAGGAGGTAAGCAAAATCTATGACATAAAGAAAAACATTCCATATATATTTACAGCTCTATTGAGATATAATTCACAGAACATAAAATTCACTCACATAAAGAATATGTTCCGTGGTTTGGGGCATATTCATAGATGTATCACCATCATCACAATCAGTATTAGACCGCTTACATTTTGGCATAAAAACACCAAACATTTTTGGCTTATGCATTAACATACATTTCTATTAAATTTGCATTTAATATACTGTGAGGTTTTCCCATATTCACATTTTCAGGCGCATGATTTAGAATAGTTGTATAGTAACTTAAGAAAAAGAAAATTTACCTCTATGGGTTACTTATTCTCTGCAAGGCAGTTTATTGAAAATGAACAATGAGCATGAGGTTTTCCCAAACTTTATGAAATAGGTACTATTATTTTCCAAGAAATGGAGGTCCCATAGAAAAATAAATTTCTATGAATGAACACATTTTCCCATGCAGGACCTAACTGAGTGCGATTATCTAAGGCATCTGACACAACATTTATTATTGTGTAGTTTTAGTATAATTTGGCTAGGCAAGCAGCTAGCGTTGAATATAGAAATGGTTTTTAATTCTGAGATATCATAATTTTGTATTATAGGATTGGTAACTTTTTCCAAAATCTTTGGGAAAAGAGATGTTTTCAAGTTTGGAGTTTTTGTTTGTTTGTTTGTTTTTTGTATTTTAGAATATTTGCATACACATAATGAGATTTTGTGGAGAATGTAACCCATATTTAAATGCAGAATTTATTTATTTTTCATATATGCTGTATATCCTTAGCCTGAAGGTAATTTTGCACAATAGTTTTAGTGCTTCTATATTTTTTCTCTGTGACTGTCATTTGAAGTCAGGTGCACAATTTCCCACTTGAGATATCGTGTTGATGCTCAAAAGCCTTGGGGTTTTGGAAGATTGTGGATTTTGGGTTTTCAAACTAGAGATGCCTAGCCTAATATGCACATGAGCTTTCCCCCAAACTTGGAAATATAGAAAGAGTGTTCAGTCACACAGATTCGGAGGGTTAGAAATCCAAGGGGATATTAGTTGAGTCCTCCAGGCTCAAGACTTCAGCAAGACTGCAATTAAATGTCAGCCAGACCATTGGAAGATTGGAAGGGGAAGAATTTGATTCCAGGTTCTATGACTTGGACTTCGGCTGGCTTCAGGTCTTCCGTGACTGTTGTCCAGAAATGGTAGCCGTTGACATATGATTTTTAACAGTGGAGAGGAGGCAAAGAGGGTCAGGGCACAAGACAGAATGCTAATCTCAGCAGTGGCAATCCATTATTGTACTGGATTCTTCTTGATGTAATTCATGCCAAAGGGAAGAGACATGGATTTTCTGGGAAGTGATGAGGATTAGATGAGGTCATGAATGTGGGCCCCTCATGGTGGTACTGGCTGCTACCTAAGAAGAGGAAGAGAGAACTCATGTAGCACAGTCATGTGGTCTCCACCATGTTAGCAAGAAGGTCCTCATGAGATGCCACCACCATGGTCTTGGCTTTGCAACCTCCTCCACAGGGAAACAGACAAATAAACAGCAATTCTTTATAAATTTTCTGACAGCAGGTATTTTGTTATAGCAACAGAAAATTGAAGAAGAAAGAAGTCATGGTGTAGTAGTTGCAATTTTATTTAAGGATGCTCAAGAATCATGGATTACATAAAATGTGAATATAGATGTAGAATAAGTTGTGACTAATATATCACATAGAGACAAAGAGAATCAGAGTGTTACTTTGGAAATGCACCTTCAGGTAGAAGAACCAGCAAGCCTGAATGCCTTGGATAAGAGTATTTAATCATTCATAAAGCACTGTGGAAGACACTATGGCTGGGTTTAAATGAGCAAAATAAGGAATTGAAGATTACTCCCAGAAGGGATTTTGTGATTCCAAAGATTCCATTTCAAGTAGGGCCTTCTGGATATTGTGAAGAATTTCACTTTCATTTTCAATGAGATGAAAACCTATTCCAGGAATTTGAGCAGAGAAGCAACACTACATGATTGTCAAATGAAAACATGTCAGTGTGTCCTCATCTACCTTATTAACCAGCTCTGGTACCATGTGACTTCTGGTTCTTTGCTAAAGTCAAAATGACCATGAAAGGTAAATATTTTGAATGTGTTCTGAACTCGGAGGTTTGGAGGCAGCCAGGACAGCATAACGAAAGACACTCTGAAAGAGGACTTCCAGAACTGCTTCTGAAAGCAGGAATTATGATGGGAGAAGTGTGTTCAAAGCAAGGGAGAGGACTTTCAGGAGGTTCAGGGCAATGTGTCTGTTACTGTAATATATATATATATATATATATATATATATATTTTTTTTTTTTTTTTTTTTTTTTTTTTTTTGTGGGTACCGGGGGTTGACCTCAGGACCTCGCACGCCAGGCGGTGCCCGTGCCGCTGAGTGATATCACCGGCCCCTTTTTCGTATGTGGGTTCCGGGAGTCAAACTCAGGCCCTCGCACTTGACGGGAAGGTGCTTAAGCCACTGAGCCGTCTCACCGGCCCAATATATATATATTTTTTTAAATAAGAAAAATTCACCATACTTTTTGATCACACAGTGCAAAGCTCCTCCATTTTCAGACCTCTGGATAACCTGAAATACATTCAAGTAAATTACAAAGGGATGCTCAAGCTTCTAGAATTCCACATCTGCACAGTTGCTGTCCTTTATATCTTTCCAATTCTCTTACTTTCTCTTTACTGTGGCCCACAAAAACATGGCACCATGTGGGCTGTGGGGTTATAGCAGGGGTAGAATCCTGTCCTAGCATGTGCAAGGTACTGGGTTCTATCCCCAGGATTAGAAGCAACAACAAAAAGAAGTAAACATTTTACACTATCTACATACTCATAGATTAGTATAGATCTTGGTACTCTACATTTTCCGACCAATATCCATTATCTTTGATTTATCATATTGTGATTATGAACACTTTTTTAAAGAGATGACACGCTTTTGTTTTGATTTTCAAATAGTTGAGATGGTGAAAAGCTGATAGAGTTTCTTTTTGCCTTTTTAGAAATATTTTCGGGGCCACTTTGTTTTTGTTGGGATGCTTGGTATTTTGCTGTGGTTTTGTTAGAACCAACTGTCTAGCAACAAAGAGTAATCATTATGGGGCTACAGCTCCTGGTATCTGCTAGGGGAATGACCTATGTCATGGAACACAACAGGGGTAGAAATTTATGTCCACATTTGCACTGACCAGATGACAACAAAATAAGCTACTTGATACTCTTTTGCTGTAAAAGACTTGAAACATTTACTAACTTGGAATGTCACTTACCTAAGTAAAAGTGCAACTGGGTAAATGCCAGAAATCTCTGGAAATTTCTCCTTGTATAACTTATTAAATATTAACAATTACCTATGTTTCCCTATTTAAGATATCTGGGGCCAAGTGAGTGCCAACAGAGTGAACCTTCATCTGTAAAGTTGTTACATTAATCAGGTGCAAGAGGATTTTAGGATTTTATTCTTATTTTTTATTTGCATTCAAAAGCCCATCAAACAAACTGGCTGTGTATCTATTATGCAATACTTAGTAGAAGATGAAACATAAGCCTTTTCGGGTTTTTGGTATCAGATGAAGCAAAAGTGATGAACTGATTCTGATTTACAAAAAAAATCCAAAATAATATAAAGAGCAAAATAAAATATAGATAATAAGAAACAGGAAGATAGATCTTTTGCAAATGAGAAGATGGAACAAAGAGGAAGGTAGGGGAGGGAAATCGAAGTAAAATGAATTAAGATGTATTATGTGCATGTACCAATTCCCCAGTTTAATCATTATGTACTTTGAACAGGTGCAAATAAAAATATAAAAACTATAAAAAAGCAAAGTATAAATATTTCAAACAGGTAAAGAAAAAAAAACCTCAAAATCAATCAAACAAAAACACCACTCCAAAACTAAAGAAACCTGAGAAAAATAACACTTCTAGAAAATCACAGTGTTTCTCCTTAAAGACAAAAAACAGTATTAACCCCCCCAAAAAATGATCACTTTGGAATATTTTTTCAGAAAAAAATTAAGCGACCATTTCCTGATCTTAGTAACATAGGAAAGAAATAGTCCTCCAGCTAAACAAACTTTATTAGACAAATTGCATGTTTTTATTCATTCTCTTTCATTCTTTGCCCTTAAAATACATACTTATTGTTTCTGAATTTCCTTGTTGACCATTCTGGGAAGGAGTGGGTAACCAGGAAGCAAAAGATTAGTCTGTATTTCAATCCAACAGGTCTTTCTTTCAGCAATAGAGGCTGAAATACATTGTAATACATCATGTAGGCGATTACCCAATAGGGTGCACGTACTTATAGAAAAAGTCCCAGGAATCCTCGCCTGCTGCTTAGCTGCAGAGATTTGGTCTATAAAAGAGATAAATAGAGTCAATAATCATTTTAGAGTTTGCTAATTTGTCAGCCTCTCCTAGAAAAAACTAGCTTTGAGCTAATGAAACCTCGTATTGTATCCACTGTCCTTTGCCTCAAAGGCCATCAAAAAGAAATTGTGCTGATGGTCATCTTGCTTCCACTTAACTACCACAGTATAATAAAACCACTTTCCTAGGAGAACCTCAGCACTGGATATTGGATGTATAAATATACCATGCTCCAAGAGATTCGCACTTTGTTCTATTCTGTGCTGGACAATTAAAGCAACAGAAGTTTATTGCAGAACCAGCTCTTATGCAATGTGTTCCGTTGAAGGAGGTCACTTGTCCCTGGCATTAGAAAATGACATACAGATATGCTTTGGGGGCCCCAAATATGAAAATGACCCCCCATGGTGAAAAACACACAGCTTGTTTCCCATAAAGCACCATTCTTGTGCAAAATTCTAAAAACTCACCTTATTTATTGTCTCATCTAGGTTAATTAGATTCTGCTATCACTTGCAGGGGGAGGCTGAGGCAGAGTCTTGCTATGCAGTTCAGGTTGGTCTTGAACTCACTACATAGCCCTGGTTGGCCCTGAACTCTCAGGAATGCTCCTGCCTCAGCCTTCCAAGTGCTGGAAACAAGGCGTGAGCCACTACCTTGACTGATTCTGTTATCAGTGATACAGTCTCCTCTTCAATCCTGATGGTATTTTATTTTATAGACTTAAGACCTTTTTAAATTGACACAGAATAGCTGCACATATATATGTGATAACTGAATACCTGTCTATAATTTGTAATGACATAGAATAATAGACATCAACATTTCTATCTCCTTAAACATTTATCATTTCTTACTGCTGGGGACCTTTGAACTCCTCATTCCTAGTTCTTTATAAAATATATGTTCTAAGCCTAGTAGATGACTATAACCAATGAAATTTTAAGGTCAGCATTTGAAGCCTATGATCCTGGTTTGTATTTGAAAAATTGCATTTCCATCCCATATTTTACAGGAATAGATATCAATGTCACCAACCCTCAGTGCTTCCTGGAACGATGCTGTTTAGCATTTTTGGTCCCAGAGGCATATTTTTTAAATCATTCAAAATATCAAAGTTGTGCTTTCGTCCTAGTACTCCTCTTCTGGGAACCGTGTCAGAGGTTAGTGGGATCGTAGTCACCCGCAATTGCTAAATGATTTCATTTCAAGGCAAATCTCAGAGCTCTCGGAAAAAGTATGGGTTGAGATTCAGAGAAGAGGCTTCGTATAGAAATAAAAAAACAAAACAAAACAAAACAAAAAAAAAAAAACAGCTATTCCCCCAGGAAGCAAGGCTGAGATGATAAAATTGACACCACCTGGCCAAAAGCTATTCAAGCAATTTGACCATGAAGGTAAATTCCCTCTCCTTTCTTCTCCATGAGCTGCTTTAGAAATATTATTAGTTTTAGGGGCCGGTGAGATGGCTCAGTGGCATAAGCGCCTGTCTGGCAAGCGCGAGGGCCCGAGTTCGACTCCCGGAACCCACATACGAGAAAAGGGCCGGTGATATCGCTCAGTGGCACGGGCACCCACTGGCGCGCGAGGTCCTGAGGTCAACCCCTGGAACCCACCAAAAAAAAAGGAAATATTATTAGTTTTAGAATGAAATGAACTGAGTTCTATGCACCCTAAAATCCAAATTTTGCTGAGTCCAAATATCCGGATTCTTCTACAGAGCTCAAATGAAATTTCATTTCCTTAATAATAAAACCTCTGATTTTCCCATTTGAATGTAATACTTTTTTTCTTTTTTCTAAAATCCAATACAATGCAATTTCTGTTAAGTTGTAAGTTTTATCTTTTATCTTTTTATTTTTATTTATGTGGTTTTTTTTCAACTTTAGTTATACTAACATAGTCCACATTTCATTTGAAAAGCTTCCAGGACAGGATCTTCCATGCAAGATATGCAAAGAAAAATATGTGCTTCATGAATTAATCACTTGCATCAATGCATCATCAAATATAAATTTGGATCAGCGGGTAATTACCACTGAGTTTCTCAAATATTATCAGGCCACATAAATAATTGAAAATGTCTACATCACAGAATTTCCTCTGTCATTACACAAAGTCTCTGCCCCTAATGATGAAATAGGAGAATTGGGATCAACTCACATTGCAACTCTAACATAAACAAATTTATGAGATATGCTTCTTTTTTTTTTTTTTTTTTTTTTTTTTTTTTGTGGGTACCAGGGGGACGACCTCAGGACCTCGCGCGCCAACAGGCACCCGTGCCACTGAGCGATATCACCGGCCCCTTTTTCGTATGTGGGTTCCGGGAGTCGAACTCGGGCCCTCGCGCTTGCAAGGCAGGCGCTTACGCTGCTGAGCCATCTCACCGGCCCAAGATATGCTTCTTAATTCACCTCTGCCTTCAAATTTAACTACATCAGTAAGGTCGTTGCTTGAATCAGGATATCAGTGCATTAACCCTTGGGCAAGCCTGGCCCTTCAGATAGATTTTGCTAAATTCTCATGAAATACAGGATGCTTCCATGTAGAAGGCATTAATCTGAGCAGAAGTCTTCAGTGAAGACAAGTAATTATCCTTTAAGATGAAAAACATAACTGAATAGTTAATGAATTTGTGAATGGTTTTTTTCCATTTGGAAATTTGTGTGGTCTTTAGTTGTTACAGGTACTGTAATTGCGTGGAAAGAGTGAACAAACAAGTTCCAGGATTTCTTTTGTCTTTTTCTATTTTTATAATCAGCCAGTCAGAAGATGAAGAGGGTGGAAAGGAGAGGAAGAGGGGGAGAGGAGGGGGGAGGGGAGGGGAGAGGGAGCGAGGCTGTTGGGAGGAGGGAAGAGAAGGCAGGCAGGCAGGCAGGCATGCAGGGAGGCAGACAGAAAAGAAGGAGGGAAGGAAAGAAGGAAGGAAGGAGAAGGGAAGAAAGAAAAGGAAGGGAAGGAAGGAGGGAGGGAGAGAGGGAGAGAGAAAGGAAAAGAGGATGGAAAAAGGAAGGAAGAAAGCAGAAAAAGATGCAGAGAGAAAGAGAAGGAGGGAAAGAAGATAGGAGGAAGGAACAAAAGGAAGGAAAAGGAGAAGGGAAAAATGAACATAATTTCATTTAATAAAAAAAGATATTTGTACTTTTTCTTTAGGTAGATATTATATCTTCAATTATTCAATAAATATATATGGAAATCCAGGCACCAGGATGATGATAATTACCCATCCTTACTTTTAGGAGGTCTCCAGGTCAGCAGGGTGCCCGGAAATGCAATAGCTGCCCTAATAAAATGGGGGAATAGTGCAATGAGCATTGGTGCCACCAGCTCTCTGAGGGCACACAAGGAGGGCACACAAGGAGGGCACCCACACTCCTCATGGCGGCAAAGAGATAACCAAGGTTTTGCTGAAGGAAGAAGGTGAGGTGAGGTATAGGCACAGCAGAGCTAGGATTAGGGATTAAGTGCAGCCATCCAAAAATCAGCATAGGCAAACTGTGAGCAGCGAGAGAGCATAGCACAGTAATAATAATAGTCCACCATGGCTGGATGCATCGTGTTCAGGGGAAAGGGGTGGATAAGGCAAAATGGGGCATGATGGCCCACCAGCACAGAGATATGATGTTTGGGAGGACAGTAACACACACAACTATTGGCATCCATTTAGTGGCAAAAAATGACATTGAAATATCTCCATCCTGAGGTAGAATCTCAAAGCTAGTGTCATCTGTGCATGAGATCTTTCTGACCTGCCATGTTTTGATCTTTTCTTGGGGCTTAAAGAGTTCCTGAAGAGATCATCCTATGAATTCATACCAAGTGAGAAATCTAGGTCTTAATCTTCATGTCGAATGGCAGTAAACATTACCCATGTGTTCTGTAAGACGGACCAACCCAAAGTCATTTGTCAAAGCCAGCCTTCCTCAGCTCATGCAAGGCTCAGGATATCCTCAGGCACATTCTTGACCTAGGAAGATCAGGAACAACAAGACATAAAGGCTAATAATTGGGTAGGGCTAACCATGCTCCAGGATTTTTAGTAACTAAGTAAGGAGGCCAGGACCAGCAACATTTTAATGAAAAACTGCTCCTTATATCTCAAGGACTTTATATATAGATTCCTGTTATGTCTGCTGAAGATTAAGTATCTATTTAGTCATGACTTAATGCTATCATCTTAAAAGGTATCCAGCAAAATTGTGTGGCTACTGGGATTAGGAGAGTAGTGGGAGAGATATGATGGAGAAATGACTTTGACTATTTTAAGTGTCTTGGTTTGGATCTAACACTCACTTGTTATGTTAGTCAGTATTTTATTAGTGTCACATTTCTGAGAATTACAATTTAAAGGAAGAAAAGCATGTTTTGGCTCATGGTTTTAGAGGGTTCAGTCCAAGGTTGGACTTTGTAGGACATTTTGACTCTCAACTATAACACTTTCTCTCATAGCTCATTAGAGAAAACCGCTTCCCATGGTCATTCCTAATTACAAAGGAAGCTGAATGATGAAAGGACCCTATCCTGAGTGGCCACCTTACTTAAAGCACTGTGGGTATTCTTATTCAGGCTAAAGCTTCTGAGAGACTGAAGGTCATTTCTCTGTTTTATAGACAAAGGCATCAAGACCACCTCCCACAAAAGACTGAAGTACATTCCCAAGATAGTATGATAATTAGAAGGTAGTATAATAACTAGGAGACTGACCCAAGGTAGTATGGTAGTTAGAAGGGAGAAGTGTGACATTCTTGTCAAGAATTTTGTTTACTCGGGGCCTGTGAGATGGCTCAGCAGTGTAAGCACCTGCCTGGCAAGCGCGAGGGCCCGAGTTCGACTCCTGGAACCCACATACGAGAAAAGGGCTGGTGATATTGCTCAGTGGCACGGGCACCTGCTGGTGTGCAAGTCCTGAGGTCAACCCCCGGTACCCACCAAAAAAAAAAAAAAAAGAATTTTGTTTTTTTTACAGAGGGCAAGAAAACCATAAAAAAGGTTCAAGTGAAGAATTAGCATTATGATTTGCATGATTTTTTATCCTTTGGATGTGGTTAAAAGAATGAGTTTAAGGGTAGGGCAATTATGGACCTGTGTTTTAAATCAAGGAAAATGCACATGGGGCAACTGCAAAAAGGGAGGTATAAGGGATGCCACTAATTTGCCTTTTGCAGAAAATCGTCTCATATTTGAATCTGCATGTTAGATTATGCTCATATGAAAAGGTGCATAGAGGGATATGAACTAGGATAGAGGGATATGAACTCCATCCTGATGTACCTAACTCTGCCCAGCATGTCCCTGTCCAGATCTATTCTTCATCTGTGCCTGTCAGCTTTCTCTTCTTGGAGGCTGCACTGAGGGGTGATTTGTCTTTCTCCTTCCACCAGTTAAATGTGTCAATTCATTGCTCTGGAGGGAGAAAATGAATTTATTATCTCCTCTGATGGACTGAATCACCTCCCCCATTCTTATGTCTAAGCTCTGAGGTCCAGGACTTCACAGTGTGGTTGCATTTGGAGTCAGAACATTTAAATTAGTGATTAAGGTACCCTGAGGTCACAAAGTGGGTCCAAATCTAATACGCTTGGTGTCCTTATAAGAAGAGATGAGGAAACAGGCACACACGTGGGTGACCTTATGAGGACATAGGGAGAGGCCTCAGGGGAAACAGTTCTGTCCCTCTGTGGACCCCAGGATTCCAGCCTCCAGAAGTGGAGGACAATAAATGTCTTCTCTTTAAAGGTACCAGATGTGGGATTTGGTTTGGGAAGCCCTAAAAAGTAGCACATTCGCCAAGTGGGTTCTGCCTACTCACCCAGAATATCTTTATCTGACATAGTTCTTCTCAAGTTCATCTATTACTCTACAGAGCTGCTCACTTTGGATTCTTCTGATCCTTCTTTCCCTTCATATGCTATACTAATTGGTTCCGTGACACCCCCACATGTTTCTACGAGCCCTTTCCTGACTTACCCTTCTCTGGTTATCTACATTGGATTGTTGTTTTCACTGTTGCAACCCTTGATCAACAGACTAGGCAGAAAGCAGAGCATCTAGCTTTGCAGGCTCTGCTGGGCTCTGGATTTTAAGTAACTTTGTCAATCTTAGTTGCTAGGTGAATGCTCATATAGCATTTATCAGGGGAACTGATTCAATTCTCGATGTGAAGTTTTTCTCCTAGGCTTCTGTCTGTGTTCTGACATTTTACAGAAAGCCAATATTGACACAACCCAACATCCTGAATTTCAGTGCTCAGGTCCCACATGCTAAACTTTCTGGGGCCACATGGCTTGAGTCTCTACTGATTTCAGGTAACAGACTTAAACAGTAACAAACTTCATTCACCTTGCATGGCAGAATTGTGAATTTCCCTCACCAAGCTGGAAGGACTTCCTTTCTGATACAAGCTGATGTTTTAGGGTCTGAGACAAACTTGGCATCCTTGGTAGATGCTGTTCATTTTTTTTTTACAAGAGATTAATTTTACATACAAATCAACTAAGTATCTGTCATGGTCACACTTCTAAAACTGAACTCTAAAGGACACCCAGGTCTTCTAACGCTGCTCTTAATGCTCATTCCTCTGCCAATATCATCTTTGGCTTTACTTTGAAATGGGGGTCTCACTATGGTGCCCAGTCTGGTCTCAAACTTTTGCACTCAAGTGATCTTCCTATGTCAGCCACCCTCGTAGCTGCAATTACGGTACAATCTGCCTATATCTTACTCAACATACTCACAGTCTTGGTTCTTGACATTTTTGGTTTTTTGTCATCAAATTTCATAGTCTTAAATATAGCAATACCTCCTCAATATGTCCTGGCATCTGTTGTTAAATGACAAATTCTCATGTCAAAATTAACATGACTTAATTAAAACTTGTGCTTCTCCCACAACCAAGCTACATATTTTCTCAGATTTTGGCAATTGGTGAATAACAAATTCATCTACTTGGGGAGCACAAATGAAAAGTCCAGAAATCATCTACTGTGTATCAGCCAATTCCCCAAATCATGCTGAATCTACTCCCCCTCCGTATGTGCTGATGTTATCATTCACGTTGTTACTGTGTGTTACAGGCAGTCCTGAGTGCTTGCAGCAGGACTATGAAAGTAGTTATGCGAGTTCGATGGCACCTGCTTATCACAAGGTTTTAGGTACAACTTTCCATGAGTCCTTGGTCTGACTTTCTCTCACTTCCACCTTATCTCTGGAGCTCACCAGAGTTATTTTCTCTAACTACAGTTAGCATATCTAACATATCTCTGCTCACTTATTTGCCAGTTTATTGTCAGGCAGGTATCCCCAAGAGAATAAGGATGCACTGAAAGATTTTTTTTATTCAATGACAGACCATGTGTACAACAATGGTCCCATTAGATTGCATCACCTAATGTTGCATCAGCCATCTTTGTTTATGAAGGAATATTCTATGATGTTCACACAATGACACAGTCACCTAGTGGATTGGTCGGTGGTCCTGTTGCTAGGACAAAATGGTAGACACCCAAAAATTAAAAACAGAAGTGTCCATCCATGGCTGGCTGGCTCCAGCAAGAAGTATGAAGGTGGAAGGGCATGATGGGAGAAAGCAGCTCAACTCATGGGATTTCGGATGCAGACCCAGAGGATGAGCCAGGGATCTGATAGAGTTCGCATATTCATGTCCCTGTGATCCACCCAGACACACTCAGAAATGTGTTTTACTATTCTCCTAGATGTCTCTCATGCCAACCAATTGACAGAGAAGACTAATCAACACACCCAATTATGTATTTTTTCAGAATCAGCCCCCATTGTGCAGTGATATATGTCTTCATTTGAGCAGACATTAGTTGTTTGAACATTACTCTATCCCATTCATTAGAATAATGCATGGAACGTAGGAAATAATTGAAGTAATTATGAGGAAACTTGAAACAATTATTTGCCTTACTTTGGCCTACATTTAGTAGTCTACATGAATATATGTGGGTTCATGATTCATACATCTAAATTAATATCCAGAACAAGATGAGCAATCTGATAAATCAATGGGATTTTTTAGGATACCACTCACATATAAAATGGATATAGGGCAGGAACTCTTTGATTCTTTCATGGCGTTTAGTCTCTTCACCTAAAATGAGAATACAAACTATTCTTATATTGTACCATAAATCATGGTGGTGATACTTTTATTAATAAGTCATTCCATCTAAGTTGCAACAATCTCCCCTGATAAATTCTATTTCAAGATCAGCTTTTGAAAAATGGTGTAAAGTAGTTCATTAAAGTAAAACTTCTTACCAGTAGGGTGCCTCTGGAGCCTACATCATCAAATTGATACTACACAGCCTCAGAACTCAGACAGCCAAGCGTTCAAAGCCTAAAACACATGTGATTATTTCTCCCCAGATATGTGGTTATTGGGGTCATGTATTTGGTTATGCTATCAGGGAAACTCCTTTTTGATGGAAAATCAATTACTTCCAACATTTTTTTTAAGTGGTTTCATCCAGGGAGGTTTTTTTTTTTTTTAATGTGGGTACTGGTAGTCAAACTCAGGACCTTGCGCTTGCCAGCAGGCGCTTGTGCCGCTGAGCAATATCGCTGACCCTTTTTTTTTCCTTTATGTGGGTACCGGGAGTTGAACTCAGGACCTCACGCTTGCCAGGCAGATGCTTATGCCGCTGAGCAATATCACCGGCCCTTTTTATGTATGTGGGTTCTGGGAGTCGAACTCAGGACCTCACGCTTGCCAGGCAGGTGCTTATGCCGCTGAGCCATTTCAGCGGCCCCCATCCAGTGAGTTTTTAAATCACTTTCTATGATTCCCATTTTTGCAATGCTGGAAGTTGAGCCGGCCCCATGTGGTACCCTGATTTATAAAGAGTGTTTGCTGGCCATGTCCAGTCTCACACACAATCAAAAAACTTCAGCCTGGAGGTGGTTCAATAACTAATTTAACCTCAAACCTAATTCTTTTAATGATGTATCAATCACAGGGCCTTAAAATGCCCATGTCAAATGAAAATATACAGCTTTGGCTTGAATTTATACAGCATTCATTTTACTTTAATGAACAGCCAGAAGGTGGGCTGAATATTTATGAACATGTATGTGAATTGTTGGTCCAATTTTCTCTATCAATGAAAAATAAAGAGAAGTGACTTGAAAAGCCACTAAAGATATGTCATGGTCTTTTCCTATCATGAGATAAGGACCAAGGGTGAGAGAAACAATGAGAAAATCTAATAAATTAATAGTCCTAAATTCCTATGTTCATCATTTCTGAGATAATTTAAGTATTTTACTAAGGTTAATCTATAAGAAAGCCTATGAATTCTTTACACATCTAGTAGAATAGTTCTCAACACCCCATCATATTGGGAAAGAATGAATATTTAAGGAGGTAGAAATGCTATTTACCTTGATTTGAACATTATACCACATATGTATTTCAAATTACCACATTAGACTCCATAAATATCCACATTAAAATAAATTTAATAAAATTATATATATATTCTTTAGAAGAGGAATATATACTTTATATAAAGGGTCATCTATGAAGAAGGTATCTAGTACTTGGAAAGACAAAAATAGTTTCTCATTAGGATGGCTTGCTTATAAATTAATCATCTTCCTCTTTCCATATTGGTATAATGCCACAGCTATAGTTTGGACTCAGAATATCACAAAGGCCATGCATTAAAAGTCTGGTCCTCAGCTTGGTGCTACCTGCAGATGGGGGAACAGTTAAGAGGTAGGACCATCTTGGAGGAAGTGAGGTCACTGGGGGAAGTGGATAATGGAACTCTGGTCTCTTCCTTTGTCTTTGCTTCCCATTTGGCATGAGGTGAGCAGTGTCATTGCACTCTTACCTTAATAGGTGTTCTCCCCACAGGGCAAAAGCCAGTGGGGTTGTGTACATAGACTGAAATCACTGAAATGGAGGCAGAATACATCTTCCTTTTTTCAAAGTTGATTACCTCAGTTTTTTGTTATAGTAATGAAAAACTGAGTAACATGGTGTAGTGGTTAATCTTGATGATCTTTATATGTCAGTTTCAGTGGATTAAGAATCACCTAGAAGATAATAAAAGCATTCTCCTGGGTATGTCTGTGTGGGCCATGGAGGAATGCATGGCCTTGTGTACTATATAGGGTCCCTCACCCGCCTGGCACTGTTCCGTTGCTTGCAGGCCCCTATGTACTAAAGAGGTGTGCTCCGTCGTGTCCTTCTGCCATGATGTACCTTCCTTGGAGCCAGGCAACCATGGACTAAGTCTCCTGAAACATAAGCTAAATTTTTACCTCTTCAGAGATGTGCAGTGACTATGAGCATGGGAAACCACTGAATCCGAAAGAGTGGGCTGCGAGGAAGGCCTGCGGTTTGTCACCAGGTTTGTGGATTGAGTAGACCTGGGCAAAAATCCCAAGTTTAATAGACCCAGGCTTTTGTCTTTATTGAATTAAAGCCTGGAACAAAATGGCTTCAAAGGTTAGAATTCAAACTCCCTTTAGCCAGATGGCCTTAAAAACTCTTTATTTCAATTTTTTATTGCTGCTTCTGCTTGTGTTGTTGTGATTGCTTTCTGGAGTAAGACCTTAGCTCTCCTTAAAAAAATAAAGTCAACTGAAATGACCTGCTTTGATTTTTACTTAATAAAGACAGACGCTGACAAAATGATGGCACGGATCCTACAGAGAGACACGGAACAGTATGTAAGCCAGAATGGGATAAAGTAAAAGACATTTGCTCACTAGAGTAAACATGTCATAACTTAGGGATTTTTTAAAAAGCCCTCTTGGATGAACATATGGTATTTGGATCTTAGGAACTAAAAGAATTTAGAGATGTATTTATTCATGCAGTGTTATTTATATCCATTTATTGATAAGTAAGGGAGGGATGAAATAGTTTCACATCTTAGAGTGAGTAGGTTCCCAAGTTGTGGAAAGATGGAGAGAAGAAGAGATGAACTATGTTCCTATCACTCGAAATGAAGCAAGAATAAGCCGGTGAGCTACAAGTTTATATAAGACCCTCAAAATACTGGCTAATGAGACATTTAGACATGTACCCCCCAACATGTACCCTGTGGAAGGATGTGGTTCCCATTAACTTACCGCCTCCTTTTCTTCACAAATCCATTTAAAGGTTTATCTTAAAGTCAAGGCATTTTCAACTCAGTAATGAACTCAGATAATACAAAATAGTATAAAGAAGAATCCTACATGTCATCCAATACGCATAAAGAGAAGTGACTTGAAAAGCCACTAAAGATATGCCATGGTCTATGCCAACGTGTGATGGAGACCTGGTTTCTCTTCACATCTACCCAAAGAAATGTAGACAAGTAATAATCAAAAGCACAGAACATAATTTTAAAGAACGTTGTGTTACATACTCTTAAATTTTGTAAAGATATATGACTTTAAAATAATATAAAAGCTGAGTAATGCTGAAAATACTACAGTGAAGAAACATGTTTGTCCTATGAACTCTTGCAATGAAAAGATATGTTAAAGACATCATATTTTTCGTAAAGGCTTATTTTAGCTTTAGTGGTAAAAATTGACTCTTTGCCATGAAAACTGAAGGACTTTCCACAAATATCTTCCTGGCACCTACCATCACCTCAGTTTTCCAATTTCATTAGCTATATTGTTATTTTGAAAAGGGTAAGTTTTGTGACAATTAAGTTCCATCTGCTTCCAAAAATCCCTTTCCATCATTTTATCTTAAGACCCTACCTGAGTGCATTCAGGGCAAACTAGCACTTATATGAAAAGATATTCTTGGTCTCAGAATTATTTCTCTGTAGTTTGCAAGAATAGCTTTCACCCACAAAGCGGCTTTCTTAAGAAGCAATTCAGGCTGCAGTCAGTCATCTTTATAGTTCAAGAACAATTTTTAAGAATATATCTTTTTAACCTTCACAGCCATTGCCCTGTTACGTTCTTACGTCGGACGTCTAAAATCAGTCTCATTTCTCTCCACTATCCAGTGAACCTGTTTTTCTTCCTGAATACCCTCATGATCCTTTCTTTAACTTTTGGTAACATGTTTAATGTCTGTGTCCCTCAGAGATTCACTGTGTGACAGCTTTTCTTAGAAGCAAGTTTTGCCCACTAGAGACAAAAACCTTGCTTGATTTTCAGAAAGTTCTCTACTATTATATCTTTGGATTTTCTTTTTGTTTTCTTCTTTCATAGTGCCACCTATGTGAATATTGTATCATTTCATCTTTCATCACACTCGGCACCCTGATCTTTATTCTATTTCATTTCATTATGAATAATTCTCTAAGACATATCCACTGCACATCTGGCATTATTTCAGCCTTTTAAATTTAATTTTGTGGTGATTGAGTTTCACTGTCAACATTTTTATACCTTATTTTTTCCACTTTATGGGCTTTTTGTCTATTTTAATTTACACCAAATAATCTATGACTTCTATTGATTTGCATTCTGCCTTTTTGGAGACATTTATTTATTCTAATTCATTTGGAAAGATAAATTAATTACCAGAAGATATTGCTTCACTCTGTAAAATTTATTATTTTTTTCTTCTTGATCGTTGTAATTGTCTTCTTCTTGAATGCTGTGCAGCTCCCCCTGCTTTTATTAAAATAAAAACTTAAGACAATCAACTCACAAAGGGAAATTAGTTTTGGCTCACACTGTTGGAGCTTCCAGTCCACTACTGGTTGGATGCATTTGCTTTGCACAAGTTGGGAGGAAGCACACCGTGGTAGGACCCTGTAGTAGAGTAAAATCACTCTCCTTGTGGCTGGAAAAAAAGAAAGAGAATGTGTGTGTTTTTGTGGTACCCCTATCTTCAAGCACACATGCCCACCTAAATATCTTCTAGGGGGACCACTTCCTAACAGTGCTGTCCTGGGGACCACACCTGTGACACGGGGATCTTTCTAGGGGTATTCCAGGCCCAAACTATGGCAGTTTTGTTCCTCTTTCCACTACACCTCACTTGTTTTCTTTGTAGTGCTTATGAAACACACTTCTTGGGACATCTTTTTGACATTTTCTTACCTTAGAATAGGTCGTTGACATGGTACAAAGATTGATATGGAAGGATTTCACTGTGTAACTTTGATTCAGTTTCTTATTTTGAGCTCTTCTTGTCAAATCAGTTATGCTTTTCCTTGTGGAGCCTGCCTGTCCTCAGATTTAGAAGGTCAGCAAGTTCATACAGATTACAGCAAAACCCCTTGTCCGAGCATTGCTCTGGGACTATTATGACAACCTTGAGTTGACTCTCTCTGATTTTATTTAATTTGCCTTACCTTGAGCAGCTTAGTAGTTAAGGATCTAATTCACATGAAAATAATACAAATAATAGTTTAAAATTTTTTAAGTGTTCTTATTTTTTTTCTCATCAATAAATTTTTATCGAGTGTGACCCCTAAAGTTCTCACTGCTAGGTGAAGTAGAGGGAAGTTCATAGCCAGCATTCAACACTCAAAATGGGATTTTTGAAGAAACTGCTGTGGTGTTCATGGACAGGCTTTGTCAAGAGAAAGAATTTGCACATACCCATTTGCATCTCGGTTTAATTACTCTGTATACCATTCAAACCTCTGACATTTCCTTCTGAGAAAGTGCTTGTTGTAATGAGAAAGAAGTTGTCAGCACCTCCTTCTTAGGAAGACCTCAAAGTTACCCAGGAAGAAGCTTGGTTGGTGGTCTGGAGTGAGCATTGCTTCTTTTTTTTTTTATTTTTTTTAATTTTTTAATTTTTTTTGTGGGTACCGGGGGGTTGAGCTCAGGACCTCGTGCGCCAGCAGGCGCCCATGCCACTGAGCAATATCACCAGCCCCCTTTTTGTATGTGGGTTCTGGGAGTCGAACTCAGGCCCTCGCACTTGCCGGGCAGGCGCTTAAGCCGCTGAGCCATCTCACCGGCCCGATCATTGCTTCTTGCATTCTTCAAAGATGAAAATTTCTTTCACTTACAGATTTGAGAAAAAGATGGAAGTAAAATATATTAATCATATTGAACAGAAAAATTGGATATTTTAAATCATTATAATAATCTTTTGGTAACTGCAGGAAACCAGTTTCCATACCCCTGCGGGTAGCAAAATGTATGCGGGCTCAAATACTTTACATAAAATAAGGTAATATTGACATATTATCTATACACACCCACCCATAAACTTTCAATTGTTGCTAGATTAATTATAATACTTAATACAATGTAAATGCTACATAAATTGTTATACTACATTGTTTAGAGAATAACAAGGGAATGTGAGTACATTCTCAGGAAAAATATCGCCTTTGTAGGTCTGGCTGCATTGTTCAGATCTGAAGTTGGCTGAATTTGTAGATGTGGAACCCTAGGATAGGTAAATCCAACTATATTCATTTTATAAGAAATTCTGTAAGAGCTTGACTTTTCACACTTCAAACATTTATACAAGAAATATTCTCAAGTGCCAACTAGGAATCTGTGATTGTACTAAATTCTGAATAAATACTGATGAATAAACAGTACAACCACTGCCTTTTTAGAGTTTAGAGTCTTAACTGAGGAATATCTTGTCCACAAATTTCAATTCCTGTATTCCTAGCTGAATGAGCTCTGTAAAGCAATTTGTCATATTAGGCATACAATATCTCCTTTCATTTGAGAAAGAAGGAATCCTCCTTAAAGATGATTAACAAATTTGAATTTGAGGGTTTAGCACCCATAGTCAACTTCCTATTGCTATTAAAAAACATCTAAGGTAATTCATCTATGAAGAGAGAAGTTTGATTTTGTCTCATGAGGTTGGAGGTTCTAGTCCTTGACCAAGCATTTAGGGATATTGTAGGATATTTGATAACAAAGGTTGGGAGTGAATGGTGGCACATGCTGATCATCTCTTGAGTCAGGGAGAAGGGAGAGAACATGGGCTGTCATCCCACAGTGCCTTATAAAGGAAGGTCCCCAATTACCTAAAGTCCTCTCATAAAGCATCATCATTCTAGATCTAAATCATTTTGAAATATTACATAGTTGATTCTATTAACTGCTGGTCTTCAATTATACTTTTCACCTTTCTCATGAACTTTAATAGTGTACATTGGCATTAAGCATGCTCGCAATGAGCACCAAGCTTCATCAATGTCAGTGGGTGTTATCTCATTTTGTTGAAGTATTGTTGTGAAATTGGGGACAAGGAGAGTGTCACCTTACAGGCACTGATTTAACGTCTTAACAACTTATGTGATTAGTCTAGAATAAATAATTAAGATGGATTGGAGTTACTTAATAGTCATGTAAGCACCCATGTTTTCTCTTAGGAAATTAAGCAATTAGGATGACTATTGATCATTGTGGATGGCAAAACAAATGCATATTTCTAAATGGAAGAGTTCTAAATATTTTAGCAATCAGCCTAATCATTTAAGCTGAAATTTTGTCTACTGATAAATAATGCTTAAATGATACAGAAATAAACACATTGCACTTGTTTGGAAAATAGGATATATGTTGAGTTGAATTATTAATCTGCATAAAAAAATTCTAATAGAAAAAAAAAATGACCACTGACTTTCTAAATTCTTCAGGCATATCTAACAATGCTGATGAAATACAGCAGCATGTGGCTATTAAGACTGATTTATACTTGGGTCAGGCATAGAATTAGGGAAAGGAAATAGTACAATTGAAAAACAATCACAATGATGCTATTTGGAATTTATCCCAAGGATATAATCAGATTTACACAAAGATTTATGTACATGAGTGTTTAGTACAATTTTATTATTAATAGTGAAAATCAGAAGTGAGCCTAAATGTCAACATCATAAAATTAGTTGAGTGAATTTGGGGTAATTGTCACACATTAATATTCAGATTAAAATGTATTATATGATGAAAATTTTACAAATACCATTTTATGAACACAGAATGCAAAATTGTGTACATGTGAGGACCTTAATTTTTTAAACATTTTCTTAAAAAGTTATCACATAGCATGCAGAAAATGTGCATTCTGCAAACCGCATGTGATGCTCAATGGTTTGGTTGAATGGGTTTTCAATGCTAAGACAAGGCAAAAAGGATATGCACTCATTACAAACCAGCCTTTGAATTTTAATATTTTCCAGGGCATATGTGATGGAATTGTGATTCTCTCCCACAATGCTGGCCAAAGACAGTGGCTCCACAGTCCCCAATCAGCCATATAATTGCCAGGTGGCATTCTTTATTCTAAAACCAGGATTCTATTGGGTCATTTTGCCTAGCCATAGACTAATGTAATTGTTTAGAGAATGTTTGAAGATAGGCTAGGCCAAGCTATGATGTTTTGTTAGGTGTATTTTTGATTTAGGAAATTTCCAACTGAGGACATGTTTACCAGGTAAGTGAAGGAACATCTGTTTAAATAATTTAAACATACACTACAATGCCAACAGGCTCCTAACTGGGAATCAGAAATACCAATAAGTCCAAATTGTGGCTATAACCTTAGCCACATTTTTAAATTGTTTTCAGTATAACTGTATTTTCTTTTCCAATGAAAAACATAATGTAGTTTGTGATAGAATAAACGCACCACTATTTCCTCATGTCTGAGAAAGCAGACTATATAATTATTCTTGACCAAATCTAAGCTTCTACGTGGAGCCAGAATTTCCACTGGTACATGGGGTCCCCTCCTGTTTTGCTCACCTTATTTCTGGAGAACAAAATGGAAAATAGAAAAATAATATGTATAGTGTAGAGAAATTATACTGAATTGGAATTCACTAATGAATAAAATGAATATCCCTAAAGATTGAAAATAGAATAAAGAATGTGGGTTTGCTGTGTTGAATGAGAAGGATCACTTAGGAAGAATCTACAAAAACATATATTATGAATAAGCACCCAAAGGGAAATTATGAAAAGTGGAGAAGTGAAAGAAGATGCTCAGGTGATAGGAGTGCAACTACTGTTATATCCAAGAAAAGTACGGAGACTGGAAAAGATAATGTGACAGTTAATCTTGCTTGACAGCTTGACTGGATTTTGAGATGCCTAATAGAGCAAGGAAGTTCTCTTCCGTGCGTGTGTCGGGGATAGTTCCAGTGATGATTGACATGTAGGCCAGCAAATTGAAGGGGAAGGCCCACCCTTCTTGGAGCAGAGCCATCCAATAGGCTTGCAGCTTGATGGAACAAACAGGGGACGAAAGAGGAAGTCGGCCACTGCTTTAAATCTCAACTTTGAGTGGGTGTTCCTTTGCCCCTGCTAATAATGTGGACATCAAACTCCAGCTCTCCAGGGAGTTCTAAGCCTTCAGCCTTGGACTGACCCAGATCCTGGACCCCTTTTTTGCTGTGAATTCCAATTTACTGAGCTAAGCAGCTACTGGATCTTTTGTCTCTCCAGAGCACAGACACACATCGTGAGCCCTCATGCCTCAGACCTTGAAAGTCAGTCTAATAAATCCCGTTTCATAGTTGTGCACACTATCTATAGTCTCTTGAGTATGTTCTTCTAGAGGATCTTAATCAATATAGATGGGAAGTCTACCATCTTCAGAAGATGTGTACTTTTTTAAAATATGTATTTCCCTAGTATCGCTCATGAAATCCTTTAGTGTGTCTTCAAGATAAAGTTCGCACTTCTTAATGTTTCTTAATGTGTCCTAGCTTGTGTGTATCTGCCCCACTCATCTTTCCCAGATGTGCAATATTTGTCATGTGCCCAGGCTTTGCCATTCAATTCCAATCCACCATGCTTATCTCACTGTTTCCATGCATCTTGGTTCCTCGAGCTCACAAGTTCTTCTACTCTTTGACAAACCAATTCCAACTTGTGCAATTAAGCTCACCTCAGAGTTGTGTTTCCTGCCATGGTACTGACTGGGTTCACGTTAGCGCCTTTCAGTCTAGCCCTCAGCCCTGATGGTGTGCCCACTGATATCAAGAAATTTTCCAGAGGAACTCATGGTTCATCCATGAATTTGATGAACTAATAAAATATAGAGAAGGAAGTCTAAAGCCATTATTAGGAAACCGGCAAACTGTGCCTCATAGAAAATGGTAAACCACACAGAAATGACTAAATCGGAGGGGGTACTAGACAGGCAGACAGACAGATAAGATAGACACTTCAGGTTCATTATATTCCATCCTCATATTGTCGCACTTCTGTCAGGTCCCTGAGGCAAATACCATGATACTTAGAGCTAAGGCAGCTTGTTAGGAAACAGGGAAGACTTTGTGGAGAAGGAAAAGGGATCTGAAGATGGGGAGATGGGAGGGAGAGTAGAGGAAAGGGAAGCAAAAAGGATCAAGATGTGCTATGTACATGAACCAGTTCCTTGTGGTGAATGTATTTATTAGGTGTGGCAAGTATATACTAATAAAAATGTTTTAAAGACTGTGTAAGAAACCTGAGATTGCTGGGTTTCTCAAAGATGTTTTTACTGACTTTGGAGAGGTCTTTTGACTTTTTAAATATATAAATGGTTCTTAACTGAAGAGTGGTTCTTGTTCTTCTTTTATGTGGGTCTCTCCCCGACTTGGTCATGGAAAGTTGTGTTGATTTACCAGAGCTAGAGAGCTGTGGCTATAGCTCAGAGGAGAAAAAGAGAAAGCTTGGTTTCCTTTTAAGAGTCTAGGCTGTAATAGGAAGTGGTCTTTTGGTTGAGTGACTGGAGTTCAGTAGAAACAGAGGATTTCCATTTCCACTTCCAATCATGTGGAAGAATGCATGGAAGAAATTCAAAGACTGCATCCGGCTGGGACTTTGTCACATGACATGGTAGATAGTTCATGACATTGTGGACAAAACAGAACATAAAGAAAAAGAAGACCAAGTATGTTTCAAGTGCAATTCCTGTGCTATATGAACTTCTATTTACGTATGACGGGAGACAGCTAATGCATACATTAACAGAAAATGCAAGAAGATGATGGAATATTCTCTTAGGGTATCAGTGTATACACTGATTTTGTTATATTAAGAAAATATTGCAGAGCATTGCTAGGTAACAAGCAATATGACACTTTTTTCATTTGTTTGTTTGCTTAAAGGCAATACTCATGAAAACCTATCTGTTCAGTATTTCAAGATTTCAATTCATGAAGAGTGGATGAATTGTCAGGATTGTTTCCATATCTTTGCCTTCTCATCAATTAAATTTCCTGAAGATGCAATAGCTTTTTACGTTCTCCAAGATGTCTGTAGGGAAAAAGAAAGTGTGGGACTTATTATAGATGTCACTGCTGATAAATTTTTCTCACCAAAATTGCCCTTGATGTAATTCACAGTGATTTCAAGTCTTCCCTTTTACTGACAAGTGGGTTCATTTCAAAAAATTCAATTCCCCACTTAAATAAATTCATTCAATAACTGCATATGCCCAACAGTGTAAAGAGAAGCTACAAACCTTCATGAAAACTAAAAGTATTAAAGAACCCATTCTTTAAAAAAAAAATGGCATTAGAAAATGAAAAAAAAAAGTTGTTTTTCTCAATAGTTTCAGAATATTTCATTTAATCAAATGTCTAATCCTGGTAAGATCCCATATACCCAGGTCTTAGTTATGGTATCCATTTTTAGTCAGGACTGACACTAAATACAAGTGCTTAAGGAAATAATTTTCTCGTTTCTTTTTTCTCCTATTGCAGTAGGAGAAGGTATGTTTCAGTTTCTAAAAATTATTTGGAATGGTGTCTACTGAAATGAATTGTTTATATGCAAGGGAAGTAATGTATGTGCCATTGTCAATAAATATTTTCACATTAGACCATCCTCAAAATCATTTCATATACATTATGTCATCATGAGATTCAATTCTCTGAGAAAACCCACTGAAAATACAGTGTTTGTTATGATTTCAAGAACTCTGTTATTTTTGTTCATTCCTTGTTACCAATGAACACAAAGGTTAGAAATGTGAATATACAGGTTATAAATATTTGAAATGACTGCAGCTTAACCCAGGAGGGGAGGAGATTTAAACTTGATTTTTCATAATCCTGTATTTCAAAGCAAGTTTTTCTTGTTTTGTTTTGTTTTTTTTACTTTCTTTTATCTTGTGTTTCTCACCACTTTTTTCTCTTACCTTTACCTAATTCTGTAAGCATCCTTCTACTCCCTAGTAAGATCCTGTGTACCACTTTTCTCTCTTCCTCATATCATAGCGTTCAAGGTTTCAAAGTTTCCCTCTTGTATTCTCCCATTCCCAGACTCATATGTTTCATGCCATAAACATAAATCTTTATTAATCATTAGCTAGTTAGTTAACTGTGTAAAATGACTGTTGGAGTCTTTTCTACCTTTTGCAGAGGTATACCTGTTGCTTTTAGAACATGTCAGCCATAAGTCAAACCCAAGGTTGTATTAGTGTTTATATCATAATTGCCAATTTCTACTCTAGAATTAAGGGTGGTATGAAATCAGTTCTTACAGTATGTTAATATCTAAAAGTAATAAATTATTTAAACAAATCTAAAGACTAACGAAAGAAAGAACTCAGTATGGCTGGATATTAGCCTATTATATAAGTATAATGATTACCAACAATGGTACAAGAAAGGATAATAAGACGTAGGTGGGGTATCATCCTCTAACAAATATTGTACATAGGTGAATATGAATGTGCTATGTTGAGTAGTATGCCAAAATCTATAAAAGTGTGAATTTATGTAATGCTGAATTCATGTATTCAATAGGAAAAGTTTCAAACACATAAAGCTATAAAGGTCAAGGTGAATAAAATGTGATATATCCACACTATTGAATGTTACTTGGCAATAAAAAGTAAATGAAATCATGATGCTATAACACAGATGAAACTGAAAATATATGAAATGAAAGAAGCCAAATGCAGAAAACCCCACGTGCATTGTGATCCTTCATAATATCTAAATCTTGAAAGCAGTCCATGTATCCATCAACAGATGAATAGAAAAAGAAAATTTAGTATTTACACATAATGGAATACTACTCCGCCACAAAGAAGGATAACTTGGGGCATTTGTAGAAAAATGGATGTACCTGAAGACCATAATTTTAAATGAAATAAATCAAACACACAAGTTTAATATCACATGCTTTCTCTTATATGAGAAGTCCAAAGTATAAATAAAGAGCAAAATAAAAGATAAATAATAGGAAGAAGGGAGCTAGATCTTTCTTAAATGGGAAGAGGATCTAGAGTTGAAAAAAAGAATCAAGATGTGTTATGTCCGCATACCAACTCCACACAAGCAATGGAAATGTTATGTATTGCAAGCAAGGACAGCTAAAAATTTTTTTTAAAGTATGGTGAAATTTAAATAAAGATGTGTTATAGTAAAACACACATTACCATGAATTTCCCTCAAAATCCTCCCCCTTGCCTTGAACACACTTACGCCATTGTTCTTGCCACTTTTCGAAGCAGTTCTGGAAGTCTCCTTTTATGAGTATCTTCAGTTCTGCTATCATAGCTGCCTTGATGTCCTCAGTCAATCGAAAACATTCCCCTTTCATAATCTCTTTGATTTTGGCGAAAAGCTAGAGATCTCACAGTGCCAGATCCATGGAGGAATCAGGTGGGTGGGGACACGCCCTCAAGTTTTTAGAAGGTGACCTTTCCACTGGACAGCCCTGGGCAGCAGCATTCACTGCGTTTTTGAGCACATGAAAGATAATTCAGAACTGTTTCAGAAAGTGGCAGAAACGGTGGGATACGTGTGTCCAAAACAAGCAAGTGCATTTAGAGGAGGATTAATGACAGCATATCTGTCGCTGTTTCAGATGTTTTATTTAAAGGTTTGCTGTACTGTGTGATCTCCCCCTTGTATTGTATTATTGTATTATTCTATTTATCTGAAATTCCCTCAATCAACAAATTCATATAGATAGGAAACAGGCATCATCCAGGATTAGGGGAGAGGACCAGTTTTGGGGGATGATTACCAAAAATTACGGAGTTTATTTTTGAGCTAGTGAGAAATATTTTAAGATTGGTCATAGTGGGGCCGGTGAGATGGCTCAGCGGCATAAGTGCCTGCCTGGCAAGTGCGAGGTGCTGAGTTCGACTCCTGGTACCCACTTATGAAAAAAGGGCCGGTGATATCGCTCAGCGGCACGGGAGCCTGCTGGCGCACGAGGGCCTGAGGTCGAATCCCGGTACCCACAAAAAAAAAAAAAAAGGTCATAGTGACATATGCATAACTTTGAGCATATAATAATTGCCATTAAATTTTATACTTTAGGTGAATGCATATGGTAAATTATATCTTAATAAAGCTGTTAAAAATAACAAATCAGGGGCCGGTGAGATGGCTCAGCGGTGTAAGCGCCTGCCTTGCAAGCGCGAGGGCCCGAGTTCGACTCCCGGATCCCACATACGAAAAAGGGGCCGGTGATATCACTCAGCGGCACGGGTGCCTGTTGGCGCGCGAGGTCCTGAGGTCAACCCCCCGGTACCCACAAAAAAAAAAAAAAAATAACCAATCAGGACAGTGTTTACACAAAAATACTTGTAATGAAACCAACACTTAAAAATTACGAGTGTTTATAAATGCAAATACCAGGATAGCAAATACCTTAGTGAGAGACACAGAGAAAAGTAGACAAAAAGCCTTGCCCAAAAAGATCGGAAGTTAGTAAGATTCTCTTTTAATCCAATAAAACATTATGTGATGAGGAATGTGTTGTAGCCCTTCACGCTTCGACATGGTAGCCACAGATGTTATTAAGCCTAATGTGACTGAGAAGATGAATTTTTCAATTCAGTCAACTGTAATTAATTCTGTTCACCATCTACCTCTTTGGTCAGTAGACCTGTAAAGACAGACAAGGGATTTAAACAGAATGGTTCGGCAAGAGACCTCTCTCTCTCTCTCCCCTGTTTTATTGAAGAAAATTGGAAAACACACAATTTTAAATATCGCATTGTTTCTCTCGCCTGAGAAACCCAAAGTGTAAATGAGAATTAAAATGGAGGACAGACATTGGGAAGTAGGAAAAAAATGTTCAAATGGAAAAGAGAACAAAAGAGGGGGAGGGGAAGGGCAGGAAGAAAATTAGGATTAAAAAAATAAAAAAAGAACAGAAGACTAACAATATAAGCAAAGTTTTGTAAATGGAGAGGGGAAGAACGATTGAAGGGAAAGGAAAGGAATGTGAAAAAAAAACTAAGGTATGTTATGCACAGGTACAAATGCCCTATGATGAATGTAATCAGTATGTATGTCAAAAGTGTACCAATAAAATTAAATTTAAAACAAGAAAATTGGAAGTATACTGATTAAGCAATTATCAAAAAAATCCACCTGATCTTTCACAGCAGAGATAAGCAGTGTTAGAATTCTTGAAGGCTTTATTGTTTTATCACTCAAAACATGCATGTGTTCATTATGTTTAATAGTAGTTTTCTATGGAGAGGACATAATTTATAAGTCAATATGCATCATAGAGAAGTAAATTCATTCTGTCACTTGGTATTATAAATTCTTTAAGATTGTTTATTTCCACATTTCTGTTATTTTCCTTTGTGCTAATTCCTAACATTCGCCAAAAGACAAATTTAAAATATTTCTAAGCCTTTTCTTTCATAGTTCCAAGTGGTTACTCTAAATAAATGCTGTATATATTTATCAAATGGGGTCACTTGCCCTATATCTTTGTTCTTATTTTCTATTTTCTTTCAATGTCAAAATGAAATATATGCAACATATGCAGTATTTAAAGGTAAACATTTTTGCTTTTCAGCTAATTTAACCATTTTTCCCTATGTTTATTCACTCTACAGATATTTTAGTAAGTATTTTTTAATAGCAGCAGGCAACATTTTATTTCACTAATATTTTGCTGCTGCTATTAAGAGATTTTTAATATAGTAGCTGATTGATATGTGTAAGTCGTATATGTTCAAAGTTATTCTCCGCAAATTTCTCATGCACATTTTCTTTTTATTATCACAGAAGATTGTATTTGTATAGTAAAATAAGTGTTTAATAAGTATTTTACTTTTTGTTTAAAGAATTATGCCAAGGCCTACCTGTGGATGAGAGATGCTATTCCTGGAATACTAGTGATGAAATAAACAAACACACTTTATCTGGTTCCTAGGGACATTAATGCAGTTAGGGAAAGCAGGACTGTCTTTTTAATTGTAGAAATAACAATCCCACCATCTGGGAGGCTGAAGCAGGAGGATTGCAAGTTTGAGGTCACTCTCTACAACTTAGCATCCCAGTGAGATCCTAACTCAAAATAAAACATAAACATAGACAGGAGGTGTAGCTCATTGCAAATTGCCTGTGTTCAATTTCCGGTGTGGAGAAAGAAAAAGAGAGTCAAGTTTGGAAATATTTCCACATCTCCAAATTCTGTTTATATTTGCCTGTTTCATAATACACTTTGAAAATTATATTTTTCTCATATCTAGCCTAAATATATTTGGTAAATGGACTGAAGCAGGTGTCTAATTATTTCGTTGCTGATTGTACCCTTGATATTTTCCCATGAAACAGTTCATTTGCCCTGTTGATATGCAAAGACAGTTTTATTCTGATAAATATTTGAGTCTCAATTGCCTATATTATAATGTCATTGAAACTATAATCTGCTTATGTATAGAAATAGTGCCTCTAATTTTAATCATGAGAAAACACAAAAACAGTTCTTATACATAGGCTTTAAGAGAGACTCTATTAATTTTTAAAATACTGAATGAGATAGAAAAGAAGTTTTTTTTTTTTTTTTTTTTTTTTTTTGTGGGTACCGGGGGGTCGACCTCAGGACCTCGTGCACCAACAGGCACCCGTGCCGCTGAGCGATATCACCGGCCCCTTTTTTCGTATGTGGGATCCGGGAGTCGAACTCGGGCCCTTGCGCTTGCAAGGCAGGCGCTTACGCCGCTGAGCCATCTCACCGGCCCTAAAAGAAGTATTTTTAAAAGGACAATATGTACATCATACTCTTTTCTAGAACTTTTATGGAAGGCCTCTGATCTCTCCAAATGTTAGACATCATGGGAACTCGTTTGGGCAGATCTTGATTCTATGTCTGCCTTTCGAATTCCCACAGAAGAGCTTATAGTATTCCTGTTTCTTACAGCCCTCAGTGAAATATCCATACCCATAAACACCACAGGTCCTTGATCTATGCAAACTTTTATAAACGGTTCCATAAAATGCTAACTTTAAAGATTAGAAAATGTTCCTGCCTTATCACAGACAACAACTGTTCAAAAGAGGTCACTCTGCAGTGAGTGGAAGCGAGGCTCTATGAGGGGGGAGAGGAGGTGTTTGCAACACATACAATCTGCAAAGAGATTGACACAGAAGTGTGAGTAACGGAGAACTTCAAATATTCAAATACTTCACAGAAGAGAGAGAGAGGGAGAGAGAGAGAGGGAGGAATGGGAAATAACCCAATAAAGACACAAGTAAATGACTTTAATAGGCATTTTTGTTACTCCTTCTTTGCAGTATATAATAATTACATTCCTAGTGTGGAGTTGGTGCATGCATATAACACAGCTTAATTCCCTTCTTCGTCCCCTTTCCCTCCTATCCCTCCATCCCTTGATTGATGTTCCCTTTGAGAAAGATCAGTCTCCTCTTTTTCTATTATCTGTCTTGTATTTTACTCTTCATTTATAATTTGGATTACTCATGTAAAAGAAACCATGGGATACATAAGCTTGTGTGTCTGATTTATGTCACTTAACATTATGGTCTCAAGGTGCATCCAGTTTCCTATAAATGACTCAAGTTTATCCCTCTTTATCCATTGTATATAAATATTACATTTTCTTTCTACATTTGTCTGTCATTGGACATAAAGGCCGCTTCCAAGATTTAGCTATTATGAATTGTGGTGCTGTACTTGCTGCTTTCACTCTTTTGGGAAGATACCTAGAAGGGGAAAAGCTGGGTTGAGTGGAATTTCTTGTTTTATATTTTGAGGACGCTCCCTACTGATTGCTGTGATGGCTGTAATAGACACCTTAAAAAGAAAATCGGTAAATATATGAGAATAAATTCTAATTTATTAACAACCGGGTAAGTGCAAATTAAACCATTAAATGATGTCACGAGACATTCCTGTGGGCTTCTACAGTTGTCAAACAGAATCACAATCCTGCAAGTTCCTGGGATATAGAATCCCCATGTGCAGTAGGGCTTTCTGTGATGATTAAAATGTTCTACTCTATACTATTCAGTAACTGTGTGTGGCAAATGAGCGCTTACTCTTTGCCAACTGTGGTGGAGGAGTGAAATATTAAATTTGCAATTAATTTCCTTTTAACTCAGTATAAATAATCATATGTGACTGATGGCTACAAGCTGGACTAACATAGATGTAGAATGCCTACAAGAATCCTTATATAGTGGCAGAAGTATAAATTTGTATGAGCTCTTTGAAACGTTATTATCTGCTAAATTTGGGTAGACACCTATACCTTAATCCATGACTTCCTTTCTAGGCATATAGCTAAATAAGGTATTCAAAGAAAAAGCCAAATAAAAGATAGCTGTCAGGAAACAAAATATTAGACCTTTTGCAAATTGGAAAGGGATCAAGAAATGGAGGGAGTGTGGAGTTAGGGTGGGGAAGGAGAAGTAAAAAGAATTAAGATGTGTTATGAACATGTTCCAGCTCCCCACAATGAAGGCAATCATGGTGTACTGCAAACAAGGGCTAATAAAATTTGTAAGTTTTTAAAAAATAATTAAACAAAAACAATGTCATGCTCACCTGCATTCTTTACACACCCCAAAATTGGAAACACAGTTATGTCCATTGATGGAAATACTCATCCACTAATGATAATATTTTTCTACAGTAGAATATCACAGAGTAACAACATGAAATGACAGCTGCACACAGCACGAATGATTTGCACAAATGCAACATTAAGCAAAATAAGCAGGTACGAAAGAGGACATATGCTATGATTCCGTTTGCTTTCAGTATCACAAAGATCCGAAAGTAATCTGTGGTGTGAAGTCCTAATTGGGGGACTGATGGAAAGGGAGTACAGAGAGATTCATAGTTGAAATGAGCTTGCGTTATTCCTGATCCATCTTTGACCACAACCATCAATATTTGGCTTTCAATGTTTGGATATTCCAGACCTAGACTTGGCACTAAGTAAACAAAAATTGCTGCTCTAATAGTGATAAAACCGCAATGGTAAATAATAAGAAAACTTCTGTTCATCAGTTAATTGGAAATGTCTTTTTGCTCCTTTTCAGAAACCCAAAAGATAAAGTTGTATCTGACTAAGAAAGGTTTCTTAGATTCATGGAAATGTAGTACAACTTCCTTTCAGATCCAAGGGAATGGCTAAGAATCTGCAGATTTATTCCACTTTGCATGAAACGTATTTGAAAAGAGCATGTCTGTGTTGAATACATACTGGTCTTTCTTTCTTGTCATTCTTTCCTAAGCAATTCTGTATAACACCTACTTACAAAGCATTTATATTTTATTATCCATTCCAAATAATCTAGAGATGATTTATAGTGTACATTCAGGAGGGGATGCATTGTTCCATGCAAATATTACACAATTTTCTAGAAGAAACTTGCACATGTGTGGATTTTGTTTATCCCCAGAGCATCCTGGACCAGTCCCTGTGGTGCGAGGGACCACTTTACCTTCTTTATGACTCAGTTTTCCTAAAGCAGCACAAAGTACTTTCTCTACAGGGCACTGAAATTATAGGATAGGTTATAAATCCAGAGTGAATTCAGAAAATGTTCCCCTTGAGATCAGATGGGAATTGGAAAAAGAGGAAGAAAAATAATTGATTGAAGTAGCATCCCGTCAACAGGGGCTCCTGAAAGGAATTTTATATTTGCGTATATAGGAGTAAAAAATGTCATTCCATCAAAGCTGCAAATGAGAATTTTCCCTTTTGTTTTGCCAATCCTAGTGAGTTGTGGATATTGAAGCAGCGATTCTGCAGAAAAGAGTTTCTTTGTGTACTGGTAAGTAAAGTCAAGAATGAAGTCTAGTGAAAATATATAGTTACTGAAAACTAAATGTTCATGTGTCTCAGTAATGAGTACAAAACAACCCTCCTTAGCTGTCATATTTCTGGAAATACTGCCAGTATTTATTGCAAACTGCTCCCCGCTGTGCAACAATGTATTGCAACTTTTGTTTTGTTTGGTTTGTTTCTATATTATGTACAGCATACTCAAGTTTTCTTCCTCGACCTCTAACACAGGTTTAGATTGTGGAAACTAAGAATTCCCTGATACTTACTCATTTCGGTTCCACATGTTGTATTTTATTTACCCTGTAATCAAACAGACCATCAG
This sequence comes from Erethizon dorsatum, assembly GCA_028451465.1. Lineage (NCBI taxonomy): Eukaryota > Metazoa > Chordata > Mammalia > Rodentia > Erethizontidae > Erethizon > Erethizon dorsatum. The sequence continues at coordinate 4,609,639 of CM051843.1, forward strand.
ACACGAGGTCGACAACGAAGTGGGATTTCGCGTGAAGACTTTTCCAATTGAGTTAGTGTCTTTTACGAGATAATTACACCGTCCAGTGCATTTTTAAGATGGGAAGTCCTTGGCCATTATTTCAGCCTTGTTACTTTCATTTTTCCTCTGACAACAATGTTGGCATATGAAAACCACTATTGTGTTAGAGTCCTGTCATGTTCAGCAATGAAAATAAAATGCAGAAAATGCATAAACTTTATCGTGAATTGTGATTCTGGCCTCTCTCAAACTTTGTCCAATTCGATGTAAACAAAGACAGGCATTCATAGTTTTATACCATCAGAAAATGCGTTCTATTAGCAACCAGACCAATGATAAACTCTTCAAGGCATTTGTAGGTAAATGGATGCAACTGCGGAACATAATATTAAGTGAAATAACTCAGATACACAAGTTTAAATATCACAATGGTTCTCTTATATGAGAAACTCATCAAAATAGAAGATAGATAAACAGGAAGTAGGGAGATTTTATTCCAAAAGATGGGTGGAATAAGAGACAGAGGGAAGGGAATGGGAGAGAGAGAAAGGGGATGGGAAAAAAATTAAAGGAAAAAAAAATATTAAAATAGAGTGTTTGCAAATGGGAAGGGAACAGGAGTTGGAAGGAGGAGGAAGGGAAGGTAGAGCTTACATGTACCAACTCCCCATGATAAATGTAATCATTATGTACTGCCAATATGTACTAATACAAATTTTTAAAAACTGGAAAAAATTAAGTGAACTCTTGGAAACATAGCCCTGGAACACTAGTTCCCGCCTTCCAAAGTAATTCTGCATTTATACTTCCAATTATACTTCCAATTGTGCTTTTGTTCAAGGAAACACTTCACTTCTTCAAGATAACCTTTCACTTCTTCCCCATGCATCCAGCTCTTTAACAATTTCAGCCGTCAGGGAAAACAGCTCTGGCTATTCTCTAGAGAACAGAGAACTCACAAATGTGGGAAAATCCCTTGGGCACAGAGAATTTAATTCTGTGGGACTAGTGAGCTGCTCCTCACTGTGAAATGAGAGGCAACACTCTCAGTAGAGTTAGATGAGTCCCAAGCTACCTCATTTTATACTCATAGGTTTGTGATACATATTGAATATATTCATCATGGGAAATTTGTACATATATATATCACATCTGGATCCTTTTTACTTTCCTCACATTGCTTTCCCATCTCCTTCTATCCCATGTCGCTTTCCCATCTCCAGAAAATTCATCTCCCTGTTTCCTGTCATTTATCTTTTATTTTGCTCTGTAAATTATTTATACTTTGGGTTTCTCATATAAGAGAAAGTACACTATAGTTAACCTTCTATGTCTGATTTGCCTCACTTAGCATGATGGTCTCAAGATATGTTTTGATGTTTTTAGCTGATTGGCACATTTCTATTTATCTTTCTGTTTTTATTGAATGCGTACGACCACCTAAGTTCGTATACTACATTATTAATCCGCAACACATTGGTATTTGACAGCAAGACTTTTGGCAGTTGATTAGATTTAGAAGAGATCACAAGATGAAATCTTCATGATCGGATTTGTTCTCTTTTATACAAAGAAGAGATCAGATCTGTCTTTTTAGAAGAGGAAACCAGAGTCCCTCGTCTCTCCACTATTTGAGGACCCAATGAAACGATGCCCATCTAACAACCAAAAAGGGGGCTCTGCCCAATACCAAGTCTACAAGCCCCTTTATCCTGGAGTAGAGCTTCCATGATTGTTTGAAATGATGTTTATTGGTTAAGCCATCCAATCTATGACACCTTGTCAGTCCTAGTGAATTGCGGATATTGAAGTTGTGATTCTGCAGAAAAGAGTATCTTTGTCTACTGACAACTGTTTCCAAGCTTTTCTGTACTTCTTTACTCCTATCTCAGTGACAATAATTATTTTAATAGTTTTATTGAGATATAACTCATATAACATACAATTCAGCCATTTAAAGTATAAAGTTCAATAATTTTTGTCTACACATGAAGTTATGCACCTATCAACTTAGTCCATTTTAGAACATTTTCATCAATTCAAGAAGAAACCCAATTCAATTTAGCTTTCACCTTCATGTTGTCTGTGTCCCAAACTTTAGCAGCCACTGATCTATACTTTTCTCAATCAACTTTCCTATTTTGGACATTTCTGTGAATGGAATCACATAATACATTGTCCTTTGTGCATTTTAAAAATTAGCATAACATCTGCAAGTTTCATCTATGTGGTAGCATGCATCAAATTCTATTATTTTTATGGCCAAATGATATTCCTTTATGTTGATATACCATATTTTGCTTCTCCACCCATATGTTGATGGCCATTTAAGTTGTTTTCAATTTTTTACTATCATGAATAGCACTGGTATTAAATGTTTGAGTACATGATTTTGTTGGATAAGGGTTTTCATTTCTCTTTTACATATAACTAGGAATGAGAAGGTGCACTTGTGTAATAAGTCCATGTTTAATTATTTGACAAACTATGAGAATGTTTTCCAAGATAGTTACAGCATCTCTTAGTTACTTTTTCATTCCTGAGACACAATACATGACACCCAAAGTTAAGGTGGGGAGGGTTTATTTAGCTCACAGTTTGTAGAGATTTCAGTCCATAATTGGCTGGCTCCAAGGCAAGGTGGTATGGAAGATAGGCATCTCAGAGAAGAAAAAGTTCATGGCGGGCAGAAAGTAGCAAAGCAAGCAACGTACAACCATAGCTCTTTCTATCCCTTATATCTTATCCAGGCTAGTTAGGTTGGGTGACACTCAGCACCTTAATCCTAGTGCCCCTAATCCTAGCATTCATTGCACCATGAATCAATCCCAGCATCATGCACTCTAGATCCAGCCACCTTTGAAAAAGCCCCATCTGTGACTGCATGAGGCTTTTGGGAGACACAAGCCATAACACACCATTTTATATACTCACCAGCAGTGCATGAGCATTCTGTTTTCCCCACATTGCGGTTGCATCAGTCAGTACTTACCAGAGAAACAATTTTCATGCAAATATTCAAATATGTAAGAATTTACAGTATTGTCTTACAATGGCCACCCACAGTGTCAGAGGTGGAAGAGTGTAAAAGGGCTGTCTGCGTGCTGGAGAGCCGAAGGATCCAGTCAAAGTTTGAAGGGCTGGAGTTTATTTCAGCCTCCCATGGAGCTCATATTAGGAGAATTAGGGTCTGGGATGGAAGGCTAAAGAGTCTGTGCTGGAAACCAAGAGACAACATCCAGGATGAAGGTGAAGATTAGAGCTCCTTCAAAGAAACAGAAGCGATGGGGCGGTAAGATAGCTTAGCAGCATAAGTGTCTGCCTGGCATGCACAAGGTCCTGAGTTTGACTCCCAGTACCCACATACGAAAAAAGGGCTGGTGGTATCGCTCAGCGGCACGGGCGCCTGCTCGCGCGTGAGGTCCTGAACTCGACCCCCAGTACCCACAAAAAAGAAAAAAAGAAAGAAAGAAAGAAACAGAGCCAAGTCTTCCTTCTTCATTTCCCCTTTTAGTCCACTCAGCTCACAGCCACTCTAGGGTGGGACTTCTGTGTTCAGTAAATCCCTTCAGTCACACTCAGAACTAAACTGATCCAATTTAGTTGGCTGTCTCTTACTGAAGTTGACGCAATCAGTTTACTACCACAGTAGTCGATGTTTGCATTATCTGAATTTCTGTCTCTAGTCATTTTAGGGTGTGTGATGAGGCATTTTATTGGACAAGGGCTTTCATTTCTCTTTCACATATAACTAGGAGTGAGAAGGTTCACTTGTATAATAAGTCCATGTTTAATTATTTGAAGAACTATGAGAATGTTTTCCAAAATAGTTATAGCATCTCTTAGTTAATTTTTCCATTCCTGAGGCAAAATACGTGACACCCAAAGTTGGGGGGGGATTTATTTAGCCCACAGTTTGTAGAGATTATTTAGATGTTAACATTCTGTTGCACTTTGAATGATTTGATCAAGGCTGGGTATACATGAATCCAATAAAATGAACCCAGCATCGTGCACAAGTAGGAGGGAAATTTTGTAGATAAATCAACTGACAAGCAAGAAAGACACACCCAGATTTTCTGAACCACACATAGAGCTCTTCACCTTGGACAGCATCTAAGAGCACATGACCATCATAGTTGCACATAGTCCGAGGAAAGAAGGTGTGGGTGACAATTTGTAAACTCATGGACATAGCTGTGACTCGAAGTTCATATTCTGCAGTGTTGGGGGAGCAGCATGCGCCCATATGAGAAGGGAGAACATTTGGTTGGCTCTTGCTGATGGTCTAACCATCTTCTTATGAAATAGAATTTTTCTTGACCTTTTTTGGCAGTGTCTGATTAATGAAGAAATTATCATAGTCCTGTTTTCCAGAATGAATTTTTGTTACAAAATGACATATAATGAGAAGAGCTATGCATTGACCTAGGACATTCAGCATTACAAATCCATTGGGGAAATAGTTCACTAATATGAAGTATACAAAGTTTTCAAAGATGTCAGATCCCTACTGATATTTAGGTAGCATTCTAAAGGTAGCAATCTACCTCATACCTCACCACTCCAAGACAAGAGGTGAACTTGAATCACGTATATTTGGTTCTTTTCTCACCTGTTCCTTGGGATAATGGTGCGAGGTGATGACATGATACATTTGGCCTGTTAAGAAAAAGTAATGGTTGTAATAATGGGTCTTAATACTGACAGTGTAGTTGGACTGCCAGTGATGATGATGATGATGGTGATGGTGGTGATAATGATCATGATCATGATGATGGTGATGGCGATGATGAGACAGTTTGTTTATTGAGACTTTGGTCAATGCTAGGCATTTCCCAATTTCAGCTCAATTTCAGTATTTAGAGATCATCATGGCTCACACTTTGGAGGGAGAAGTAATTCATAATTTCAATAGTTCCCTATTCACCTGGACAATCCCTGCTTTATTGTCTTTCCCACTCTTCACATTCCCTCTCACTAATAAATAAACCTCAATCTTGTTTAAGAAAGTAATGGGACTAATTAAGCCTCTCCATTCCCTGAAATCCTCTTGTTTTGACTTGCTGAGACAGCAAAACTTCTGTTATAAAGAGACAAAAGCTCGCCTGCAGAAGGTTCACCCTCTCTTTTTTCTTGGACTGCAAATCTTTAAATAGAGAACAATTGCATCTACCTGATAATGACAAGGAAACAAATTAAGGTTAGGGGAACCAAACCCAGAGTCTACAGGATGGGCCATCTCTATCTTTACTAAAAGATGGTATGAGCCAGGATACCTAAGACCAGCTTTGAGCCAACATGCCAGCTGGTAGCTGAGCTTTGAAACTACATTAACTTTTTTTCTTTTACCAGACTCAGAATGCAATTCTGTCTGACATACAGTGCCATTGTCAAGGAACTTTGGATTGATTTGAAACTTATTCCATTGAAATATCTCACACTTGTCTCTGTGGTATGCAGAAATCCAGATGACTTTGAAGAGATGTGTGTTGAAAATGGAACTGCTTTATCAACTATTAAAGTTGTCTTAATGATGATTTAGGTGTCTAACATCAGTCACCAGGAGGGTGGTGGGTCATTTATCAAGATAAGGAAATTGGGGATGGTGAAATATAATATTGGGGTGAAAATCAAGAATCAATATTTCAATATACATTACTGAGTTGGAGGAGTGAAGAATGAAGTAGGATCTAGGGATACAAGTCTGAGAAGGTGAAATAAATGCAGGGCACTGTCAAAGTACTGAAGGGTAGCTGAGGCCACAGCCAAAGACACTGTAGCAAAAGCTGCTAAGAAGTCTCAGGAGGGACCCTCCACAAGTCCAGCACTGAGAAGTTGGTGAGAAAGGGAGCTAATAGGAAAGCAATGAGAATAAGACATGTATTAAGAGGGAAAATTGGAAGAAAAGTGAGATTATTGGCACCAAAAGAGAAGCACTCTTTCTCCAATTCAACCTCCATCAAAGGCTGCTGAAAAGTACTTCAAGGACAAATGTAGTACAGTAGCCATTGGATTTGCCAAGACAGGAGTTATTGTGTTCTATAAATCACTGAGTATGGGACCAAGTAGAAAAATGCAGAATGGAAAATAGTCATTGCCAGGTGGTAAGATTGAGGATAATTTCCTTATTATTTTTTATATATGTTATACATCTTCAAAGCATAATTTTATTTATTATATGAAGTGGTAAAATAGAAAAAAATACAGCTTTTTCTATTTATATCTTTATGTCAGGTAGTCTTGTTTTAATGGGTATGCAATACAAGCTCTTTGAGACATGTTTAATTAACTAATGTGTTCATGCCAATCATATGATTTCTGAAAGGGTTGATTCCTTTCACCTTGTCCTGACACTCCTAGATAACTGTCTAGATGGAAATTATTTGCCTTTGAGCCAGATGTCCTATAAGATGTAAGGTTATGTTAAGAAAAAGAGTAACCTTATTATACTCTAGTACATTAGTAGATTGCTAAAATTACAACAGTATCACACTCCTCTCCCTTTCAAAACCTGCATCTAGCACATGATTCTTCAGGAAAATAATACTAGAAGAGCATTTACAAAATATTTTCCATCAACACTGCAAGACCAGCAGTCAGTGTGGGAAGAAGCTGGTACTCGGTGAACGGCCCTTTTCTCTCTATTTTTTTCTCTTCTTTTACTTCTTCTTCTTCTTTTTTTCTCTTTCTCTGTTTTCTAAATGGCTGGGGAGAATTCCAGCCACAAAAAAAACTAACCTCATCCCACAAACCTAGAGAACAAATTCAGATAATCCCTCAAACACTCCATTCTTTCTTTTCTACCCTCTCCTCTAGTTTCCAAAACCTTGCATGATCATCCTTTGTCCTCCATCCTTGCTTCTACTTCCTTTTCCAGTTATCTTTGTTTTATACACTATCTCCCCTAAATCTTCCTGCCACAGGGTAAAACCACTCGACCAAGGGGAAACTTTTTGCATACAAACTCCTAATTTACAATTGGTTCTGTTATATAACTATAGACTCTGCTCCTATGGTCTAAAGTACAAAATCAATAGTTACCACAGTTTGCCAGTTTCTAAATTGTCCTTGATGCTATAGTTATTGCTAATTTTACTACTTTAGCTAGGATGTCATATCTGTTGCAATCAGATGTTTTCACTTCAGTAACAGTACTGGAAGCTCTGGGGCAATAACCTCACTACAGCCCTATGCCAAAGGACTGGGGACTGAGCCAAACAGATACCAATATTCCACTCTTAATTAATTGGGAAGGTAGGATCTTGGGAAAGACACAGACCAAGAATCTCCTATACACAGAAAACATTCCTGAAGAACAGACATTTCTTAGAGAGGGCTTGATACTAGTGATATAGCAACCTACAAAGAAAACAAAAAAAGAAAAAAAAGAAAAAAACTCACAAGGATCATCACAGAAAACAAAGTAAAATTTTTTTTGAAATAGAAAATGACAAGATGAAGAAACACAATGCAATCTCAGACCTCCAGCCCACACAGAACAAGTCCAGGAGACACTGACATAGAAGAAATTGGAAAACACACACCTGAAATTTCTGAAATGATAACAACCAAAGTAAAAAATAAAATCCATGAGGCTATAGAGAGAATCAGATCAGAAATAATTTCTCAGGTAAAAAAGAAATGTCAATATTTATAAAGGAATTGCTCAGCAAATCTAGAGTAGAGATAGATAAAAAAATAAATCATGATAGGAAGAGGATGGAAAATGTGAATGATCAATATGGGAAAGAAATAGAATGCATAAAACAGATTCAAACAGATATATGGAAAATTAAAAATTCCATTGAAAGCTGGCAAACCCACCTGAATGAAACCGAAGACAGACTTTCAGAACTTGAAGATAGGATTATGGCTCAGGATCATGGAGTGAGAGATCTCTTAAAATAACAGAAGATCAGGAAATAACAATTCAACAGCTGAAAGACAATGAACAGAAAAATGATATAAGAATAATTGGTGTCAATGAAAAAGCAGGAGTCAACACAAATGACATTAAAAATAAAAACCTATTTACAGAAGTAATAGCAGAAAATTTCCCAAGTATGGAAAAAGAGTCTGACATACAGATAAGTGAGGCATATAGAACTCCAATTAGCCATAATCAAAATAAATCTACACCCAGAGATATAATAATCAAGATCCCAGAATTCCAGCACAAGAACAGAATATTAAAAGCTGTTAGAGAAAAGAAATAGATCACCTACAGAGGAAAGCCCATCAGAATAGTGGCAGAATTCTCAACAAAAACCTTCAAGTCAAGAACAGCTTGTAGTGAAGTATTTCAAATCCTGAAAGAAAACAACTTCCAAACCAGATTGATGTACCCTGCTAAACTACCCTTCAAAATTAATTGAGAAATAAGGTAATTTCATGACAAAGAATAACTGAAGAAATTCATAACCACCAAATGAACACTACAATAGGTACTGAAAGATATTCTAGACAGAGATAAAAATGACCACAATTCCAAGGACAACAACAGAAAGAAACCACCAAGCAGGGAAAGCAATTAAACAGAGGGAAAAACTAGGGAACCAACCACAGGAAAATAAAATGAGAAAGACAAGTCAATACATATCAGTCGTAATCATCAATGTAAATGGCCTCAATTCATCAACCAAAAGAAACAGACTAGCAGAATGGATCAACAAACAAGACCCAACAATATGCTGTATACAAGAAACACATTTAACTCAAAAAGAAATTCATAGACTAAAAGTCAAAGGATGGAAAACAATTTTTCATGTAACATGAACCCAGAAAAAAGCAGGGATAACTATCCTGTTTGCAGACAATGTTAACTTCAAACCAAGAATAATCAAAAGAGATAAAGAAAGTCCCTACATACTTATTAGGAAAAAACTTCAGGAGGAAGAGATAACAATCATAAATATGTATGCACCAAAGACGGAAGCACAAAACTATATAAGACAAATATTAACAGACATGAAAAATCAAATAAGCAACAATACAATTGTAACGGGGGACATCAGTACACCATGGTCACAAAGACATAGGTCAACTAGGCAAAAATTCAGCAAAGAAATAACAGAACTGAATCAAACCTGTGAACAAATAGACTTAGTAGATGTTTACAGAGTGTCCCACCCAACAACATCAGAACACATTCTTCTCAGCTGTACATGGAATGCTCTCTAAAATAGACCATATACTAGCCCATAGAATATGCTTAAGTAAATGCAAAGGAAATGAAATTATCCCATGCATATTGTCTGACCATAATACTATGCAATTGGAAGTTAACGACAGAAGAAACTTCAGAAACTCCATAAACACATGGAAATTAAATAGCATCCTCCTGAACAACCAATGGGTCACAGATGAAATTAAAGAAGCAATTAAGCAATATCTACAATCAAATGAAAATGCAAATACAACTTACCAGAACCTATTTGACACAATGAAAGCAGTCCTAAGAGGGAAATATATAGTGGTGAATTCTCACATCTGGAAAATAGAATGAGCATGAATAAACAACCTAATGTTACACCTCAAGCTTCTAGCAAAAGAAGAGCAAGTCAAACCCAAAACCCACAAAATGGAGGAAATTATAAAGATTATAATAGAAACTAACACAATGGAGACTAAGACAAAAATAAAAAGAATTAATGAATTGAAGAAATGGTTCTTGGAAAGAATAAGTAAAATTGATAAACCCCTAGCCAACCTTATCAAAAAAAGGAAAGAATAAACTCAAATTCATGCAATAAGGAATGAAAAGGGTGAAATCACTACAGATCCTGTGGAAATTCAAAAGATTATTAATACCTATTTTGAAAACCTTTACTCTCATAGGATGCAAAACAGAAGAAATGGACAGATTACTAGAAATGTATGAATTACCAATGGTAAATCAAGAATATATAAAAATTCTGAATAACCCAATATCAGTAAATGAAATTAAAACCATAATTAAAATCTTACCAACAAAGAAAAGCCCAGGTACTGATGGATTCACAGTTGAATTCTACAAGAAATTTAGAGAAGATTTATTGCCAATACTCCTCAAATTCTTTAATGAAATTGAAAGGGAAGCAATTCTCCCTAACTCGTTCCTGGAGTCAAGTATTACCTTGATACTAAAACCAGAGAAAGACCCAATCAAAAAAGAGAACTGCAGACCAATCTCCTAATGAACATAGATGCAAAAATTCTCAATAAGATATTAGCAAACAGAATGCAGCAAATCACCAAGAAGATTATACACCATAACCAAGTGCGATTCATCCCAGGAATACAGGGATGGTTCAATGTATGCAAATCAATAATCCTAATACACAATATCAACAGAGCCAAAGACAAAATCACATGATAAACTCAATAGATACAGAAAAAGCTTTTGATAATTCCAACAATCATTCATATTACTCATCCTACAGAAAATCGGAATATATGGCCCTTACCTCAATCTGATAAAAACCATCTATGACAAACCAACACCCAACATCATACTAAATTGTCAGAAACTGAAAGCTTTTACTCTGAAATCAGGAATAAAACAAAGATGTCAGTAGAATTCCTGTACACTAACAACAAACTCACTGAGAGAGAAATTAGGGAAACCACACCCTTCACAATAGCATGCAAAAAATGAAATACTTAGGAGTCAATCTAAAAAAGGAAATAAAAGAGCTATACATCGAAAATTACAGCATTCTAAAAAGGTGATTGAATATGATGTCAGGAAATGGAAAGATATCCCTTGCTCATGGATAGGAAGAACCAACATTGTGAAAATGGCCACATTCCCAAAATTATTTTACAGATTTAATGTAATCCAGATCAAAATACCATTATCATACCTCACAGATCTAGAGAAAACATTCCTAAAATTCATTTGGAAACAGAAGAGACCTAGAATAGCAAAGGCAATCATGGGCAACAAAGGCAAGGAAGGAGGCATCACAGTCCCTGACTTGAAATTATACTACAAAGCTACTGTGATAAAATCAGCATTGTACTGGCAAAAAAACAGACCTGAGGATGAGTGGAACAGATTAGAAGATGCAGATACAAATCCAAACACACTTTTCCACCTTATCTTGGACAAAGGGGCCAAACATGTTTACTGGAAGAAAGACAGCCTCTCTGAGATGAATACATAATTTCAGATGAAGAAGTATGACTGGCAAATAAATATATGAAAAAATGTTCAACATCTTTGGTCATTCGAGAGGTGCAAATTAAAACAACACAGAGATTCCATCTCACCCCAGGAAGAATGGCTGTCATGAAGAAATCAACCAATAAAAAATTCCAGAGGGGCTGTAGGGAAGAAGGAACCCTTCTCCACTGTGGGTGGGAGTGTAGACTGGTGCAACCACTGTCGAAATCAGTATGAGTGCTGGACTATATCGAAAGCTTTTTCTGCATCTATTGAGATGATCATGTGATTTTAGTCCTTGGCATTTTTGATATGGTATATTACATTTATTGATTTGCATATGTTGATACACTCACTGGTATCTACATATTGCTGTAACCACTGTGGAAATCAGTGTGGAGATTCCTCAAAAAACTACTATTAGAGATCCCATTCAACCCAGCTATCCACTCTCTGGGCATCTTCCTAGAAGGGTTAAAAACATCATACCACAGCAATATATGTGTACTCACATTTATACCAGCACAATTTGTAATAGCTAAATCTTGGAAACAACCTAAATGCCCATCAACTGAGGAATGGATAAAAAGATGTGGTATTTTTGTACTATGAAGTACTACTCAGCTGTAAAGCAGGATAATGGTTGCAACTAGAAACCATACTCATAAGTGAAATAAGTCAAACTCACATGTGCAAACATTGTATTGTCTCACTAGTGTAAGAAACTGAAAGAGTAAATAAGATCCAAAAGGTACAATAGATGTTGTGAAAGGGCAAGAATCTGCTCAAAAGGAAAGAACACCTGGGATATGGGAAAGGAGAAAAGAAAGAAGGGTAAAGGAAAAAAAAATATATAGAGAGATGTACACACAAGATAGCTAAGGTAATTATACTACTAATTTCTATTAGTACATTGAAAAGAATGGTTTGTGCTTACATTGATCATTTCGCATTCCTATATCTTATAATCCGAGCAACTACTTTGAAGATAACAATACCCAGTATGTTAACGATCATTAATTACCTATTATCTTGTTTTGAAACTCCGTATCATTGTTTCTATTGCTTGTCTTTTTTCTCTTTAAAATAAATCTTTTTCCATCAAAAAATAATGAGCAAACAGCAATAAGAAAGGTATATATGTAGTTTTTCATCCTGTATGACATATAAGAAAAAATTATAGCAGTGAAATGATAAAAGTATAATTCTTTAGTAATTTCCAATTTGAGGATCCCCTAGTGTGGACTTCAGCCCAAGGGCCCAAACCGTCAGCTGACTTTCTTATAAATAAAGTTTTATTAGCATGCATCCATGCACATCTTTTTCACATTGTCTGTTGCTACTCCTTTTATTCTGCTGTGTTTTTTATTTTTTTGAAGGGAAGTGCATGGTCCTTGGCTTATGATGCTGCAACTTATAATTTTTTGGCTTTGTAATGTTGTGAAGCTACATCCCCAGCCCTTTTTAAATATTTTATTTATTTTATTGTGATATGAGTTTCAATAAGTTACTAAGTTGCTCAGGTTGGACTCAAATTTGTGATCCTACTTTCTTAGTCTCTCATAGAATGGGGATTACAGCCATGTACTGTCAGTCCTGGCTCAAGAGAGATTTTGAGGTTAACTTTAAGATAAGAAGAAATGACCTCCAATATGAAATTCTAGGAAGAAATAATGGCTATGGTACACCCATCAATAGAGATGTCTTCTAGACTTTCCTTTTTTAATTTTAACAAGACTTCTCAGGAATGCTTAATGAAAACCTCTGCTAGAATATGGCTAACATGAAAACATTACCAAATGCATGAACAGTTTTAGAGAGTTTAACAAGAGTATAAAAATGTACAATACTTCTACTTCAGAGGACCAAACATCTAACTCTCCAAATGGTTTGTTAAACAGATTTGTTTAGGGTGTATTTGGATAAAAAGGAAAAAAAATATTAAATAGTATTCCATAGCATGGTAGGATAATTATGTTTACAATTAATTGTATATTTCAAAATAGCTCATAGAGAGGCTTTTGAATGTTTCTAGCACAGAGAAATGACAAGTGTTTAAAGAACTATAATCTGATTATTACATACTGTTTGCAGGCGTCAAAGCTTTCATTATTCACACTAGCTAATATAGGGAATTAGCATATCAACAGGTAAATGGATAAAGAAAATGTGGCATATATACACAATGGAATATTATTTGGCCATAATAAAAAATGAAATTCTATGACTTGCAGCAACATAAATTAAATTAGAAGGACAATAAGCTAAGCACAAAAGACAAATACCACGTGTTCTCAAGCCTGTGTGCAATAGAAGTGGGGGATCTAATGGTGGTCCCCAGAGGCTGAAGAGACAAGAAGGGGAGGAGGAATAGGGAAAGGTCGATCAGTGGTTATGAACTTAGAGTTAGGAATAAGAATTTCTGGTATGTCGCTTTCAAAGAAGCAGAGACTAGAGCAATAATTACCAGATTGGGAGGAGGCACTGGCTATTTGGGAATTGGCATTTTGATATTAAGCCTCAGACTGAGAGAAGATGAACCATGTACTTGGCAATGGTAAATGCATATGGTGCAGTTGGGTAGCTGAGAAATTCAGTCTGGCCGAACTCTGGTAGCTACAGTACTGGTAGGTACCTCCTGGTAGCTACAGTATGTTCCGGAGAGTCTGTTGCTGATGGGTACCCCGTGGAAAATATGAAACCAGTGCCAGCCGGCTGACGATTTCTTCAGCCAGGAGCAGCTGCATACCCTAATTGGCTGCTCAATCTCTCTCCAGGAAAAGCAATTATACCCCCAGGAAATGACACCAACATTTTCCTGGAGCTGCAGGGCCAAAAATCCCAGGTACATAGGGGAGGTGATGAGGTGCACAAGAGAAACAGGAAGAAATTCCAGACAAGCACTAGAAAGTTTCTCGTTTCCTCTGGATCTCCAGCTAAAAGCCAAAGCAGCAAGCTCCGTGTCCCCAGTTTCCAAATCTTATGTTAGAGACCCTGTGTGTGCGTGTGTGTGTCATGAAGCCTGTTGAATTTATTAATGACAGCAGGCATAGATCCACTAAGAAAGCATGCACGAGAAATTAAATCAGCTCCTTGAATAAGGGCAGCGTTGCCATCAGAAAATGAAATCACTTTTCTCATCTAGTGAAAAAAAAAAAGATGGGTCTGTCTTGCTCATGTGGACATCATAGGAAATCTAAGTGTGGCTGGGTTTAAGAAGTGTTTGGACACAAAGTCAAAAGAACAGCAAGGAAACGGAAGCTACATTTACTTTTCAGAGTATAGCGGAAGTGGAGGAAAGCTGTACATGAGAGTAGTAAGATGATGTCAGATTTTCAAAATTCAAAATGGAATATTTTCCTTGATTTAATTATACTGTAAGAAAAAGTGGAGAATCTTAGGAACCTTTAATGCTCATGTTCAGTTTAAATAATAATTAAATCATATATTTAGGGCAAATCATGTAGATAGGGCATTTGGATTTTTTTTCCTTTCCTCCCTGTGTCTGTCTTTGTCTGTCTATGTCTGTCTGTCTCTCTGTCCCCTATCACTTTAATTTATACACATAGACATAACAAGTAGTGTGTTAATCACTTTCTCATTGCTGGGATGATGAGATATGAGAGACTTGTAATTTTAAAGAGGAAGGGATATATTTTGGTGCATATTTTGGTTCATGTTTTCTGACCGTGGTTGGCCAACTCCAAGGCAGTAACTATGGTAACACCATGGTGGAAGGTCCTGGAGGTTGGGGAAGCTGCTCATCTCGTGGGAGCCAAGAAGCAGAGAAAGAAGCAAGAAGCTGGGGACAAGAATATACCTTTTAGGGCACACCCTCAGTGGCTCACTTCTAACAAGGCCCTGCCTCATAAAAACACACTCAGCCATGAACCTCTGGGTGGGTGAACCCACCCACGTGTGTAGTTCCCCATGATCCGATCGTCTTCCAAAAGCCCCACCTTGAACACAGGAGACTTTTGCAGGACATGCAAGATCTAAACCATACTGTTTTAGATCACTCTGCGTGTGTTGTTTACTACATAGTACGTGTGAATTTTAAGTATTTATTCTTTTCTGGATAAAAAGTTATAAATTGAGGATAAATTACATCTTGCATCCATAGGCACTCTCCAGGCAGGCAATTAAAATGAGAATATTCTGATGAGACTAAAAGTAATAAAACTCTGCGTAATTGGAAAAGTGGAGAAGCATTTTCAAACACACATTAAAACACAATAAATATAAGAAGAGATTCCAGAATGTCTGAATGCCTATGATGGAGTGTGATTTCAGGGCAGGACGAGCTAAACGTCCTGGACCGAGAGAATCATGACTCAATTTATTTATTCATATATGTTTGGGACAGATTATTCTCTTTAGGTTACCCAGACTGATCTTGAACTCCCACGATCAAAAGATTCTCCTGTCTGAGGCTCACGAGTAGCTGGATCACAGGTACACACCATCAAGCACAGCACAGAATTGCTATCTTAGATATGAAAGCATTTTTTAAGGTCAGCCCAGTAGGGAGATGGGCTGTACCTCGTCCTTATACACGAGAGTAACTGTGCGTTGGAATCGAGGATGCCCCTGGGTGGGAATGTCTTCTAGCTCCTCAATCAGGCATTCAGTGCAGCATCATTCCAAGTTGCTGCTCCCCACTCTGACCTAGGAATAATAGGGTGTTTTCTGATGGATTCTCAACGTTCCCAGAAGGGTCAGGCACACAGAGGTGCTTCTGCTCATCTATAGGTTCTCTCAGCCCTTTCTGTTACTTCCTTGCTTCTGTTTGCTTGGGTAGTTTTTCTTTCTTTCTTTCTTTCTTTTTTTTTTTTTTTTTTTTTTTACCCAGAAGTTGCCTGAGATTTCTTTTTACCCTTTCAGTCTTCCTTCTTTACCCCCTTTCCTCTTTCCCTCCCTCTCTCCTTCTCTTCCTTCCTTCTCTTCTTTTTCTTTCTTCCTTTCTCTTTTTTTTTCTTCCTTTCTTTCTTCCTTTCTACCTTTCTTTATTTCTTTTTGGTTTGTTGAGACAGGGTTTCTCTATATAATCCAGGCTGTCCTCAAATTCACAGTAATCCTCCTACTTCAACCTCTCAAGTGCTAGGATTATATAGGCATGCACCACGAGGCCAAGCATCTTCTCCTTCCTTCCTTGCTTGCTTTCTCTCTTCCTCCCTCTCTCCTTCCCACCCTTCCCTCTTTCTTCCTTTTATCTCTTCCTCCCTTTCTTCTTTCCTTCCTTCCTTCCCCATCCTTCCTTCTCTTGCTTTCTTTCTATTACTACATGCTTGCAATGCATAATGAAATAGTCATCATGGCGAGTTAGTACATAAGCGTACAGTATCTTAATCCTTTTTACTTCCCCTTCCCTTCCCCCTCTCTCCTCTTGCCCTCCATCCTTAGATCCCCTTGTTGTCTGCAAAACGTCTACTTTCCTGTCTCCTATCATCTGTCTTTTACTTTTCTCTTTAGATTGTTTATACTTTTGGTTACCTACATAAGCAAAGCCATACAATATTTAAGCTTCTGTCTTATTTATTTATTTTTTGTATATGCGTGTAACAGGAGTTGTCTTATTTATTTTACTTGACATTATGGTTCATTATGGTTCATTATGTTTCATTATTTTCCTACAAATGACTCAAGTTTATCTTTCCTTATAGTGCAGTGTACTCCACTGTGTGTAAACACCACATTTTCTTTATCCATTCATCTGTTGATGGGTATATAGGCTGCTTTCAAAATTCAGCTATTATGAGTTGTACTGCTATAAACACGGGTGTTCATGTATTACTGCAACATGATGTCTTTGACTCTTTCAGGAAGGTTCCTACAAGGGGAACAGCTGGAATGGAATTTCTCATTTTAGTTTTTTTTTTCTGAGGAATCTCCATACTGATTTCCATAGTGGTTGTACTCATTTACATTCCCACCAAATTTGTAGAAGTTTCTCTTTGCCAATAACCTTGCCTCTGATTGTTGTTTCTTGAGTTTTTCAAGGTAGTCATTCTTTCTGGAGTAATACGGCATCCCAGTTACATGTTGGAGTAATATGGTCACCCAGAACTCTCACCTTGCTGTAGGAACCACCTTTATCTGGACTGATCGGTACATTAACCTTGTGCTAATTTTGTAGTATCCCCGGCTTCATCCACACACACTGCTGCTTTCAATTGGCTTCCTTGACATCTTCCAATGACCTCACAAAACATATCAGGCTCATCTGCCATCAACATGGCAGTGCTTAACACTGCTGACCTGCATCTCAAGCCATCGCTCTGTGGATTTGACATTGCTGCTCAGCATCCTTGCCGGACATCTTCATTGACTTCTGCTTCTCCAACCTTCTTAGAAGGCAGCACTTTCTAAAGCTGTGAATTAAACCTGTAATTCTTGACTCTGCTCCCTGAAAGTTGATCAAGATTTCTCTAACTTCATCACTCCCTCTACACTTATGCGTCCCTCATCTAAGCACTGCTGCTCACATTCACAAATGCCAAGCCCTACACCTGAAGCTGAATGCTTCTAAAGCTCAATCTACTATTTTCTTCCTTATTCTCACCATTGTGTTTATTTGTCTGCATCCTTAAACTAATAAAATGTCTCTCGCATACAGATTAAACCCACCATATTGGACTATCTTGCTCTCATTCTTGTTCACCTATCCACTGATACAACTCGTTGTCAAAATCCATTCTTTCCATTTTGGAAGCAACTTTTGATTCTCCGTTCTGTTTTTCCACTCAAGTTTTGATGTTTTTCTGCCCTGTTGTGTTGGCTCCTGTGTGATTCTTCTCCAGTTTCCCATTTCTCCAAGCTACATCTCTGTTTTACTTAAACTTAAATTACCCCACCTGTATTTAAACATATCTGGACGTGACTACCTTTTCTTTCGTATTAGTTGAATTTTCTCATAGGATGTTTGCTTTGAACCTTTCTCCTCCAACCTTACTCCTTCTGATTTTGAGCAATCATTTTTTGCTTCACAAAGAGTTTTCTACTGAGACACCAACCCCCCGTCTTGCTCTTGAAACTACTGCTGAAGGAGTGTTTTTGCTCTGGACACTCCACCCCAAAACACAACTCTAGGGAACCAGAATAAGTGACATCAAAATACAATTCTTTGACATAATCCCTGCAGGTTATTTTGAGAAACCGCAGACACAAGAGCAGCTCTGAAACATTGCCCATTCCTGAAAGAAACTGACACCTCTGAAGGAAATTACATTAGTTTGATCTCCTGCTTCAAGAAGAGGATTGATCCATGATTACTGTCATTTTGTGGCCAAAGTCAACTCACAATCTCTCTCCTTCCTTCCCCATTCTGTAATTGTCTCCACCACTCCCAGAAGCATCGGTCGACACTCACTGCTCTCCACAGCTTAGGATATTAAATGGCCTTCAGTCATCTGGCTCTTTTTTCAGTCTCCTGCTTTGTGGGATTCCTCTGCATATGATTAAAAAGTATGGTGAATGATTTTTTTAAATTATCACAGAAAAATACACATTGCCATTAGTACTGCTCAAAATACTCCCACTCACTTCAAACACACTTAGCCCATTCTTCGTGCCACTTTCTGAAGCAGTTTTGGAAGTCCTCTTTCCTGTGTGTCTTTAGTTGTGCTTTCGTGGCTGTTTCAATGACCCGAATCCATTCAAAACATTGACCTTTTGTGGTCATTTTGACTTTGTGGAAGGGCCAGAAGTTGCACAGTGCCAGAAGCAGTGAATAAGGTGAACAAGGACAGAGTGTCGTGTTCTTATTTGACAGAAATTGCCACAAACAATTGATCAATGAGGGTTAAATCCTACATCGGATGCTTAAATTTAAAAATTTGTTATAGTAAAGAACACATGAGCATTAATCCTCCTCAAAATACTGAAAACAATCCTTTGCTTTGCATGCATTTATCCCATTATTCTTGGTAATGTGTCTTTTACTATAATAAGATTTTTTAAATATAAACATTCAGCACATTTCTTAATCACCCCTTGTACGTCTATAGCTAAGTCAATCGGTCTTGTGTCAATTAATGTGTAGCCCAGGCAAAAGATAGCTAGGAGTTTGGAAAGGAGTCATTTTTCCCTCCCGTGTAGTAGATTCCAAAGAAACGTGTGAATTACTCCTTTTAAAAAATCTCTGAACTACAAACAAATCATAAGGGGAAAAGGTGGGAAAATGCAAACTCCTTAGCTTGGTTTTCTCTGCAACTTGGCAGGTACAGCCTGATTCCTCATAGTCTTGTGGTCCTCTATTACCAATAGGTCCCCAACTTCAACAGTGCGACAGGTGTACAGCTCAGCTCCCTCTTGAGAGATTCTTCAAGGCCTGTCTCCAAGCCTCTAAATGCAGTTACACCTGGCGGAATGGATGACTCTATGTCCATCTGCCACAAAGTAAAAGAAATAATGGGCCTGATTTATGTCCCTGACGAGGGACGAAAATATAGGACACATGCAACTGTCACAGAGCCTAATCCATTCTCATTCTTTCCTCAGGGGGATTCTCAATCTTCCATTTGTCATCTGCTCAGCGCAGCAGTTTGAACAACTATTATAGTGTGAATGATCCTTGCCAAATAGATGACACGTGTGTGTGTTGCACCAATTGAGATGCACGAGAAACGCAGGGCATTTTATTCCTTTAGTTTCTCATTCCTCAGTCCTGCTGTGGAGCTGCACAGGTATTGAATGCGACTTCATAGAATGTGTCAGAGGAGGAAGCAGCCAGGAAGCGGGTATTTGTAAGAAACAGCCTAGTAAAGATGAGCAGTGTGGTGACGGACAGCTCCCGGCTACAGTAGCTGACTGTAGTTTGTATTTCTATAGGCATGTTCTTCACAGAACTCAAAGTAGACGGACATGTCTACTTTTCTGTGTGACTTGTAAAAGTCCTGCAAATGAACACTGGATTTTATTTTTAGAACAAGGTCATCATTCTCACCAAGGATGTTGTTCTACAGTTGTTAGGTGAATGTCTGTTATCTACCAAATACCCGGATATGTTGAAGAATGGATGTAGCCATGTATAGACAGGTATGGACGCTGGCATAGATTTAGACATAGGTATAGATGTAGATTTAGACATAGATGAAAATGTTCTCTGTACAATGAGATTACCTCCTAATCAGCTCAACCTAAGTGGAAAATATTGTAACTTGAATATCCACTCAATATACTTCATTGACCAAATATTATATCCTACCTTAAATGTCCTAAAAACACTTACATTAGCCTACGCTGGGACAAAATCAGCACAAAACCTATTTCATAGCAAAATGTTGAATATGTCATGTAATTTATTAAATTCTACAATGAAATTGAGGAGTGGAATGGTTGTGTAGGTGCACTTTAGCACCATCATTTATTCCAAAGGTCAAGAATCTAGCCATCAGGGCCGGTGAGATGGCTCAGCGGCATAAATGCCTGCCTGGCAAGCACAAGGTCCTGAGTTTGACTCCTGGAACCCACATACGAAAAAAGGGCAGGTGATATCACTCAGCAGCACAGGCGCCTACTGGCATGCGAGGTCCTGAGTTAGACCCCTGGTACCCACAAGAAAAAAAAAATAATAAAATAAAGAATCTAGCCATCATGTAGTCAGGGAATTGTGAGGATACAGGTATATGGATGTCACATTACCTTCCAAATGATGGAGAACAGTAAAATACACCATCAATGGAAGTATAAGAATGTACAGAATATGACGAGGGATGGCTGCTTTCATTAGCATTCTCCCAAAAGACTTCTTTTTTTAAATAAAATTTTAACCCAGACTCCAGCTCATACAATGCGTACAATAATTGGCAGGCCTAAGAACAAGAATACAGGACTGCAATTCTTAATACATCTCCAGAGCTGTCAAAGAAATATTAAATTATGAATTCAGTCAGGACAAAAGTGAAATTAATTTGAGTTTGTAGCCCTGTAACTATTCTGTATTTACTTGGGAAAAAAATTCCCACAGGCTATCAGCTTTTGTCTGACTCACAGAAAAGAGTGGTGTTGGAAAAAAAAAAAAAAAAAAAAAAACTTTACAAAAGAAGAATAAAAGAAATAAGGCGACCTGAATGTCTTTTATTTAATTTTTCTGCTTTAATTTGCTTTTAACTTTAATTCACTTTTTAACTTAAAATAGATATAATACATATACACACAGAAAAATGTCAAAGAGAAAAATTTCTATGCCTTCAATATTACAGTACTCTGAAATGACGAAGTGCAGGTCTTTTGATATTCTTTGTGTATTTTTTGCATCCACATCTGTGTATAATTGCATTTGTTTATGAATATATATATGTATATGGATATATATATATATGTATATGTAAAATGTGGAGAGAGATGCATATACATACATATATATCCATGTTGCTTTTGCTACCCTTGTAGGTTATCATCCATAATTTTCTGTACCTTGTTTTTTTCTTGTTTTCCCAAATAGCTTACTTTGGAAAAATTTCTGTATTTTCACACATGTTTCTAGTCTCAAATTAGAGTTGTCCCTCAATATTCATGATAGATTTTGTTCTAGGAAGCTCCAAAAATCATCAAAATGAGAGATGGCCAGGTGCCTTATATAAAAGGGCACAATATTTGCATGGAACCTCTGCTGCACCCTTCTCTGTACTTTAAATCATCTCTGGATGACTTAGAATACCTAACATAATGCAAATGCTATGCAGATAGTTGAATTGTTTAGAGATCAATGATAAAAAAGAATATACATATTCACTAAAGATGTAATTCTTTTTCTGGATATTTTCAATTCAAGATAGATGGAATCCACTGGTGTGGAAGCCATGGATAGAGAGAACCAGCTGTGTACATTCACACACACATATATCTGCCTCTTCTTTGACCACAATTCTACACAATCTTATGTACCTTAATTATTTTTACATGCTATATCTTGGAAAACTTTCCCTCTCATCACATAGAGATTGTCAAACCAATTTGTTTTAATGAAGATACAATAATTTATTTTTACTAGGTCCCCTCTATGGCCACACGGATTTTTTTTTCCAGGCTTCTATTTTATAAGTAATGCCTAAAAAAGCCTTTGCATCTATAGCAGATTGGGCACATATTTGAACAGATGGGTGGCAAACATGACTGCATTTGGAATTTCTTTACAGACTTCTTTCCAAAGCAATTGTACCAACTTGCATTCCTACCAAGAGCCAGAGGAGCGAGCCTGATTTCCCCCATCTTTGCAACAGTATAAATATTTTCAAACCTTTTATGCTTTCATAAGACAACAGGGTAAAAACACATTTTATGTGTTACTATGCCTATTAATGTCATGAATATGGTTAAGCAATTTCCATGTGTTTATAAGCAATTAGTATTCATTCCCCCATTAAATATCTACTTGGAACAAAGGTCTTTGTTCATTCTTTCTGCTGGGATCTTAGTCAAACTCTTTAAATACGAGGCCAATTTAGATCTTGTCTATAATATCTTGCATCAATTTGTTCTTTTAAGTTTTCCTTCTGTTGTGTCAGGAATTACTGTTTTCTAAATGTACGGCATTACGTTTAATAATTCTTTTTTTCTGGTGCCTGGGCTTTGCTTTATTTAGAAATGCCTCTGATATTCTAAGAGTATCTTTTAAAAATTGTTCCAACTTTTCTAGTTTAGGGAGTTTCTTTTCTGTCCCTTTTATTCTTACATATCTGATGTGTAAAATTCTCTTTGTTGGAACAATAGAGCACATTTTTTTTTTCTTTTCTGTGGTACTGAGGATTGGATCTAGGTCCTTCACGCTGAGCTACATTCTCAGCCCTTTTTATTTTGAAACAGGGTCTCACTAAGTTACTCAACTGTCCAGGGTAGATTTTTTCTTTTTTTTTTTTTTTTTTTTCTTAATTTTTCTTGACTTCCTAGCCATTTGACACACACAAACATGCACATATTCTATATATTATCGTAATATACAAATAGGGGTTGACTCATGTGTTCAAGAATGGTTTGAATTTCTATTTTCATTAAACATAAATTTTGCCACATACTGGAGACAATTTCGAGGCTGCTCTACTGACTTGTGTAATTACATATCTACACTAAACTTTTATTACTATTGCTTAGTGTAAGGCTTTGTCAGCAGAGAGAGATTTGCTTCAAAGCTATTGTTGTTTTAGAAAATTTTAAATAATTTCTTACATCCTATTTTCCATGTAAATTTACACATAGTTGTGTGTGTACACTCATACATATGTATATGTATATATATATATATATATATATATATATATATATATATACAGAGAGAGAGAGAGAGAGAGAGAATTGACTTATAAACAATATGTCTTCTTTATTCTTTTATTTTTACTCTGTGGGTTTGCAGATAGTGGTCCCAGTGCACATTGCCATCTACTAAATATTATGTCTTCTTTCTAATTTTTATTCCCCATTCTTGTTTTTACAACTGCACGGGCAAGTAACTTCAGAGCAGTTTGAAGCAATACCAATGAAAATGGGCATCCTTATCTTACTTTAATAATTTTTCCAGTGCTTTCGTAGGATTCGTATAAATATGGCTCATGGAAGAGAATACTTACTTTTTCATAATAAAACTATGGGTCCTTTTTTGATGTCCCCTTTTCATCAGAAAAGTCATTGAATTTTACCAGATTTATCTTGGTGTCCAAAGACCACCTGGCTTCTGTCCTTGGTGACCCACCGTGGTGGCAAACGGCATTGGCAGCTCTGAGTCATTGCTGTGTTTTGCAGGGATAAATCAGAATGGAGAGTCAGGATAATTTAGACATTTGATCATAGCACAGGGCATCTCTCCTGCATGAATGAGCGTCAACACCGGATAGAGTCTCTGAAAATGCGATGAGACACGGTGGAACTGCATAGACTTCAGTGATCTTTCTAGTGCTGTGGAGATTCTTGCATCTCCCACGTAACCCTGTGCTCATCTACGAGGCAGGTGCCAGATGTGAAGAACGCAAGGCCGATTCTGTTTCTCATCTCACGGACCCTGAAGGAAGCTTTTGCCTCACTTTATAACAAAAGCACTTGTGCTTGATTTTTCTCCCAACTCTGGGAGTTTATTTTTTTTTAATTGAATGCTTTTATGAAATGAAACTAATTGCATTTAAACTGAAAGATTTTGAAATTCTCCCCACCCCTCCAAAACACATTTTGAACAGATTTATTTGAAATTTTGGGGAATTTCATTTATTTGGAGGAATTTCATTTATTTCATTTATATAATTATTTGGAGATGAAGCCTATTTTTCAATGAATCTAAATATCAGATGGAATCATTGATGAAACCAGAATAAAGATTTTTTTCCACATCCCTCTGACTTGAAAATGTTTGACCACATCTCCTTTTAATGTGTCAGCTGAAGCAGTTGCCTAAATTTCAAATTTAAACTATTGAGCACATTCTGCTAGAGAGGTGAAAAGTTATTTGGCCCACTCCTCAGCTGCTTTGAACATAACTCAATAAAATATCTAAAAAAATCTTAAAAATAAACAAGATACAATTGTTTGGAAAATGATTACATTTATAACTGCTTTAATGCTATCAATAGTAGAAAGTCCAAAATCCCATATTTTTACTCTTTAACAAGAGACATATCAAGTTCAGAATGTTTTCTTTTCAAATTATTTTCTAACAACAACAAAAAACTGTGATGTCGACTTCACTGGCTTGAGAGATGTTTAGGAGATTGGTAGATAACACTTCCAGTTGCATCTGGGTCCGTCATGGACATGACCTCACAGACTACATCTGAACCCTGACCCCTTCCTCTTGGCTCCTTTTCTGCTTCCTAGAAGCCATGAGTCAGGCATCTTTCATCCATCATGCCTTTTTGCTATAAGTTTTCTTACTTGAAGACAGTAGACCATGGACTCTAGTCTCTCAAACCATGAGCCAAAATAATCCTTTCCTCTTTAAAGTTATGTATTTCAGGTATTTTAACCCAGCAGCAAAAAGCTGACTAATATATCCACTAAGGACTGTTGCCATCTGAAATGGATATATAGGCTGGTGGCAATGTTTCATTATTATGTTCATGTTGGTTTTATGAAGCAAGAATATTCACCATCAGGCACTGTCACGGTAGATTGGGAGCAAGATAAAGGTTCAAGTATAGGTTGTCTTCTATAGTGATAGTCAAAGAATCGTGAGAATCTCTGGGGTCTCCTAGCTGTCCATTTTGCCTGATATTATTGCGGAAAGATCTTCCTGTTAAGGTTCTTAAATGGACCATGGAGGTTTCACAAATCCAGTCAAATGCCTAAAAATCAGAAAATAAATGGACACAGATCTAGCGGAGTAGAGACTGAATTTTTCTTCTGTTTTCATTCTTGATCCATTTGCATGAATTTCCCATGCACTGCCCTCGGTAAAGCAGTTAGTGATGCTGATAACTAACATTTCCAGTCACCAGAGGGAAATATTTGTGTGCAACAGATATGATATGGAGAATTGGGGATGCTGTCTGATGCTGCCAGTGAACAACAGAGGAACTTAACTCTGATATTTAAAGAAATTAGAGGGTGGGCTATATCAATTCATCCATTTATCAGTTTTAAATCTTTGCTTTTATTTCTGCAAAATATAAGTGTCATTTCTTCATCTAACATCTACACTGAAGGTAGCTATTTATGTAATTCTTGGAGCCATCTCCCAAATACATCAGGAACTTGGACTTTACGTATTATTTTATGAACCATTTCCCACCAATTGATGCTATCAAGGAAATTAGATGATAAGCTTTCAAAAGGCTGTGCTAGGTAGTTTAAAATCTCTAAATCAATGCAGGTTGTCATTCCTTTAATAAATAAGGCACAAATGGGTAAAATTGGATTTCTCCTTTGATACAAGGGTTATCTTGCCACTTAAATTTAGTCGGAGCAATGACAATATCCTCAGAGGCTTTGACAGATGTATATCTCTTCCTCAGTTACCAAGTTCATTGCTTAATTATCCCATTCTCAGAGAACTAAACTAGTTGTTACTTTTCTCATGTTCATTCTACTGGACTCAGCCCTATTGACACAGAGGGGCATGGCTATAACACTAATAAAAATTTATAACTCAATGGAGGCAGGTGAGTTAGTAGCAATAACCGTGCCAATCAGAAACCAATAGTAACATGGGCAAATGCGGTTTAGAAGAAGGCCTTAGAAGTAGCAGGTGGGATTAAAATCTAAATCCAGGGATCATACTTGTTTGAAATTTTCTGTAACTGAATAGTGAAAGAGGGAAATTTTAATTATCATTCCAATATAGCCTAACCCTTAGCAGTACAGGTAATAACCAATCAGAAATAAATGCAACAAGAGAAAAAATTTATCTAATTCTCAGAACTCTACAAGTTTTGTCCCCTTACCCATATAAAATATATAGGATTTGTTCATTTAATCACTCAAAATTTTATCACTTCATCACTCATTCATTTATTCTACAGTTGTTTCTTGCAAGAAATATTATCCAATACCAGAACTACAATAATAGCATAAATATTTTCTCAAAATGTCTACCCTAAGAAGAGGGAACTGTGCATTAAAATATATTAATTCAATGCAGTAAATGAAAAATGCTAAGTGTGTAGAGAACCCTATCAGAAAATCTACCTAAATAAAACAGGGGTTCTTCAAAGCATACAGATATTTGTTTGGAAATGGTAGAGGATTGCAATGGTAAACTCTGGGCATATATAGTGAGGTTGGGGCAAGGACAAAAATGGGGATTATGTCAGGTATACTGAGATAATTCTGGGCTACCATGATTCATAGCTATAGTGCTGTCAGTTCAAGGTTGAACAGACGATTGCTGGATGGATGTTATATAAGACTTTCTGCAAAACTTTGTGTAAGCTGGATGTCCTGCCCAAGGATTTTGTGATAGTTACCACCAGGCAATCATGTTTAATGACTCTTCTTTCAGAACCTCTCATCATTATTTTGTTTAGTTGTAAGGATTGACACAGTGACTCTGTTTCAATTCTCACAACTTCTATATTATATCACAAGAGCAAGGGAGAGGTTCAATTGTTTAAGCAACAATCAAGGTTTGCAAAAAGTGTCACAGTCCACCCAACATGTTCACACATTGTTGCTTTATTGGATTTCACAATCTCTCCCAGGAATTGTCACCATTTTGCAAAAATGGAATTCATGTTTGGCGTAGGTGAGGAACTTGGCAACATCACGCATCCAGAAAGGAATCTGTCCTCTGAATTCTGAACCTTTCTACTTTCTGTAGAATTGCATCACATTAGTTATGTTTATTGAATAAGCATTAATTGTGCAAGCCATTCTACAAAGTTCTGAATTGGTCTTATAAATGAATTTTATCCCTGTATTTCATTATGGAGGTCTCCACTGGGCTTCCTTTGGTCCAATATTTAATAGTTGAGGTGCAAATTTGTAATAGCCAGATCTTGGATACAATTTAAATGCCCATCAACTGAGGAATGGATAAAAAAGATGTGGTATTTTTATACAATGGAGTACTATTCAGCCATAAAGAAGGATAAACTGGAGACTTTTATAGGTAAATGGATGCAACTAGAGAAAATACTCATAAGTGAAATAAACTGGATGCACATGTGTAAACATCGTTTTGTCTCCCTAGTGTGAGAAACTGAAAAAGTAAATAAGATCCAAAATCTACAATAGATATGGTAAAACAGGAAGAGGCTGGTCAAAAGGAAAGAGAAACTGGAATGGGGAAATGGGGAAAAGAAAGAAGGGAAAAGAAAAAAATACATATATAAGATAGTTAAGATAGATACACTACTAATTTTGCTTAGTTCATTCAGAAGAAAGGTTTGTGCTAATATTGTTTGGACAACTGAATGCTGATATCTTGTACCCTGAGTAACTAATTTAAAGATAACAATACATAATGTATTAACCATTGTTACCCTCCTATTATGTTGTTTTGAAATTTTGTTCTATTTTTTTCTCTTTAAAATAAAAATTAAAAAAAAATAGTTGAGGTGCAAAGGCTTTGATAATACAGGTAATTGTATAGAAGTAAAAATCTCTGGTTGGCATGGGAGGTCATTTTATAATTAAAAAAAAAGCCTAGATGACCGTTTTCATCAATATCAGGGAGTTCCTTAATTACCTAAAATTCCCTAGTTAAAAAAATGATTGTGTATCTGTCAATTTCTGTTTTTCTTTCTATTCTAAGTTCATGAATGAGAAGTCATTCCTAGACCATAATGATGTGAACCAAATTTACAAGCATCTAGAACAATAGCTGTAATTATTAGTCAGCCTTCTATTGAAGTAACAAAAAGACCAGACACTCACAACTTACATGAGGAAAAGTTTTTTTTGGCTCATGGTTTCAGAGGTTTCAGTCCATAGTTGGGTGGCTCCATTGAAGATACATGGCAAAAGGGCACAGTGTAAGAAAGCTGCTCGAGTCATGGCAGCTAGGAATCAGAGAAAGAAAAGAATCAGAGAACAAAGGGCTGGGGACAGAATAGCCCCTCAAAAGCACACACAGAAATGACCTATTGCCTCCATTTGTGCCCTACCACCTAATAGCTCATTCATCTATAATTTCATCAGTGGGTTAACTTCATCAATGGGTGAACCATTGATGACATTGTTTCAGTCACCTCTGTAATCCCCACCTCTGAAAATTTCTACATTGTTGATCAAGTCCTTAATTTACGGGTCTTTGAGCAACATACTACATTTAAATTATAACGCTACCACTAGGAGTATTAATTGTAAATGCATCCACCATTGAAAATTTTTTGTCCTTTCCAGCTCCTGAGCCTTTTCTGCTACTTCTGGGTCTAATGCAGAGCAGTGCACTCTGCTGGTTCCTCCAGTGGGTGCTTAAGAAACATCAAATCTAAAAATCCAGGGCAGCCTCTCAAATGCAACTGGGGTTATTGTGGTTTTCCTGAAATATGCAACATGATTAAATCAGCTTGCCTCTAAAACCTAGTTGGGTAATGTGGAAATTGTTCCTCCTGAAATGTATTCAATCTCCTAACTGGATTAAGAAACAAATCAAATGAAGAGGAATAAGAGTCTACTAATCAGCAATACTATTACTGGTATCAGCCTTAAGTCCCTGAGGGATCAGACCCAACAGATGCCCCTAATTATCGTTGTCAACATATACAGGAACATTTGGGTTTATTTTCTGAGTTGTTCTTTATACTGAAGAAGCCAAAGGGCACCTACACCTTGCCTGGGGTTATCAATTCTTTCTGCCACTTTTTCAAATGCGAAGGGTAAGCCCTACCACAATAATTAAACGCTTATGACAAGTTCTGTTTATCTAATATAAGGAATTTTTAACTCTTAAAATTAATGAAATCTTAGCATACTCTTTAAAAATGCATTGATGGTGATTTCTAACACAATATTTCACACTTTCAACCAGAATGTATTCAAAGAAATGCATATACAATTCCAGAGTAAAGCAGCAGGGGGTAAGATGTGATGAAGTATCCACCCCCTGTGTGATTCTATGCTAACAAAATAAATATGCACATTATGAGAACTATGCATGGACTCTATATAATTTAATATCCTGTTGATAATTTTATGGATTTGGAAAACAAAGCATGGAAAATCTTCATAACTGTGTGCAGTAGCTCTCAGTAATACAAGATGGAGGAAATACAAGCTGTACAGCTCCAAACTTCATCCATAAAATACTGTACCAATTCAGTACCCAGAAGTACTCAGTCTCCTGTGACTTGTTCACAAGGGGAGAATTCAAAAACCTCTTTGTTCTTTGTTTGTTTAGCTAAACATGTTTTACAATCTGACTTTTAAAACAGTTATTCTGTATGGATAAATATTTAGAGTAAAAAGAGGAATAGAGAAAAGAGGTATTGTAATCCAGCATGGATGATATATTTAAAAATGCATCTTGATATTATTAGAGTTATGTGTTTTATAGATATTTTTGCCATAGTAGTCTGGCTGTTAATCTGTATGTATGATAATTAACTTTATAAGGGCTTATAGGCAAATTAAATGCATCTGATGCTGACATAAAAGGGGCGATGGACAGGAAGGGAAGGGGGAAAAAGAATTGAGATGTACTATGAACAGGTACTGCAATGAAGAAATCACTATGTACCGCAAACATGTAGTAATAAAATTTAAAAAATAAAATACTGAAAAAAAGAAAGTGAAAAAAGATGAATAACATAAGACTAGAAGAAAAAATAAGGTATTCACTTCATACTGCAGGATTCTTATGAATGAAAAATCTAAAATATACAGACACTACAAAAACAAAAGGATATTCAAGTGGCAGATAGATAGATGATACATATAGCTAGCTAGATAGATAATTTTAAGATATTTTAAGTGACATTCAATAGGATTAATTTCCAGAAAATGAGTTGAAAATTACCATTGTATCAGTCAGCTTCCCAGTCACTATGACAGAATATTCAACATTCTCAATTTAAAGGAGGAGAGGTTTACTTTGGCTCATGGATTCAGACAATTCAGTCCATGGTCAGCTGGCTCCATTGTGGATAAAGCATGGTATAAGTGCCTGACTTCTCTTTGTGTGGCAGCCAGGAAGCAAAGAGAGAAGGAAATAGCTGAGAATAAGGATACACCCTCCCAAGCCATGTCCCCAGTGACCACCTCCTACCAGGCCCCACTTCCTAACAGCCCATTTAGCTAGGAATTCATCCATGGATGAATCCAGTAATGAGTACACACCCCTGTTATCCCATCACATTCCAAACATATGAGAATTTGGGGAGACAGTACAGATATAACCCTGAACAACTACATAGCAGTATGTTAGAATTTGAAAAGATTGGCAACATCAAATATTGGAGGAAATGTAGAGCAACCAGAAATGCCTGGTGGGACTGTAAATTATTCCATCCACTTTGAGAAATTGTTAGTTTTCAACACTCAAGTCAGAATATGAATACTTATGACCCAACATTTCCAAAATCAGCAACAATTGACTTCACAGATTCACCCAAATACAGATATTAAACTCTCCCATTAAAACAAAGATACCCAGGGCTGGTGATATAGCTCAGTGGCATAAGAGCCTGCCTGGCAAGCATGAGGTCCTGAGTTCGACTCCTGGTACCTGCATAAAAAAAGATACCCAAATATTCATTATTATAGTTTAGACCTGAAATACCCCCTTAAATTTTCATGTGAGTGGAAGAGGGGGACACTATGCTTACTGATGAGTTCATGACTGTATATAGTTTTAGAATGTGGCATCTGGTTGGAAGTGGTAGATCATAGGCTGCAGGACCAGGAAGGGTATATTCATGTTCCTGCCTCCTCTCTCTGCTTCTTGGTTGCTATAGACTTTTGTTTCATGGTTTCAGACAATTCAGTCCATGGTCAGCTGGCTCCATTGTGGGTAAAGCATGTGTAAGGGCTGACTTCTCTTTGTGTGACAGCCAGGAAGCAAAGAGAAAAGGAAATAGCTGAGGATAAGGATATACCTTTCCAAGCCATGTTCCCTGTAATCACCTCCAGCCTGTCTCGGTTGTGGCCTTCCACCATGAAGTTACTGCCTTGGAGCCAGCTGACTATGGACTGAATCTTAATAAATCTCTCCTCCTTTAAGTTGTGGGTGTCAGGCACTCATTTCAATGATGAGAAAGTAACTAAGACATTCATCAACATTAAAGAGGACATGGAATATTCATGTAATGAAACGGCCTTGAGCAGTAAGTATGGACAAATGACAACTACACACAACATATGATAAAGTCTCCAAGCCATGCTAAGGTAAAAGCACCAAAGGAAACAAAGGAATATATGAAGCCCCCCTCTATTTACAGAGTTCCCAAAATAATCAAAGTGAATCGCTGTTAGGGGGATTCAGGGCACAGTGGATAGACAAGAGTAAGATGAGTGGAGCTCTTGGGATGGTGGAAAAGTTCAGTTTTTTGATCTCAATATAGGCAACATGAGTGTGTTTCCATTCATGAAAATGCATCATTTAGTGCACTCTACCCAGTACACACACACCCCAAATTTAAGAAGGCTATACAAGAGAGGAACAAATATTTTAAAAAGAGGGCAGACAATATGCAAACAGAATAAAGAGGTCAAGCTTGGCTTAACTCAATGTATTTTACACAGAAGAATGAAAAATGGGAAGAACAGGCATTGTGAAAGCTTTCTTTCTCTATTTTTGTATATTTTGGTAGTGACTTTATTTCTAGAACAAAGAAAAAATTCTTAAAAGAGGAATTATTTTACCTAGAATACTTTTAATGGATAAAGTTGCACATATTTCTCATGTATGTTAAACTATTTAAGAAAATAAAGATAGGGCCGGTGAGATAGCTCAGCAGCATAAGCACCTGCCTGGCAAGTGCAAGGTCCTGAGTTCGGTTCCTGGTACCCACATAAAGAAAAAAGAAAATAAAGGTAGATGTTGGGCATGTGAAAGGCAAAAGTAGACAGAAAGTTGTTTCCATGATTGGCAGTATTTTGTATAAAATAGCAAAAGTCTTTTAAGACTTCAATTAAAACCTTTTGAGAAAGCAATCTGAATTCATCTCTGTAGTCTTTTTCCAGCCCCTGACTTGTAATGTGTGATTATGCATTGAAAATATATGCCAGGCACTAGAATAGACAAAAGAATAACCTCTCTGTTTGGTTTTTATGCTTATTTCCATCTCCATGGTAACCTTGGCTTCTCTTCTCACCATAACTGCCTTCCAAGTTGTTTTCCAATTATTCTCTTCTTCTGAGAATTTCTGCAGACATCCCTGTACTCTCCAGGTGGGTAAAAGTGTCTCCTCATTGACTACCCACGTGTTCCTCCCTTCTGTCTCTTCCTTTTTCTCCCTAGAGGAACCACAAACTCATCCACAGTGTCCCCATCTAAGTCATCCCCTGTCTAATTCATTTGCTCGTCATTAGCAGACTCTCAAATATTTGCTAGAGTCATCATGAGTTTAAAGTCAGTGACTGCATGGCAAATTTTACAGAATGAAGAAACTTATCCCATTTTCAGCAAAGATATTGTATAGAAACTTACAAGCAAATTGGAATTTATTGCCTCTACATTTCCATTGCTGGGACGAGATACCTGACACATAGCACTTGAAGGAGAAAGATACTATTTGGCTCGTGATTTCAAAGTTTCAGTCTATAGCCAGCTGGCTCCACGGCACAAACACTGTGGTAGAAGGGAATGGTGGAGGAAAGCTGCTCACCTCATGGTGGCCGAATTTTAGAGTGAGAAGAAAGCACCAGAGAGAAAGAGGCCAGGACCAGATATTGTCTCCGTGACCCATTCTCTTCAACTTCCTACATTTGTTCCTCCTCCTCCATCTGCGTCACCTCCCAATAATGTCATCATATTGTGAAAGCATCAATGGCTTGATCCACTGATGAGGTTCCTGCCTTCATTTCTAATTACCTTCCAAAAACCCCACAGGAGATTTTGCAGGACATTTTCAATATAAACCATAATAGCCCTCATCCAGCACACTGAGGTTCACACATGCACCAACTCATTAGTCTCGCTACTTCTTTGTATCCACAGGTCCTACTACATGGACCTGACATTGAAGCCATAAAGTATCCAAGCACGGTTTAATCCTCTGCTGTTGAGGACTTGAAGTCCTCAAATTTTAAACAAGCTGCTTCCATTTTTATTTTCTCTAAACCCTATGAATGGCACACCTGTCTGGTTTATCCAACATTTGAGAACATTTTGCCAAGCAAAAGGAATGCCAATGCTTGTCTACAGACAAAGGCTGAGCTAGGGAGATGAACTGGCATTGGAAATTTTTTTTTCAAGTGTAGTACGTGAGTGTAGAAACCAGGACTAGTGAATTTTCACAATTTAAAATCATGTCACGTAAGGACCCCAGAGAATATTTTAAAAGGAAAGGTCTCAGAATGGACCTCTGCCACCAAGACATAAAAAGAACATGATCCACCCCACTGCCTCTTTAAAAGGCTAACAAACAGAACTTCTCAGCAAATATCACATTTGGTCTTTCACAACAGAAATTACACCACCGCTCAGATGCAGAATTTTGTAGAGATTTAATCATCCATATCTAAACCCAATCATGGCCTGCAGTTTAAACTAATTTGCTCTGTGCTCCAACTTCACGGATAAGAGAATCCTCCAAATAATCTGGATTATACGACAGTCAGTCAAACTTCTGCTGGAGAAAACAAGTTAAAATCGCTCCATATGTGTTCTTATCTTTGCACCATGATATAGACCGTGTTTTGTATTAGGGAAACTCACGGTGTGATTTATTTTTTATTTTTTGTTGAAGAACAAATAATGTTTCCATTTGTCTTGGAAATGACAGCACATGAGTTTCAGATAAAAGAATAAAACACACAAGCATGTAAAATCTAATTTCATTTGTGCCAGCCCTTTGCAGTTCTGCAACCTTCACGCTCATTTTAGAAGGATTCTCCTTCACCTGAAATACCCAGCGTGTGGCTCTGTGGGTTGATAATTGCTTAATTATTTCTATATTTTTACTGTGTGTTTCTTATTTTTAACCATCAGTGGTTACTGTTCACCTAAGCTAAACTGGTTTTATTTGCATTTTTGCTTAATGTCTTCCAGTAGTAGTAGAACATATAAAACTTTTTAACTATTTGGTCATTTTTACTATATAAACAGAAATCCATCTCTTTAGTATAAATTTAATATGGGCCGGTGAGATGGCTCAGCAGCATAAGTGCCTGCCTGGCAAGTGCAAGGGCCCAAGTTCGACTCCCAGAACCCACATACGAAAAAAGGGCCTGTGATATCGCTCAGCAGCACAGGCACCTGCTGGCATGCGAGGTCCTGAGGTTGATCCCCGGTACCCACAAAGAAAATAAATAAATAAAATAAAAAAATAAATTTAATATGATGTAGTATCTGGAATATCCCTTAAGTTTTGCAAGTTAAAATGTGATCTTTTTTTTTCTTTATTAAAAGAAATTCTTTGAGTATTAGATAAGTGGTTTGGATTTTTAAAAATTTGTAATCAATATATATTTGGAGTACATAATGATTTTGTTCCTTGTGGGAGTGGATACATGTACTTAGCACATCTCAATTCTCTTTTTACCCACTTTGTCACCCCTCTTTCAACCTCCCTACATTTCTTAGTCCCCTTCCCATTTGAGAAAGATCTATCTCCCCACTTCCTATTATCTATCTTTTATTTTGCTCTTTATTTATACTTTGGATTTCCCATATAAGGGAAGCCACGCAATATTTAAGCTTGGGTGTCATATTTATTTCATTTAGTACTATGGTCTCAAAGTGGATCCATTTTCCTACAAATGACTCAAGACTTGGATTTATTTAACACAATCTGCCAGGTGTTTATTTCCCAGTGTCAGTGATGTAGGGCCCGATGTCTATGTGAAATATATTCCAGTTTGGTATACTCTGTTATTCTTCATATCAGTCTAATATGCTTTAGAACATGGATGTACAAGAGTGATACATCAGCCTGTGTGTGAATAGGATTTCTATAAGACTGAATCCTTTCACTACCCTGTGTGTTCTATGGTGTTGTGACAAAGATAAAACTTCTTTGTCGTTCTCTCCTGTGGGTCTATTTCCAAAATACTTTGACAGATATCAGGTTAAGACACAAAACTTTTGCTCAAAGTGTACTTTGTATGGGTGTGTGTTACATAAGGAGAAGCCAACTGAGTTGTCAGATGAGTAAAACTTATGTACATTTGAGTATTATGTGAAAGCTAACGTTGGTTATTCATTCTCTGAATGTGATAAAGGAACAAGCATTCTCGCATTCAGATTTTGTGTTGGTTTTGGAAGAGATTGAGCTAAAGAGTGCATTGTGAAGGACTAAACTGTGCTCATGTTTTTAGTTGGTCCTTGAAAGAATAAAAAATGCACATGCTGGGAATGGGGGGAACTCTTTCACAAAATAATATCTAGGACTCAACTCAAGATCTCTAGTTGTTAATTAAAATAGATAAATGGACACAATCTCCAAGGCTGTGCACTCCAGAGGGAGGATATATAGTGCCCAACACATGGAATCTCTCACAAGTACAGGTGATGGTGGTGTGATCCAGAAGAACAATTCTCAATAGAGCCACCATTCCTAGTCTACAGGCTTCCTCTTATCCCTGAAAATAAGGCTGGTGGAAAAACCTCAAAAACACTAAAAGTAGAAGTTCCATTTGACCCAGATATACCTCTTCTGAATTTCTTCCCAACAAAGTTGAAAGACATTGGATCACAATGACATATGCACACCCAGAGTTGTAGCAGCACAACTCACAACAGCTAAATCTTGGAAGCAGCCTACATGTCCATTAATAGATGAATGGCTAAAGGAAATGTGGTATCTTTACACAGTGGAGTACTACTCTGCCATGAAGATGGATAAATTTAAGTCACTTGTAGGAAAAAGGAATTCACCTTGAGATCATACGGTTAACTGAAATAAATTAGACAGAGAGGGTTAAATATTACATGGTTTCTCTAATATGAAAAAAAGAAAATATAAATAATTTAAAGAGCAAAATGAAAGGGAGATAGTAATAAATAGAGGTAGACTAAGTGGCGATGAGAAGGAAATTTGGGGAAGAGAAGAAAGGGGAGGTCATGTAAGAAGAATGCGTAACAACAATCAGGATGTGATATGTATTTGTACATATCGCCCAGGCTGAATGCAATGGTTATGTATCACAAGCGTAGACAAATAAAAATTATGAAAAGTAAAACCAAATTGCATACCACCCATACTCCACTCACCACACTTTGGAAGTTGGCTCTGCGTGCTCTCACATCTCCGTCATAGGCTTTGGATTTGATGCCACTTCACGACTCATGGACGAGAAACAATTCCACCTTGTGGAGGATTTCCCTTGGTTTGGCCCCTGTGTGCTTCATGTCATATGTTTTCTCCCATCCATGCTGGAGGATTTCATAGACAATTGTAAGTGGCCAGAATCCACCCGTCTGCTCAAGAGAAGCACTCTGTTGTCCCAGGCAAGGAAGTCTAAAAGTCAGTCTATAATCCAGCGCCTAGGAAAGGAGTGTTAGAGGGATGGCTGCTCCTGGTTCAGATTATCTGTGCTTCGATGCACAGAAAGAGTGGTCTCTTTTCAGTGCATGGATGCCAGAAGTTGAAAGGAAAATCTTCCAGGTACATCAAGACTAAAGACTACTTGCAGCCATTTTAGATATTTCTCTTATTTCTACTACTCTTCCTCCTGCTCTTCCTCCTCTATCTCTTCCTATTTCCCTTCTTTCTCCCTCCCACCTTCCTTCTCTTCCATCACCTGTCTTTTATCCTTTCTAGCTCTTCTTCCACTTCTTTGTTTCTTCCCTCCCTGTTTGTTCCTCCTCTTTGCCACTTCTCATGCATCATCTCTCTCTTCCCATCTTGTCCTCTTTTACCTCTTTTTCCTTTGTCTTCCTCTTCTGTCTTCTCCTCCTTTTTTCTTCTCTTCTCACTCACCCCCATTCTCCTTTCTCTTCCTCTTCCTTTTTGTTCTAGATACAAAACAGTATTCCCCAATGTATACTTCCAGGACAAATACTTTAGACATCAAAGAAGTGTGTGGAACATGAAAATGCTCTCAATGTTGGGAAGGGGGATCATAAATTCAACCCTGGATAACTTAGCAAGATGCTGTCTCAAAATAAAGAACTAGTGGTGTAGCTCAATGGTGGAGGTCTTGCCTACACTGCCCAGGACCCTGGGTTCAGTTGAGAGCAACAGGGAATGAAAATGGAGTGAAAAATTCATTCTTTCCACCATGTGAGGACACAATGGGAAGATATTGCCTGTCAAGTATGGTAGAGGGCCCCCACTAAATACAGAATCATGTTAACATCCTGATCTCAGACTTCCAGCTTCCAAAAATGTAAACAATAAATGTTTGCCATTTAAGGCACTCAGGTTATGGCATTTTGTTATACCATCTCTCTAGGAAGTCTTCTTGTGTAAATGATCACAATGATCATTAGGATATCAATGGCCCCAACATCTGGTGAAAAACACTATTTCATTTGTCCCCAAAGTTCTTATAGGCTGGTGGGCATTGTGTGTATTTGTGTGCATTTAAATTGCACCTATTAACATTGTATTAACTTTCCCATTGCTGAGACGCAACACCCAAAACCTTGCCTTAAAGGATAGGAGGAAATTGGCTGATAGTTTCAGGAGATTCAGTGCATGGTTGGCTAATTTCAAGGCAGAAACATCATGGTGGGAGGGTGTAGTGGAGGAAAGATGCTATAAGTTCAAGGGGGGCCAGGAAATTGAGCATGGGAACAGCAGCAAGAATGATGTCAGGTACCATACAGAGCCCCCAAGCTCATGCCTCCACAACCCACTCAGACCCACCCAGTGCTATAGTTTTCTTATCTGCCAGTCAGCTCTGAAGCCAGCTATGTGGACAAAATCAAGCTTAACCTCCACACATGTTATGAGGCTGTACCAAAACCCAGGGGACATTTGGAGCAATGTTTCTTAAACTGTATACACTCAATATGCTCAGTTTCCTTCATATTTCATGAAAATAGGAAGATACATTAAAAATACACATTGAAACAGCTTTTGGTTTCCAACATCAAAGCTCCTATTCTACCCTGTTCAGATCATGTTGCTTTATATGACAATTTGGTTTATGTTGCATGGTCATGATACAGCTTGTTTCTTTTTTCATCTCCTTCCCCTTCCTACCTCCCTGCCTCCTCCTCTAAGTCCCCTTCCCTATTCTCATTATTATTAATCTTAGCTCATATTCGCGACATATAATGTTTACATTCATTGTTGGCATTAGGTTTCCATTCATGGCATATCTTAATTCTTCTTCCTTCTTTTACATCTGTCCCCTCCTGTCTCCACCTAGTTTCTTGGACCCTTTCCCATATCCCCTCTTCTCATTCTATCCATCCTTTATTTTGCTCTTTGTTTGTACTTTGCCTTCCTTGAATGAGTGATACCATATGGCATTTAAACTCATGTGTATGATTTACTTCATTCAACATTATATTTTCCAGGTGGATCCATTTTCCTAAAAGTGTTTCAAATTTATACTTTTTGATAGCATATATATATATATATATATACACACACACACATATACACACAAATATAAAATGTGTGTGTATATATATACATATATACAATGTATTTATAGATACCACCTTTTCTGTATCTATGCATCTGTTGATGATCACATATGCTGATTCTAGGATTGAGCCATTTTGGACTGTGCTGCTATAAACATGGGTATGCATGCATTGCTATAGTATGATGTATTTAGCTCTTTTAGGAAGATACCTAGAAGGGAAATTGCTGGGTCTTATGGAATTTCTAGTTTTAGTTCTTTGAATGAAATAGGAACATTTCTTTACTTTTTGTTTGGAATGTAAACTAGTGCAACCATTATGGAAACCAGTATGGAGATTTCTCAACAAAGTTAACCTTTAAAGAAAGACCATAAGAAAGCTCTTTTGTACCAAATGGTAGTAATTTATGTTTTGAAGCAACCACACCTTTCTGGCAGTGTACAGTTGGGTACAAAACTCACCTAGAGGAAGGTTCTTCAAACTTAGCAATCATAGGAGAATTTTTTTTTTTTTTTCTGCACGGAGAGTGATTTGTGTACGTCAAGGGTAGACCCTGGTGTGTACAGTTGTCCAGCAAGTTCCAAAGTTTTGCTGATGTCCCCAATTTTAGGATGACTTTTTTTGTTTTAAAGAGAAAAAAAAACAATAAAAACAATGAAACAGAGTTTCAAAACAAGCTAGTGGGGGATTAACAACGGTTAATATATTGTGAATTGTTATCTTCAAAGTAGTTCTTTCCTTTTGAGGAGTTTCTTCCCCTTTCACAATATCTATTGTGCATTTTGGATCTTATTTACTCTTTCAGTTTCTTACATTAGGGAGACAGTATGATGTTTACACATGTGAGTCTGATTTATTTCACTTATCACTATGGTCTTAAGTTGCATCCATTTATCTATAAAAGCCTTGAGTTTATCCTTCTTTATAGCTGAGTACTACTCCATTGTATAATAAGACCACGTATTTTTTATCCATTCCTCAGTTGATGGCCATTTGGGTTGTTTCCAAGATTCAGCTTGTACAAATTGTGCTGCTATAAACATGGGTGCACATATATCACTGTGGCATGATGTTTTTAATTCTTCTGGGAAAATACTCAGAAGGGGAATAGCTGGGTTGAATGGAACCTCTAATCCCAGTTATTTATTTTATTTTATTTTATTTTAGGAATCTCCAGACTGATTTCCACAGTGGTTTTACCAGTCTACACTCCCACCAACAGTGGAGAAAGGATCCTTTTCCCCACAGTACTGCCAGCATTTGCTATTGGTTGATTTCTTGATGATAGCCATTCTTTCTGGTGTAAGATGGAATCTCAGTGTTGTTTTAATTTGCATTTCTCAAATGACCAATGATGTTGAACATTCTTTGCATATATTTATTTGTCATTTGTATTTCTTCATCTGAGAAGTGTGTATTCATCTCAGATGTCTATTTTTGGATTGGGTCTTTGAAATTGGGGGGCCTGATTTTTTTTTCAATTCTTTATATGTTCTAGGTAGAAGTCCTTTGAGGGACAGTTGGCTAAAACTTTTTCCCACTCTATGGGTTTTCTTTTCACTCTGTTGGTGATTTCTTTTGATGTGCAAAAGCATTTTAATAAGATGCGATCCCAATTATTGATTCTTTCAAGTAATTGCTGTTGCAGTTTGGGTTTTGTTCATGAACACTCTGCCTACCCCTATGTCTTCAAGATTTCTACCTACTTTGTCTTCCAGTATATTTAGTATTTCTGTTTTAATATTTACATTTTTGATCCATTTTGACTTTAGTTTAGTGCATGGTGATAGACATGGGTCTGGATTAGTCTTTGGCATGTGGAAAGCCAGTTTTTCCAGCACCATTTATTAAAGATGTTATCTTTCTTCCAGTGAATATGTTTGGCCCCTTTGTCAAAGGTAAGGTGGCTGAGTGTGTTTGCAGCTGTTTCTGCATCTTCTAATCTGTTCCACTGATGCTCAGATCTGTTTTTTGCCAGTACCATGCTGATTTTATCACAGTAGCTTTGTAGTATAATTTCAAGTCAGGCATTGTGATGCCTCCTGCCTTGCCTTTGTTGCCCAGGATTGCCTTTGGTATTCTAGGTTGCTTCTGTTTCCAAATGAATTTTAGGAATGTTTTCTCTGGATCTGTGAGGTACACTAATGGTATTTTGATTGGGATTGCATTAAATCTGTATAACAGTTTTGGGAGTATGGCCATTTTCACAAAGTTGGTTCTTCCTATCCATGAGCAAGGGATATATTTCCATTATCTGATGTCCGCTTCGATCTTTGATCTTCTTCACAGTACTGTAATTTTTGATGTATAGGTCTTTTACTACCTTTGTAATATTGACCCCTAAGTATTTCATTTTTTGGATGCTATTGTGAAGGGTGTGGTTTCCCTAATTTCTCTCTCAGTGAGTTTATGAAAGGAATGCTATTTATTTTGACTTTGTATCCAGCTACACTACTGAATTTGCTTATTAAATCTAGAAGTCTTTTGGTGGAGTTTTGGGGTCTTCTGTGTAGAGTATCATGTCATCTGTGGATAATGATAATTTAACTTCTTCCTTTCCTATGCTATTCCTTTTACTTCTCTTTCTTGTCTAATTGCTCTGGCTAATGTTTCCAGAACTATATTGAATAGGAGTGTTGATAGTGGACATCCTTGTCTTGTTCCTGACTTTAGAGGGAAAGCTTTTAGCTTTTGTCCATTTAGTATGATATTGGCTGTTTGTTTGTCATAGATGGTTTTTATCAGATTGAGGTAGAGACCATGTATTTTGATTTTCTGTGGGGTTTTTATCATGAATGAGTGTTGGACTTTATCAAAAGCTTTTTCTGCATCTATCAAGATTATCATGTGATTTTTGTCTTTGGCTCTCTTGATATGGTGTATTACATTTATTGATTTGCATATGTTGAACCATCCCTGCATCCCTGGGATGAATCCTACTTCATCACAGTGTATAATCTTCTTGATGATTTGCTGCATTCTGTTTGGTAGTATTTCACTGAGGATTTTTGCATCTATGTTCATTAAGGAGATTGGCCTGTAGTTCTCTTTTTTGGTTGGATATTACTCTGGTTTTGGTATCAGGGGAATACGCCTCCAGGAATGAGTTAGGGAGTATTGCTTCCCTTTCAACTTCATTAAAGAGTTTGAGGAGTATTAGCATTAAATCTTCTCTAAATTTCTTGTAGAATTCAGCTGTGAATCAATCAGGACCTGGGCTTTTCTTTGTTGGTAAGATTTTAATTATGGTTTCAATTTCATTAACTGATATTGGGTTATTCAGAATTTTTATATCTTCTTGATTCAGCTTTGGTAATTCATACATTTCTAGGAATTTGTCCATTTCTTCTGTTTTCCTTCCTATGCAAGTAAAGATTTTCGAAATAGGTATTGATGGTCTTCTGAATTTCCACAGGATCTGTAGTGATTTTACCCTTTTCATTCCTTATGGCATGAATTTGAGTTTTTTCTTTCCTTTTTTTTTTTTTTTTTTGATAAGGCTGGCTAGGGGTTTATCAATTTTACTTATTCTTTCCAAGAACCAAGTCTTCAATTCATTAATTCTTTGTATTGTTTTCTTTGTGTCAAATGCATTAATTTCTGCTCTGATCTTTATCATTTCCAACTTTGTGTGGGCTTTGGGCTTCTCTTGCTCTTCTTTTTCTGGAAGCTTCAGTTGCAGCATTAGGTTGTTTATTTGTACTCCTTCTGTTTCCCTGATGTAAGAATTCACCACTATAAATTTCCCTCTGAGGACTGGTTTCATTGCATCCCAGAGGTTATGGCAAGTTTTATTTGCATTTTTGTTTGATTGTAAATATTGTTTAATTTCTTCTTTAATTTCATCTGTCACCCATTGGTTATTCAGTAGTGTGTTATTTAACTTCCATGTGTTTTTTGGAGTTTTTGCAGTTTCTTTTTTTGTTAATATTCAATTTCATTGCACTATGGCCAGGTAATATGGTCAGGAAATAGGATAATT
This sequence comes from Erethizon dorsatum, assembly GCA_028451465.1. NCBI lineage: Eukaryota > Metazoa > Chordata > Mammalia > Rodentia > Erethizontidae > Erethizon > Erethizon dorsatum. The sequence continues at coordinate 4,652,857 of CM051843.1, forward strand.
TCAGTTCCTTTGTATTTACTTAAGCATCTTCTATGGGCTAGTATATGGTCTACTTTAGAGAACGTCCTGTGTTCAGCTGAGAAGAATGCATATTCTGATGATGTTTGGTGGAACACTCTGAAAACATATACTAAATCCATTTGTTCACAGTTCTGATGTTTCTTTGCTTATTCTTTGTCTAGTTGATGTATCTCTTTGTGACAATGGGGTATTAAGTTCTCCTGTTACAATTGTGTTATTGCTTATTTAATTTTTGATAACTATTAATAATTGTCTTATATAGTTGGGTTCTTCTCTATTTGGTGCATATATATTTATGATTGTTACCTCTCCCTCTTGAAGTTTTCTGCTAACATGTAGTGACCTTCTTTATCTCTTGATCATTCTTGGTTTGAAGTTCACAGTGTCTGCAAACAGAATAATTATCCCTGCTTTTTTCTGGGTTCCAGTTACATACAAGATTGTTGTCTATCATTTGACTTTTAGTCTGTGAATTTCTTTTTGAGTTAAATGTGTTTCTTATATACAACTTATTGTTGGATCTTTTTTCTTGATCCATTCTGCCAGTCTGTTTCTTTTGATTGATGAATTGAGGCCATTTACATTGATGACTATAAGTGATATGTATTGGCTTATCTTTGTCATGATATTTTCCTGCTGTTGGCTCCCTGCTTTTCCCCTCTATTTAATTGGTTGCCCTGCCTGGTGGTTTCTTTCTGTTGTTGTTGTTGAAATTGTGGTCATTTTTATCTCTGTCCAGAATACATTTCAGTACTCTCTGTAGGGTTGGTTTGGTGGTCATGAATTTCTTCAGTTGTTCTTTGTCGTGGAAGTATCTTATTTCTCCACTGGTTTTGAAAGATATTTTAGCAGGGTACATCAATCTGGATTGGAAGTTGTTTTCTTTCAGGATTTGAAATATTTCACTCCAAGCTCTTCTTGACTTGATGGTTTGTGTTGAGAAGTCTGCCATGATTCTAATGGGCTTTCCTTTGTAGGGGATCTGTTTCTTTTCTCTAACAGCTTTTAATATTCTCTTTTTGTGCTGAATTTCTGGAATCTTGATCATTATATGTCTTGTTGTAGTTTTATTTTGATCATGGCTATTTGGAATTCTATATGCTTCATATTTTTGTATGTCAAATTCTTTATCCATGATTGGGAAGTTTTCTGCCATTATTTCTGTGAAGAGATTTTATGGTATTTGTTCTGTCTCCAGCTTTTTCACTGACCCCAATCACTTGTATGTTATTCTTCTTTGTGTCATCTTGCAGCTGTTGGATTGAGTTTTCATGGTCTCTTGCTATTTTTAAGATATCATTCTTTTCATGGTCACTTGCTGCAATTCTGTCTTCAAGATCTGATATTCTGTCCTCTCCTTCATTCAATCTGTTACATAGGGCCGGTGAGATGGCTCAGCGGCTTAAGCACCTGCCCAGCAAGCACGAGGGCCCGAGTTCGACTCCTGGAACCCACATACAAAAAAGGGGCCGGTGATATCGCTCAGCGGCACAGGCACCTGCTGGCGCACGAGGTCCTGAGGTGGAGCCCCCGATACCCACAAAAAAAATCTGTTATATATATATATATATTGTCTTTTTGATACAAGGTCTCATTGTGCAGTTCAGGCTGGCCTTGAGCTCATTTTGTAGCCCAGGCTGGTCTTGAACTTGCAAGGATATTCCTGCCTCAGCCTCCTGAGTACTGGGATTACAGGCTTGCACCACCATGCCCAGCTCTGTTACATATACTTTCAATAGAGTTTTTAATCTCTTTGATTTCTGCTTGGATTTGTTTCATGGATTGCATTTCTTTCCTATGTTTGGCTTTTTTGTTTCCATTATTTTTCTAAGCTCATCTATTCTTTTGTCTGTGTCTTTTCTAATATCTTTGATTTTAAGTATATTTTCTTTTTGTACCTGAGAGATTATTTTCTCTATAGCTTTTTCCCACTTGTTTTTTCACTTCTGTTGCTATCATTACAGAAAGTTCCAGCACTTAACTTCCAATTTCATCTATCTCATTCTGTTCTTGGCTTGTCCCGTGTGGGCTGGGGGGTTGAGTTTGCATTTTGCTCCTGTGTCTTGTCATTTTCTATTTTCTCTTTTTTATTTATATTGTTTTCTATGTTAATGCATGCCAATTTCTTATGATAGCTTTAACATTAGTATTGAGGCTTCCCTAGGATATGTCTGTTCTTCAGGGATATCCTCTAGATATAGGAGGATCTTTATAGCTATCCAAAGAACCTACATTCCTAATCTGTAAAGGATGCAAAGTTACTATTTGGCTCAGCAGCCAATCCTTTGGTACTGGGCTGTGGTGGTGATTATGAACTCATATAATCACAGTGCTATCATACAGGAGAGAAAAACTGGTTATAACATGTATGACATCCTGGATAAAGTAGTACAGTTAGTAGTAACAATAGTTTCAAGTAAAGCTTAATTACTGAAAAACTATGGTAACCATTAACCTGCTACCTCAGAGCACAGGAGCAAACTTTAAAGTTATTTAACAAAATCAAACATACCATGTACTTCTATGCAGTGGTTTCCCACTTAATGGAGTGGTTTTACCCTTTTCTGGGGGGTACGGGAGTTAAGGTGGTTAGGAGACAGGATAAAGTGATGAATAAGGTCAAATATAGTAGAGTCAAGGCTGGAGGTCAAAGGATGATCATCCGCGTTTTGGGAAACTGAAGGACACGGGAGGGAAAGAATGAAACAGATTGTGAAGGAGTAATCAGAAAGGGAAGAGACAGTGTTTACTCACTTAAAAGTTTAAATTTAAAATGTAGTTGAGGATACAGAGAAAGAGGATCAATAGAAGAAAATGAAACAGGAAGATAAGAAACCTAAACAGTGAAAAAAGAAAAGAAGAAAGAGAGAGAGAGAATTGAAAAGAAAAGAAGAAAACAAAGTAGACCTCAGAAAGAGAGGACAGAAAAAAAAAAAAAGAAAAATACAAGACAAAACAAGAGGACTTCCAACCAGACAGGAAAGGGATAGCCACTCAGACAAACAAGGAAGAATAAAAGTAGTAAAATACCTCTGGTGTTCACAGTTCTGTGATAGTGTCCATGTCAGGTCCCAGAAATGGAGCTGGTCTTGGCCTCTGGATGTGGGGGCTGGGACTGGGCTTCTGTTGGTGGAGCTTTCCAGAGCCCAGCTGCTGGTTCCTCGCTGCTGCTTCAGATGATTCCACGTTGCCTGTCTCGCTATTTTCTCCATGAGCCTGGGGCCTGACCTGTCCTGCATCTCGGGGTAGGACCAATTTTGAGAATTTCTGAACTAGACTCTTCCTTAGTGCTTCCCCAAGCCAGAAGACCTTCTGCTGATGTGTCAAATTTCTTTCCTCTCTAGGTATCAGGTTGTGATAAGCCTGGCACATACATGTCCTAGAGAGTTTGAGAATTTTGTATCCTCACATGCCTCATAGTTCTTGATCTTGTGGATTCTTGATTACCACCACTTTCAAAGACCCAGTGGGCTCAATCATCACTTTTACAAAGTTGACATTTTACCTTACAGGAGGATATTATATCTTGCTTTTATATAAGCCTCTGTGTTCAAATACCCTTTTTGGCATTTAGATTTGCAAAGTGCAAAGTTCCCTCTGCCATTGGATTACACAGAATATTCACAGGAATGGCCGGGACCTTCTTTTCCAGGAATTCTTCCCTCTGTGGCATGTTCCATATATTTAGGAAGCAATATTACACTGGTTCCACTCCTCATAAAATTATGAGCCATAAGCCATTTTCTTCTTTACTAGTTCCATAATTATGGGTTTGCCTTCATTCACACAGTTCTTTTTCACCTGTCAGAGTAGTTGTGTTTGTAGATTTTCCTACAGAAATTCTAATGGACAGTGTACATTTTTAGCTTTTTTTTTTATTTCTTCCCCATAAAATATATGCACAGCTTCAAAGCCGGGAAATTGGATGAACAGTAATAAATCATTTTTCAACACTTGGAAATTAATATGTCATTCCTTTATTTTACTGATTCCTTTGCTGAGATTTTGAAACTGTGCTTTGGAAAGGATAAAATAAAAGGCTTCGTCATGGCTGAGCTTTTTATTTCTTCACAGTTTTTTCAAACGTCTTCAAAGAAGTTCCTCCTGGAAACACCTTCATTTCACACAGATTCATGATCCAAACTTTTCAATTAAGCCTTCCTCAGGCTTCTTTCTTTTTTTGCTTGCGTGGTGTTTTTTTGTGGATTGAACCAAGGGTCTTTGCATGGAGCTACATCCGCAGCCCTTCTTTTGAGATGGGGGTCTTGCCGTGTCTCTGTCATGGTTTAGGTGTAAAATGTCCTCCAAAATTCTCACGCACTCAGAAGCTGGGATTTCAGAAGGTGATTAGGTCAGAGCTGGCTACACTTACTGCTGTGTAATGAGTGATAAGCTGAACAGCTCCCTGTGCTGTTAGGAGATGGGTCTGGCTACAGCTGGGTCACGAGGGATGTGACCTAGAAAGGTATTTCTTCCTCCTGGCTCTTCCATTCCTTCTGTGCTTCCTGGCCACCATGACATGAGCAGGTTTCCTCTACCTAGGCCCTTCTACCTTGCTGTTTCTACCTTGACTATGGATTGAAAATGCATATCAAAATAAACCTCTCCTCCTTTAAGTTGCAGGTGATAGGTAACATATCTCAGCAATGAGAAAGTGGCTAGGACAGTCATAAACTGCCTCAGCTGCCCTTGAACTTCTTGTCCTCCTGTCTCAGCCTCCCAGAGTGGTGGGATTGCAAGAATGCCCCACCACACCTGGTTGCAAACTGCCTTCTTCAGTTTCATCTATGCCCTCTAAAGCATTTAGGAAGCCTGATAACTGAGCTTATTTATTTTTCCTTCAAAAATCCACAAAACACAAGATCTACTTCTGATACATTTCTGCAAACATCAATACTACAAGTCCTTTCATTAACAGAGCACTTAATATTTTAAAGTGCTCTTACATATTCTTGCCTTGGGACAATGGTAATAAGTGTAGACTGGATTCTTTTGAACATGCAGCTCATTAAAGAGAATTCTTTTCATCTACTGCATCGGTACTATATTGTGCTTTATTTTTTCAAGTGTGTATAAGTCAAATAATTTTGAGGCAACACTAACAGCGATCCCACTCCAAGATGTCTTTACAAAGAGATCTCTTTGGGAGTTTTTGTTAAAAATCTAGATTGAGAACCAGATACAGTCATGTACTTGAATCCCAGATACTTAAAAAGGCTTAGGTGGGAGGATCCCTTGAGCCCAGGTGTTTGAAGCCAGCATGGGCAATATAATGAGACTCACTCTCTTAAAGATAATTAAGAAATAAAACCTGGCCATAGTGACTCATGCCTGTCACCTCAGCACCCTGGGAGGGTGAGGCAGGAGGACTTGAAATTCAAGTCCAGTTTGGGCAACTTAGTAACATAATTTTCAATAGCCCAGCAGGCTTAATCATTGCTTTTACAATGTTTACATTTTACTTCTCAGAAGAAATAGTCTATTGTGCTTTTATATAAGTGAAAATAAAACGCATAAACCAAAATTTTAAAATAAAAATAAGGGCTGGGAATGTAGCTCAGTGCAAAGTGCCCATGTTCAATCCCCAGTACTGAAAAAAAAGAAATTAAAGAAGGAATGTAAGGACATAAAACCAGGAACAGGGATTATGGCTTGGTTGTAGAGCACTCACCTAGCATGCATAAAGCCTTAAATTCAATCTCTACTATGGCAAGAAATAGTAATAATAGTAATAAAGCAACATAAAATACTAATATATTATCTCTAGTTAGACATAAAACATTTTATTATTTCTACTTGGCACTGTTGATACTCTGGGATTCTATCTTCGTTTTTTTGTTGTTATCAGTTTTGCTTCATTTTCTTTCAAATTCTAAATTCAGTAATAGCATTCTGTTTTTCATATTAGAAAGACCTGCAGACCTGAGAATTGAATACGTGAATATCAGGTTCTGGTTCACTCATGTAATATTTGATAAATTTCCTCCCTTTATGGAATAGGCAGAAAATTAGGATGAAGATTGACCCCACTGATTTAGAAATCCTAGGTCTGAAAAATGATGGAACAATTAGAATATCTGGTCACTCACCTCTGTGATGTGTCTCTCCGTGTTCAGTCTTGTTAGCCAAGGAGGAAGTTTATATTTTGTTCTCTTACTTCCACACTTGTGAATCACTGCGTTATGCACTGAAGAGTCGGGAGAAAAAAAAATCATGCAAGTGAATGTTAAATTGGATTAATTATTTACCATCTCCGAAATGCTCAAGGTCCACCCTCTATCCTAAAGCACCCCTGTTTGGGAGGCGACCCATTAACGTTTAGCACAATCTGAAAACAGCCTCATTGTTTTGTCCAGCTTCTGTGTGCAGATGCTGAATTCACAGTACTATAAGGTTATATTCCATTGAAATCCTGAGAGTTTAGACCACAGAAAACATCAGATAAAATTTGTTATTAACCTCTAGAAAAAGAAATGCTAGGAATGCAAAAGTCCAAATGTGCTTATAATGAATAGTTCCTGAAGTGCTCAGGTGAACACCTTGGATTATTTCAAAACTATTTGATTAATTAGAGATTTATAAGGAAAATGAATCAGAAGCCCTAAATCTATCTCTGCTATTTACATGATGTAGGAACTTATTCATCTAGTTGGTTCTATTAAGAATTTTTTCAAGGATCTTAAATTTGTTTCCTCTGGTAGAACAATTTCACAATCTTGTGTTCTCAGTCAAACACCTCACTTCTCTTAAATGGCTCATTAAGTGCCTTTAACATTCCTGCAAAAAATATGTTATTACCTTACAGTTTCTATCATAATTAGTCATTAGGGATAACTTCGGTAGCTCTCAATATTCAAAGGCAACAGTTCACCTGTGAACTGTGTTTGAAAAAAAAAAAAAAAAGACCCAGAAGGTATGTGGAGACTAAAATGAATGTATAATGCTCTCCAATGCAAATTATCCCTTTAGTAGAATGAAGGCTCAATTTTAATTAGATCAAGGTTGGAAATTCAAAGCCATGATTTACTAACCAATGGGCATAATAGAAATATGTGGTTTTTAAAATTTTTTAGTACATGTTTACATACATAATGTTTACATTTCTCATGGGGAGTTGGTACACACACATAATACATCTTTCTTTGTCTTTTTTTATTCATTCATCCCTTATCCCTTTCCTCCCTCCTTGCTCCTTCCAACTCTTGGTATTCTTCCCATTTGTAAAAGCTCTATTTTCATTATTATTTTCCTTTTAATTCTTTTTTTTTCCTTCCCTTCCACTCACTTCCTTCCCCGCGCCATCTCTCACTCCCCCAACCATCTGAAAAATATCATACCACTTTCTATTTATCTATTTTCTATTTTGCTCTTTATTTAGATTGAAGGTAGACCCTTATATCTCATTATGTACTAAACTAAAATCAAAATGGATCAAAATCTAAATGATAAAACAAAGAATCTGCTGGAAGAATGTGCCCTATATATTTTTTCTCCATTAACAATTGTAACAAGAGATCCCTATATCTCAATTAGTTTCATCAGTTCAGCTGCAGTTAAATATTATTATTTTTTAAATCTGAGAATAGAGTGAGTAATATTTAACTTCAGAATGCAGGAAATTATAAAGAAACATAATTTTCAGTTTATGGATATGGGTAGAATAAGTTGGACCCTAATGCTGGGAATATTTTTACTCTAATTACTGAATCACTCAAAAAAACTCATGCATTTCAGTTAAATTTTATGGAATAATACAGTAAGTAAATTATACATCCTAGCAAATGAGTAAGATGTACCTATAGAGAAATAGAGCTGTCAACGCTGCATTAATATTGTGGATATACTTTTTAAAAAATGGGTCTTAAAAGAACCAACAGATATCTGGATATCTGAGTGTAGGAATGCAATTTTGAAAATCAGATGACGCACTTGATCGCCAACATGCATACCTTCCCATTCACTCATACTTCATGACAAAAAGTGTTAATATTAGAGGAAGAAGCTCACAGGAAAAACCCAGGAATGAAATAATTTGTGCATGAAATTGGCAAAAAAAATATTTTTAATAGAGCACGTGTTGAACTATTTAACAACAAATCAATACTGACTCAATTATGGTCTTATCAGAAATCAGTGTCAGTTTTTTCCTTAGAGGGTCTCTTGGTAGAATTGAATTAAATAGTGGAATAGTCATAGGTGATAAATTAGGGAGTGAAATTTGAATAAATTTATCAAATAGAATATTGCATTTTTTAAAAAAAGCAAATCAAAGAAGAATTTGTCCAGTTGACCATATTCATATAAATATATGAAATGTGAAGAGTGGAATAAATTTATATGTAGATATCTATACACAAATGTAGGAGTGTATTTAAAATGTTATTTTGACCCCAGTGAAGAGCCAAAAGACATACGGTGCCTGATTCGGTGAATAAAGTGGATGTTTCTGTGATCTCCCTTTCCACTGGATGGTGCTCAGCAGCGGTGTTCACCATATTATTGATCATACCTCATAAAAACACAAAAGAGGATTCCCTCACACTTCCTCGTCTGTGTCTCCTTAGAGATCCTCAAGGCCTTGGTCTTCCTGAAGGAGGCCCACTTGTTATCTCTCCTTTCAAATTCACTGTTTGGAACTCTCATTTTAGTATAATTATAGGAAGAAGCTTAAGCCAGGGCTGAAAATATCTCACAGTCTTCAACTGCATACATTAAACATTCCACTTGCCGATATGGACAAATACTAATGTGTCTATGCTTGAGCTGAACACATTTTGCTAAGAGAAATTATTTCCAAAATATTTCCCAGGGAGGGGACTATACCAAAAGATATGGAAGATTTGTTTGTTTGTTTGTTTGTTTTGCTTTAAATGGTTTTCTTTTGTCCTCTATTCGCACAAGCAAAGTTGATAAAGATACTCCAGTGCCAGCAAGTGCACTCAGCATTATCAAAGACAGAAGAAAGAGATTTTGGAAAAGTAGTTTTATGCACATACTTTCCCAAAAACACAGAGAAAATTTCCTGTTGCTTTCACAACACTCTACAGTGGAGAAAATACCTTATTTTCCAGCAGAGTTTGCATTATCTTTGAATTGGTCCAAAAAAGAAATTACCAGTCAGGTAAAACACTTTACACATCCTTTCTAATATGTGATGGACATTGAGTGCACAATAAAAAAGAAATTTAAATGTATAAGATAATGTCTTTCTTGCTCCCTCCCCTCTTATTCTACAGAGATATTCATATTTTCAAGAAAGCTCTTATATTTCAATGGCTATTATGGTTTACTTGCCTGGTGCTGAGTTTTCTCCTTCTAAGTTAGCCTTTAACATAGAAAAATTTTAAATTCATACCTGAAACATCAGTATCTCATCAATTTACAGGCAAAGCCAAACTGTGGGAGAATATTATAATCTTCCAGTGGTTTGTATAGAGCCAAAAGTGCCTTGTCTATGAAATTGCCCATAATTTACAGAAACACGATTGAAAATATTGGTCTAAAAACGGGATTATAGAGCATGCAGCATTGGGGAATTGGGCTGGTGAGAAATATAAGATGATGAGGTGGAAAATAGTTTTACCACATCTACTGTCACCATTAGAATATCACTTTTACTGAAGCAGGAGATGAATCTACACAAAAAGCTTATTTATATAGCAATTTAAGTGGAAGTTATTTGAAAAACAAAAGAATCAAAAATGTCCAGCTTTATTTGGAGAATGTCTTTCCGATGTAGCCATTGAGTAGGTCTCTGTAGAATGTTGGAAATCATTCTTTACACAAACTTACTACACACACTTTAATGTCATGTGAACATTATCATATTTTTAACATGTGTTGGTCACTGGAAAAGTCAAGTGATTTTTCTACCTCATTATGGCTTTGGGGTAAAATGCTGTTAACTTTAGTGTTGCTTTTCTATTTACCTCCCTTTGAGAAATATGTGTTTACATGTATTATGATGCTTTGAAATGATGGATTAGAACTGTTGGAAAGAAATGGAGTACCTAGGTTCCAGCCATCGGGCAGATAGATTACCATTAAGTTGTGTGAGTAATACTTTATAAACCCATTTGTCACACAGGGGAGATGTCATGTGCAATGTGATTCATTGCACAGAATGGATAAAGTGAAATCTACTTAGATTTTCAGCAACACACATAAATAACTATCTTAACCCATGAGCAAACTGTATTTTACCTTTTACATCTCATTAGGACTCCCAAGGATGTCACAAAGAAGAGGTGGCATTCTTTCAACTGGTAGGAGGAAGGGCCCATGTAACAAGGACTGACCACAACTCATCCTCAAACCAGCGCCCGCTAGCTGCTTGCTTTATGTAGGAAAACATAGGTGGGCATACATATAACTATCCACTTCTACACATTCGGTCTAATGCCAAAGAAGTTTTTCCTTCCTGGAGGAAGATACTCTGTCTGGCTTGGAAAATAATCTAAACCAGTGATGGCAAACACTGACAAGAGCTTTCAGTGATAGCAAACAGCCCACTAGACATGCGCGCCATAGGTTCATCACTGTGATGGCAAACACTGACAAGAGCTTTCAGTGATAGCAAACAGCCCACTAGACATGCGCGCCATAGGTTCATCACTGTGATGGCAAACACTGACAAGAGCTTTCAGTGATAGCAAACAGCCCACTAGACATGCGCGCCATAGGTTCATCACTATGGATCTAAACCCATTACTCCGAATGTTTGATTTCCTGCTATTTTATTGGAGATTAGGGTTTCAATGTAAGACTTCTAGGGGTATATAATTTAGTCCATAAGTATGCTGTTTTTGACACTTCTCATAAGAACACTCATCCTATCATGTTAAACCAACTCTTATGACCTATTTCCTTCCAAAGATCCCACCTCCTGATCCCACCCTATTAGAGTTTAGGGTTTCGATGAGTAAATTTATAGGGGATGCACACATTCATCTGTAGCATCAACTAAATTTCCCAACATAGGCTTCTAGTGTTTTCAACTTAAATTTATACTGAGTCAGACTTTCTCCACTGGAAGATGTACAAAGAATGGTGGGAAAAAAACCTTGAATAATTCACATAATTTATCTCAAGGACATCGACTTCATTCATGAATAATGACTACAAAGCCACCCTCTAATAAGGAATTAGTTATTTGGTCTTCACATTGTCCTTTAAAACAACAGCCACATCCAGAAGAACACTGAAGTAAATGCAAAATTGTGCAATTTTATAAAGGTAAACTCTATTCAAAGAACATTTTGACAGGAAACCTGTGGCTGGATGGTATAGATTAAAATTTGAAATTTTAGTCAGCTCTTATAACTCAATAGCTGTGCTGTTACTGCTGCACAATGTATTTCACCTTTTTGTTTTGATGGGTATCAAGGATTAAAATTCTTATAAAGCCAGGCATGGTGGCCCACACCTGAAATCTCAGCATTTTGGGAGGATCAAAGTTCAAACCAAGCCTAAGCAACTTAGTGAGATACTGTCTCAAAATAATTTAAAAAAGGGGTTACAGACGTAGCTTCGTACAGAGGCCCTCGCTGCAAGCCCCCACAAACATAAAAACCCTGGTAGAAAATGTACAGCAGGAGCAGAGTTAGAATCCCACAGCTGTCTTTACTGGGTAAGAACTGATATGCATCCAACAAGACTGGAAGTCTTCAAGAATCATAATTTGGAACACTCATTTCTCTCAGTTTCCTATATCTGCTTCATACTGTAGCACCCTCATTTGAATGCATCCCCCCAAAATTTCAAATGTAGTGATAATGGGATCTGAGGATGAGACCTTTCGAAGGAGTTGCATTCGATTCTAGGTTGTCCCCCAAAAGGCTTATGTGTTCGGAGGAGGCAGTTTTGGAAAGTAATTGGATCACAGGAGTGCTACAGACATCAGTTGATTAATTCACTGATGAGTTCATGGCTGAATGTGCTGTTAAGAGGTGGGGTCTTGGGTCTATCGTCTTTCCTTACTCCTTTCTCTCTCTGCTTCTTGTCTACCACGATGTGGCCTGCTTTTCCTCCACACATGCCCTTCCATCTTGGTTTCTGCCTTGGAGTGAGCTGACCAGGGGCTGTACCTGTAAATTTCTCCTTTAAGTCGTGTATGTTGGACGTTTTGTCCAGGGGTGAGAAAAGTAATAAAGACAGCAGGTGATTAGCACTGGATGAGGTGATGAGTATGGCATCCTCATGATGGCAATAATGCCTTTGTAGGAAGAAGAGATGAGACTCAAGTGGGGAAACTTGCTCTGTCCCTCCTTGCAGCCCCCTTCTCAGTGCTATGATGAAGCCGGAAGGGCTCATCAGAGACCAGCACCATGCTCTTGGATTTTTCAGCCTCCTAAACCATGAGCCAGATAAACTTCTGCTCTGTATAATTTACCCAGCCTTGGATACTTTGTTGTAGCACCATTAAGAGGGCTAACACACTTGACCAACTGAGCTCATCATTTTTTCTTCCTCAAATCATTCTGATAGGTTCCCAACAGCTATCCCTTCTTCCTGTCTCCCCTCTGGCCCTCCTTTGAAGTAGAGGTAGCACAGTCTTTAAAACTACAAATTGGACTTTGACATGCTTGGAAAACAACTATAACTTGAATTGCATCCCATATCTCATAGGGGGAGGTACAAAGCCCTTAACCTGACCTTCAGAACAGGGTCCGTGCCGACCTCAGCCTCAGCTCCTATAACTCTTTGCACTAGATCCCAGTCATGCTACATGTATCTATTTCAATTCTCCATGTATGGCATGGCCTGTTTCATCTCTGAGATTTCGCTTATGAAATTCAAGCTGCCTATACTACTCTCTGTCCTATCTCAGAGCTACTCACCTCCAACACCCACAATTTGCAAAATTCCTCCTCATTCTATTCTTCTGTTGTGCTTTCTTCCACTTTCCCTCCATATCCATCTCTATAGCTGGAGGAAGTCTGTCTATTAACCAGATATTGGAGGATAACTTATTCAGGCAAGAGAGGCTATTTGTAAAAACATACAATCGCATTCCATGCTGTTATCAGATGGTGTTAAAATAGCAATAATTGTGTAGACCTGAGCACCATAGGATGCACACATCCTGATGCAGGATTTTAGAAGCTGCAAGATGTTTCACAAATGTAAGTCAGGATAGTGTAAGAGTGAGAGATTACAAGCAGAGATAGCTGTGGTATGAAAGAGTAACCAAGGTGGTTTGGCATTCAAGATGGGCCCTTCCCAGTTACTGAGAGGTGGATGAGGGCTCTGGAGTGAGCTGTTAATCAAAGTGCTATATAATTATGTTCTGTGAGGCACAATACTAGCTGTACAGTTTTGCTAACAAAAAGATTTTAAATCCTTGTTTAAAAAGTGGGGCCAGACTGACATGTTTTACATGAAATAATTAGGAGAATTTGAGAAGTAGTAATTTTGGTAATTACTAAATAGTGTGAGTCTCTCTCAGTTAAATATATGTCAAATTACATAAAAAAAAAAACATCATGTTGCTTTCCTTTTTTGAAAATTATACATATGTGTCATACAAGATTAGATATTCCAAAGCCTTCCTCCATTTTCTTTTTGTATCATTTTTTTAATAAAATAAATCATAATGCATCTCAGTTTCAGTTTTTTCTGTGAACTTTCAAGACCTCAAAGTTTCTTTTGATCTCTCTCAATGATTCTTCAGGTAGAAATGATTTTCTTTTCTTCCTCTTCTTCTTCTTCTTCTTCTTCTTCTTCTTCTTCTTCTTTTTCTTCCTCTTCTTCCTCTTTTTTTTTTTTTCCAAATAAAAGGCAAGGGAGGCAGATTTACTGAGGAGTTTTATCCTTATACTGACAAGTTTTGCTCTCCTAATGGAACAAAGAAAACAGTTTTACCTTCTCATTCCTACAGATGACATGACTTCATTATGTATCTTCTAGAACTAGGACTTTTTATTCTGATAACAAATCATCATTATTGCCCTGTCTTATTCCCTGTGAAATGCTTCAGGTAGCATCTTGTTGGTTTTTCTCATGATTATTATTATATATCATTGTATTCTTGGAACTATGCTGCTCTTTCTGAATAAGAACTGGAGTCACACAGCAGGTGATCTCATTTTTCATCTTTTGCTTTGTTCTATTCTGATTTATGGAGATGGTAACTAAGGTGGGCCAATATGGCGGGCACTAATTGGAGGTCAGCTCATGGGCATGGACGAAAGAGAAGGAAACTCTCTGGAGAAATGGCAGAAATTGAGCTCTGGCTGGTGTAGAAGAGGAGGAGGAGGACAAGGAAGAGAAGAAGGAGAAGAAGAATGAGGAAGAAAAAGAGGCAAGGATCAGGAAAAGGAGGAACACTCTCCCACTACAATGCTCTTGTCCATTCATTTTGAATTCCCAGAAGCAAACAATGCAGACATGGTTTCTACTCATATGAAACACGAGCCACTGTTTGTTTGTTTGTTTTTGATAGTGGGAATCGAACTCAGGACCTTGCGCTTGCCAAGCAGGCGCTTGTGCCTCTGAGCTACATTCCCGGCCCTAGCCAGTGTTTTATCTACATAGCTATTAGTGAACAACAGCTTTCTGAATAAACAACACTAGGGACTTCTCTAGCCTAATAAAACTCAGACTGTGTGCAAGTAGAAGTGGTGGTACAAAGAATCATGGCAAGATAGTTAAGGCAAGGAAGATTTGCATAGCAAAGTCCCTGATTTATAAGGAGTGGCATGCACTTTGTTGTGGACTGAATGATGTCCCTTTCCTGATTCATAAGCTGAAGCCCGGATCCCAATGGGAAGATGTGGCACCTTTGGGAGACAGTTTAAATGATGTCCATTAGGTACCCCTATGATGGTGAGGGTCTGCATAAGAGAAAGAAGAGAAACCAACATCCAGTTCTCTCTCTCTCTCTCTCTCTCTCTCTCTCTTTCCCTCTCTCCTTCCCTCCCTCTGATAAAGAAAACAAGAAGCCGGCCATCTACAATCCCGGAAGACAGTCCTTACCGTGCACAGAACCAGCCAGCACCTTGACCTTGAACTTACAGCCTCCAAACTTCAAGGAGTAAATTTCTGCTGGTAAGTCACCTAGCTAAGGCTCCTCTTACTGCTGCCAGGGTGACAAATGCAAGCATGAACACAGAATACGCTGAACACAGCTACCCTTTGTGACCTCACGCTTACAAAATGGCCCTCACTTGAAAGCCATGAAACCCAGTATTCCAAGGAGCTAGACCATGTTCCCAGTTCCTGGACCACAGTGTTAAGTCTCTTAAATGATCCAACACACACACACACACACACACACAGAGGGCAAGATATGGGGGGAGTCATGTTTTCTGAGCCCTTAATTATTCAGAAAGAACACTGGAGTTTGAACTGGTTAGATGACTTGGTTAACACCTCTGAACAAGTTTATGGTTGAGATCCAAATGGAACCTAAGCTTCTGATTTCTAACCAGTATATTTTAAATGATAACATGACATATTAGTACTTTTAATTCACTTTTGCTCTCTAAGAGAGGTCAGAGAAAAGGATTTGATGATTACAATCACCCTATGAAAATCCTACGTCTGCTTGAATGGGTATATATGAAGGAACAGGAGTGTGTATATGAGCATATCCTTCTATACCTGCGTATTTCAAAAGCACCAATATGTCAGCTTGACAATAGAATTTGTGTGCCATGAAAATATTAAAATAATCAATAACAAGCAAGCTAAAGGTCATGTCCTGAATCCTTGCTCCATTTGACTTTGTCTCTAAATTAATAGCCAGAAATATCATTATTTATACGAACAAAAGCAAATGATGAATTTAACTTCTAGTTTCATTAGAGTCCCTCTTGTCATGAGCTTTAGATGATCAGAACCAAAGAAAGGAAGGGAGGATGTGATATTAAAGAAATGTGCTATGTTCTCTAAAGACTGTTATCATATTTAATGCTGACCACTGTCTTACAAAGTAACTAATTTCTCCAAATTAAGCAGATTAATAAATCTGTGATGGGGCCACTATATATAGCTCACTATATATAGTTCAAATACATATACAGTTCAAATATATATATAATTCAAATATATATATATATAACTTCATATTTTATTTTATGTTTTTTAAAGCAGTGGAAAACAGAAGTTCAAAAGTTCCCAATGTAAAAAAAAATTATAAAGTTTCAAAGAGAGGGAAAAATACTAATCGCCTTGGTTTTATCATTACATATTACACATATGTACTGAATTATCACATTGCACCCAGTAAATATATGTAAAGAAAAAATGCACATGGTGTAATCCATAATTTTAGATGAAATGTGAGCCTATGAAATTGACCACTTTATGCCATTTATATCTTTTTCTTTTTTTTGTAGGTACCGGGGGGTCGACCTCAGGACCTCACGCGCCAGTAGGCGCCCGTGCCGCTGAGCGATATCACCGGCCCATTTTTCATATGTGGGTTCCAGGAGTCGAACTTGGGCCCTCGCGCTTGCCGGGCAGGCGCTTAAGCCGCTGAGCCATTTCAACAGCCCTATGCCATTTATATCTTAAAAAATTATTTTCAATAGTAATTCTATCACTATTACTGGCATTAAAACAATTCTTGAAATACACAAACCAAACAAATTACACATCAGTGATTTCTTTTTAATTATGTATTTTTTCTTATTGAGTCCTGTGAATCAAACCCAGGGCCTCAAATCTGCTGAGCACACAATCAATCACTAAGCTAGAACTCCTGCCAAGAGATCTATGATTTTTGATAAAAATTTAGCATTCAAGTTGAGATTAGCATTAAATAAAAATTATGCACCGAGTTTCAAAGCCTTAGTACAAAGAGAAGTATAAAATTGATTTCATTTAAGAACTGTCCATATGGATTACATACGAGAAGCACAATATTTTGGGATATAAGATGAATCATGTATGTTATTAAAATCGATTTCACCTGTAAAACCAAAGGAATTCAGTTTCTTTCCATCTTTATGGGGTGACAGGCTTGTAATGACAGGAGGGATGAATTATTTATCCTTGTATCTCTTCAAATAAGATGTTAAGTACTCTATAGATCAGATTCAGAAATTAAGAGCCTTCTCTCAATTATTATTTAGGAGGCTGCTTTGCAAACTCATTTTCCAATATTTGGGCGACAGTGTGGCATCAGAGTGAGGACTTCAGACGGTGAAGTTGGAATGATGCAATGGGCATCTCATTCTGTGTGTTTCCCTGCCTGAAGCCACTTACACTATTCCTGCTTTTGATTCCTAGCTCAAGGTAGGACTGTCCCAGGACCCATTGCCTAACTTTGCATTTTCTTTGTGTGGAAATACATTTTCCCCACCTGGGTGAACTAGTTGGAAAGGTGAATCTAAATGCCTGCCTCACATTTAGAAAGTGTAAAGGGATGGGCTCTGCTCTGTAATCCCCTCCCAATCCATGGTACTTGTGTTTAACCTAAACTCTGTCTATTCCTACCCTCTCTCTAAGATCAATTCTTTAACTTGAACTGGACATGACATTCTTCCAGGTAATAATCATTCTTCTCCATCAAATGCTTATAAGCCACATCCCCGGACACTTCCCCGGAGATAACTTCTTATGTATGATCTCAGGCTGGAAGGAAACCTGCTTTCTGCTGAATTTTCAAAGGCACTGTCATTCTTACTTGAAAGAACTAAGGCATATGAAGGTCGCAGAGCTCAGGCAATCACCAGGCCTTCCAGCTTGGCAGAATGCTCTGATGAGAAGGTGAAAGGCAGGATGTGAGACAGCTGGGTGCCAACTCAATTGCTAGCCTGATGACAGAAGAAAGAGGCTGCTAGACAGGTTGGGCCCAAACAGACTTCAAGGAACTGCTAGTCTGAGACACAGGGCTTGTTGGTAGCTGGGTAGTAACCATGGCAAACAGGATAGACTGTTGCACAGAAATCAAAGTGGATGTGACTGCTTCGCTAGGAGTGTGTCAGAATGTGTATCTTCCAAAGATGACAAGGGGAAAAGCTAATATCCCCTTGGTAGCAGCACGACCTTTCAAAGCAGGTAATGTTAGCAAAGAGCCCCGATGAGCATTAGTTATGAGGCAGTGTAGTGAGAGACTTCATATAAATCTCTGCTAACTAAGCGTGGTCTGCACAAAGTATCGACAAGGAAATGGGCATCTGAGTACCACAACTGGAATGAACTGTATTTTATCACCATGGAGAAATATTGAAAGAGAGGTCTGAGCTCCAAGTGAGAATATAATCACCCTCTGCACTAACAACTTCGGCGTTGTGGAGTCGACCAACCAAGGATGGAAAAAATACAACAACTTACATAGCATTCACATAGTGTTAGGCATCATAAATCACCTAGAGGTGATTTAAAGTATAAGGGAAGATGTGCATGGGTTGTGTTTAAATACTATGCCCTTTTATAAAAGGACTTGAATACAGCAGATTTGGGGATCCTCCAGTGGTCTTGGAACCAATCCTCACAGGTATTGAGGGATAAGTATCCTATTAGTCAGGTATCCCATCACTGGATGTAATACCAAAGGCCCATAATGTAAGCAAGGAGAGGTTTAATTTGGCTCACAGTTTCAGGAGATTCAGTCCATGGTAACTTTTCTCCAAGGCAGAAACATCATGAGGGAAGGAAGTGGTGGAAAAGAGCTGCTTAGTTCTTGGTGGCCAGAAAGCAGAGCTAGGGAACAATGCCAGAGAAGAAGGGGGTAGGGACCAGATAGAGACCCCAGGATCATACTTCCAAGACACAGCCAGCCACACCCAAGAAGTGTGCTCCACCAATCCCTTGGGAGATTCCAAGTTGACTTCACGAAACTTAACTGTTACAAGTATATCTTGTTTGCAGATGTTCCAACCCTGAGCAAATTAACTATCCAATTTATCCCTGGATACCTGATCCCTGGGAATTCTGAACTGAGGTATGATGAGGTATGGTGTTGTAAGCCACTCCATTTCTGGTAGTTTGTTACCCAACAACATCAAACAGGTACAAATTATTTTCTCATTTCTCTTTCATGCTTTTTGAACATGTCCAGGATCATCTCTCAACAAAAATTCTTATTGAATTCTCAACAAAAATTCATATATTTGGTGAAGCCAAACTTAGATAGCTTTCCAATCACTGGATGTAATACCCAGCATTCATAATGTAAGCAAGGGGAGGTTTAATTTAGCTCACAGTTTCAGGAGATTCAGCCCATGATCAACTTGGAATTAGATAGATAGTTATAGGTCTCAAAAATGTGTAAAATCTCCTGGGGTGAGTAACAATGAATTGGGGAGAAATAAGCCACAATATTCATTTTGCATTTTAGGGAGAGATAATGAAGTGAAATGTTGTCTTTTTGAATAAAATGAGTTCTTATTTTGAACTTATTCTGCCTAACTCCATGGATAGGGGCTCTCTTGTAATTCTAAGTTAACATAAATTTCTTCAGAAAGGAAACGAAGACAGAGTATAAATTTAAATTATAAAGAAATTTAGGAAAATGTTAGTAATAATTTTGGATCTGTAAAATAATCTGCCAGGTAGCAATAGATTTAAGGTACCTCCTATGGAAATGATCCAGGAAGTAATATGAATTATATCAGAGTTGTTATAAGAGGAACTGTAAAATTAAAGGAAAAGACCTTCCTTGGGAGGAAACCAGCTATAGTTTTACTATTTGGGGAGAATCTCTATCCATATGTTTACATTATGGTTCTACTCACAACTTATTCTTGGTTGCTGAAGAGCACAGTGGAATCTAAACCCATCCAGATGTGATAGGAAGGTTTCTTTCCATGAAGTACATTACTCTGCTAGGTTGGCCATAAACAAGTCCCCCAGGATAGGCTCTGAAAGAGCAGAATTTATTGTCAGTAGTGTTAGAGGCTGGAAGTCCAAGGTCCAGGCATGGGGAGGGCTGGTTCCTCCCAGTGCCTCTTCCCTTGGCTTGTGGATACCATCTTCTCTCTCTGTCCTCACATGCTCACCCTTCTGTGTGTGACTGTGTCCTTTTTTCCTCTTCTTATAAGGACACCAATCCCATAGGATTAGAATCGATCCTAGTGACCTCATTTTGTGTTAATTACCTCTTTAATGTTCCCATCTCCAAACCCATTCTGAGACCTTGGGAGTCAGAGCTTCAACGTATAAATTTTACGGAGGACACAACTGAGCCCATAATATGCAGAAAATAGCTGTATAGAAAACTTTTTCAACTCTGGGCTCTTCCATTTCCGTGCAGCAAAAATCGAAAAATGGGATGGTATCATGTTAAAAACTTCTGCTCAGCAAAGCAACCAACCAACAGAGTGAAGAGACAAAATGGAGAATGGGAAAAAATTTTGTTAGCTATTCCTCAGACAGAGGACTGCATCTAGAATATATAAAGAACTCAAGAAATTAGACCTCCTGAAAGAAAAGACACAATCAAAAAATGGGCAATCGAAATACATAGACTATTCTCAGAAGAAGCACAAATACTTACATGAAAAAATGTTCAACATCTCTGACCATTAGAGAAATGCAAATTAAAACAACACTGAGATGCCATCTTACTTCAGAGAGAATGGCTATCACCAAGAAATTAAACAGTAGCAAAGGCTCACGAGGATTTGGGGAATAAGGAATCCATGTACATTGTTGGTGGGAATGTAAACTAGTATAACCACTATGGAAATCTTCATGGAAACTTCAAATAACCAAAAATAGAAATTCCATTTGGCCCCATTCCCCTCCTAAGCATCTTCCTGAAAGAGTTAAAGTCCTCATATTACAGGGATACATGTATATCCATGTATGTAGCAACACTCCTGTAATTTTCAAGTATGCACATATGTTAGAGCTATTTATTTTTCACTGTGGTTGTACAATATTCACACTTTGCAGAAAGTGGCTGTGGGGGACGGAAGATAATGTCTCAGGCTCACATAGGTCTCTGCTCTATCGCTACACAGCTATAAACAGTTGGATCCTGAGCATAACCACAGGGGTTAACCATCACTATCAACACCCTTCCCACCTTCCTGCCAAGACGCTAACTCGTCCTAAGGGAGGCTGGCTTTGCAAAGACTTTCCAGCCCACAACTGCCATGGCTGCAATAGCTGCAAATTGCACAGGGCTGTCAGTAGAAGTGTGGCCTAAAGAAAGCAGAAGGGAACCCAGAAGAACAAAGAATTTACCTCTTTGCATCCACTCCAACTACCCCCGGTTTCATCTCACTCCCCACTTGGCCTGGCCATATTTATAAAAAGAACTGTTTTAACCCCAGATCCCAGCATTTTGTAAAAACAACACCACATGGCAAAATCTCAATATTATTATTATTATTTTTTTTTTTTGTGGGTACCAGGGGTCAAACTCAGGACCTTGCGCACCAGCAGGGGCCTGTGCAGCTGAACGATATCACCGGCCCTTTTTTCCTATGTGGGTTCCGGGAGTCGAACTCGGGCCCTTGCGCTTGCCAGGCAGGCGCTTATGCTGCTGAGCCATCTCACCGGCCCTCAGTATTATTTTTACTCAAAAAAAAAGAAAAAAGAAAAACCTAATCAGATACCTTGAGGTGCAAGGTATGAAGTAATTAAACTTGTCTTTGTGTCAACATGGTTGGGTGCTAAAAAGGTTGTGTGAAAAGACAAGCTTGTTTTCAGCTTTCCTCTGTTAATCAGCTGTTGTCAGCCTGGGATTTCTGAAAGGGACCTTCTTATTTCTTTTGTGTGGAAAGAAAACAAGATTCCCTTTAATCACCCTGGGTCTCCAAACTCTACTTATATTTTTATCTCTCTACTGATGGTTTAAGTGCTACCTGCAGAATCCAACTAGTAGAAGGTAGACATCTATCTCTCTGTCTATCTGTCTATCTATCCATCCATCCATCATCTATCTATTCATCCATCCATCACTCTAGGTATCATCTATATACCCTGCCTTATAGACACCTGCCTCCAATCTCTCCCGGTCTTCTCCGTCTTCCCATACCTCTTCATGTCCAAATCTCTCTTTCCTTGTAAGGACACGAGTCATCAGATTCAGGGTCCACCCTAAATGTAAAATAATTTCAAATGGAGGATCTTAAGAAATCACACCTGAGAAGATCTTGTTTCCAAATGAGGTCACGTAGGTTCTAAGTGACATATATTTGAAGGGATCCTATTCGACTTATTTAAAAATGTCTGTTTCCATCTACCTAACCCTTTTCGATGGCTCTCACCTTGAACCAATATCAAAGGAGCTGACTTTAGTCTCTCATAGGAGGAAAACGATAATCTGCTATTCTGGGCGCAACATGTTATTTTTAGAGCAAACTTGCCTGAGAATCACATGGCCTCAGAGTGCTGGTATAAACAATCTTTAGGAGCAGCTCTCCTCAGCCACAGAAATTAGAACAAAAGTGAGAAATTCCAACAGGATTAGGCACTGGAACCACAAACCCAGAGGCTCCTCATCAGCCTATTAAGGGGACTAACTGCAAAATAGCCCCGTCCTTTGTTGCTTTAATTCGGTATTGTTCTCTGTCTTAAACTTAATAAGTTCTGCAGTGTTTATCCAAGGTCCTTTGCTTTCTGCTTCCTCACTCGTGTTTTGCATCTGCAAGTTGGATGAATACCTAGTAATCTTCCTTCCCTGGTGGGTCTCTTTCTAGGAGCTGGGTCGCTGGAGTCCACAGCGCTGTCCATCAAAGAGACACATGCACAAAAGCCTTGCATTTGAGGCTGCCTGCCAAATCCGGAGAAGCAGTCCCAGCACTGAGCTCACATTCACAGTAGATTATCTCCGCCTTTGGGACGCTGTTACCGACAAAGAAATGTTTACAGAATGGCTTGAGATCTCACTGCCGGGGGTGAGAAGGTGAAGGTGCTGGCAGCTGCACTTCAGTGGCTGCGGAAAAGCAAAGAGAGATCCGATGAATGTTTAGACTGAGGAGGAAGAATGGAGTTTGATCTGCATGCCAAGGGGGGAGGCGACATAACTGCCAGTTTCATCTTTCCTTGGTATTGATTCAAGTCACCCTGGATATCATACGTGTGTATACATATGTATCCGGGAGATGGATAAATGTGTGGGAAGCCAATGACATCTGCCTGCCTCTGTAAAAGTATATACCAAGGAAAACACGATAATCATAGTGATTATGGTGAAGCTGTGTGACTATGTAGTGATTTTCTTTATGAGATAAGAAAAATAATGGAAATTCCACATTCTGTCTTCACTTTGCCTTAGAGGGAAGATATGCTGCACTTTTTGCTTTCTTATGACTTTCACTGCTGGGAAGCTTTACCTGTCTTTAAGGTGGGCACCTACCTTGACCTTGGAAAGGTGACCTTGATCTTAAGATGAAGCCTGTCAGGTCCTTAAGTGAATCCAAGCATTCAGTGTGGTTATATGTGTGTGGTTAGAACATAGCATCACACTCTTTATTTGTTGATTTCTTCCTACATTCTTTTATTCCATGTTTTCTCAGTATATATGCTACTAATAAATAGTGACCTGTCATGGAATAATTGGGTTGCATTCTGAGAAATATAACTTTGGATGATTTCATTGTTTTGCAATAATTATAGTGGGTATTTAACACAAAATTTGCTGAGAAAAGTTAATTTTTGAATGTGGACTGTTGGTACCATCAGGAGACACACTATTCAGGAGACACAACACTGCAGAACATTTCACAGTAAGCTTTTTTCTTATAAGTAACAGGAGTATACTCAAATAATGACATAAAGTGTGGTATACTAAATATATATACCAGTCATGTGGTCATATATTGCTGTCATCAAGAATGATGTGCTATACAAACACAATTTTGTGTGCTATACTTTTATACAACAGACAGTATAGTAGGGGCATTCATAACACCATCACCCCACACTCTAGAGGTGTGTAATACCACAGTATTATAATGGCTACAGTGCTACTAGCTCTGAGGAATTCTTCAGCTCCATTAAATTTATATGGGATCCTATATATATGGCTTGTGGTAGAGTGAAATGCCATTGTGGCCCTCACAATGAGGTTTATTCACAATAGTTTAATCTTGGAAGCAGTCTATATGTCCATAAATAGATGGATGGATAAAAAAATGGGGTACTTACATGTGATGGAGTACAACTCTGCCATGAAGAAGGATAAACCCGAGTCATTTGTAGGAAAATGGATGCACCTTGAGACCATAATGTTAAGTGAAATAAATCAGACATACAAGCTTAAATATTGCATGATTTCTTTCATACGAGAAACCCAAAGTATAAATAAAGCACAAAATAAAAAGATAGATAATAGGAAGCAGGGAAACAGATCTTTCTAACATGGGAAGGGGACTGAGAGATGGAGGGTGAAGGAGGGGAAAGGAAGGAAAAAAGGAATTAAGGTGTGTTATGTACAGTTATCAACTCCACACAAGGGACATAAACATTAAGTACTGCAAACATGGGCTAATAAAGAACAAAAAGTGTATGACCTAGTATGAATCCATGGTCTATGTGTGAGTTGCCTTTCCATCACAGTAACAAAGTACCTGAGATATTCACTTATGAAGAGAAAACATTTATTCTGGTTCAGTGATGGAGATTTCTTCCCTGATGAAGAGGGCTCCTTCTTTAGAACCTATTTTAAAACAGTATATCATGGTATGAACACATGGAGGAACAAAATCACTTACGTCACAAAACATGAAAGAGTAGTGAGCTGGGATTCCATGCTCCCCTTTAAGACCACACCAATAATGACCTAACTTCCGCCCATGAGGCTCCTCCTCTTACAAGCTCCATGGCCTGAGAATGGAGCTCCCTGGTGACAAGGCCACGCCCCTAATGACCCAACTTCCTCCCATGTAGCCCCTCCCCTTAAAGGTTCCATTACCTGCCAGTGGTGCTCCCTAGTAATCAGGCCTTTAACACAGGAGCCTTTAGAGAACATTTAAGATCCAAACTATAGCAACTGTAATAAGGGACTATTGAGCAAAGGAGATGGTGACAAGACTGATAACTTCCTTCCAAGTAGCATTCTAGGCAGAGATGACAACACGCATGAGGCATACATTAGTAAGAGTAAGCAAGGTGACACTACTAAAATAAAAATTCCCTTATCATTACCCACCATAACAAGTTTCGTTTGTTTCTCACGCCAGTATGATGGAGGCCAGATGGATCTCTCTGTGTCTTGTAACTTTGCTCTCTGGAACAAATGGTCTCTCAGAACACTTTCAACTGCCTAAATTTAGAAATGCCACATGTACCTTCTGTTCACATTTCTTCAGGCTGAACTGTTTCCTTGGTGCTACATGATTACAAGATACATCCTAGATATGTAGGTGGGTATGTGGTGGTACTTGGTAATTTAACAGTCTGAGATTTTAACAATGCTACCTGAAGTCAAGCAGCTTTCAGAGAGGGACCTCTGTGACAATTGTTTGCCAACTTGATTGGCTTGGGAATCATTTGGGGAGTTAAATGAGCATGGAAGTGGCTGTGTCTAGATGGTCGGGAGGGTGTGACCTTGGGGTCTGTATTTATTCGCCAACCCCTTCCTTTCTGGCAATCTTTGGATATCTGTCTCCAGTTTCTTTAGTCTTCCAATGCAGACTCACACTGGGGACTCTCCAGGGAGCTGCCAGGCCTTGTATCTTGGATTGATACTCCATCCTTGGTCCCTCCTGTTCTGCAAATTTTGTCTTCTTGGGCTAAGAAGATTCTCAGTCCTGTAGCCCTCCAGTGTGCCCTCCAGATCACTGTGGATGTGCCTGCCTCTGATCTCACAGACAGCCATTGTAGACTTCAAGATGGTGGAAGCAGATGAGCTTCATTTGGACTGACTGAGCTCAGCACCCTTGCTAGGTAAGTGGGCTACAAGACAAAGGTGCCATGTTCCTTTGAGCTGGGTTGGCTTTGAGTTACTAAATTCTGGCTGTTCCAGAGCAAATCAAGGGAGGAGACACCACCACAGCTGAGCTGGGAAGCTTTCCAAGTTCTCTCTGGTTCTCAAGCAGTGATTTCCCCCAGAGCAGGTTTCCCTGCATGGTTTTCCAGAGTCTTCACAACTCCGATCCTAGAAACCTACCTGAGGAATCCCCCTGCATAGATAGACATATATCTTTATTGGTTCTGTTCCTCTAGAGAAAAAATCATGAATACACTAGAGAAAGGGTTTGCAATCAGTAGGTAAAATGATGATGAACAAGAAAGGAGGTGAGATAGTAGATAGTGCCTGTGGCTCTAGACACAAACATAGAAAACAGAAAATTTGAGAGATAGCAAAGATAAGGATAATGTAGAGTTTCTCACTAGGCTTGGGATGTACAACACTAAGAATAAAAATGTGCACTTCCTAGTATGTAGAATTTGAGAACACATCGGTGTCCATTGCAAAAGGAACTTTGTAGGTGAGATTCATTGAAGATGGGGAGCTGCCCCCCAGATTATATGTATGCTCCAATATCATCCAATGGTTTTGTCAGAGGGAGGCAGGAATGTCAAACTCAGAAAGAGATTTGAAGATTTGTGCTGCTGGATTTACAAAAAAGAAGGGGACATAAGCTAAAGAAAGCACACAGCCTTCAGAAATTGGAAAGGGAAGGAAACAGATTCTCCCAGCAGCCTCCAGAAGGAAAACAGCCTTGAGGACACCTTGATTTGGGCCCATATTGGGCTTTTCATCTCTCAAACAGTACAACAGTACTTTTGTGTTGCTTAAAGCCACAATATTTGTGGAGGTTGATTAAAGCAGAAAGGGAAACAAAGGCAGAAAGAGATAGGACAGAAAAAGAGGAAATTGACCCATAGCTAAAGGAGAATAAGCGCATCGATGGTGAACCCTTTACCTTCTCTTTCCATACAGAGCATTCCTGGGTGTAAAGATGCATTCTCTTTTTGCACACAGTGCATTTGCGATAGAAATGGATAAGACAAGGCTAAATACTCTGAGGCCAGGATCAGTGGATCTGTGGCTGACCACTGGTTTTAGAAAACTAAAACACCTGTGTGTGTGCCTGCATGCTGATAACTACATACACAAACCCTTCACACAACTGCTGACATAGGTGCCCTGCTTGGAGAGCGTTCCAACAGGACCATGTTGGGGAACACTGTTTTTTGGTGCATCAACTAGGTACTGTGCTGTGCTACCTATTCCTCAGATACCACTCGATGTCCCTTGGGTTGCTTTCAATATTTTAATCTACTCAGCTTTCTTTTTCCATCTTCCCAACATGGTTTCTAACCTCTATAAACATGTTGTCTATGCCTTAGTATCTTGAATCAATCTCCCTTTCATTTTGATAGCATGGCTGTTGTACCAGCGAGAACCAGCAAGGAGGAGGCAGGCAGTGACAGAACTCACACAGCACTGGATGTGAAATTAAGACAGACAGAGCTAAGGTTGGGAAGGCACATGGAGGATACAGGACAGCCCTGGGTCTAGCAATGACACTAAGTGAACTCATCTCCTTGGTTTTGGCATTGCACTGAGCTGCTAATTTCAAGATTGTTGAATAACCATAAATACATGCATACACCCTCATTAAGCTATGGATTTACCCATTTCAAAGCAAATCCTAATTTGAGAATCCACAGTGGGCATGCACATAGGCATTTATCCTCTGCACCACTTGAGCAAGCTGCACTGCTTTGAGTAGATTTAACTGTCTTCAAACTTGGGTGGCCACTTACTTTCCAGTTAACCATAGTCACCACCAAACTCTATAACATTCTATTCAGTCTCATCATTAACCTTGCTCAACTCAGACTTCTAATGCTATGGATTTACAGCTCTTGAAGAAAGTCTTCTGCACTCCCTATGTTTGTCTACATTTTGTCGCCCCTCAAAAGAAAAATGAACAAGAAGAAGGAGTAACGGAGGAGAAAAGTGGAGGAGGCAGAAGATGTGGAGGAGGAGAAGATGCAGGAGGAGGAGGAAGAGAAGGAGGAAAAAGAAGATTAGGTCTTAATACTCAGCTTTGGGATCTAAGGACATTTTGCTCCAATCTGGAACCTGTTTGTCATCTTGTAAAATATTCATCTCCCATGAGTTCTGGTTAGTGCTGAACTATCTACTTAACTCTTAAAATACTTAAAATTGAACTAAAATCCCTCTCATTTCATTCCTTGAATACTGAGGTTCTAGGAAGAAATCTGAACAAAAGAGCCTATCAGTAAATTCCTTCTACTGTTTCTCTAACCTGAGCAAGTTGGGTTTTCCTTGGCTCTAAAGCAGGCATTTACAAAGCAGGAAATTGGTCAAATCCAGCCTGCATCTGTATTTGTAAATCAAATGTTACTGACACAAAGTCATGTCCACTGGTTTATGGGTTGCCTGAGGCAACTTTCACACTGCAACAGTAGATCTGAGAAAATGTAGAGTTCCAAAGTCTAAACTGTACACCACTGGGCCTTTGTAGAAACCATTTGCTAATTCTTGCTCTAGAAATCAGTAGTTTTGTGCTATAAAACAGATTCCTTACCTGCGATGGGTATTAGATATTACCGTTTAATATTTTCACAGCCAATATGACATCATGTATAAACTAAATAATAGTAAATTGGAAGCTATTCATGAGTGGTAAGAAAAAGAAGGAAGTAGGAAGAAGAGAATGAGGAACTAGGAAAGGAAGGAGGGAAACGGTGGGAGAAGGGAGGAAAAGAAGGAAACAGAGAAAGAAATAAGTAATCAAAGTATGCAAAAGGAATAAATTCTTCCTACAAATTAGAGTAATAAGATATCCAGGAAAAAGCCTATCTTGTATTTTTAGATGTAAGAGCTTCTACTATCATCCCGCAACATCTAATGTAGACAGAGGTTCTGTCAGGTTTTGGCTCCAATTTCATTCTCCCAACAATTTCCCCTGTGATATGAAACCAATTATACCTCATGCCGGTGGTTCTTGGAAAAGACAATTGTTTTAACTATAACTGATAACACCTTAGGGGTCTTTGGCACTGACGACAAATTATATCCTATGTTAAAAACATTGATACATATTCTACCAGACTGGGTATTAATTGTGTGTATGGAGAGCACTAATTTAAAGAACGGTTTCACTTCCTTTAAAATTTGATTATGTGAGGTGTTTTCAGACAACCAATTCCATCCCTATTCTCGGAATGGCCCGCTATGCACCTCATATGCTTCTGGGACATGCACAGCGTGAAAATACTTGTGTATTTATGTCAGATCAGAACTATACATTTTAGCAATTTAACATTTCCTCTCATTAGTTAAGATTTAGTGAGTATATTTCCGCACTGGTTCCTACCTGATACCCATGTTTGGGTGTGTTATGTCAACCCTCAGCAGTAGTGGTTATCAGCTCAGAGGACTGGGTAGACTTTTTTTGGGAGGGCACATTTTTTGAGCCCTCACTCTACACATGATAATATCCTTCAATAATGCAAAACAGCACCATAGCTATTCTTAATCACTGATTCTGCCAGACCTTAACAATCACCGTTAGCACCAAATTCAGGAAGAATTTCACTTCCAACATTTTACAAGATCATTGACTCAATGCTTATATCCATTCTTCTTCATTTGTCATGAACCTTCTACCTAATGGACCTTACTAGACCACCAGTATCAGTCCTATTAAAATGCATACCAGAAGTGTTTAATATTCAAAGCGTAATGGAGTTTTTCTTTTTTTTCTGTTTCTGGAAAATGTACAATTGGAATTAGTAATTCAATGCTAACATAAGAAAAAAGTCCCACTGATTCTATGAAAATAGGAACGTTGGGGGAGTGAAAGAAAAAACTGAAGTTTACACACAACACAAGGTTAGATAGGAGTTGGGTTAGACCAGAGGCTAAATGTCGCCTTTCTTCAAGGGTGCCTTGGGCATC
The DNA here is from genome assembly GCA_028451465.1 of Erethizon dorsatum. Classification (NCBI taxonomy): domain Eukaryota; kingdom Metazoa; phylum Chordata; class Mammalia; order Rodentia; family Erethizontidae; genus Erethizon; species Erethizon dorsatum. The sequence goes on from CM051843.1 coordinate 4,682,666, forward strand.
TTCCGCTATCCAGTTGTTTCCTGATCTATAAAAACCTCCTTCTTCTCCACTGTTCTTTTTGTAAAAAAGTAACTTTTTTAATATGGGAAAATACACAATTTGCTGAAAGATGTCAAAATCACCAAAAGTAAATGAAGAAATGGGCATGTTTTTGCAGATGAGTCAACACTGTTGGAACTGTTACATTTTTTCAGTGTTGACTCCACTAGGTAGGACACAATGCTAATGTCAATCTCGATGAAATTTCTGCTTTTTAGTTTACTGTCGCGCTTTGTGTTGTTGCTATGACTGGCTTCCACAGACTAGGTAATTTGTAAATAGTCTAGGACTGTTCCACTCGTAGTTTTAGGCGCTGAGAGGTCCAATGTCAAGGCTGGACCTAGTGAGGTATTGTTGATCGTGGGAGCTGTCTGCTGACCTCGAGTCATTGCATGAAGGAGAACATGCTAGAAAGATTCCAGTTTCACAGAAAAAATAAATCATCCCTTGACAATTAATCCATTACCTATTACTCCAGAAATTGACTAATCCATGCATTAGTGCAGAATCCTCATAACTCAGGTACCTTTTGTTCTATCGCTTAATACCTCATGATGTTAAGTTCAACATGAATTTTTACTGGGGATTCAAACTACAGCATTTAGAAGAAGATGATCTGTCTGATCATCTGGAAGAGAAAATGGACAAGAATAGGAATGGAAATTTGAGAAAGAAAGGAGGAGTGGAGGAACGGGAGGCTTGAGCAATCCCATTATAAATTTACAATTATGAAAATTGTGTGTGGTTGTAATAACTGTGGTGCCTGATTAATGTAATGAAACAGAGGAAAGGAAGAATAAAGCAAGCAAATAAACAAAGAAGAAAATGCACCAATGTTTGAGGAAATCTAATACAAAGTAATGGAAGATATTTGGTTGAATTATTAAGAGAAAAGTAAAATATGTTTCCTAAATCCCAAGATTAAATGTAATTGCTAGGAATCTCCTGGTTCAAGAAAAAGCATCAGGGCCGGTGAGATGGCTCAGCGGCATAAGCGCCTGCCTGGCAAGCGCAAGGGCCCGAGTTCGACTCCCGGATCCCACATACGAAAAAAGGGGCCGGTGATATAGCTCAGCGGCACGGGCGCCTGCTGGCGCGCGAAGTCCTGAGGTTGACCACCAGTACCCACAAAAAAAAAAAAAAAAAAAAGGAAAAGCATCAGTTTTAGCCTAATAAAAAGCAACAGAGAAATGTAAAAAATACATTTTTTAAAATTAAATATTATCATTTTTAGTTCTACTAAAAATCTCTCGACCCAAAAAGCCAGATAGTGATAATAGTTCTGCAGTATATATCAATATCAACCAATTATTGAGTCTAGAGCCCCATACCCCTTCACAAATATCAATTTCCAAGGGTGGTAAGTCCTGTATATAATATAAAGTAGTATTTGTATATATCCTATCCTCCTCCCATGTACTTTAACCCATTGTTACATTATTTATAATACCAAATATAATGAAAATGCTCTGCAAATACTTTAATACTGTTATAAGGAATAATGACAAATAAAAAGTCCATATGTATGTAGTATAGATGCAATATTCATTTGAACAATTTTTACTTACCATTGGTTGAATCATGGATATTTCATCTAAAGACACAAAAAGTAGATTGTATAATAAACTCAGTTCCAAAAAAATGTAAGCAACCCTTTAAAGGAAATAAACGACCCATGACTAATTTCATATTTGCTAGAGAAGTAGGAAGCCAGCATAGATGAAAGTAAGGAGAAACTAGCTAAAGTTTTAAAACAGTTTAATGGCCACAAGTAGGTTGACAGTCCAAATGAGAAATGTGAGCAGTCCTGGTGTCACAAGAAATCCTCACCCATCTGCCTATGATCTTCTCAGCAGGCAGACAGTTATGATTTTGAATGTGGGGGAGATAGGAAGAGAGGTGAGAGAGATAGTTGCTATCACTTGGAGTCTACCCCAATGTATTAGTTACAGTTCTGTACAGGAGCACAACCAATACAAGTATAATCATATGAAGGAATGTATTAGGTAGGCTTACAGGATCAAAGGTGACAGAGTCTCAGTGGTCATTTGTAGGGTCAGGGGCAGAAAAATCTAAAATGGAGTTGTGTGCCATGGAGAGCTCAACGATCCAGTAGCAGATGAAGGTCAAAGGCCTGAAAACTCACTGCAGAGTCATGAGTTCAAGTTTAGTTGGAAGGCTTGAGGATCTGCATCGCAAAACTGAAGAAACTCAAGATCAACTTTCAAAGACAATGGCAAAGACTGAAACTCTACAAAAATAAAAGTAAAAAAGGAAAATTATGAACACTTCCTTCTTCTTTCCTTTATTTTTTTTTTTTCCTGTCCAGGCTACACCCTTATTGGATGGTGCCACCCATACCTAGGGTGGGTCTTGCCCCTCAGGCTCCTGGTCTACTTGTCAATCATGCAAAGACATACTCAAAATTTCACTAACCTGCTAGGTGGTTCTTACTCAACTCAAGTTGACATATCACAGTTAACACCACACCCAAGTTCAACCAACGTCTTTTGGAAAGTAGAGGTTAGGAAGAAGAAATGACTAAAATCCTGCATCTGCATCCTTGACCTTCACAGTGTGCAGGAAACCAGCCCTTTGCCTTAGTTCATGTTTCGCTGTTATGACAGAACACCAGGGACTGTGCAGCTGATAAAGCAATGTATTTCTCAGAGCTATGGAAACTGGGAAGTGCAAGATCATGTTGCCAGCATCTGGCAAGTCCTTCTTGCTGCATTAACCAGGGGCAAAAGGTGAGAGGGTGAGGGAACATGAGTAACTGAACTTAAAGGCTCAAAGAGTTTTGAGTAGGCATTATCCCATTCAGAAGGTTGAGCTGGTTACCTCCCATTAGCCCCTAACTATCACACTGCTGCACTGTGGATTTAACTTCCAGCTTATAGATTTGTTGAATGCTGAACCAGTCATCTCTTTAGATAATCCATGCTTCTCATTCCCACTGCAAAACCTGGCACTTTTGCATCCTCCGCCAGAGCTGCAGAGACTAGTCAGCCTCTCACAGTGCCTAAAAAATGTCCGTGCTATGGAAATAGTTGTTATATTCTGTGGGGTGGGGTTGTCAGAAGGTGACTCAATCATAGAGAGAGCTATACTCATCAGTAGATTCCCCGTGGATGAGTTCACAGCTTAATGTGCTCTGAGGAAGCAGGGCTTGCTTGAAAGGCATGGGTCACTGGAGATGTGACCTGGAAGGGTGCATTCTTGTCCGAGGCTTCTGTGCTTTTTGGCTTCCATGGCTTGATCAGCTTCCTTCTGCCACACCTCTCAGACATGCCTTTTGTGACAAGAGCCAGCCAACCAGACATGGACTAAATCCTGTAAAAGCGTAAGACAACATCTCTCCACAAGTGGCATTTCTCAGATATTTCGTCCCAACTGTTTGAAAGTGACTAATGCATTATTTGATCTGCAGTTGGTTGAATCCATAAATAAGGACGCCTATCCATGAACTTCATACATATTTCCTTGCTCGGTCTGCTGAGAAGACTGACTTAGAGGCAACATTATGCAGGTTGGGTATTGTCACAGAGAGCTCTGGTGGTCTGTTTTGTCTTCCCTTCTTTTTTAAATTGTGGGGTTTTTTTGTTTGTTTGTTTGTTTGTTTTTTAGTTTTGATACTTTTGTAGTCACAGAGAGGCAAGATAACAGAGCAGAAGTACACAAGGAGAAAATAACTGGGCATGTTCCTAAATCCATGAATGAAATCCATACACAAATTAGTGGTGTGCAGGATGAAACAAAGAAAGAAACATCTAACCATTTCACAGGTAAATGGATGAATACCAAAGATAAAGAGTGAATATTGAAAAACAGTTGGAAAACTAAAAGCATTTCCTATCGCAGTGTACAATGTCATAAATTAGGGATGAATATTCTCATTTTAAAAATAGAGGGCAGAAGGCAATGGAAGATATCTTAAAAGTGATGAATTAGTAGTGTCCAGTTAGACTTCTACATCCATAACTGGGGTATAGCTCACTGTCGAAGTGTTTGCCTACCATGTCTGATTTCCTGAGTACCCTCCCCATACTGCAAAAAGAAGAAGAAAAAAGGGCCGGTGAGATAGCTCAGTGGCATAAGTGCCTGCCTGGCAAGCGCAAGGTCTTGAGTTCAACTCCCGGTACCCGCATGCGTAAAAAGGGCCAGTGATATGACTCAGCAGCAAGGGCTCCTGCTGGTGCATGAGGTCCTGAGTTCGACCCCTATTACCCACGAAAAAAAAAAAAAAAGAAAAAGAAGAAGAAGAAAAAGAAAGAATTTTATATATCCACAGGAAGTAACTTTCAAAAATGAAAATGAAATAAAAGTACTCTTGGGTAAACAAAAGCTGAGTAAGTGCCTTTCACACATACTTTAAAAACAAAAGTAAAATAAACACTTCTTCAGAATGAAGGAGAAGAGGACCAGATAAAAATTCAGATAAACAACAAGAAAAATATGACAACTGAAATGGGAAAAGTCTGGATAAATAGAAAATATCTTTTTTTTTTTTTTTTAGTGTTCATATTCAAGTTTCTTTTAATAAGTATTGACGGCTTGAAACAAAAATTACAAGGATGTTTTGTTAGGTTTCTCCAGTCTGTAGAGAAGTAAACTGCAAATAATGAGAACATAAAGGGCAAGAAGGAAATAAATGCAATTATTCTGCTATAAGTTCCTTGTCTTGTTTGTGACATTTTTTGAAGGTCATATTATTTTTTTAAAAGCTGACTAGGTAGGTTAAACATTGAACTCTCTAGAGAAGTACTTTTCAACAGAGTTTTCTGAGATAATGAAGTTATCTTAGGCTGGCTGAGTTGCTGTGATAAAATATTATGGATGGGGAGCTTAAAGCAAAAGCCATGTGTTACTCCCAGTCCTGGAGGCTGGAAGTCCAAGGTCAAGGTGTGTAAGACTGGGTCACTGTGAGGGCTGCTTCCTGGTTCATAGATGGCAACTTCTCTCTGTCCTTACATGATGGAAGGGACAGGGATCTCCTTGGGGTCTCTTTTATAAGGACACCAATCCCATCCATGATGATTTACCCTGCATGAACTTATCACCTCATAAATGCCCAGCCTCCTAACACCACCACTTTGGGAGTTAAGGTTTCACCCTATGAATATTTAGGGTACACAAACTTGCAAGTCACAGCAGAAGTATTTTGCTTTGGCCGATATGGTAACCATTGATCATATGGGATGTTGTTCTCTTGAAATGCAGTTAGTGTGACCGAGGAACTGACTTTTTCATTTTAAAAATTCTAATCAATGTTAACGCTATATATTAGTAACACTTACCAATGTGGAGAATACAGCTCCAGGGTAGATGAGGGCAAATATTTTCTATCAACGACAAATCACCACGTAGTTTTTGGTTTGTAAACTGATGGGTAATTTCAAAGATATCACATGTATCTATATGTAACTATTGAAAATATAAATTAATATCTGAAAATCACTCATATGTAATAAAGCATACTCAAACAGGTGTTTGGAAAAATTTTGCTATACAGTAATTATCTACATATACTCACTAAGGTATAATTACATATATATGTACCTATGTTATATATATTCACACAGGAGACTCACTGGTACTGAATACTATGAAAAATTTGACTATTAGAGAAAAAGAAATGGGAAGAATATTAGTGTAACAACACAAAAGGTATAAATGAAAAACAACCATGGTAGAATTAGACCAAAGGAAAATTCACTCATATATTGGCTATGAGACAATAAATGGCAAAATTGCATCAAAAACTGTGGGAACATTTTTATAAATTTAAGTCTATTGTAAAGCCATGAACTAGTACTTCCCTCTTAGACATTTATACAAGAGTCTTGAAAAAAACAGGTTCTCAGGTTCATTGATTTGTTGATAATTATGAAACACAGGCTGGTCTGGGGATGTACCTCACTGGCAAAGTGTTTGCCTCCTATGTGTGAGATCTTGAGTTTTATCCCCAACACAGAGGGGAAGAAAAGAAAAACTATGAACAATGTATCTTTGTATTAAGAGGAGAATTGTTACCGTCTGCATCTGCAACGTACTCTCAAACCTCGTGTGTTGGAGACTTGGTGATCTGTTGATGATGCCTTTGGGAGGTGTTAGAAACCCTTGAGGTATGACCCCAAGGGCGGGGATGAAGGTCACTGGGGGTGTACCCTCGGAGGGTATTGGTTGTCCCTCTGTCCTCTTCTCTCTCTCTCTGGTCCCTGACTACCATGAGATGAGCAGCGTTGGTACACAACACACATGTTCAAACATGATATTCGGGTTCACCACAAGCCCAGAAGCAATGGAAGAAGCAAGTGAATACGGACTGCAATCCCTGATTGCATGAGGGTAAATAAGTCTTCCTTGTTTTTGGGTTGATTTTCTTGTGCATCTTCTCAAGGTGATAAAAGTTGACTAACATAAGAATGAAGAAATAATTTTCAATACATCACATATTGAATACTACTAATTGATAAAAAGCCAATGAAGAATAGAGTGTGCATCTTCTAAATCTCCACAAATTGGACAGACTTTCAGAATTACTAAGGAAGTCAAGAACTAAATCAGAATAATCAATCCAGAAATTCCCCTCATGTCTTTCATAAGTATGCTAATTTTGCTTCTTTTTTTTTATTTCTATGTTTTAAAATGTTCTACACAAAATTACAATATTTTAAAATAAATATTCCTCAGTAAGTTTCTTGCCACGAAAAAATTTCTTATTTTATACCACCTAGAATTGAGATAATTCACTAGTTTTCATATAAAATATTATCTGACATACTTCTTTTAAAATACTATATGACATATCTTTTATTACATACTACCTTTTAAGTGATTATTTTATAACTGTCCTCTAAAACAATTTAGAATAAAATGAAGGATTCAATTTGGTATCTAGGAATCTTAAATTCTAATTTAGATATATGCTGGAGTGAATAGGTTGTGAAAATTCTTAACCTAAATAGGCGGTTTTTTTTCCTCATATCGGTGACTTGGTGATTTTTCTAAGCCTTGATGACTCTGTGTCAGAGAAACACATGAATAGGAATGGATTTTCCTGATGTTTCACTGAAGATCTAAGAAGATAACATCTCCCAGCAACACACTGGAGCATCTATCTATTATACTTTCTATATTATCCAGGACAACACCTGTTACAGAAAGAAATCTCTTGATGATCCTCACCTTTATTCAGCAATAAACCAAAATAGTGCTTTCATTGCTCCTGTCTGACCTACTCTAGATGTCTCAACAACCTACATTCCCAAAGTCATGGCCTTGAAGTCACTGCACAGTGGATTCCAATCTGTTCTTAAACCTTTAAGAGAGTCACACTAGCATTCATATAAGTGTATGCCATTTCTAAGAGCCTACAAGAATTTTGCACCTTGAGCATTGGCTTATCTACCAGATTTTTTTTTTTTTTTTTTGGTACTGGGGATTGAACTCAGGACCTCATGCGCCAACAGGAGCCAGTGCCACTGAGCAATATCACCGGCCCTTTTTTCGTATGTGGGTTCCGGGGTCGAACTCAGGACCCTGCACTTGCCAGGCAGGTACTTATGCTGCTGAGCTATCTCATCAGCATCAGCCATCTACCAGATTTTTATAAGTCAGAATGCTTCTGATATCCTAGTCCATAAAAGCAATGCAAGGAGTTCATTTAATAACAGTAAATTATGTAGTTATACATGGCAAAGAGTGATACAGCACAGGACATTTGGAATTCTAATTTTGTCTGGCACACTGTCTAATTCTGTTAGTAGTTCACAGGACTCATTTTTAATAATCACTATTACACTGGAATCTATTTAGGAGGATTAACAGCTTTCAAAGTTTCCATACCAGCCTGATGGATATTCAGATTCCCGCATGTTAATTCTGATATATCAACTTTACTGGATTAAGATACAGCTAGAAGATTAGTATAGCATTCTCTTGGTGTGTCTGGGTGGGTCATGAAAGCTTGGCACTGGGCACTATGTATACAAGGTCCCTTCCCTATTCCTTTCTGATACTATTCCTCTGCTCTGCTTCCCATATTACTTCGATATGTGTCAATCATACTTAAGTTGGAATCCTTGATTGTTGCTAGCTGCCTACCCCCATCTTTATTACTTTGCATGCACAATCAGTAAGTTCCACTGATTCTAAGATCTAAATATGTACGTACATACACCTGTTTGTGCACGTGCGTGCCCATTTTTCGTAAATCTGTGTATTTTCTTATGTTTTACTGTAGTCATTCAACGTCCCTCCATTGCCTTCTTTGGCAGACACACAGTTGCGGTTTGACGCTAACTCAATATCTCACATCATCACATACCTCCCTCCTTTCCATTCTCTTCAAGGAAGTCTCAGCAGTATCTTTAAGCAATGTCTTTAAAACAAAAAGTTAGGTTGTGTCACTACTCTGTTTAAAATCACTCAGAAATTTTTTTTTCATAAAGGTTATGTAAAATGGTCATAGTGACCAACACAGGCTGGCTTGATCAATATTTTCCCAATTCTGTCTGTCAGAAATCACACTATAAGGATAAGTTGTCACCAAAGACACAATAGATTATGTGTTAGCTTTTGTTACTACAGAAAAAAAAGAAAATACCTGAGATAATCAACTTATAAAGAGAAAAGATTTGTGTTGGCTCATAGATTCAGACTTTCTGGTCCATGATCAATTGACCTAGTTGCTTTGGGACAGTGTGAGGTAGCACATCATGGTAGGTGATTATGTTGGGACAAAGCCACTTGTCAGGCAGGAAACAGAATTGGGAATGAAGAAAGAGCTAGGGTCTAACAACCTTCAAAGCCACATCACCAATGACCTAACTTCCTCTCACTAAGCCTCACCTCTTAAAAGTTTCACCATCTCCCCAATAGCATCTCCCTACAGACGAAGGTTATAACACATAAGATGAAGACTGTAAAAGAACTTCAAGATCCAAATGATAGTATGGCTTATTAAAGAGTCCACTTTAAATGGTCTTTAGAATTTAAGCAGAGTGTCTTATGTCTGACATCCAGGTATGAGCAGGGCTGTTTCTTCCCAAGGTCTCTCTTCCTGGCTTGTAGACACCATCTTCTCCCAGTGTCTTCACATGGCCATGCTCTGTGTGTGTCTGTGTGCTCATCTCTTCTTCTTTTTTTTTTTTTTTTAATGTGGGTTCCAGGAGTTGAACTCAGGACCTCGCACTTGCTAGGCAGGCGCTTGTGCCGCTGAGTTACCTCACCAGCCCTCATCTTTTCTTATAAGGAAAGCAGCTCTGTTGGATGAAAGCCGACCCTAGTGACTTCATTTTACCTTCATAGCCTCTTTAAAGATCTCATTTCCAAATGCAATGACAGTCTGAGGTCCTAGAGATTAGGGCTTCACACAGGAATTTGGGGTGAAGGGTAAACACAATTCAGCCAATAATACGCAATTTAACGATAATTAAAGATTTTTCCCAGTGTCTTTTCTAAAGCCTGTGTTGGAATAATTGCAGTGTTCTGACAACTGTCTTAGGCAATGTATTGATCTTTTTGGTTCATACCAGAGACCTGGAGAAAAATTGATTGGCCAGAATTCCTATAAATATGTGGAAACAGCTAATCTTAGTATCTGGTTATTCTAAATGTCCTAAGTGGGATTGATAAACGTATCTGTATGTGTTGCATAGAATGCCATCATTTTATCTCCTCTGCTTAATTTTCTAAAACACTGAGATAATGTCTGAAAACTTTGGACATGGGATACTTCATGAACTAAAACCCAGATCTGTCACAAGCATATGCCATTAAAATTTGAGAATAAATGTAATCATGTCTCAGAAGAAAGTTTATTTGTAGGAAGAGACAGAGAATAAATAGATTCATTATTTGTTATTTGCACCTTGGCTGAAAATTTAATAGCTCCCGGGGGCTACTTTAAAGACTGTTTCAACAACATCAGAGAATCAGAACCAAAATTGGGGTCATGTTATTTTTCAACAATGTGACTTGGGGGAAGGTACTTTGCTATTGCCTGTGATTGGAAAAAGAGCTAAATATAGATTTAAATAAACTCTGTGGCTAGGAGAAGTCTAGAAATTATGCTTTAACCAGTTGAGAACAGGTGGGAAATAGCTTTTAGAAACAAAGACTCACTAACAGAACCTCAGAATATTTTTCAGGCAAAACCTCAACAGATCAAAGCAACAGTTCCGTGATCTGTCTTGTGAGTTAGAAAGGACAATTTACATCAGCCTTTACCTATGATCCTAACTGGAACTAAATTTACGGCTACAGAAAATCATAATCCAATGGACAATATTTTCAGCTGGGTCTGCATAAATTACAATTAATATTGCACTTTAAAAAAAAACTTTTTCATAACTTTTTTAGGGAAAGTTTATTTACCCCACCTAGTTAGATGTTTGTTGTCTTTTTTTTTTTTTTTTTTGGTACCAGGAATCAAACTCAGGACCTCATGCTTGCCAGGCAGGCGCTGTGCCACTGAGATATATCCCCAGCCTTGTTCATTGTCATTTGATCCCTGTCATAATCCTCAATTTGTTGAAATTCAATTGGTTGCCATGAAAATGACAGCAATGTAACACACTTATGACTTCAAGTGGGAAAAAAGCAGCAGGCACACAGAACTCTTAATAAACAAAATCCTCTTATTATGCAAATAATCTTCAAATTGTCACATGTGATCCCTGATGCATAATTTACTTTTGCAAAAAAAGTTTTTTTTAAACTTCCTGTGATAGAAAAAATGCATCATTGTCCACTGAGACTAATTCTAAAATGAAAATGTTGTGGAAATTCTGAAGCATTTTTCAGTTGAGAGACCTTAGTTTGTGGGACAAACATCATCACCAGTTTGTTGCAATGACCATTTCGGAAAAATTGCCCAAATCACTGAACCAAAGAATCTCCTCCAAATCATAAGAGTAATTACAATCACACAGAATAATTGCCAAATTACGGGTTTATGCCTATTTTGCTTCCTGGGATTGTGATAGCTGCTGGTTCTCATGACACACACCTCAATCTTGACCTTAAATAAAGGCACGCAGGATGGTTTCTAGGACACCATGAGCAGAAATATATTTGAATGAATCTGGAGCAGGTTGTGTGAGCTTGCCTGTGTAATAAATAAATAAATAAGAAATAAATGGGGCTGATATACATTAAGCGTCCATGTACACATGTGATGATAGTTATTCTATACATAAGTTCACTGACTTCTCACAACAATCCTGCTATATACAACACACACACACAAACACCATTTTATTATTTCCTGTTTTAGGAGGATTTTAAGGCTAAAACAGATTGAGAAGTGAGTTGTATTGGGGGTTAACAAGTTTCAGAGGCAGTATTTAAATCCAAGTGCTCAACATCTTGATCTTGACTCAAGTTATTTCACTTCAAGAATCAAAATCTTGGGCCGGTGAGATGGCTCAGCGGTGTAAGTGCCTGCCTGGCAAGCACGAGGTCCTGAGTTTGACTCCCGGTACCCAAAAAAAAAAAGAGAATCAAAATCTTTATTAAAACACAACTATATGAGGCCAAAACTGTCAGGCATCATACTGGCTCTAAGTAAGTTTGATTGTTATGGTTCATTATGAAGTGTCGCCCATTGATTCATGCATTGAAGACACTAAATTTATTAATGGATTAATGTAGTGATCAGTTAATAGCTGAATAGACTATTAGGAGATGGGCCCCATTTGGAAGAAGTAGGTCACTGGAGACGTGTCTTAGGAGGGTGTATCTTTTTGCTGGCTCTTTCAGAAACTCTCTGCTTCCCAGGTGCCAGAGGGTGAGAGCTCTCCTCCTCCATGCCCTACCACCATGTTGTTTCCACTTGAAGCCAGCCATTCATGAATTAAATATTTTGAAACCATGAGTCAAAGTAAATCTATTCACATCTAAATTGTGCATGTCAGGTGTTTTGTGGCAGCAATGAAAAACTAATACACTGCCCAGTCTTCATCACAGGAGATCATTCAGCTGCTAAAAGCTAAAAATTTTAAAAAAGTTCAAGTAGTAACTACTGAGCTCTGTGAAAGCCAAAATTGAGAATATGGATGGTACACAGGATCCTTATAGGATTTGTAGGTTTGGGAAGCTTTGGCTCTATTCTCTATTGGTCCTACTGTAAAGTCCTATAACTAGCAATATTTGTGTTCATCATTGAATCATGGAATTTGACTTAAAGGGAATAGGCCAATAGGTTTTAGAGAGAGGTCAAACCACTGAAGATTTCCTGATAAGGGCCACCTTGACACAGTATCCATGGGTCCACTTTTTGTTAAGGAACAGACTAATAAATATGAAACCATATGACAGGTATTTTTTGTTAGAATCAATAAATAGTTAAGATGTCATCTAAGTAAGTCTGTTAAAATAGAATGCAGTGGTTCCAATCATAATCACATGGTGATTTTCATTGGTGTTAAGCTTAAAGATAAAGGGATTAGTGAGTTAAAATAATAAGAGAATTTAGTAGTAGAGTATATACACATTTATACATATACTGAAATACATGCATACATAAACACATCCCTATTGATAGTTGAGATATTACTCTGGATTTTTAACTTGATTGGCTTGGGAGATGTAATCATTTACATCTAGATCTCTTGCCAAAGTCCCGTGTACTCATAAGTGGGGCTTTTGGGAGGTGATTGGATCATGAGGGCAGGATCGACATCAGTGGATCAGTCCACTGATGAGCTTATGTCTAAATGTAACATTGGGAGAAAGTGGGTCACTGGAGGCATGGCGTGGAAGCCTATATCTCCTTCCCCCATCCCTTGACCCCTCTGTTTTCTGCTACCATGCTGTGAGCTCTTTGTCTTCTGCCATGTTCTGCTGCCATGCCTGCCTTGGAGCCAGTCAACTATAGGCTGAAACCTCTACAAACTGTGAGCCAAAATAAACCTTTCCTCCTTAGAGTTGTGGGTGCCAGTTATTGGGTCTCAGCCATGAGAAAATAGTCTAGATTCAAGAAGCATCTAGACGAGTAAACATAAACACACTTCTGGATCTGTCTTGGTGGATCATTGGCTCATGACCTTGAAGATAATATATGGTCCCTGACCCTTTCTTCTCAGGTTCTTCCTTTGATCTCTGCTACCCACATGCCGTGGATTGAGCATCTTTTCTCTATCCCACCTTCGGTCATGATGTTTCTGCTTTGGAACCAGCCAACCATGGGCTGAAATCTTTGAATATGTGAGCCAATATAAACCTATCTTCATTTGAACTGTGTCAGGTATTTTGTCCCCAAAAGTGAATACACAATTTTTTTTTCATTTTTGTGGAAACCATCCAAGAAAGGTGAGGAAAGTGGAGGAGTGTTCAAGGTTCATATGTCTACTACAAAACATACCATTCTTAAACAGCAGATGACTAGTTCTCAGAGTCATGCCTGATTACCCAAGACTGTCATACTGCTAGCATTTAGGGATTGTACTCTATGTCTCGGTACTGAATTTTCAGCCAGCCCTTAATTACATATGCCATAAAAGGGAAAAATTAGCAGGAAGAGGCTGCACAGTTGGCTGGGGGCCCTCGCCCTGCTCCCTCAGACATCTGGTCTACCCAGGGAACAAAGCCCTTGGCTCTCTCTGCAAGGATGGCAGGAATCCTCTTTGATCAGCCTACAGGGTAGCTGTCCAAGTCTGCCATCTCATGCCTGTTTTGGTGTGCTTGGGTGGAGAAGAGCCCTTCTGTAAGAGCTTTCATTTGGCATTGGAGAGAGCTATGACTTTACTTGTCATTACTATCATGTCCGTGACCCCATCCCTTCACCCTATGTTGCCTGCATAATGAGTAAAATAAATTGGCAGGTGTTTAGCTCACTTGGCTTCTGTGAGGGTGATGTATAATAGAGAAATCAGCTGGGTTTGCCTGAGGTAAGTGAAACAGGCTACTTTTCTTTGGTCTCTTTTTATCCTCTTTCTTGTTTAAGATGCCTCCTCAGTCCCAAGAACAGTTGTCCCCTCCTCATTTACAGTTTAACTTTTTTTGACTTCAGTTACTCATGGATAGTGGTGGTCCAAAATTATTAAAAGGAAAATTCCAGAGTTAAACAATTTATATAATTCCTAGGTGTGTCATTCTGAGTAACATGTTGTGTTAATTTTCCATCACTGTGACAAAATACCAGATTAAATCAAATTAAAGGAGAAAAGGTTCATTTCATCCCCCTGGTTTACAGGTTTCAGCCCATGGTTGTCTGGAATCATCCATTCTGGAGGTGTGGTGATGGAGGACATCATATTAGAAGGGCATAGTAGAGCAAGGGTACTCACCTTATGGAGGTCAGAGAGCAAGAGTGACAGTGACAGTGAGAGGGAGAGAGAGAGAAAGAAAGATAAAGAGAGGTAAAGAGGGAAAAGGAAAAGAAGGGGATAGGACCAGATGTAGTCCCCAAGTCCATGCCCTCATGACCCACGCTCTTCAATGAGGCTCCACCTCCTAAATTTCCATCCCCTTCTCATAATGCCATCAATTGGTCCACCCATCAATAGATTAAGCCATTGATAAAGTAAGAGTCCCCATGACACAATCATCTTCCCAAACCCCATCAGCTCACAGTCAACTCCCCAAGACATGGTCACTGGGGGATATTCCAGATCCAAATCACAACATGTGATTAAATTTTGCACCTTCCTGCTTTGCCCTGCCTGGGATAGGAATCATTCCTTTGTCCACAGGATATATATTGTGCACACTACCCAGCTGTTAGACCTCTGGGCTCTGTCTAGGTTATCAGAAAGACTGGTGCAGTGTCCATAGTGCTTGTAGATAGGATCTGGAACTATCTGTGGTTTCACCCATCTATTACTTGTCTCGAAATGTACACACTGCAAATAACAAGTAAATACTGCAAACTTATTTTAGCATACAGCTCCCTAAATATTTCACAGTCTGTTCTTCAATCAATTGATCTTCCCTCACTAGCTAAGTTTCATATCCAAAACTTAATTCTTGTTTTTTTATTAACCTGCGATTTGCAAGTCTGTCTTTCATAAAATGACACTGTCATCTACTAAGGCTAAGGTCATAATGACTAATAATTATAGCTTAAACATGGATATCAACAATATGGGGAAGTATAATTTTCTTCTAAGAGCTTTATAATTTAGCTCTGACATACACATCTGTGTTTTAAGTTTGTATGTGGTGTGAGGTAGGGATTTGTGTGTGATGTGAGGTAGGAACCACATTTTATTTTTATGCTGTATGCACTCCTAACACCTATCCCACTACCACTAAAAGAAGTAAACAAGGAAAACAAGTAGAGATTTTTGAATAAATAGAAAATTTACATGTATGAAATCCAGTGCTCCAACTCCCAAATCCAGATTCCATGTTCTGTTTGTAACAGAACAAGTCAAGAGGAAGTCAGAATGGACAGGGCTGAGAAATGTGTCTTTATAGTCATTCTACTTGGCATGCTACACTACATTTCACTTTTCTTCATTAATCCTTTTTCAAAAACTGAGAAGGCATAAATGAAAATTATAAGCTCTTAAGGATCCAAAAATACCTACTCATCGTCTTGATTTGAATGGAGTTGAGATAAGAACTGGCCTCTTTGAACAGCACTGAGCACTTTTCAAGTTAATAATAATGTATTGTTGCACTGATCCTTCAATCAATTATACTGTAATGGAGTGGACTTCAACATTGTTGGATGGCCCCTAGTAAATGCCACAATTAAGCCTCACAAGCCACTTTGACAATCACAACCTATGGACAATTCATGTCTGACTTAGAAAGAAAATGATAGAATTGGGCAGACATAAAAAACAGCTGTGCAATCAGACACGTCATTCCATTCATTTGCCTGCGTACATGCTTTCTAGGGTAGATTGCTAAAACTTTGCCCCACCTTATTTATCCAAAGACAATTATCGTTTACTTACATCACTCAAAATGGCCTGTAAATAGCTTCACAATTATGATCTTAATTTGAAAAAAATATAAATAGAAAAAGAATGACTTCCTTTGGGAAGATCTTCTTGAGTGCATTATTATGCCATCTTTCAAATTAGAATGCAAGTTTTATTTTTATGCTGGCCTACCTGAATAGAATTCCCTTTATGCTCCAGATTTAAACACTCTGGAAATTCTTTCTCTACTTCAAGTCCCCAGAAGTTCTTTCTCTTCTGCTGGTCTCCAGAAATTCTTTCTCTGCTGCAGGCCTGCAGAAATTCTCTCTCATTATGGTTTCATGCTGCATCCATTTCCCTATAAATGACCCAAGTTTATCTTTATGGTAAGGTAGTATTCCACTGTGTGTAAATACCACAGTTTCTACAATCAGTCTTTGAATGACTACTATTTTTGAAACTTCTTTCTTCTGTCCCCTCCTTATAACTACTTCCTGTGTTCCAAGTCTTTCTGTGTTTCTTGAACTCAAGGTTTTACTTCTTCCTTGGTTATAATTGATAAGATTCTTCTCATCCATGCTATATCATGCTGAGTAAAGACAATTTTAATGAGCTTGGAGGATATACAAATTTACAACTCCACCTGCTTCAATGAAGCTACATTATAAATGGAAGTGAAGGCCACACCTATTGAAATAAAAGAATATTTTTCTCCCTGGGAAAATCTTTCCTGTGCACTTTTAAAATAACATGACTTCAGAGTCAGGAATATCCATTCCAAAGAGACTTTGAAACTTTGTTCTTTTTTTCCCAATTTTCATTTTTATGTGTCCATGTTTGCAGTATATGATGCTTACATTCTTTGGGCCGAGTCAGTATAGGTACATAACACATCTTAATTCTTTTTTCATCTCCTTTTCTTCCCCTCCTTCTTCCCTGCCTCCATCCCTTGATCCCTTTCCCCTTTGGGAAAGACCTATCTCCCTGGTTCTTATTAGCTTTTTCTTTTCATTACCAGTAACGAAAAGGCCTTCGTAGGATTATTTGTAACTCATTCCTTCTTCAAAATGAATATTTAATCTCCACAAATACTCATGGGGTTTCACCTTTAGTTTTTTCATTGTTGCTGTTAATTTTTTTTTTGTTGTTGTTGTTATATTCTGTTTTTCTTTCTGGGACTACAGATGGAACACAGGGCCTTTGCACTGAGCCACAACCCCAGTCCTTATTATGTTTTTTTTTAACTTATAGACAGGGTCTCACTAAGTCACTAATTTGCCCAGGCTGAGCTCAAACATGCAATCCTCCTGCTTCAGCCTCCCAGAGTGCTGCAATTACAATCAAGTACCATCAAACCAGGATTAGGTATTTTTACTGATAGTGGTGCAGAAAGAAATCTAATAACATCTACAAATAATGGTAAAGAAATAGTTATATAGTTATCCTTCAGAATCCAGTGGGAACTGGGTCCAGAAGACTCCTCAGATACCAAAATCCATAGATCCCCAAGTCTCTTATGTAAAATGGCATAGCATTTTCATACAACCTACACATATCCTTCCATATGCTCCCAGTCATCTGTGGATTATTCATAATCCCTAATGCAATGTAAATGCTATGTAAATAGTTGCTATACTGTGTTATTGAGAGAATAATGACTATAAAAAGAGAGTCTGTATAGGTTCAGTAGAGACGCAAGTTTTTTAGGAACTATTTTTGATAAGTGGTTGCTTGAATCTTTGCATGCAGAACTCATGGCTCTGGGGGGCCAATTGTACCCTTCTAAAAATTTTCTCCTCAAAGACATTTCACAGACCTTCAAAACTGAGCTTATCAATACCAGTTTTCTGAAATTCTGTGGCCCAGTTTGGAAGGTAAAGTTCCAAGTGGTAATTTGAAGTGAAATTCAGTTTAGAGGGAAGTAGAGATTACCCTCAAAATCCTGCCATTGACCCACAAAGATTCTTCAAAAAAGACAAAAATTTTGTTTCTTTCTTGGACAGTCTGGCCATGGGCCAAACTGGAAAAATAACAAGGACATAGCCGGCTTTTTCTGCTCCTGCTGATGTCTATTTTTGTGTCCATATTTGGGGCAGACAAACAATTAGGTCAGTGTCCTGCCTTCCCTGTGTGGGCTTCACAGCTTTGAGACCAACCCAGGATCTCTCCTGAAAGGAAACTTCTCAGTCTTTGTTGCTCCACCCCATCCTCTTTGCAAAACTTTTTCTCTGGTCCTCTTTAAAAAATTGAACTGCACAAACAAAATAATCTTGCCCTCATTTCAGAGGAGGCTGGTTCTTAGAAACACTATTGCAAACGTAAGAATTCCTAACACCATGTTGGAAAGACACCTTCCTCTTTGAAAACCCCCATTGCTCCACACCCCCTCCTCTTTCAAGTGAAAAATACTGTAAAAATCTTGAAAAAAGGAAGGCAAGAGAGACATTAGAATCTTGGGACAGGTTATTGTCTTGGTCTGTTTTCTGTTGCATAAATGAAATCCCACAGACTAGGTAAATTACATAGAAGAATGGTTATGTGTCTCAGAGTACTGAAGGCTTGGAAGTTCAAGCAGAAAGTCCCTGACATCTGATAAGGTTCTTCTTGCTACTTCATAACATGACAGGGACAGAACAGGCATGCTAAATCAGACCACCCTTCCTCTTCTTAAAAGCCACTAATACCATGATGGAGACACCAGCCTCATGGCCTCATCCAACTATAATCACCTCCCCAAAGTCCCACCTCCAAATAACTCATGGTGTGAATTTAAGAAATAAGTTTTTTCGCATGAACTTTAGGGAACACCTTTAAACCACAGCACCTACTTTTCAGGGGTCCTTTGTCTGGTGGGATCCCCAGCTGGGCACAATGGACATTTGGGGTCAGATGATTCTTTGTGGTGGAGGCTCTCCCATGAATTATGAGATTTTCATATACATACATTTTTTTTTTTGAAACAGAGTTTTGCTAAATTGCCAAGTTGCCCAAGTTGGGCTTGAACTTGAGATTTCCCTGTCTCAGCTTCCTACAAAGTGTTGGGATTTTAAGTGTGTACCAGCATGCCCAGTTCTTGGTCTTCCTATCCAGCATCCTGCACCCTGAAACTATGCAGAGCCTCTGACTTAAGTCAACTCAAGGACATAAACACAGATGTCATGGACAGATGCTTCTTGCAAATCTCACAAGACATGTGTACATCACCCAGGGAATACCAAGGTTTGGGAGTGCTATGCACCAGACGATGAAGACCAAATGTGGTTTTTGTTATTGCAAACAAGCAAGATGACATCCATCCAGGGGATCAGGGTTCAAGATGAGAAAAACAGCTAAAAGGTGATACAGTTCTTGGCTCTTACTGTGTGTGTATTTTTACCCAGTTAGTAACAGCAGGACATTGTGTGTCTGTCACTTTCTGATACTTCTCATGAATGGTTGTCCTCCTTTGTGAGGATCATCATGTAAATTTATTGTTTGCTTCCTTTGGAATCAGAATAATACCAGCGTTTGGAGATGCACCACAATCCTTTGAATAATTATGCCCAGGCTTGAAGACTTTAATTAAGTGACACCTTCATTTTGTTGGGCTTTCTCCAAACTTCCCTAACTTATCATTATGATTGGTCTTTAAATGATTATTACAAGTCTCTACATCTCCTTTCTGGGTACATTATTATAAACAACACAGCACATAACCCGACATACCATTTTTCACGGAAAATAATAGGATTACAAACAACAACTACAAAAAAAATCTGATTGGTGGGCAACACTGTTGAAATGAAAAATGTATGGAAATGAAGTTATTAAGGTACTGTAAATACAAAATTTGCATGGCTTCCAGGGGCTTACTCTATTCAAATAACTATAATTGATGTTCAGGCTTCTCTCTATTTACAAAGCTCTGGGGAAATAAATGTCTGTGGAAGCCCTTGTCTCTGTAGATCATTATCTTACCTTTATCTAAGTGTATTTAAGAGTCAGGAATTTCATTTCCTGAACCTGACTTTGATTGTGGTGCTTATTTTCCTTAAGAAAAAAATAAGATTCAGTAATTTCACTTCTGAGTATCCGTCAAAATCTCAATGTGAGAGTCGCACACCCATGCTCAGTGAAGAATAATTCACAGCAGCAGATGGGGGATGCCACTGAGATGTCCATCATAAGGTGAATGAATAAAGAAAATACACGTATAATAGAATATGATTCCACATGAAAGGGGACAGAAATTTTATGGCAGGATGAACCTGGAAGGTACTATGCTGAATGAAGTAGAACAGTCATAAAAGCACAGATACCGGCCCAGTACATATTATATGCTTATATTTATTTAGCAACAAGCCCTTATCTCCCCTGTAGCTGATACTGTGAAAGGAAAATCTTGCTTTCTTTCCTCTTAAATTCAGTAATTCAGCGCTTGCCAATCAAACTGACCAAATACAGATTAGCAAGGGAAAAAAAAGTCTTGATTCGCCTACACATAGGAATTCACAGAATAATGTGACCAAAGAGGTTTGTTAGATTTGGGGACTGATATGCCATATTAAAAGATAAAGGGGAGGGAAACAAAAGCATTTTTAGAAAAGATAAATGGACCCTTAGGAGAAGAGATGAGGAGTAAAAAATTTTTTGATAATGTCTGTTTGCTGCAGCGCAAACTTCTAGTCTCTGGTGGAGAATCCGTTTTCCTTGGCTGTTCTTAGGTAGGTGATGTGTGAAAATCAAGTCCTTCAGCTCAAAATAGCACTTATGCCACAGTGGCTTACCCTGGACTACTTCCCTTATAATACATCTGTAATACCAACAAAACCACTTTGCTTAGCAATGGACCCTTTGCATTTAGTAGTGGCCCACAGTTACCTCATCATCACAACCAATGTGAAAATTCTGCGCATTTTTAATGCTAGGAACACAGTGGGAAATTATGAGGAAAGATGTGAGGATGTTATTGGACAGAGAGTCTAAAAAACAGGTTCAGGGCCAGTGAGATAACTCAGCGGCATAAGCGCCTGCCTGGCAAGCACAAGGTCTTGAGTTCAACTCCTGGAACCCACATAAAGGAAAAAAAGGGTCGGTGATATTGCTCAGTGGCACAAGCTCTTGCTGGCAAGAGCGAGGTCCTGAGGTCGACTCCTGGTACCCACATTAAAAAACTAATTAATTAATTAATTAAAAAAATAAAATTAAAAACCAGGTCCAGGGAAAACAGCTTTGCATCAGAAGGGCTAGCAAAAAAGAAGCAATGGGGGCCGGTGAGATGGCTCAGCGGCTTAAGCGCCTGCCTTGCAAGCGCGAGGGCCCGAGTTCGACTCCCGGAACCCACATACGAAAAAGGGGCCGGTGATATCGCTCAGCGGCACGGGCGCCTGCTGGCGCACGAGGTCCTGAGGTCGACCCCCCGGTACCCACAAAAAAAAAAAAAAAAAAAAAAAGAAGCAATGGATGCTTTGGGGAAAAGTTTCAAGAGAACAACATTTAAGGTAGGGAAACAGAAGGAGACAGGTCTTCCTCTACAAACTGTCACACAACCGGAAACAGATGACTCTGGGGTCGTAGACATGTGGAATTTGGATTTGACACTCATAAGGAAGTTTATGGCTATCATGGTGACATGAATATATTTCATCTTTAAAAACGACACACTGGTGAGCGCTCTCCTATTATCTATTTTCTTCTCTAATATCCTCAAATTTTATAGTCACTTATCTTGTTTTTTGCCACCCCCAAGATTTCCCACATAAAAGCACTGTAATTTTCACCAATGTGTGGCCATAGAATGGATGATTTCCTTTCTGATAGAAAAAATTGTACCAGACAGTAAAAGACCTGGGTTTCCTCAGCCTATTGCAGTATGGAGAATGTGCCTCAATGAGTAACATCTCCAAGATGAAGGACACTGATGTTTCCTTCAGGCAAGTAGACTAGGCTATAATGTGGTTTTCTTTTTTTTCTTTTTTCTTTTCTCTTTTTTTTTTTTTTTTTTTTTTTGACAGGAACTTCCTGTGTAGTTCAGGCTGGCCTTGAGTTCACTATGTAGCCCAGGCTGGCCTTGAACTCATGGCAATCCTTCTGCCTCAGCCTCCTGAGTGTTGCGATTACAGGCTTGTGCCACCACACCCAGCAAGACATTGTGATTTTCTAAAATGAAAATGGGTGGAGAACTGTTAAGCCTTACTGTTTACTAATCATTGCCCCCCTGCTAGCCACCTGGCATGATGAGAGGTGTCTTCCCCTTCAGGAAGAAAGAGAGGAAAGATAGACTTTTGGTGTTAACATGGCTACGTTCACTCTTCATCTGTGGGTAGAAAGCTTGAAAGAACTTTGTTTTGTATGTGTGATACTAGGGAATGGACCAAGGACTTCTACATGTTGGCATCTCAGGCAAACCATCAACCACTAAGCTATACCCCGAGATTTTTTTTAAATTTAATGTGAGATGTAGTCTCACCAGGGTCTCCAGGAGGGCCTGCAATTGTGATCCCCCTGCCTCAGCCTCTGGAGTAGCTGGGACCACAGGAATGAGCCACTGTGCTGGGCTTGATTGCATTTACTTCTTTTTTTTTTTTGTGGGTACCGGGGGTCGACCTCAGGACCTCGCGCACCAGCAGGCGCCCTTGCCACTGAGCGATATCACTGGCCCCTTTTTCTTATGTGGGTTCCAGGAGTCAAACTCGGGCCCTCGCGCTTGCCAGGCAGGCGCTTAAGCCGCTGAGCCATCTCACCGGCCCTGCATTTACTTCTTAATTAGTTATAATTTTAAAAGTATCCTTCAACTTCACAGAGCATTATTCATAACATTACGTAGATTTTCTACGTAGGGGCAAATGTAGAAGTAGTTCTCAAGTGCCTCATACATGGAAACTGGTCATATATATTTTCAGTCCTAATATAGCTAGTTTGCTTCACAAAAGCAGTGGTTCAGTCAATTGTGTGATGAAGAAGCAGGAAGAGCAGGAGGAAGAAGCAGAGAAAAACAGAATGAAAGAAGAGGAAGAAAATAGAAAAGGGGTGGAGGAGGATGATGAGGATGAGAAGCAGAAGGTGAAGACGGAGGTGTGGAGGATGAGGACGACAGGAGGAGGAGAAGAAAGAATAAGGACAAGAAGAAAAAAGAAGGGGGTGGAGGGGGAGGAACAGTTAGAGGGGAAGGGGGGAAGGAGGAAGAAAGAGAGGAGGAGGAGGAGGTGCATAAGGAGATGGAGGAGGAGGAAAGAGAAGGGGAAGGAGAAAGGAAGAAAATGGAGAAGGAGAAAAAAGAGGAGGACAAAAGGGAAGGATAAGGAAGTGGGTAGAAGGAGAAAGGGGTGAATAGGAGGAGGAAGGAGTAATGAGGAGGGGAAGGTAGATGAGAAGGAGGAAGAGAAGGTGGAGGCAGAGAAGATAGAGGGGGTGGAGAAGGAGGAGGAGATGGAGGAGGAGGAGATGGGGAGGAGGAGATGGAGGAGGAAGAGATGGAGGAGGAGGAGATGGAGGAGGAGGTGGAGGAGGAAGAGATGGAGGAGGAGATGGAGGAGGAGGTGGAGGAGGAGATGGAGGAGGAGGTGGAGGAGGAGGTGGAAGAGGAGATGGAGGAGGAGGAGATGGAGGAGGAGATGGAGGAGGAGATGGAGAGGGATGAGATGGAGGAGGATGAGATGGAGGAGGAGGAGGAAGAATAAGAGAAGTAAAAGGAATAAAAGAAGAAAGAGCAGGACAAGGAAATAAAAAGTGGAAGAAAAGCAAATAGATATTATACCATGATTTAGCACAAATCAAATTGCAACACCCTAAGATTCATAGTGAGTTGTGTTTAGGGGTTAGGTAGTTTTTAAAAAAAAATAGTTTCAAATGATCACATTTTCCTTAATTAGCTGATTCTAGCTTTTCACTCTCTCTTAAGTATTTATTGTACAACTCTGTACATTGTTGAAACAGAGTAATGCAAAAATAGATTCTTGGAGACTAGTAAAGTCTTTTCTGTCAGCCTTTGGCTTAATGTAGGATAATTAACTCTTCCCTCTCATTTTAGCTGGGAAAATCTCTTGAGTCTCCATGTACAAATTCATTTTAATGTTCCTGGCTTACATAATGGTGATTTTTAAAAGCTTTTCTTTGGAAACAATCTGCATGGTTCTCTCAATCAGTGAGTCAAATCGAGTTGTTTAAACAAGTTAAATTGCTAAGACATGTTTATTTTTATATCCTATCATAGACATGATGTTTTTACTTTTGGGGAAGTTTAATAATTTCCAGCACAACTGCCTTATTAGTTATGAAAAAACACACAGCATAAAGACTCCTGGAAGGCGAATTCAGTGTTTGCCAAGAGATAGATTTAAAACAATTGGCTACACATCAAAATCTGGGTTCATTTTTGGTTTCTACTGTAGATACCATCCCTCCAGTGAGCGTCCATCCTTGCAAAGTGAGCACCCAGGAAAAATCTTCCAGAAAATACATGTGGTGTTCACAGTCTCTTTGATGGGATGCTACATTTTCCACTCTCTCCTGGTCTCCATGGATTTGGCTTCCAGAATTCTCCTTCTGCCTTAGCTCATCATCCAACTGACATGGTGAGGAGACATTGGTGTGGTGAGGTCTGAATGTATCCCCAGTGTCCAGCACTCAAAACTGTAAGGTAAGGAGGGGGAAATCGACTGTTAAATCCATATAGGTAGAAGGTACTTGGTAGAACTGCATTTCCCTGCCGATATCAGGTACGTAATAAGACAGTGTCCAGTTCTACCTATTCTCTCTTCCAGCAGATTTATTGTGACTGTTTTAATATTAGATCTTTGATCTGTTTTGATTTTAGTTTAGTGCACAGTGAGAGACATGGTTCTAGCTTTAGTCTTTGGCACGTGGAAAGCCAGTTTTTCCAGCACCATTTATTAAAGAAGCTGTTTTCATCCAGTGAAGATGGTTGGCCCCTTTATCAAAGAGAAGGTGGCTGAGTGTGTTTGGAGTTATTGCTGCACCTTCTAATCAGTTCTATTGATCCTTGGGTCTGATTTTTTACAGTACCATGCTGTTTTATGACAGTAGCTTTGTAGTATAATTTAAAGTCAGGCATTGCGATGCCTCCTGCCTTGCTTTTCTTGCACAGAATTGTTTTTGCTATTCTAGGTCTCTTCTGGTTCCAAATAAATTTTAGGATTGTTTTCTCTAATTCTGTGATGTATGCTAATGGTATTTTGATCATTGGGATTGCATTAAATTTGTACAACAATTTTGGGAGTATGGCCATTTTCTTTTTTTTTTTTTTTTTTTTTTTTGTGGGTACCGGGGGGGTCGACCTCAGGACCTCGCGCGCCAGCAGGCACCCGTGCCGCTGAGCGATATCACCGGCCCCTTTTTTCGTATGTGGGTTCCAGGAGTCGAACTCGGGCCCTCGCGCTTGCCCGGCAGGCGCTTAAGCCGCTGAGCCATCTCACCAGCCCGGCCATTTTCAATATGATGGTTATTTCTTTTTTTTTTTTTTTTTTTTTTTTGTGGGTACCGGGGGGACGACCTCAGGACCTCGCGCGCCAGCAGGCACCCGTGCCGCTGAGCGATATCACCGGCCCCTTTTTCGTATGTGGGTTCCGGGAGTCGAACTCGGGCCTTCGCGCTTGCAAGGCAGGCGCTTAAGCCGCTGAGCCGTCTCACCGGCCCTATGATGGTTATTTCTATCCAGGATCAAGAGATATCTTTCCATATTCTGATATCCTCTTTGATCAAAAGAGACAAAGTCAGTACGTACTTGTTAAGTGAAAACTCCAAGAGGAAAAGATAACAATTATAACTATATATGCACCAAATACTGGCACACCCAACTATATAAGACAAATATTAATGGATATGAAAAATCAAATAAGTGCTAACACAATGGGGGACCTCAGTATTGGGGGACGTCAATACTCCACTGTCACAAATGGATCAACTGGACAAAAAATCAACATCTACTTCAAGAAACTTTATTCTAATAAGATGGAAAACCAGAAGAAATGGACAGATTCCTTGACACATATGAATTACCCAAAATGAATCAAGAAGATATTAAAAAAAAAGAAGATATAAAAAATCCAAATAATCCAGTATCAGTCAATGAAATTGAAGATGTAATTAAAATCTTACCAACAAAGAAAAGTCCACATCCTGATGAATTTATTGCTGAATTTTATAAGAAATTTACAGAAGATCTAATGCCACTACTCTTGAAACTCTTCAATGAAGTTGAAAGGGAAGCAATACATCCTAACTCATTCCTGGAGGCAAGTATTACAGTGATACCAAAACCAGAGAAAGACCCAGTGAAAAAAGAGAACTACAGGCCAATCTCCTTAATGAACATAGATGCAAAAATCCTCAATAAGATAGTGGCAAAGAGAAAGGAGCAAATGATCAAGAAGATTATACACTGAGACCAAGTAAGATTGATCCCAAGGGTTCAGGGATGATTCAACATACACAAATCAATAAATGTAATACACCATGCCAACAAAGCCAAGGACAAAAATCATATGAGCATCTCAATAGATGCAGAAAAAGCATTTGGCAAAGTCCCAAGCCCATTCATAAAAAAAAATCTTATAGAAAATTGGAATAGATGTTCTTTATCTCAATCTTATTAATGCCATCTATGACAAACCAACAGCCAGCATCATACTAATTGGAAAAACCTGAAAGGTTTCACTTTGAAATCATGAACAAAGATGTCCACTATCACTACTCTTATTCAATATACTTCTGGAAACATTGGCCAGAGCAGTTAGACAAGAGAAAGAAATAAAAAGAATAAAGGTAGGAAAGGAAGAAGTTAAATTATCATTAGGTCCAGATGACATGATACTCTACATAGAAGACCCCAAAAACTACAACAAAAGACTTCTAGATTTAATAAGCAAATTCAGTAATGTATCTGGGTACAAAGTCAACACTCAGGCAGGTGATATCGCTCAGCAGCAAAAGTGCCTGCCTGGCAAGCACGAGGTCCTGAGTTCGACTCCTGGTACCTGCATATAAAAAAAAATCAACACTCAAAAATCAACAGCATTCCTGTACACAAACAATAAACTCACTGAGAGAGAAATTAGGAAAACACACCCTGCACAATAGCATCCAAAAAATGAAATATTTAGGAATCAGTCTAACAAAGGAATTAAAAGATCTTTATATTGAAAACTACAGTACTCTCAAGTACTCAAGGGCACTATAAATCTTCCATATAACTTTCAAAGCCCTGGCCTGGGATTATCCTTAAATTCTGCCACAAATTCCTCTGAATGACCACACAGGGTGGCAAATTTATTTTGTGAATATTTATTTTTTTCTGCAGCAGCCAAATGCTATTTTTGGACAATAAGGGTGATACCAATACGAATAATATTATTATAAATGTAAAAGCAGAGAGAATTTAGTAGTATTGTGGGTGATTTTCTTTCCTGTGGTTTATGAATTAGTGACTAAAAGGAGATTTCTGCAAATAAACCCACCAGTGGCAATAAAATTGGTATAACTTGAATGCATCATGTCTACAATGGTCATGATTCATTTTTTTTTTAATGTGGGTACCAGGAATCGAACTCAGGACCACACGCTTGCTAGGCAGGCGCTTATGCCTCTGAGCCATCTCACCGGCCCATGGTCATGGTTCTTAATCTAGAAAAAACTTTGTCTTGGTCCCCTCCCCAACTTTGCTGAAAATTAGAAATTGACAGAAAGCGAGGAAAAGGAAGAAATGTGTGTTTTAATAAACTGTCCATTGGATTCTGATGCTCACAGAAAGCTGAGAGCTATTGATCAAAACCACAGTGACTTACATACTTTGGAAACATGGGAGTCCCAAATATGTCACACAGAAATACATTTCTTTGCCATATATCAGGATGGTTTTTCAGAGAAAGTGAGGGCACAAAATTAACCCTGAAAGGCTGCTCTTTTTGCAAAAATAAATTTACATCCCTAAACAGAATTATATTAGCAAACACCGTAATGGCCCTTTTTGGCATTTCCTCTTGAGATCTACTTTTCTACCCAAGACAGATCTTTTCACAAGAAGGAGAGATTGGGACAGGCAGAGAGGACCACAGGAGGCTGTTTACTAGATATTTTATTTGCATAACAAACAACCCAGGTTGCTTCTGCATTCTACCTCAACTTTCCAAGACCTGCACTACCTACCTACCTTCCCCCCAAAAGCTCAAACCTGTATCTATCCTTCTATTCTGCTCATGGCCCTTCTGTTATGATTTGAATGTGGGTCAGCTCTGAGCTCCTGTATTGGAGACTTGGTCGCCCGTGGCAGTGATGTTGGAACATGATGAGAAATTTAAGAGTCGAAGCAAGGAGTGAGGCCCTAAGATGCTGGGGGAGTTGCTCTCAAAAGGGAATGCTCCTAACTCTCGAGTGGAAGTGAATGGTTGTATGCCAAGGCCCTAAACTCTCTCTCTCTCTCTGTTCTTGTCTTCAATAGGATCTTTCCTTTTTGCTGTGCTCAAGCCACTGTGATGCTATTAAATTCCTCTTTAAAGTCAGCAAGAGAAGCGACAATGTCCCTGGAGCTGCAGAACTTTGAGATCAAAAAAAAAAAAAAAAACACTCTTTGCTTTATAAAGTTAACCAGCTCCCTGGGCATGGCAGTACATGCTCATGATCCCAGCATTTCGGGAGGCAGAGGCAGGAGAATGGCAAGTTTGAAGGCAGCTTACCAACTTAGTGACTTAGCAAGATCTTGTCAGAATATAAATATATACCTTTTAAAAACAGGGTCTGGGGATGGAGGTAAGGATGAAGGCATGAAGGCCCTGAGTTCAAGCCCCACTACTGAGAAAAGCAAAAGAAAGGGAGCAGGGAGGGAGAGAGAGAGAGAGAGGACAAGGAGAAGGAGGAGGAGGAGAAGAAAGGAAAGAAGGAAGGAAGGAATGAAAAGAGAAAAAGGAAGAGAAAGAGAAAGAAAAAGAAAAAGAAAAAGAAAGTATGAAAGAAAGAAGAGAAGAAAGGAAAGAAGGGAAAAGAAAGAGGATAAAAGAAAAGAAAGAAGTTATCCAACTGTGTATTTCATTGTTGTAACAGAAGATGGACTGATACACCCTCTTTGAGTCTTGTACAAATTTTGTGCCTCTATGTTTAAGTACACAATAGATTTGTACTGTTTCTGTTACTTATTTGTCAGTTCATTTCATAGACTAAAATTAGCAAGGCTTCAGAGGGTAAACAGTACATTTAAAGCTTCCCTACAAACTATCCAGTAGTATTAACATTTCCCAAAATATCAGAGTTCTACCTAAGGCTGCCACTAAAATAAAAATAAATAAATTAAAGACCACTGGGGAATTACTGTAATACTAAACATAAAAACGTGTGTACAGGGGCCGGTGAGATAGCTCAGCAGCATAAGCGTCTGCCTGGCAAGCACAAGGTCCTGAGTTCAACTCCCGGTACCCACATTAAAAAAAAATGTTTTTTGTACAGTCAAATATGTGCTTCTCCAAGGAAATAACCAGTTTTGACCCAACAATGGAATATATTACCCCAATTCTTTAGAACTGTGTTTCTTGCCTCTGCCTTTGAGATGTTTTATGACCATGGGAGTTACAAATACTAAAGAATGATTCAGAATAATTCTTGCTCAAATGACCACAGCCCCCGCAAATATGGAAGTCTGTTTTGATTCCATTTGCACATTGCACAACAGGAAAAAGTATCTATACTTTTTAACTCATGGATAGTGTTATTTTTGTATTGTTCTTTGTATGTGTTATAAGATCTCACTGGTACTTCATTCACCAAAAACAAGGTAACATATTTAATGCGTGTTCATTTTATATGTGTCATAGAGCCATGATTTTCCCTTTCTTTCGAAAATTATCTCTTAAAAGGCATTTTTCATAGAATGGATTTATGTATAGAAAAAAAAACTGCCAACAAATTATTGACAAGCTTACACCTACTGAGCTCCCCCAGAGATGTATTTCAATTTTTTTTTTTTTGCTGAGAAAACAATTAAAAGATAAAATTCTGTTTTATGCTATTCTGCTCCTGTCTTGGTAGAAGTTTGTCAGTTTTCTGATCTTCACTTGGCTCCTTCAGATGCAAACTCAGAATGTACTTTGAATGTCAAGCTTGTTACTTAAATATTTTTTTAAATACTTACAATGCTTGTCAGCAGAATAGTTTTTGTTGCATTCCTGAATCTCAGTCTTTCTAGACTGGAACAGGAATATTTTGAGAAATTAGAACTTCCCTCTGCTGGTCTTTCAACCTGTCTCTCCTTTCTGTGACCTTCCTATGGTTAGGATATGGTTTGGATAACAAAAGTTCATCTGTTGAGACCTTGATCCTTGTGTGACTGTACTGAGAAGCTTGGGAGCCTTTAAAATGTGGGGCATAGTGGGAGGTCTTCAGGTCATTGGCATAGCGGGAGGTCTTCAGGTCATTGGCATAGCGGCAGGTCTTCAGGTCATTGGCATAGCAGCAGGTCTTCAGGTCATTGGCATAGCGGGAGGTCTTCAGGTCATTGGCATAGCGGGAGGTCTTTAGGTCATTGGCATAGCGGGAGGTCTTCAGGTCATTGGCATAGCGGCAGGTCTTCAGGTCATTAGCATAGTGGGAGGTCTTTAGGTCATTGGCATAGCGGGAGGTCTTCAGGTCATTGGCATAGCAGCAGGTCTTCAGTTCATTGGCATAGCGGGAGGTCTTTAGGTCATTGGCATAGCGGGAGGTCTTCAGGTCACTGGCATAGCGGGAGGTCTTCAGGTCATTGGCATAGCGGGAGGTCTTCAGGTCATTGGCATAGCGGCAGGTCTTCAGGTCATTAGCATAGTGGGAGGTCTTTAGGTCATTGGTATAGCGGGAGGTCTTCAGGTCATTGAGGATGTGTCCTCAGAAGGAATTAAAGTAGTTTTTCATGGAACTCTGAACTTCTTTGGAGCTGAAAGCACCAGAATCAGCACCTCACCCTATTCCCACTGCAGGTTTGCTGGGATTATCCAGCACAGATCTGGGCTCTCTCTGACTCCTTCGTCTACCAGAGACAGTGAAGAGACACCCTGAATGTGAACATTGATTTTGGGGAGGGGGTTTGTTTAGTCCTTGTTTTTATCTTTTCCTTCTTTCTTTCCCTCCTGTGTTCTTCACCAGTCTCCCAAAACTTGGATAATCTTCCTTTGTTCTTCGGCCTTACTTCTAATGTCTTTCTCTTATTTTATGTCTCTATTTTTCCTTTCATCCGTTTTAAATTTTCTCCCCTAAAGTTAAAATCACTCTATTGAGGGGATAGTTTTGCACATAATTTTCTGATTTGTTTTAGATTTTGTTATGCAACTATAAAATCTCATATCCATGGTTTCAGGTGGCAAATTAAAAGTTACCACAGTTTTTCATTTTCTGAGCTGCATTTGATGCTATTGTTATTACTGATTGTATTACGTGAGCCAAGGCGGTAGAGTTGTTGGGATGAGTTGTTCTTCCTTGTATGCCAATCCCATGATTGTCTGGGGTTAAAAGGCTTGCTAGGGACTGGTGAGATGGCTCAGCGGTGTATGCACCTGCCTGGCAAGCGCAAGGGCCCGAGTTCGACTCCTGGAACCCACATACGAAAAAAGAGCCGGTGATATTGCTCAGCGGCACAGGCGCCTACTGGCGCGCCATGTCCTGAGGTCGACCCTCAGTACCCACAAAAAAAAAAAAAGGCTCGCTAAATTGATGGGGCCAATCCAGAATATTTGCTGTTTTTAGTTAACTCAAAGTCAATGGATTAGAGATCTTAACGCATATTATAAATGACACCTTCATAAATCCCTTCACCTTGGATATAACATAATTACTGAAGTACTATCCACCATGAGTAACTTTACTCACCTGCAAAGACAGAGCTTATATACCACACTAGCATATGGAAATTGTGAGTGTTATCTTACAATTCTGCCTCCCTCTCTTAGTATAAAATTCAGATATTCTTTGAAGATCACTTGTCATGCTGTAATCTGAATGAATTAGTCAGGTCTCTCTATGGCTACAGCAATGCCAATTTGATTTTCAAGGTCATTTTTCTATCCCCTTTCAC
This sequence comes from Erethizon dorsatum, assembly GCA_028451465.1. NCBI lineage: Eukaryota > Metazoa > Chordata > Mammalia > Rodentia > Erethizontidae > Erethizon > Erethizon dorsatum. Next base: position 4,714,610 of record CM051843.1, read on the forward strand.
CCAAAAGACCTACTTAAGCTGTGGGTGCTTCTAATGAGAGATTTTGCCAGTGTTAGAGGAATGAGGCTCACTGAAAAAGTGTGTTCCTCTGTTCAGTTTGTTGTTTGTTTGCTTTCAAACCTATGCTAGCAGCTGATCTGATTCAGATGCTGTAGACTCAAAGGAGAGCTACAGTGTAATTCTTGGGAATGTTCAAAATGGCAAAATAAAAGAATGTAACTCACTGTTCAGATTCATTGCTGAATCTCAACCATGCCTGTAGGATGTTGCATGAAAATTTTCAGTGCTAATTCTGACTCATGCCTCAGGACTGGAAACCAGTGCTATAGATTGTGGAAGTGGTGGCATGAAATGGACCATTTTTCTTTCCACTCAAATGCTTTTAATGTAAGGAAAATTTAAAGCTGTGACATTAATGGGCTTTCCACAGGACACAGAGTGTTGGATTCAGACACAGAGCAAGAACCCACATCTCGGGCCAGTGACAGCTCAGTGGCATAAGTGCCTGCCCAGCAAGCGCAAGGTCCTGAGTTCACCTCCTGGTACCTGCATAAAAAAACAAAACAAACAAACAAACAAAAACCCACATCTCAAACCAGGCAGAGTGGTTTGAGAGGGAGGTTTTAGGTTCATACTTGAAATCCCAGCACTCTGAGTGGGTGAGCCAAGAGGGTTGAAAGTTCAAGGCCAGCTTGGGCAACTTAGTGACTTAGTGAGATCTTGTCACATAATAATAAATAAAACAAGGGCTGGGGAAGTTGCTCAGTGCATATGTCCTGGGTTCAATCGCCAATACCATTCACACACAAAAAAAAAAATTAAATAAAACAAAAAGGTAATTACGAACCCAGGTCTCAGAATCCACCAAGTTCTGATCTGCTTCTACTCAGTGTTGCTTTTCAGGGATCACCCCCATATATAACTAAGGTCTGCTAAGCCAGGCAAAGCTAAGCAACACCATGGGAAACGAAAGAGAAAACAGTCCAGTCTTTCCATAAAACTAGATCACAGCTGTACTTGAAATTCTCTGATTACTGTTAAGGCCCTTGAGCCTCAAGAAACACAGAAAATCATCTAACCAAAAAAAAAAAAAAAGGTCAAAAGAAGATTCAGATAAAGCAATTAGCGTTTAGAATGTAAGAACAGAAGCAGTGTAAGTGTGCGGATTATAAGAATAAACTAAAAGGTCAGAGGTTCACTGGTCTAGAAGGATGGCAAAGGACAATGTTGGAACATCTCGCCCTGTGCATGAGACCAGAGTTTTCTTCTCTAATGTCGATTTTGCCCTGCTGTTAGTTGTAGGTCCATCGCATCCTTCACCTGCATCCAATTCCACCATCCTTGTGTCTCAGCTACAGGCATGGAGGTTCTGATTTCTGGGAGAGTCCAATTTTCTCCCCAGCCACTGCTGGCACAAATCCCAGGTTAATAACAAAATCCTATCCTGATCTCCATGTCTAACATCTTTTCTCAAACATCGACTTAGTGACCAGTTTCTTCAAGACTGGACTGCAGCTTTCTTCTTGCTGATTTTAGCTTGGACCAGAGCAATGCTTCTAAAACAATGATTTTCAATTTTTTGACTAACGTATGTTTTGCAGTATATAACGATTATATTTCGTGTATGGAGTTGGTACGTACACAAAACATATCTTTGTTCTTTTTTCATCCCCTTCCCCTTCTCTTACTTCCCTCCCTCCACCTCTTGGTTCCCTCCCCGTTTGCAAAAGTTCTAGCTCCCCGTTTCCTATTATTTATCATTTATTTTACTCTTTAATTAATTTATACTTTGAGAGTCTCATATAAGAGAAACAATGTGATTTTTTAAGCTCATGTATCTGATTTATTTCATTTAATAATATGATCTCAAGGTGCATGTATTTTCCTGCAAACGGCTCAAGGTGATCCTTTTTCTTGGCAGAGTAGAGCTCCACTGTGCATTAATTTTCAAATCTGAATATACATCAGAATCTTCTATAGCATTTGTGAAAACATCATTCCCCAAGGCGCAACCCAGAGTTCCTGATGGTGGCATTTTAATGTGGACCAGGCTGTGCTGATACAGCAGGGTTTGAGGTCCAGAGTTGGAGGAAGACGACTAAAGTGTACGACATGTTATATGATGTCTCGGGTCAAGCTTTCACTCTGTCTTCATCTTCCTCTCCACTGTTTTCCTGTTTCTATCTTATTTTCTTATTTTCCAGCATTCCCATTCTCAAATGCTACCTAAGGAACTCAAGTTCTGCCAGCTGTGTGCAGCTGGTAATTATTAACCAGCAAATACGTGATTTCTTTAGAAGGCTGTGAGGCTGGCACTATTATCCCCATTTTTGTTTTTTCCACCAAAGCTTGGAGTTGCTAACTTGCTCTTTGCACACACTTTAGGAAAGCCAAATCAGGATGCCAGTTCTGTCTTTCCTGGTTTTTGTGTCTTCTTTTCGTGTCACCCCATGTTGGCACACCAAGGGTAAATTCTCTTAGCTGAGAATGCAACTTTTGACAAATGTTACCTCTGCTTTCTACTCCTTTCCCATGGCTGTGCTCTGCAGCACTGGCAGAGAAACAACTAGGGGAAAAATATCAGGAACAGTACGGAAGGTCAAAAATTTGGAAAGCTCCGAATTCAGCTGTTTGTTGCTCACCTAGCCAGGAACTCGTGGCATCTCTTTGGCTCACGTTTTCTTTTCTTTTTGACCATCTTTTCTGGGCTACACATGGTCGTGGTCTTCTTGCTTTGTTTCATGATATCAGCCAGCCCCTATCTTTGTCAGGCAGAGGAGCGCAGTCAAGAGAAAGGTCCAATTTCGCAGCTTTCCCTGATTGGCAAATTGAGTGACACAGAGGTTAATTAGCTTTCCTAATATCTCGAGCTGGCCACGGTATTGAAATTAGCAAAGTGACGTGAGTAATTGTCAGCCTTGTGCTGGGACAGGCTGTGCAATTGTCCTCGACGGGAGGGATCAGTGACACTTTCTGGGGCACTCTTGGAAGTGTTATCAGTATATGTTAAAATGGACCCTGTACATTTATGGTGGACTTTGATTTAAAAAAATATTTATTTGCAGGGAATCAACAGGTCGATAGTCTGAAGTTAATTAGGTCAATGACAGTCTGAGACTTTGAACTCCTCACAATGCTCGCTGAGTGAATCTGGAAAGAAAGACCATCTTCAAACAAGCCCAAACAGAGGAAGAACCTGCACTTGCTTGGCCAGGACATCCTGCAAGTCTGAGAAAAAATCACGCCAGTGCCCACCCAAGCCCCTACCCTCTCAAGAAAGATAGACACCTTGAGCCCACGTGTGTGGAAGAAAAATGAGTAGGGAGAGAAACTGAGAATGTTCTTTGCAAACCTAATTTGATCTTTCTAGAAACTGGACCTAGCAGAGAAAGGTCACACAAACTACATAGCTCATTCAGCAAAATGTAGCACTTTGCCTTTTTCCAATGTGGAGCTGTGGCTCCCCCACCCCCCACACACCAGAGCAGAATTTCCTATTTAAGTATGACAGCATTTCTTTTTCACTTCCCCACATTTGATCTATTTTAGCGGTACCCTCATTGTGTCACCGAGCCCACTGTGGAGCACACCTAGTGACGATGGCATCCACACTGCATTAAAAAAGAAAAATAAACTCCTTACATTTTTGTTTAAGGTTTATAAATTTTCCTGTCTCCATATAGATATGTATTTGTACACTTATTTTGTAAATAATATATACACATCGTATTACTAATGTGTACACATTGTATACTAATGTATATATACATTGTATCATTCATTAACATAATACATTATATCTGTGAAAATTAGTTGCATTATATTACTATATATAATATTATTTCATTATGTTGTGTCATATAGCCTATTATATTAATACAGTTACACATTACATTATGCATGTATATGTGTGATATATAGTGTATCCATATTATGTATAATGTACATTTGTGTATGGAGAGAAGAAAAATCAGGCTCTGAAGTTTTGGAAATTATAAGAGAGCTGGGGAGTAAATTTTTTTATTAGACTGGGATAGCTCCATAGGCTCTTGTGACATATATATCATAGAAAAAAAATATATGGAAGTGAAAAAAGGTGGTGTCATACATAAATAGAATAGTTTGCTTTAATAATTTACTGAGCTTATTTAGGGAAAAAATAATGGGTCATTGGAAAAAGGACTATAGAGAGAGAGAGAGAGAAAGAGACAGAGAGAGAGAGAATATACAAAAATGCATATGCACTTCAGGAAAATAAAAACTGGTATAAATATTTTGATAATAAATTTATTGAGACATAACAAGATTAATATGTCACTTTAGGCCTCTAGAATTACAAGACATGCTCAAAGTGTTGGCCATTAACTTCCAGACACTTTATGCTTTTCTTTTCCTGATGTGTGCATACATTTTTGGTGGAATATATATTTTTTTTCAAGATGTTGATACATATGTGTGTGTGTGTGTGTGTGTGTGTGTGTTCATGTATATATGATAGTCTAATTTCTAACAGGGAATATGTTTCTTGAGTGCAGAACCTGACAGTTATTCTTTTTAACCCTGAGCACCTTAAAATAGGATTTGAACGTCACGGCTGTTTATTACAATTCGTTGCATGAAAGAGGGAATGAATGAACAATGTATGAACCTAACCCTGTTAGGTTTTTTCTGTGAATCTTTCACCCTTTGCTCATGAACAGGCTTACCATTTGGAGCCAGGATGACTTGCTCATTTCAGTTGCAAAGGGTTCTTTAGGTTTTAGAGCTGACGTCCTATGTCCGGGGAAGGAGCCAGTTTGGAGCAGGGGTGGTGGTGGTAGAGGTGGTGGTTAGTTATCCTATTTGGAATGACTGTATCTTCACCTCTGTTTCATTCGGTATTGTAAGTTCTTAATAGTTTATTACCCCCAAGTAACCCTGGCCTTTCATATCTATGTGTCTCCGACTAGTCTTGGCTCCAAAAATAAGTCATATGTTTCACTAACAAAATGGTTCAAACCTATGGCACACGTTATGGTTTGTGTCTAGATGTCCGCCCAAAGCCTCATGCAGTCATGAGGGTGGCTTCTAGAGTTTGTGACTGATTCATTGTCTAGAGCTGGGATTATGGGTGTGAGTGCTACACCCACCCTGGGGTGGGTAGCCTGCACATAACATAAGGGAGAGAAAGAGGCTTGCTCTCTCTCTCTCCTCCCTTTTGTTCTTGTTGCTTTTGCTGTCTTCTGCCACCATGAACAGTTGTCCCTCAGCCATGCCACCCTGCCTTGGAGCCAGCTGATTATGGACTGAAACCTCTGCAAACTGTGAGCTAAATAAACCTTCCCTTCCTCAATTTTGGGTGTCTGGTATTTTGTCTCAGCAACAAGAGAAAAATAACCAAGACAACGTGTTATTGTGTTTTCCTTTTTAAGACAACATATATTAATGTAGAGTTGTTTTTTTCTAAACCAAAACCTGAGTGTTCAGGTTTAACTGCAGTGTTGGCACTTTGCAATAAATAAGTGGGTTCGGGGTTACAGTTTAGCACTTGGTCTCTAAAAGGTTCTCCATCACTGCTCCAAAAGAAGGAAAATCTCTCCAGTAATGATCTGGAAACTGTTACTTCACCATACCCTTCTTTAGAGAGTGAAATGTCCTTCAATTAAAAGAGGACAGAAAAGGCTCAGTAAATGACCCCAGACCTTGGTGATCAAGTTTAAAAGAAAGTGCTAAACAGATGAAGAAATGGTAAATTAACATATGAAACAGATTAAAAACATTTCTAGATATCCAGGAATCTGTCATGGAACTAAATTTTCCTCTGTAACTCTGAAGCCAAATAGTCTCAAAATCCAAACTTCTCTCTGAAAATGTGTGTTCTTGGTGATAGAAACCCCAAGGAGTGGTCTGTATTAGTTTCTAAGACTATTATAATAAATTCTTACAAAATCAGCAGCTGAAGACAATACTTATTTATGAGTGTCCACTTCTGCAGGTTATAATTCCATCCATGCACCCATCCACAAATTAACTCATTCATCTATCTATCATCCATCCATTCTATATGTATTTCTACATATTCTTTTTTTTTTTGTGGGTACCGGGGGGTCGACCTCAGGACCTCACGCACCAACAGGCACCCGTGCCGCTGAGCGATATCACCGGCCCCTTTTTCGTATGTGGGTTCCGGGAGTCGAACTCGGGCCGTCGCATTTGCAAGGCAGGCGCTTACGACGCTGAGCCATCTCACCGGTCCCTATTTCTACATATTCTTAACTGGCTCATTAGCTCTGCATATTCAATCAACAGAAGATAGAACCTACTGCTTTATTGGCCCACACACTTCATATAGCTGGATGAATGGTGAAAGAAATGTCTAACAGTCACCGAAGTATTACACTTTATCAAAAGTGTGCACACTTCAACTGAATGTGTTGGCTTTCTTGCTGATCTACACCAAGCTACTCTTGTAAGGTAAGATGATACTCACATATCCCAGACTCATGTCAAATGACTTTTTCTGATATTGCTAAAAAAGAGAGAAAAGAAAGAAAAAGAGCAGGGGACAAATTTTAGTAGAAGAATATAAATATTATCATGTGACTGATATCGAACTGTTTTTAACTCACAAAATAAATGGTAATCTCATGTAATTCTACACGGGAATAATTTACAAATGGGGAGATTGTTGTTTATGCATGTTGACTTTCCTTGTTAGAATGGGAGTCGAAAGAAATGTGTGACGGATATTTTCCTTTCATTGTCCAGAGGGGTTTGTGTCGAGTTTGCAAGGTGACAGTACACTGATTCCCCTCTTCACTCATTCAGTGAGGATTTGTGAATATTCCCTGTGTGCCCACAGATGTGCTGTGTTGTCTGCCTATGCGCCAACTTAAAGGACAACTTCAGTGTGGACTGATCCTGGCATGTCTCCAGAAGAGGTGTGAAACTGAGGAAAGTTATTGCTATTCCTGATTTCTTTGCCACTGGTGTTGTGAAATTTTGATTATAGTCTAAGGGTATTTTAAAGATTCCATAGAAGATGCTGGCCAAATTTTTTTTTTTTTATTTTTCAGTTAATGATTCAAAGGTTAGTTATAGCATTTTAAAAGCTCAGGCTGGACCCAAGGAAGAATTTCCAAACAATGAAGCATACTTTTTTGAGAAAATGCATGTGATGTCTATTTTCCAGTAAAGGGTTAAACTCCATTTTTCTCCTCATGGACCACTGGAGGGACAATGGCATCTCAAGGTTTCTTTCTTAAATCTGGTGATTCTGCTCCTCAAACGTCTTGCATTTTTATTTCCCCATCCCTGTGGGGAAAAATAAAGGTATAGAATAAAGCACTTTTACAACTTTGATTAACTTTACACAGAAGGACGAGATCCTGGGTTTGGAAGGTGAACTTGGGATTTGTAAAATGATGAGTATATTTAGTAGCACCATAAAGAATAATGACCCCACAATGGCAAATGTTTCAGCACTGGCATAATGTATCCAACTCTTTATTTTCTGGGGGAGAACAGAGAGGTCTAATGATGATTATTATATTTCATAATGGGATTTAGTGGCTGCCTAACTGTGTTTGGATTTTCTAGGATTAGTGCTTGGTATCATAACTGTAATTCTTTCTGATTGCAGGCTGTAACTGCATCTTTACAGCTACTGGGTTTTCCCCCCACACCAGGCCATGCACGCTTTTCAGGCTGATTTGAAGGCAATGAAGCAATTTATATTTAGGCCATTTGCAGAGCTTTTCTTATTTTTGGCTAAATGTTAAGTATACATTTTTTTCTGCAGTCAGTGCTAAAGGTGTAAAATGGATTTTTTGAGTATTGGTAACCCGATTATTCTTTAATCATTGTCATCTTCTTTCATTGTCCAACTTGCTTTAGATCATTGATGAAAGAAATTGGATGATGGCCTACATGTGTTAATGTCCATTGAAATGCCATCCAATATTTGATGTGAAATACAGTAAATAACACAGAGGGATTCTCTATTTAGATTGGAGGCACTGGAAATCTTGGTACAAGTACAGGCCACTTTGGGAGTATATGAAACCCATATCAAATGTGTGGCCTTCATCTTGCAGGTGTGCAGAGCCATATAAAATGCAGATTCATATAAGTCTAACCCCTGGCCTGACTTTATATGCTTATTATTGTCCTCTTCTTTCATCTGCACATGATTTTTGTGTTTGGTTTGTTCACTACTTTGTTCATTTATTAATTATTTTCTACATATATTTCATGTGTCTTTTCAAACTACCTTAAAATCTTTATAGAAATAGACATTGGGGGCCGGTGAGATAGCTCAGCAGCATAAGCGCCTGCCTGGCAAGCGCGAGGTCCTGAGTTTGACTCCTGGAACCCACATACAAAAAAAGGGCCGGTGATATCGCTCAGCAGCACAGGTGCCGGCTGGCGTGCAAGGTCCTGAGTTCGACACCCAGGATCCACAAAAAGAAAAAAAAAAAGAAAGAAAGAAAAAGAAATAGACATTGGATGGGTGAACGGATGGGTGGATGGAAAGTTGGATGGATGGATGAATGGACAAATAAATTGATGGATGTGTGAAAATGTTGATGAATAAAATGGGCTGATGTGTGGATGAATGGGTGGATGAAAGAAAATAAGTAAATGAATATGTGGAGGGATAGATGAATGAGTAGATAGTAGATGAGTGGATGGAAGTAAATAAGTAGAAGGATGGATGGATGGATAAATGAGTAGGTGGATGTTTATAAGTCAATAGGTAGATGAATGGATGGATGGATGGATGGAAGAACATGTTGATGTGTGGATGGATAATTGGGTGGATGGATGCACGGACAGATGGATGTACAGATAGGTAAAAGAAAACAGATATATGTGAATGGATGGATGAATAAGTACAAATATAGATAAAAGTAAAAAGATGAATGTGTGGATGGATGGAATGATGGATGGATGAATGGATGAGTTTATATGTGGATGATAGTCTGGTGGGTGCACGGAAGGAAGAAAATAGGTAGATGAATCTATTGATGGATGGATGAGTGGGCAGGTGGATGGATGGATAGAAGTCAATATGTAGATGAATGTGTGGATGGGGTGGATGGCTAGACATATGATTGAAAACAGATGGATGATGTACTAAGTCAGTGCTTACCAGAGAAACAGGTATAATACAAGACATATAAATATATAAGAATTTATAAGATTGATTTACAATGGGTGCCCACAGGGTCAGGTGCATAATTTTTGTCTGCACACTAGGGATGTGAAGGATCCAGTCAATGGCTTAGAGCCCACTGCAGTGTCCCATGCGGGGCTGTAGCAGAAACCCACACAAAGAGCCTGCTCCAGATGGCTGAAGGGTCAGTGCTGGAGACCAGAGAATCTGTGCTGGAAGCCAGGAAATGATGTCCAAGGTGAAGGCGAAGAAGACTGGACCCCCTCCAAAGAAACAGCAGAATCCTTTCTCCTTTGTTTCCCTTTTATAGCATGCTAGGGGCCATCCTCCCTAGGGTGGGTCTTCCACACCCAGAGCTACGCCGAGCAATCCAGTTGGGTGTTTCTTACTCAAGCTGACACAATCAATCAACTATCACAGAGGAGAATGCGGAAAAACTGAAGACAACTACATACACAAAATACAGACTCTGTGTGTTTTCATACCACATAAAAACAGCTACATGAGTCTTAGCCAGACTTGAAAGTTATTGAATCAGATGATTTTACTTAGAAGTATGGAAAATCCATGGATTTTCCAGGGTGCAGCACTAGAGCTGGCAATTTATAATTAACCCAAGGACAGACAATAACTGAGTTGATTTTTACACACACACATGTACACCCCATGATAGGTTTACTTATTTAAAAATAGTTTGCTACGAGGCTGGTGTTTTGAATGATGAGAATCCCATCTGAGCACTCAGAAGCGTCCTTCCCAGAATTTTTTTTTTTTTAATGTGTGAACAGATGACCCATAGGTACCCACAGATATTTGGCAGAAGTACCAAAAATATACGCTGGAGAAATTATAGCCTATTTAGCAAATAGTGGTGGGACAATTGATTCACTGCATACTGAAAAATTAATCTCAACCCTTATCATTTACTCTGTAATAAAATCAAATAAAAATGGATCAATACTAAGATATAGAAACAGAGACATAGAATCTACTGGAAGACAAAATAAATAAAATGCTTGATATAGGTTTAAACAGAGACTTTGAACATGACCCTAATTGCACAGGCAAAATATCAAGAATCAACAAATGTGATTATATCAATTTAAAAATCTTCTCCACCACAGAGGAAACAAGCAATAGAGTGAACAGGCAACATACAGAACGGGAAATAAATAATAAACATCCACCTACTCATTCATCCATCCATCCATCCTTCTACTTATTTACTTCCATCCACTCATCTACTATCTACTCATTCATCTACTCCCCAAGTAGAGAACTAATGTTTAGAATATATTTAAAACTTAGTGTCCCCCAAAATAACAGACACAACCAAAAATGAGAAACTGAAATGAATACACGCTTCTCAGAAAGAGAAATCAGTAATTCCTCAATTCACAAACAAAATTCAGTTCACATACCAAAGCGTTGGGCAAAATTTTGCTTCCATTTGCAAACTCCGCATGGATTGGCAAATATGATTATGGCCATCTCCCCCAAAACCACAAAACAAATTAAGTTCATAAACCAAGGTACCGCTGTATAAATGCCCAGTAAGTACATGAAAATGTGTTCAGCATCTTTGGCCCATAGGGGAATGCAAATCCAAAGAATAATGTGATTCCATCTTACTCCAGTAAGAATGGTTATCCTCAAGAAGTCAGCCAGGTGTGGTGGCACAGGCCTGTAATCCCAGCACCTGGGAGGCTGAGGCAGGAAGAAAACCTAAAGTTCAAGCCCAGCCTGGGTTACATAATGAGACAGTGTCCCCCCAAAAAATTAAATAAAGAGAGAACTCAAAAAACAACAAAACCGGTGATGTTGTGAGGAAAAGGGAACATTTCTCCTTTTTTTGGTGGGCACGTAAATCAGTGCAACCACGAGGGAAATCAGTATGGAAACTCCTCAGAACACTAAAAACATGAATTGCATTTGATCCAGCTGTACCTCTCCTGGTTGTCTTCCCCCAAAAGTTAAAGTCTTCATATTACAGTATACAGCAGTGCGTATTCATAGCAGCCCAGCTCACAGTAACTAAATCATGGAAGCAAATCATAACTGTATACCTATCAACACATGAATGGATAAAGTAAATGTGCTATACACGTATATACACGGGGAGTACTACCCAGCCATGAAAAGGATATATTTTGTGTCATCTGTAGGGAAATGGATGCACCTTGAGACCATGATATTAAGTAAAAGAAATCAGACACAGGAGGTTAAATATCACATGGTTTCCCTCACATGAGAGACCCAAAATACAAATAATTTAAAGAGCAACATGAAAGAAAGACAGTAGTTGAGATAGCTCAGTGGCATAAGCACCTGCCTGGCAAGAATGAGGTCCCGAGTTCGACTCCCTGTACCCACATACGAAAAAAGGGCCGGGGATATCGCTCAGCAGCACGGGTGCCTGATGGTAAGCACGTGAGGTCCTGAGTTCCACCCCCGGTCCCACAAAAAATAAATAAATAAATAAAAGAGAGAGATAGTAGGGGTTGGGGGCTAGACTGTGGAGATTGGAAAAGGATGTGGGAAAGTGGGGGGAGGGAGGGAGTAAAAATGATTAAGACGTGACGTGGACATGTACCGATTCCCCACGATGAATGTAATCATTATGTATGGCAACCACATACTGAAAGTGAAAATGCTTTATTACACATGCAGCAAAAAGCGAAGGGATTTTCCAAATGGAAAGGCTCATGCTTGGTGGGGAGCGAACTGAGAGCAAAGAGGGTGCTGCAATCTGGGTTTGACTCTGGTTAGGTGATAGGGCTAAGTTCAAGGGTTCTACACACTCAAGGGTGAGGTTCAAATGGTTTAAGATTCCCCACTGCCTTCAAGAGGGGCCTCTCGCAGGCTTTCTCAATGGCTTGGCCCATTGGGAAGGAGCAAGGAGAAAGGGCACAGCTGGAAAGCTCTCAGTGATCAAACCTGAAAATGACAGTGAAACCATTGGTTCTAACGGCCTGCTCTGCAGTGATGGAGAGGGTGGAGACGATGAGCAAGGGCAATGGGTTATACGTGCTGGGAGTGCACGGGCAGGAGGGAAACTCTCCAGTGTTGATCTAGCTTGACAGAGGCAGGAGGAATTTGCTCAAGGATTCACAGGATTACCCTTGAGTCAAGATGACAAATGCAAGGACAGCACTGAGAAAGCAGGACTTACAATCCCCCTACCTGGCGTCCTATGCAATTTACACCCCATTTTCAAATTCTATACTCACAGAAAAGATGACCACATGCCCTGACGTGCACTGGAAAATGTTGATGGATACCTTCTCTTTCCAACTGAATTAATTGTACTTCCATTTTCTTCTCACAGTGTCCTAGTGTGATGGGCAGCTTGTATTTCTCCCCACCTCCCCTCTACATTCATAAAAATGTATGATAAACATGTGATGGGACTGTTCCTGCCATTTTGGAAAGCATCACTGTCCAGTAGAGAGATGTGAGTTAAAACAACCCCAAGATTCCACTTTACCTCAGAAAGAATGGATATCATCAAGAAATCATATAATAACCAATGCTGCCAAAGCTGTAGGGGGGAAAAGAACACTTCTACATCGTTTTTTGGAATGTAAACTAGTACAACCACTATAATAAGCAATGTGGAGATTCCCCAAAAAACTAAAAGTGGAAATTTCACTTGACCCAGCTTTTCCCCCTCTAGGTATCTTCTTTTTTTTTTTTTTTTTTTTTTTTTTTTTTTTTTTTTTGTGGGTACCGGGGGGACGACCTCAGGACCTCGCACGCCAGCAGGCACCCGTGTCACTGAGCGATATCACCGGCCCCTTTTTCGTATGTGGGATCCGGGAGTCGAACTCGGGCCCTCGCACTTGCCGGGCAGGCGCTTAAGCCACTGAGCCATCTCACCGGCCCTAGGTATCTTCTTGAAAGAGTCAAACACATTGTATCGCAGTGATCCATGCATATCCATATTTATAGCAGCATAATTCATAATAGCTAAATCTTGGAAGCAACCTGTATGTCTAGTAACAGATGAAGGGATAAAGAAAAGATGGTATGTATAAAGAATGGAGTACTACGCTGCCATAAGGGATAGACTTGGGTCATTTATAGGAAAATGGATGTGCCTTGAAACTAGAATATTAAGCGAAGTAAAGCAGACACACAAGCTTAAATTTTGCATGGTTTCTCTGATATGAGAAGTGCAAATTATAAATAAAGAACAAAATAAAAGATAGGTAATAGGAAACAGGGAGATAGATCTTTTGCAAAAGGGAAGGGGATCAAGAGATAGGTGGGGAGGGGAAGTGGATGAGAAAAGGGATTAAAATGTGTTATGTACCAACTCCCCACAAGGACTGTAAACAGTATGTACTGAAAACATGTACTAATGAAAAGAAAATTAAAAAATAAAAATAAAAGAAGGGGATGTAAGTGGAACCAATGGGGGGGGAAGATGAATGTCATCCCTAATTGCAATTAATATGAAGGATTCCTTAGATGCCAATGGTGAGAAGCTGGTTTATTCATGGCAAACACTTGGGAAAATGTCAGGGCTCTGCAAACAGTAATAGCAGAATGACATAGTGTGCTCTGTGCCTCCACGAGGCACCTTTGTCTATTTTTCTCCAGGAAGGACAAAGGGAAATGGAAGCAGTAGAAATTGGAGGTGTTATTTTTAATATTTGGTGTATATAAGATATTGGGAATGCTCTTGCCTTTTATGGCATCCCAAAAAGGACATTGCTTGATTCCCATTGTGTATTGGACACCTTGGTTCAAATTAGATCACCTAAGATTTTGCCTACTGGAGAGAATCATTTTACATGTTTCATTTTACTGTTGGTACTGGGATTTTGAGTATCCTGGAGACTTGTGGCCACGAGAGGCATGCTTTTGGTTGTCATGAGCAATGCAAAGCCACCATGTTGTTGAAAGCAAGGCTGCACCTGGTATTCTGGTGTGAGACAAATACAATGAATTCTATGCAGGCCATAAATGCACAGCTCTCCCAAAACTTGTAAACTTCCAGGAAAGCCCTGGATTACAGCAGAAAGGAGAAATGAAGCCCATAATCTTTTCTGGAGCCAATTGCTTGGTATACTCTAGGTTTGGCCAGCTGAAAATAATCAGCCGAACAGCTTTGATAGTACTTGTTGAACTTTAATCTTTACTTAGGAAAGGCCCCCTGATTCCCCTGGAATTTTGCCTGTGCAAAGGCCACAGCATATGGCCCATTTGTCAAGACATATGGTAGTGTCCTGGTCCCTCAAGTAAAACTTTTCCCAATTCATCTCGCCCTCACTTTTAAATTTGTAGAAAACCAATGTGCAGGGGAAAGTCAGTCTTTTGTCTCCCTAACCTCTAAAGGGTAGAATATGCATGGGTAACATCCAAACTTTGGTCTCAGATGATCCATTCCCCAGTGGAGAGAGCAAGAGAAGACCACTCAATGGAGAGATCTCACTCACTTTACAGAGAACAGTGTTTTTTTTCTTTTAATCTGAAGTGCACACATATTTTCTTTGCTACCTTTGGCCCTAGAAGACCTACTATCTGTCTCAGAAGGTTAGAGGTGTAAATCAAGCAGCTTCAGCTAGCACTGAGTATTAAGGGGCTTTGGCAAGAGAAAGACACAACCTGAAACACCCAATGTGAACATCCAGCACATCCAGCCTCAAACTGGCTTCTTGCTTCTTCTCGAAATAGGGCAGAATGAGCGATTAAGCCATTTCCTGCAGGAAATGGAAGAGTCCTTGCAGAACTCTCTGTTAGTGATCTTTGCAGACAGTTTTTGTTATAACCCATGGTTCCAGCCCTAACAGAATCTGATAACTTGCTTGGGACCGCAAGATAGCAAAGGAATCCCTGAAGTTTGTCTATTTCCACAGCAGGAATTCTTGCTGCTTACCAGATTCTGTCCCCACAATAAATCACTAATATGATCAATACAGGTTGTTCTGTGAACCTTGATTTAACCCCCAGAACCAACGAACAGAAATATCTGTGTGGTATGTGCTATGCATGTCAGGCACTGGAAAGGTTAGAACCAACAGGACAGCTCTGGCTCCTATCCCAGAGAATGACATAAAACCACTGCTGTTCAGGTAACGAGAATCCTCTGCCAAGGGAAGCCACAAGCTCTTAGGGGAACATGGAGGAGAGGGGCTTCCTAGATCACAAATGTCAGCTTGGCTTTCATGTGAAACGGGGATGCTGTATTTTCCGCATTGTCTCCGCACAGGACCTAGCCTCTGCTTTAGACGGAATGTGCGCCCCTAAAATTTGCATGCAGAACACTCACCCCCACAATGATGGTGTTAGGAGCTGGAGCCTTTGAGAAGTGTGAAGGCACTGAGGGTGGAGCGTCACGGATATGACCAATGTCTATAAAAGAGAGCTCCCTGCCTCTTCCAACACGTGCAGACACAATGACAAAGCACCATTTAGGAGCCAGGAAGCAAATTTCACCAGACACAGCACCTGACATACCTTCATCTTGAACTTCAGGCTCTAGACCTGAAAGTCATCCGGGTCTGATGTCTATCAGGCACCCAGGGTGTGGGATTGCATATGCAGCCTGAGATGACTAAATGAGTAATATACTAGCCAGCCCCTTGACCAGTGCAATGGCTCCCCCCAAAATTCCTATGTTTGGTCCTTACCACCAAGGTGGTGGTTTCAGATGTTGGAAACTTGGGAAAGGAATGAAGTCATGAGGGAAGAGCTTCATGGATGGGATCAGTGTCTTTTTAAAAGAGACCCCAGAGAATTCCTTGCCACTTCCACCGTGTGAGGACACAGCAAGAAGGTGCATTCTGTGATTGAGGAAGCAGCCTCACCAGACACGGGCTCTGCCATGCCTGGACCTTTGACTTCAGCTTCCAGGACTGGACCACCAAGGTCTGCTCTGTGTCAGCTGCCCACCTGGGCTGTGGGATTGCATATGGCAGCCCTGATGGACTAAGATAAACACTAGTGTAATGGACTTTAGCCTCCAGGACCGTGAGCCAGAAGGTCTGTAGTCTACAAGGAACCTGCTGTACGGGGGATTGTTACATCAGCCCATAGACTAAGACAGTCTTCTTTTTACCTGCTCTAATATAGATTAATCCACTTAACTTACAGTTTATATACTATGAGGTAATTTTGTCCACCAGCCACAGCTATCAGGAAGAGAGGTGGGAAGATTTATTTTCTTTTTCAGGGGATTGAACCAGGACCCTCACACTGAGCTAAACCACAGCCCATTTTTTATTTCTGATTTTGAGACAAGATCTTGCTAAGTCACTAAGTTGTCCAGGATAGGCTTGAACTTGCAGTCCTCTTGCATCGAACCCCCAGGGTGCTGGGATTACAAACGTGAGCCACAATGCCCAGCTTGTTTTGTTTTAAATTGGATTAGTTAGACCAGAAGAAAAAGGGAAAGAAATGGACACTTTTGAGCCATTGAGGTAGGCAAATGCAGAACATCCGCAGAGAACTGCAAAAGTTGACAGGAAGGTTGTACTGACAATGATAAACCACGTCTCCTTATTCTGCCAAGAATGGTGACTTTGCTGCTGCATTTTAGCCAATTTGAGTTCTGGACAAATCCCTCACCAGGATCTTGCACAGTCCCTTCCTCTCCTTATTTCCTCCCTTGAAGCAGAGGTGCTCCAACTTCCTCACAGGTTAAACAGAATCTTATTAAGACAACTGGCTGGCATCAATAGTTTATCTGCATGGAAACACAACTATGAATTCATCTTTTGACAAAATGAATGTGCTCAAAGAGCAGGCAGACCGCCATGCAGGCAGAATTTTTTTTTTTTTACAAACAGAAAACATTATAAAAATTAGGGCAAGGGAGAGAGAGAGAGGGAGAGAGGATGGAAAGAAGGAAGGGAGAGAGGGAAGAAGGGAGGGAGGCAGGGAGGCCCAGGGCTTTGGTACACAACTCTAACCCCAGATACCCCAGAGACTGAGACATGAGGATCTCAAGTTCAAGGCCAGTTTGGACAACTTAGTGAGACTCAGCATCAAAATGAAAAAAAATAATAATAAGAAGAAGAGAGAGAGAGAGAAAATATGAGGGCTCAGTATGTATATCAATGGTATTATGTTCCTGGGTCCAAGCTCTAGTACCACAAAAGAGAATAAAAGAAGAAGAAGGAGAAGGAGAAGGAGAAGAAGAGGAAGGGGAGGAGGAGGAGGACAAGGAGGAAGAGGAAGAAGAGGAAGAAAGAAGAGGAGAAAGAAGACTGAGAAAAGAAAAAAAAAGAGAGAAGGAAGGAAGGAAGGAAGGAAGGAAAGGAGAGAGTAGACCCATTATTGGGAGGGTCTTAGGGTGATTTTGAAGCTATAACACTGCATATTTTCAACCTTGTTTTCTCTTTCATTGATTAAGAAGCCCCAGTTTGGAGGGAGTGAGCTCTCTGTCTTCCTAAACTCTACACTTGATGCATTTGCTTTTTTGTTTTTTTACTGATTAAATGCTCTTTTATTAGCATTCTTCCTTTGCTTGCTTTAATCCCTAGGAAACCAATCCCAAACCCAGCTGCCTACTTGTGCTACAAATCCCCCAATAACACAATGCGATTACACACAGCCTGGAAGTAGCTCCCCGTCTACTGGCTTAAGCATTTTCCCACCTGGGCATCCTGAAGGGGCGAGGCATTTACTGCTCCGGATGAGGAAGTCCACTGCTTGTGCTGGCCAGGGACTCATGCAACCCTGAGGGGAGACACACAGGGTCATTCTGCTGCCCCTTGTGCATGAATGGCAGTGGTGTGGCTTCTCTGCAAGGAAAGCTACTCTGGCAGATAACCAAATCCCACCAACTGCAGCTAATCAGCTACAAAGACAGTGCCTGGCAAATGCTGTATCTCTCTTTCTCCATCCTTGTGGATTTAGAATGAGTCATTTTTGTGTTTCCACGGTCAGCCACACGGTGGCCCGGTTGGACGAGGGCACAGGGCTGTTCTTCAAATGATTTCCAGCCAGGAAGACTCAAGAAGGACTATAACTGACAATGACAACCCCACTTTGGTGTGTCTCAAAGAAACTCCAGGAAGAATGTACTGCAAGAGGAAGAACTTCCTGAGGGTGGGATACGTGATCCCAGAACTTGTAAAGAAGGTGGACATATTTGTGGGAATTATTAAGGAAGAAGTAGTCTCCCAAAAGACTTGAATGTAAACTAGGAGCATCATGAAGGATACATCTTTAACCTAAGGCCAATAACAGGAAGTCTGTGGTTTGAACATTCCTCCACTTGTTACATTTCCTTGTCGTTAACCCCAACCTCAAATTATTAGCAAAAATAAATGCTATATATATATATATATATATATATATATATATATATATATATATATCAACAGTCAAACACAATCAATTGGTGCAGGCTGACAGGTAAATAAGCTGCTTACAGAGCTAGCTTGTGCTAGACGTAACTCTCACTCTTCGCATCTACCTGTTCCACCTCGGCAGTAGGAAGTTGGGGGGTGTAGGAGTGACAGCTTAATGTGTACCAATCTCCATCCTGGTAAGTTGTGCAACCTGTTTCGCAGATAAAGAAAGGGAACTTCAAAGAATGTGAATCCCACTGAAAAACGTACAGTCACCCATGATTTTATTGGGAAATGAAGTCTGAAGAAAGCTGTCATTTCTGACAGATGACTGAGCTCTGCTGGTTTGACCCATTTTTTTTTTTTTTTCCTCTTACAAAATGACACTTGGATTGAACAACACCTTACCTGGAGAAGCATTCTCCAAGGCTTTTCTGAAGCTGAGTCTTACAGCTGTCATGGAACCGTCATTGTCTTCCATGGCAACAATAATTTGAACATCCCATGTGACTTTCATTGAAGGAAAAAAACTGCCTCAATAAATCCCTCCTGGCTATTTCTAACCAAATGGTTCTTTCAGGGATGATCCCTTCAATATCGCTTACAAAATTGTTTCTAGCATATTTCCTGAACAAAGGAAGAAGTAATAAATGTTCACTATTGATCTTTCTATTGAAAAGTCATATTATATGTGTCACTTTGGAAGTTAGAATAAATTAAGAGGAAAGCACGGAGAGAATTCAAATCAAGACATATCATGTGCAAGTACAAATTTTCTATGATGAATGTTATCATTATGTACATCTAAAATGCACCAATTAAATTTAATCAATTTAAAATTTAATTTTAAAAAATAAAATAAAATAGGAAGAAACTTTAAACAAATGTGAACAGAATTCACTTCTTGGGTTTTAATCTTTTTAAACAACAAGCTAATACATTTTAAAGACATTTTTAGTGTTTTCTTTTATGTGTTCTCTATGTCATTATGAGAATTGAGTTTAATTCTGCCAAAGTAGTACTCCACTGTAAATAAATACCACTGAGACCAAAATATGAAGTGAAATAAATCAGATTTGCGAGATTAAGCATCACATGGTTTCATTATATGAGAAGCCCGAAACAAATAAATATAGACTGAAATAAAAGATAGGGAGCAGAGAGGTCTTTAGCAAATGAGAAGGGAACAAGAGATGGAGGGAGGAGGAGGGAGGCATGGGGAGGGGAGGGGAGAAAAGGGGATGGAAATAAAAACGATTGAAGAAAAAAATGGAAATTGAATTTTTGCAAATAGGAAGGGGACCAAGAGTTGGAAGAAGCAGGGAGGAGTGGGAGTAGTAGGGAGTAAAAAGACAAATCAAGATGTATTATGTACACATACCAAGTCCTCATGATGAACATAACTGTTATGTACTTTACACATGGACTAATAAAAAAGAATTGGATTTTTTTTTTTTTTTAAGAATTGGGCTTAGGGCCGGTGAGACGGCTCAGCGGCTTAAGCGCCTGCCTTGCAAGCGCGAAGGCCCGAGTTCGACTCCCGGAACCCACATACGAAAAAGGGGCCGGTGATATCGCTCAGAGGCACGGGTGCCTGTTGGTGCGCGAGGTCCTGAGGTCGTCCCCCCGGTACCCACAAAAAAAAAAAAAAAAAAAAAAAAAAAAAGAATTGGGCTTAATTTGAAGATCTTTCTGGTAGGATATAAAGAGTATGGAAGACCTGGTCTTTTTCATGGAAAACATTTCCATTGGTAATTCTTGGTGAGCCAGGAAAGACACATTGGAAGGCAAT
This sequence comes from Erethizon dorsatum, assembly GCA_028451465.1. Classification (NCBI taxonomy): domain Eukaryota; kingdom Metazoa; phylum Chordata; class Mammalia; order Rodentia; family Erethizontidae; genus Erethizon; species Erethizon dorsatum. The sequence continues at coordinate 4,734,864 of CM051843.1, forward strand.
CTTAGAGAGTCTTGAGTCCGTATTTGCTGATAAATGTCAATATGGGTGTGATATTGACTTCATAAAGGCAAATAATTGCATTGGGCAACTAATGATGTTTGTGTTAAAAATAAACAAAAAAATCATGTTTCTTGCGTATCTTTTCTCCTTGAGTGTCTGTACTAAGAAAAGAGTTAGCAAGTGTCAGTGATTCTATTCTATTTGATCTTCCTCTTCTTTCTCTCTTTCCTTCCCAGAGAAAATTGGTTCTACAGGCTTGCAATGGACCCAAGAGCAATGGGCTGACCAATCATGGACAGGAAAAACAAAAACCATGAGCCACAACAAATCTTTCCTCTTCATAAGTTGATGATCTTGTCTTTCTGCTACAGTGATAGAAAACTGACAAACACATGTACCGTATTGCAAACGTGAAAAAGTCTCCATGACTGGAACCTACCTAAGGCACCCAGAGTGGAACTGCACTCTTTTTTAGCCTGAATTGCACATTTCGTGGGTAACTGTGGATTCCAAGTTTCACCAGCCTTAATGTAGGTAGAAATGAGCAGAAAATCAAGCCACATGTGAGAAAGCCTCTAGGGAAATGTAAGTTGTGTTTTTTTTTAATACTAGCTAAAGAGAAAATGAAACGGAAGGGAAAATTCCAGCTGGGCTGAAAAAGGGAAGGGAGATGGAGGAAATAAAGTTAATAAAAATCTTATAAATTTTTTTGGCTTACATTAGGTTTGAAATGCAAGTGAGATTGTAGTTAACTGTCTCAAACACCTAGCCCTAAAAAGGATTATTTAAGCTTTTGATGACCTACACAGTATTAAAGAATAGAAATCACGCCTACCTATACTGATAAGTAAATGATCAAAAAGTAAACACAGCCATGTATTTCTGACCCAGATTGAAAAAAGAAATCAACTACTACCTGCATTACCATTTCCAGCTCCCAAATATTGTCTCTGAATAATTACCATTTCTCGATGACAAATTTAGAACTAATGTTCTAAATAAATTATAATGCCACACATTGAGTATACGTGTTTTTAAACTCTATCCAAATGGAATAATGTAATGTGGGTTATTCTGTCTAATTTTCTTCACTTAGCATTGTGTTTACATTTTGGCAGGAGGTGGTAATTTGTTCTTTTTTATTTCTATACACTATGATATTTCATGAAAAGACTTTGATTTATTTACTCATTCCACTGTTGACAAACATTTAGTTTACTGCCTGCTCTTGGTTTTGATAAATAATGATACTGTGAACATCCACAGACAGATGTTTTGGCATCCACAAGTACACATCTGCCAGGTGTATTTGTAGGAATGGAAAGGAAGGTCTTAGGCTCATCTTTCGTAGATTCTGCCAAACAAGGATTTTTCCGATGTAAACCCTCACCTCAGTATAAGGGAAGTTCAATTTCTCTAATTTTCCTTAACATGCAGTAATGGCACTCTTCTAGTTTTTGCTATTTTAGGTGGTCCTATCTAACTCCTTCCTTTTGATTTTAATGCAAAATGTCCTGATATTTAATGAACATCAATATTATTTTTTCATTGGGCATCGGGATGTCCAAGATGAGACACATGGGTTCAAATCTTCCATACCTCTTTCTCATTGGGTTGTTAGTTTTTTACTTACTGGTTTGGGGAAAACAATCTCTGTTTAGTTTATGTGCCATTTATGTCTGAAACAGTTGAATATCGTCTCCTGGAGTGGCTTGCCTTCCAACTCTCAGGGACGTCTTTTGAGGATCAGACCTTCTTGGCAGCTTCCTAATCATTTCTTTTATCAGGAGCGCTTTTGTGGCCAGCTTCAGATGTCTTTGAAAAGTGTCATTTCCTCACAGCTGGCTGAGGCTATCAATCATGTTATGTTTTTTCCTCTCAGTAGGCCGGAGCATCTGGAAAGAGCAGACAGATATTGTGGAGACCAGATGTTTGTCCAATAGTATTTGTTCTAATTCTTCCTCATTTTTAAAAATTTTAATTGTCTATTAGATTTTCTTAAATTGTATACATTTATGGAACACAAAGCGATGACACTATGATATACATGAATTATTGCAGTGAAATCATTAATAGGCATCACTTCAAATAATTAGGTATACCTCCTAACAAAAACATCACACACTTACTAAGATCTCACTATTTCCCCAACTCCCTTTCTTTATTTCTTTATTAAATAAATCTAGTTTTTCTCTTGTGTGTGATTAAACTAACAAATTCCTTTCTCTTCAGGTTTTACCCTTTCGTTTCATAAAAATATGCGATAGAAACAGAAGCAATAAATCAGTAACTTGTAACCTAGTCCCACCAAGCTCTGGAGTCCATCTTGTTTTTCACTGTGATAAGAATATAAACAGTGTGAAATGCAAATTTTACTAAGTACCTGTTAAGAGATAAAAGAAAACCAGAAGTACACATTGGCCAAAATAAAAGCCAATTTAATCTGCTTCAAAAATGGGCCAATTGCCCAATCTAGCAGGGCAGAAAGGATTCAGTTATTGATTTCATAGAAGCCTGAATAATAAGAGTGAGAGCTGCTAGAATAATAGTGCAGCAATAGGGCCAGTGATATAGCTCAATGGCATAAGCACCTGCCTGGCAAGCGTGAGGTCCTGAGTTCGACTCCCGGTACGCCCTTTAAAAAAAAAAAGTGCAGCAATAAGCAATGCTCATCTTTAAGCAGTGGTAGGTGAAAACTCAAACACTGAACTCATTTTCCTATAGTGAATGATTTTGCTTCCACAGATGAGCAAAAATCTTATAAAGAATTTGCCTGCGATTCTGGGATGAAGGTCAGTGGCTGAGCGTGTCCCTGACACACAGGAGACCTTGGGTTCAATAACCAACTTCCCCGTCAAAGAAAATGACAGAAGCTTAGATTGTTCATACATAAAATAAGAACTGCATTATAGAGTGAGACACGTAAGGGGAATTAGTCGGATTCATTTTAAAATGCAAATATAATTTCACTGATTTATCTGATATTTTTGCAAAATGAATCACGAGTCTTTGTGCAAGAAAAGATAATATTCAGTTGGGACGTTTAAGATACTACCTTTCCTCCTAGCCCAATAAATTCCAAAAATGTTTTTGTTCAGCTAAACTATGACTCCTTAATGAAGAAAATAGAAGTGTTATGTTCTCTATTTAAGCAACATGAATTAACCTTGGCAAAGTAAGTTTAAATTATTAATTCAAGGTTACGCCTAATTCCAACATCCGTTCTAGGATCCATTCATTAGGGTAAAATGTTTAAATTGTTCTGCAAAAAAAAAAAAAAAGAAAGAAAACCAGGTTTTCAAAATACTTCTTAGGTTGGTTAAAAAAATTGATCACATTTTGCTCTGGCAAATAATACAACACTTGGCAAGGCTAAAATATTGTTTCTTGGTGATTATCAAAGAAGGCAAATACAGGGATGAAGTAAGAGGTGTTTCTTCTTTCATCTGCATTCAAAGCCACCCTTTAAATGAAAGTTGAATAAGCCAGTTACCGTTGTAGATGGTTAGATCATGTCAGAACTGTACACATGGGACAAGAATATTACACATAAGGCTTGAGTCAGCACCTAGAGATTTTATCTATTCTTTAAAAGTAAAATGCACTTTACTCTCAGTTTTCACAGAGAATGTTATTTTAGTTTTAAAGGTGGAGAGAGTATTAGCAGAGGAAGAATAGCAGGGTTAATAGGGATCAAGTCCAGAAATGTAGTGGGCATCACATAAACAGCAAACAGTAATATGAGAGGGAAATGTATGTTCCTGGGATATGTACTTTTTCCTGCTCTGTGGAAATTCCTTAATGTGTTTAGTTTTAAGAGAATCTCAGATTCTAAGCATAGGGGAAATTTGTTCAAGGGAGCCGTCATCCTGAAGCAATTTTCGAGGCCATCCACTGGTATTTCCCAATTTCACCAAAAGGAGAGAATAGAAAGGATTTGAAGCTACGATATCTTTCCTAGCTTGGTGGTAGACTGATTTTTTTTTGGTTTACAGACTCTAGTTTCCCACACTGTGTTCCTTTTCAATGCAGGAATTTCTAATCTCGATACTTTCACAATTTACCACAGGAAAGAGAAAGCCACAAGGTCATGACTAACACATCTTTTTATGAGTTGCATACTTCATATAAATAAAAACTAGCTCACATTTATTTTCAACTTCCACCAACCAGTAGCCACTTTGGGAGACCATGGTTAGTTGTGGGAGGTGGAAGGAACAATATTTTCTAACAAAAAAATGAAACAATGCACCTTGCAACACAAAAGCAAATGTTAAAAATAGGGTTATTAAATAAAGAGAGGTTGAGTGCTTAATTGAAATGATTGCCTTGTATTTCTGAGGGCTTTTATATGTTCAGTTACAATCTTCATGTCCAAACTAATTTTCATTGAGGCCTATTATGGGTTTTTTTTGTTTTGTTTTGAGTTTTATTTACTTGTTTTGGGGTTTTGTTTTGCAGTACTAGGGATGGAACTCCAGGCTTCATGCATGCTCAGCAAGCTCTCTACCACTGAAATATATCTCCCAAGCCTTTTTAAAATTTTATTTTGAGTCAGGGTCTCACTAATTTGCCCAGGCTGGCCTCAAAATATTGATCCACCTGCCTCAGCCTCCTGCATAGCTGGGTTTACAGGCATATACCAGTCTGTACTGTCATTTTGAAACACCTAGTTATTGGCTAGGATATTTGTTCTGCATTTTATATATAATCTGTATTATGCACGTAACCTTCAAATAACCCAGCATGGTGTAGAATAATTGTTATGTTTTGCAAAAGAGGATTACAATTGCAAGATAGATTAGTGTATCTACATTTCTACACCAGCTCTGTTATCAGAATTTCAAAGAAAATCAGTGTTGGTAGTTGAAAACATAATATGGGGGTTGTGGGTGTAGCTCAGTGGTTGAGTTTAAGTGTAGAATGCACAAGGCCTTGGGTTAAAAAAAAATGCCATTCAGCAATTTTCTCCTTGTTCTCATACTTTCTAAATATATAAGAGTATACTGGTTGTGAATATTTTTTCAGGCCAAACAGCATTAATTGTCCAGTTCCTGTTTTCTTTACATTCTCCTACAATTTCTTCACAGTGAAAGTCAACAATTAAAACTCAAATCTTAACTCTTTCTAAACCACGCACCATGTGCCAAGAAATTTTTCATGTGCCTTTTCTGTTTAATCTGTTTTTTCCACTCAGCTTTCAAAACAACTCTGCAAGATGTGGGTCACTTGTAATTTTTAGCAGAAGTTGACTTGAAATGCAGGATAAATTAATGTGTCTACACTTCAAGGAAAGGGCTGGAGAAGTTGAACTCCATTCATCTCATTCAAAAGCTGATGTTCTTTGCATTTGTCTGCTTGAGATGTAATCGCAGACAGGAAGACAATGAGCCCCTTCAAGAATTAACAAAAATGTCTTTTTCTCTTATTCTTGTGGATACAACCCCATTGTTGTGTGGCATGATGGCCGGACAGGAATCACAACTTTGAAGGAGCTTTTCAAACTTGAACATGCATAAACATCACCTACAGCTCAATCCACAAGGTTTTCTTATAAAAGACCAGAAAATAGACATTTCAGTCCATAGGTTCCCTACCATAACTGCTCAACCCTCGTGGCTTACCCCCCAAACAGCTATATCACTGAACACGATTGTGTTCCAATAAAACAACTGAATTTCATGACATTCCCACAGGTTACCAATTATCACTCCTCATTTGCTCTTTTTCCTCCAACCATTAAAAAAAATAATAATAAATAAAAAAAAAAAACATGAAAACTGTTCTTAGTCCAAAACCAGAAGAAATAAAACAGAGCTGGATGTGATGGAGTATGCCTGTAACTCCAGCTAATCACTAGGCTGAGGCAGGGGGATTGCGAGTTTGAGGCCAGCCTGGGCAACTTAGCAAGATCCTACCTTAAAATTAAATAAATAAATAGTTCAGAGAGCTCAGCCACCATGCAAGAGGTCTTGGGTTCAGTCTCCTGCACAAGGAAAAACAAAACAAAAGAACAAAATAAGCAAACAGTCCGTCACACATTTCCTTAGCAGAAGTCCATCTCAAGAACTTCTAAAAACACAGGCTCTCGTTCTCCTTCTATTTTCAATAGGACTGGAAAGATGGCCTCACCTGTGCGTTTTTTTTACCAGTCACTTGTGAATCCCTCACTTTTAGTGGTAGATGAAGACAAAGAGGTCACGAATAAGTAACTGTGGAGCAGTTCATTAAATAAACGCTGGGTCTGGGGTATAGCTCCGTGGTACAGCATGTGCTTAACATGCACAAAGTTCTGGATTTCATGCGTAGTACCAAAACCCCCCAAATACTGGTGTCTCTCATTTTTCTTTTTGTTTGTTTTTTCGGTACAGGGGTGTTTAACCCAGGGCCTTCACACTGAACTACATTTCCAGCTCTCTTGAGACAAGGTCTCGCTAAGTTACCCAGGCTTGCCTGCACACCTCCTGCCTCAGCCTTGCAGAGTGCTGGGATAACAGGTGTGTGCCACTGCACCCAGCTAGATTTCTCGTTGTATTATATGTCATCGAGCTACGTACCTGTTTTTTCCTTAAGTAACTCAGCGAATAACATTTGTATATGTGCTGCCGAAGCAAGCACTCAGCTAACATTTGAAAAGGGGAATATTTACATGAAAACCTTTTCTCTTTGACTGGTCTCAAAAAACAGGGAAGAGTCCATGCAGAACCTTGAATCTTGTTTGGCAAATGTTGCTTGCACTTTGGAGCCGATGTTCCCAAGAGAAATGTCCTTGGTTCTTCTCCATGATCTGTACCTGACTGATCTATTTACCTGGCCCTTCTGGAACTTCACATTTCCTGAACTATCCCAACAGACAAAGGGAGGAGAGAAGTTTTAAGTCAATAACACATAAACTGAGCCCCATAGCATATGTATGTACACAGTAGTCTCCTTTTATCCATGGTGGGGGTGTTCCAAGATGTTTACTAATGTTAAAACCGTGCATACTCTAAACTCTACACACAAGTGCTGCAACCTAGTGACGCTGGATTGGATAAACTACACAGCGGCTAAGTAACAGTCAGGTAGTGTATACAGCATGGAAATGCAGAGCAAAGGGGGGATTCAAGTCCTGAAGCAAAGAACAGGATTGCACGAGATTTCAGCCCACTACTCAGTGGCCTGTACTTTGAAAAGCATACATTGCATCTTAATCCTTTCTTGCTGCTGTAACAAAAGGGCCCAGACGAGGCCTTTTGTACAGGATGGAGTTGTATTTCTTGTAGTCATGGAGGGAAGGAATAGCAAGATGCAGGTGCTGGTATTTGGTGTCTGGTGATAGTCTCTGACTTGGTGCTCATGCATCAGAAGTGAAAAGGGGATAAACTCAGAACCATTCACAAAAATTCTAATCAGACCCATAGAGCTTCCTTTCTTGTGACGAAAGCACCAAAGACTCCTCATCTTAATCTCTTAATCCTATTACATCAATTCCTACCTAGCTTTCCTTCCTTCCTTCTTTCTTTTCTTTCTTTCTTTTCTTTCTTTCTTTCTTTCTTTCTTTCTTTCTTTCTTTCTTTCTCTTTCTTTCCTTTCTCTCTTTCTCACCCTCCCTCCCTCCTTCCCTTCTTTCCTTCCTTGCTTCCTTCCTTCCTTCCTCCCTTCCTCCCTTCCTTCCTTTTCTCAGTACTGGAAATTTTTGACACTGAGCTTCATGTCCGGCCCTGTTTTATTTTTTTTATTTTGAAACAAGTTCTTGTTAAGTCACTCAGTTGCCCAGACTGCGCTCTAACTTGCAGTCTCCCTGCCTCAGACTCCCAGGGTGCTGGGATCACGGTGTGCAGCGTGTGCCCAACTAGGCTCCCACATTCCAAAGCATGAATTCTGGGAGACACACGGCAAATGGAACACATGACTAAATCTGTTTTCTAGGTCCAGAAAGCAAATTGCAGTGTTGAATAAGTTGCTTTTAGATTACACAGTTGTCTAGGGAAGACAAATGGATCCCGGGACCATCTGACTTCATGTTATACCAGTTCACCTTCTTATTATACACCGAACCTCTCATCTGCAAATCACACAGCAAGATAATGATCTCCTATCCCTACTGCTACAGCCAAACTGAAATGGTTACTTCCCTTTTTTTCTTTTATTCTTTTTTTAAAGTCAGGGACCACTGAGGTATATCCCTATTGGTTTTTTGTTTGTTTGTTTGGTTTTTGTTTTTGCTTTTGTTTTTGTTTTGACAAGGTCTCGTTATGTAGTTCAGGCTTGGCTTGAGCTCACTATGTAGTCCAAGCTAGCCTTGTACTCGCAGCAATCCTCCTGCCTCTGCCTCCTGAGTGCTGGGATTACAGGCATGCACCACTATGCCTGGCCCTATCCTCCTTTTAATTTCATTTGGAGACAGAATCTTGCTAAGTTGTCCAGGCTGGCCTGAAACTGAGGATACTTCTGCCTCAGTCTCCCAAGTAAAAGAGATTGGAGTCATGTGCCACCATGCCCAACCCATTTTTTATATGCATTCAATAAGATACACAGCAGCAGGTTCTTCTCCAGAAATTAATATTAAATTTTATAAATGATGTGTCATGTATACTTTCATGGTTTCTTAAAAATGCAAGAGTAGCTTTTCTAAAAAAAATGTGCAATACATTTGGCAAATATTGCTTGCACTTTGGAGCTGATGTTTCCTTGGCAAATCTAGCATGATATATTTTATTCCCCAACATATAATTGCATACCAATCAGTTGTGATTCTCTGTGCTTCAACAGGCAATATTAGATTAAAATATCTCTGATTTGGTTCTTCAAAGAACAAGCTATGTCTTCAATAGGGAAATGAGAATTGCTCTTTTGTTGAAGACTGGTGATGTGATTGGGAAGGGCCAGAAGAGAGACACGTTCAGAGGTTACCTGTCCACATCACTTCAGAGAGTCTTTATCTTTACTGTTCCTGCCAAAGGAGACCTGGCTGGAATCAAGCATTCTAAACAGTTCTAGATATTTACAGAAAATTTGTCGGATGTGGTAGCACATGCATGTGATCCCAGTACCCGGGAGGCTGAGGCAGGACAACCATGAGCTCAAAACCTGAACAGACTGAGACCTTGCCTCAAAAAAATATATACAGAAAAATCAGCACTATTTACAATTGTAATCCACACAACATAGAAGTGCACCTAACATACACGTGTTATTTCGCAAAATGCACACAGATTGCAATACATATTAGGGGAGCTTCCTGTAATTTTATAGTAAAGTGCATATTGAAATTATATGATATATAAGTTAATATATGTAATACAAAACTTATACACATTACATATTAAAATGGGATAGATACTAGAATCGTTGTAACCCATTTGCCATTTTAGCAGTGCATCTAACACATAGTGTGGGTTTCTCATGTAAGAAAAACAAGGCTATATTCAAGCTTGTGTGCCTGATTTATTTCACTTAGCATTGTGGTTTTCGGGTGCATCCATTTTGCTACATGTGACTCAAATTTACACATCTTTATTAGAAAAGATGAGAGGAAGCAGGGAGACAGATCTTTTGCAAATGGGAAAGGGACCAAGAACTGGAGGGAGGGCAGAGAAAAGGGGACGAGAAAAGGAATTAGGATATGTTATGTACATATACCAACTCCTTAAAAGGAATGTAAACATGATATACTATGAACACATACTGGAAAAACTAAAAATTTAAAAAGATATATACTATATAAATATATAATACCATATACAAGATGAGTAGTGTCACCTTATAAAGTATATCACAATAGTTTTAATATGTTATATATAAGTATATAATACATAATGTGAAAATATAATATAAATATCTATTTACGGATAAATAAATACTTTCTCATGTGAATAGTGTGCACACACATCTAATATTTTTATCAGGATTCACATATATTATGAAAACCATAGTTACTCTATATTCAGAGACATTCAAAACAATATCAACTTGTGTTGTCCTTCCTTACAACCCCATGGAGAATGTGGATGTGTGTGTGTGTGTGTGATTTCTTTGGAACACTAAAAGTTATTTCCCACTGGACTGAGTGGCCCACACCAATCAGCACAGCGGAGCACTCATAACTGTAATCTTATTACTGAACTAGGATTCCCAAGATTTATTCAGTACTGGGCTCCATGCACAGTTAGCAAGTGAACAGAGAGTAGCAATTATACAACTCTCAAGTGCAACACACAAAACCCCAGCAGAAAAGCCCTTTCAACCGTAAGAAATGGACACCTTGATCAGAAATAAGGAAAAGTCATATTTTCCTTCCTCCTCTCCTTCCTTTCTTCCATCCTCTCCTCACTTCCTCTTTCTTCTTTCTTTCTTCCTTTCTTCTCCCTTCCTTCTTTTTTCTTCCTTCCTTCTTTTCCTCCTTCCTCTCTTTCCTTCCTTTTTCCTTCTTCCCTCCCTTCCTGTCTTCTTTTTTCCTCACTCCCTCCCTCTCTACACCCTCTCCTTTTACTTAAAGCAACTTGTGCCCCTTGGTAGGTAGGAATGTCCTTTCTCCAACCATATTGCTGGAATTCAATTCTTCCCTGAGTGAACAGATCAAAAGCCACTGGGATTCGTTGCTGTTTTTGTTTTTCGGGAATCCCTGCACAGCACACAGCGAACTGACTCCAGCCAGGTATGCCTGCGTTTGAAGAACAGGAAAGAGCTTTGAGGAGATGCAAAAGAAGGTGAATGTGCCTGAGGGCATTAAAATCGACAAGAAAGGGAAAGGCAGCCAAAGGGTGAGACCAGAGATGATTATTTTTCCCTCTGCTTCTTAACAAGGAAGACGGTCCGCAGTACTTCCATGATTTGAATGTAATTTCTCTCTCAGCCAGTCTTCAGAAGGACTTCTGATTGTCTACTTGTGGAAAGTGTAAATTGTCTCTTCCATCTTCAGAGCAGTGGCTGCAGGAATAAATTGCTGCAAACAGATCCTTCTTGTCATTAATACGTTTGAAGTACATAAGGATCACATTCATCGTGGGGGGTTGGTACAGGTACATAAAGCATCTTAAATTTTTTTACATTCTCCTCTCCTCCCTTTTTTCCTCTCTTTCTCAATCTCTTGGTCCTGTTCCCATTTGCAAAAGATCTGTCTCCCTGCTTCCTACTACCTATCTTTTATTTTGCCTTTTTTTTTTTTTTTTTATGCTTTGGGATTCTCACATGAGAGGAACATTGCTGTATTTAAGCTTGTGTGTCTGTGCCCGCTTTGGCAGCACATATACTAAATTCATGTGTCTGATTTATATCACTTAACATCATGGATTCTTGATAGGTAAGGTTTACTTGGAAGAGATGCAAACAAAGATTTTTACAATTCAAATAAGATAAAGTAGAGAAAAGCACACCTAATCAAGTTCGCAATGACTGAGGAATCCATAATGATGTTATATTTTTAGAAGGCAAAAGCTGTCCTTTGAGCGGGAAATTTGGAACTTTTGCTTTGAATTCCTATATCAATGCTGGAATGATTGATTGAACTATGCTTGAATCGACACATTGGTAAACATAGATTAGATGTTAATCGTCTTATAAACGCAAAGACTTTCAGGACAAATGCTATTTTATCATTTTGTTTTGCTCTCCATGGGGCATTGAAACATGCTGTACAATTTTCCCAGAACACCCCTCACTTGTAGATCTAAAGTGTGCAACTCGGTCACTCCATCTTGAGCCACAGTTACTCCATTTGGATAAATAGTGTTACCTGAAACTTACTAAAGGGCTCAATTTTTCATGCAAATCATGACTTTGATTATTTGGTCCTGAAATGTCAAGAAAAAATTTAAAAAGCCAGTATGGCTGAACTAATTTCAACTCACCACTGGGATCTTACTTATAAATTCTCCTTCACGAAGACCAGAGAATAGGAGTGTCATGGGTTGTACAAACCTGATTCTTTGAAAAATATTGACATTTAAGTCTAGGGGCCGGTGAGATGGCTCAGTGGCATAAGCGCCTGCCTGGCAAGCGCGAGGGCCCGAGTTCGACTCCCGGAACCCACATACGAAAAAGGGGCCGGTGATAACGCTCAGTGGCACGGGCGCCTGCTGGCGCGCGAGGTCCTGAGGTCGACCCCCTGGTACCCACAGGAAAAAAAAAAAAAAAAGTCTAGCACGTGGGTGAGTTGTGTAAAAGTTTACTGCATCCTTAAAAAAAGATTCTTTTTAAGTATGAAATTTAGTCTATATCTCATGACAGACTCATCCTTACTAATTCAATTGTTCAAAATTTAATGTCTCTAATTCTTTCATCCTGACAGTTTGATCTCTTCAATTTCCAATGAAAATTTCTCGTGCACAGATTTCTCTAAAGTTCTGTCAGTTGGCTTGCTTTGTTTTGATGGGATATTGTTTGGCTGCAAATGATTTTATATTGAACAAACCCCTTACTCTATATGATACTTTCACCTAGGGTATAGCATCTGTGCTGAACATTTAACTCTATATACTTATTCCATCTAATTTTTATGTAGTCATACAATATTGTTACTGGAAAACAGACTTTCTTTAGAAATTACACAAAAAATGTCTTGAACATAAAAGAAAAGTTCAGACTCATTGTAGCTTCTAAAAGCTGAATATTTCACTCATCAAAGAACACTCTTAGTAAACTACAAAAGTAAGTCAAAGACTAGATAGGAAATAACTGCAATGTATATATTTATCTGTATTAACATATTGAAGTAGGCACATATATTGGCATAAACAAGCACACCCAAATAGAAAAACATATATGTACATATATATATAATAAAAACTTGCATTGGAAATATATTACCTTCAAAGCTATAAAATTTAATGATAGAGGGGGCCGGTGAGATGGCTCAGCGGCTTAAGCACCTGCCCGGCAAGCGCGAGGGCCTGAGTTCGACTCCCGGAACCCACATAAGAAAAAGGGGCCGGTGATATCGCTCAGCGGCACGGGCGCCTGCTGGCGCGCGAGGTCCTGAGGTCGACCCCCCGGTACCCACCAAAAAAAAAAAAAAAATTAATGATAGAAAGAGAAAAAATAATCCATTAAAAATGAGTAAAATGTTAAACATGAAAATGCAGAAATACATATATGACTACAAATGATCAATAAATATATAAAATGTAGTAAATAGTCATCACAGTTATAAAGATACACAAATTAAAACAATAAAAAACATAGTATTTCCAACCAGCTACAAGAACTGGAATTTAGTAGAATGCCAATAATGTATATTGGTTGGCATTTCCATGTATTGATAGTGCTAGTCAGCATTTTTTAATGAAATCAAATATCTTTATTCTATAATCTGTACATCTGTGCTTGGTATTTACCCCAGAGAAATAAACCTTATTATGTTCACAGAAAGACAGGCAAAAATATTTGAAGAAACTTTATAAATAATAATCAAAGTATTTAAATACTACAAGTGCACATCCACAGAAGACTATGGAATATTACTTGACCCTTAAAAGGAGGAATTTAGTAAGGCTGGAAATAGTACAATGGCTGTATATACTTCAAAAGAAGAAACGGGGGAAAAAGTTTGTAATGGTTGAAATGAGAAAATTGGCTGCCAGCAATGGGTAGTGGAGATTGATTAGAATTATCCATAAGGAGGGAAGCTTAAGATCCAGAAAATTTTCTACCTCTTAATGAGGACTTTGGGTAGCTGAGCGTAGATATTTACAAAAACTCATCCAACTGTACACTTAAGATCTATACATTTCACAGTGTGTAGATGCAAATAGATATTAAAAATATGTAAAATGTGGAGGAAGTATTCACGAGGCCACTTATATAAAACAAGATGATTTCTCAAATGCATGAAAGCTAACTACTCCATTATCAGCAATCTAATATAAGAACAAAGGACAAGATTTAATTATACTTTACTTCAAAATCTCTTTGACAGTTTAAAGCCCCCAAAGTCAACAAGACATGACAGCCATTATTATTAATAGTAGACACTGTTTTGAACATCTTATCATAAAACAATAAAACGAGATACACATGTTGTCACACATATCTAATCATAGAATTTGAAAGACTGAGGCAGGAGGATCACCATGAATTTGAGGCCAGGATGGGCTACCTGAAATACATAGTGAGACCCTATCACAGATAAATAAGTAAACAGATAGACAGACAGATAATACAAGAAAGAAATTAATATATATTACTATCATTTTTTGATTAATTGATTATATTTAAATGATATGATTATCCTCCTAGAAAAAACAAATAAAAAATAATAGCCATTGAAAAAAATTCAACAATACCATAAATAAATAGAAGAAAAGGCAATTTTAAATACGTTTTGTCTAAACAGTTTTAAAATATGATGAAAATAACATTTTACCCTATGGCAGCAGAAATAAAATACATTGAAAAATAAATTTCCTAAGACTGTCCTTATGTGTATGGAAAGCTTAAAAATACAAATTTGTGCTTCACAGCATAAAAAAACAAAATGAATGACGGACACATACTATCTCTCAAATAATTTATTAATTTAATTCCAATCAAAAGTCACACTTAATAGGAATTTGATAAATCTATTTTAAGTTGCTATGGAAGAAAAATTAGGCTCAAATTTTCTCCTAAGGAAGAAATTGATCGAGAAATACTAAGTTACAATTACATAGGAAGGATACCTGCTGTTGTTCTGTTGCACAGAAAGCTAGTTACATTTACCATGTTGTATTGAATATTCGTAAAAAGGTAGAAGAGAGATGTTTTAACATTATCACGAGAGAGCGATAAAGTGATGGGGATGTCCGACACCTTGATCTCATCTTTGCACATTGTGTACGTGCACGTCAACATCACACTCTACCCCACGAACACATACAGTTAATATGTGTCGATTAAAATTTAACAAAAAATGAATAATTTGGGGGCAAAGTCTGTGAGCAGAATTTGAAACTCATAGTGAAGCAATACCCATCAACAAAAAATATTTCAGTCTCAAGAATAGAAATTTTACAAAGAAACATGAATTGAGACCACAGAAATCTCACATTTCTTCTTCTTTTTTTTTATGTGGGTACTGGGAGTCGACCTCAGGACCTCGCCCTTGCCAGCAAGTGCTTGTGCCGCTGAGCTATCTCACTGGCCCTCACATTTCTTGTATACAATATTTGCAATTTAAATCATAGAAGAACTGCTCCTTCAGTAGAATGTGCTGGAATAATTCTTTGAGTGTTCACAAACATTAAATTAGATCTCTACTTGAACATAGACTTTTATGAAATTTATTGCCTACATATACATGACATTTCATGTTATATATTTTATATTATATAATAAATATATAGTCACATATCTATGCCATGCTAAATTCATAGGTCAGGAAATAATATTTAACATAATCTTACTACAAACTCTTACTCTTGTTACATCCCTAATTTGACCCAAAACAATATTTTTTTCAACATCTAAGTGAAGCTATGCCTTAATTAGTTAATGAATCAATGTTCAGAGCTTGTGTTATACATCTGTATACCATTTACTTATTGATGAAAAGTAAACACCTCATTTATTCACTCTCTCATCTGATTCACTAGCCAGTAGCCATTTGTTTGACAAATTGAGCAGCAGTTTATGTTTAATGATTTACTGCAAAAAAAAAAAAAAATCATTTCCCTAAAGGAGTTTGTGTATTACTTTGAGAGAGGACAGAAAAACGATGCAGCAAAGATTATTTTAAAAATAACTATATAAAAGATGTTATATTTTAGGTAATCATAAGCACACACATTAAGTAGAGTGTATTGAATAGGGTGGATAGAAGTTGCAATTTTATTTTATTTTATTTTTATGTGGGTTCCAAGAATCGAACTCAGGACCTCGCGCTTGCCAGGCAGGCGCTTATGCCGCTGAGCCATATCACTGGCCTTGCAATTTTAAATACAGACATAAAGAATGTCTCAATGTATTAACCTTACAATTGCTTACTATTTGGTAGATACTGTTCTGAGCTCCATAGATAGATAGATGTAGGGAGAGAAAGATGCAGAAGTCTCTCTCTCTCTCTCTCTCTCTCTCTCTCTCTCTCTCTCAGTGTCTCTCTCTTTCCCTCCCTCCCTTCTTCCCTCTGTTAAATCAACAACATCCATCGATTTCCTATGCAGTAGAGTTGATCTTATGGCTTGTTTTTTTGGTCCCAGCCTCCACTGAAGAATCAATTTTAATCTGGAATATCACTCACAGGGCATATTCTTCAACAACCCCCCTCATCGGATGTATGAGTATTTATTCTAAAGTATAATGATCTGTCATTAATATCACACAGTATCATTTGCTTTCATCTTGATTGCTTCATGCCTAAAGTTGCATATGGAGCTCTGATGATTCTGCTGACAATACAAAGAACTCTAATGATTGAGGGAGCCATACCTGGCCACCCTTATAAGTGGGAAATTTTCCAGGTGGACCACACACCTAAAACCTCACACTTGTTGTTTTATATCCCTCTACCTCTGACACAGCCAAAACTCACAACCATACCATGCTGGCTAGTAGAGCTTCAGGACTGTACTCCACAGTCAACAAGTTTATTTCACGTTCTCCTTTGTATTAGAAATCAGGTCCATTTCTTTAAGTGAAACCTTTGTAGTCTTCATGGACTTGTTTAATATTCACCTGGTAGAATAGTGGACAGAAAAGTCAAAACGGTGGTGTTCGGAAAATCTCTAGCTGTTGGACTGTGCTGGTCTGCAGAGTCATGCATTGAAAAGAGTTTCAGAGGACGCATTTGTATGTTGCATGGTCCTTCTAATGCTCTAGAGGGTGCACAGGAAGAAAAAGAGTTAATACACAGTGACAGCACACTTCCAGGGAAACTAGCCTTTTGCTCCATCAAGCTCCCTGATCCAGCATGTACCGAGTGACTGTAACATTCTACACAGGCTAAGCAACACATAAAAGCAAATAGTAAGTGTGCCTTCGATGGTCTTCCCAAAGCCTGAAGACTCTTTCCTCAGAGTTGAGGTGCACAGGTGTCCTTATTGCAAGCCTGAAGGGCCTACTGTCAGAATCAAAGCAGTGGACACGTCAAATTGGCTCCTTTAATGTGCAATTATCAACAAAATTCAAGTGCTGACGTGAGAGAAACAGAGGGCCTCAGGACTGACTCCTATTTGGAGAAATATTCCCAAGTTCATCACAGTGCAGAGGAAATTGCCAAATTCATTAAGTAGAGACACAGTAATCAGAGCTTCTTAAATATTAATGTGCACTGAACTTCCTGGAATACTTGTGTTAATGAGCATTCCGATTCAGCAGGTCTGGAGTGGGAGCTGAGGGTCCTCATTTCTAAGAAGCTCTTTGGTGGTGGTAACTATCTGCTGGCCGTGGCACCACACTTGAAGTAGCCTGAAGATGCTAAGTCACTGCACTTGGTGGAGTCCGCAGACATAGGTGGACAGATGGCAAAGCAAACGCCAAGGTGCCTGAGGGCTTTGAAATAATCCAATATCAAGGTTCTCCCAAATCAAGAATCACTGAGGTCTTCATTGTCAATAATACTGGGGTGGTGGCACCGAATTACTGCAAAACTCCTTCAGCTTTATTGTGCATTTCAAGGTCAAAATATTATTGTGAAACCATTAGACCTTTTTTTCTGTATTCGAAGGAAAATCACCTAAAGACAGGTTAAATACATAAAAAATATAATGTGATGGTTTGATGGTTTGATCTCTCTCTCTCTTTCTCTGTCTGTCTCTCTCTCTCTTTCTCTCTCTCTCTCCCCCTCCCTCTCTCTCTCTCCCTCTTGCTCTCTAGTTTGGGGATTTTAGAAAGCACCCACATTCCTTGGTTATTCCCTAACCTTGTAAATCCAGCCATAATTTTTCTTCCACCTATAATTCTATTATCACATAAAGAGATGTGACTGATAATCATGAAGCTGCCTCACTTGTTAATTCAGAACCAAGAATATGGTACAGCTGGAAATTGCCTGGCAGAAACAGAAAATGTAGTTTTCCCAATGAAGACTAAGGGTATTGTTTCTGTTTGTTTCAGGATGTTGGCAAACCACACACAAAACAAAAGAAGCACTGGAATTCTCATTTTGAGAGTGCTTATATGCAATAGATATAAAATATGAAGCTGCTGCTTTGCTTGTGTTAGTCCTGAGTGGTTTGCAGGACACATAAAAAGAATTTAAAAAACTCTTTTATGGCATAAGCATGATCCTTGTCTAAGGATTACCTACAACCCCTTTCACCACATCAAAAAGCGCAGCTATTTTCAACTTCAGTAGGAAGAATAGGGTCAAGACAAGCGCTTCTAAGAAGCCAGTGCTGGACCATAATCCAGCAAAGGAGAACCCAGTAGGACTCAGAGAAAGACAGTGATGAAAAGTTGGTAAAACTAGGTTTCCAAGAATCAGGACATTTAAACATATTAGCTCTCTCAACACTTCTTTAAATTCCATGCTACTTCTGCAAAGGCAAGAAACTGCTTAGAAACTCTGTGATTTTACTTTTTAGCAAAGATAAAGAAGTTATGCGTCATAGATGTATAAGGTATGCATATCTTTTCCTGTATCTCTCATTCCTCTCTCCTTGGGAGGGGATAGATTTTGACCTGGAAATAAATTGAAGACAAGAAGACAAAATTGATTCTTTCAAAGTTCCCTGAAACTTAAAAAAATAGAAATCATTTTTTAACTCTAAAAATTTAAAATAGCAAGTAAAACTGATACAGTGAAAATACATCACATCAGAAGTTAGAAAGCAAGTTACTTGATCTTTTTATCTTTTCACTACTGGGTAAGTATTTATGTTTGCAGATATTCATGATAGTAATAAATCTTGGTATGTCGGTACATCTCAGTAATACTTTTAAAAATATAGGCATAAGAATATTGCAGAGAGTCCAAGAATTAGTTAGGTTGGATGGATGAAAGGAGAAATGGTAGGAAACAAGAGCTAGATTTTTTGGAAATATTGAAGGAGATCTTGGGAAGAGGGAAAAGAAGAGGTAAGGGAGCAAAGCTGATCAAAAGTAATCAAGGCCCAGCGAGATAGCTGAGAGGCATAAGTGCCTGCCTGGCAAGCGCGAGGTCCTGAGTTCAACTCCCGGAACCCACATAAAGGAAAAAAAAGGCCAGTGATATCACTCAGCAGCACAAGCGCCTGCTGGCGCACGAGGTCCTGAGGTTGACTCCCAGTACCCACATAAAAAAAAAAAATGATCAAGATAGTATATATTATATATAGCATATATTGTATATCCTAATTCTCCAAAATAAATGCAATTATTAGGTATCACAAAGTAACTAAAATAAAGTTGGATGGATGGCTAGATAAATAGATGATTGATGATAGATGATAGCTTCATAGATAAAAGATAGACTATAGATAGATGATAGAATAGAGTAAAATTAGAATAGAATAGAATAGAATAGAATAGAATAGAATAGAAAATAGAATAGAATAGAAAGTGGAAACATGGGCAGAGAGATAGATACATGAAGGATATACATGAGATATGAGAGATAAATACACCAATAGATTTATCATGGATGGAAAGATAGATGAGCAATGGACAGATAGATGATAGATTTGATAGATAATGAAAACATGGGCAGAGAGACATAGATCATGGTTGGACAGATACATATGAGAGTTAGAAACATGCCCACATAGATATGAAAGAGGGAGAGAGAGAGACATCAGAACCTGCCACTACAAAATATATCACTTTGCATAAGATTTCTTTTGATCCAAAGCCATTCGATGCAGGAGGAAATATAGGCCTGTCCCTTTTCCACCTAAAACCAGGGCATGGATCTCCTTTTGTACAGATAATATAAATATCCATTTGTAAAGGGGTTCCCCTCCTCTGTGGCAGGCTTATGATCTGCATGATAAACTTCATGAAATGGAACAAATGGTCCTAGGCACCTTCCCACAGTTACTGCCCCACCGTGTCCCAAACTCCTTTTTCATCTCGTCACTTCTACACGAGGCATTGCTTCTTGTTAAAATAGGAAAAGGATCTAGGGATGAAGCCTTGAAGAGAAAGAAGAGAAAGGGACATAACAATTCCCAACAATGAACGTCTCATTATATATTGCAAACCTGTACTAATACACAGTGAAATGGAATATAAACCCTAGGGCCAAACTACTTCTTTAGTCTTTCACACATATTCCACAAAGCTTTCATGTTCTTAAAACATTAATATTCATAAAGACACATACGCCTTTGCCTTTTTAAATGTCTTTTGTACATTGAATTCACAAGCCTCTGTGGCAATACAGAAGAGGATAGACAATCTTTTTTTCTATCTCAGTGGATGTTAGATAGATGATGGACAGAAAATAACAAATGACTGATAAAGGGTAGATGGATGGATGGATGGTTGGCAAATACATATATAAAGACTGGTAAATCAGCAATATTTGAAAGTTGACTCTTGTGCAGAGGGTTATTTAGAAACCTAAATAAGGGGGCCGGTGAGATGGCTCAGCGGCGTAAGCGCCTGCCTGGCAAGTGCGAGGGCCCATGTTCGACTCCTGGAACCCACATACGAAAAAAGGGCCGGTGATATCGCTCAGCGGCACGGGCGCCTGCTGGCGCGTGAGGTCCCGAGGTCGACCCTCGGTACCCGCAAAAAAAAAAAAAAGAAAAGAAACCTAAATAAAATGATATCTATCAACTTCTATTATGTGCCACATAAATTTTACTAGTTTGTAATATGGTTTGTATTATAAAATCTGAATGAATATCTACATGTATTGAAACACTTTTTTTTTTTTTTTTTGGTAGAAAATTTTGTCCAGTGAATACAGCAAAAAAAAGCATTGGGAAGTGAAGCCGTGCTCCTATTGTTTTTGTTACTCAGCTATAAATATCACACTGTGGAAGCCACTGTGACCTCCTCTTAGCTTGATAAAAGTAAAGGTTGCCCACTGCGCCTTCAGCAGGTTCTTAGATTCCAGCTGCAATCACCTTCAAAAATACTCTTAGCTCAAGCAACTTGACATCTCTAAAACCCTTATTTCAAGCACAAGTGGGGTCACAGCAGATGCAAAGCTTATCTGTTGTGACTGTCATCGGAATAAAACCCAACAGGGATAAATCCTTGGACCAGAAATTAAAAATATGCGGGATCTTGTTCTCTTTGATGTCTACCACAATCCAACCATGACTGGGGAAATTTCTAGGCTTTCTATCTGTCTTCTCCAGTCCAAAAGTTGCTACCTTGTCACCACTGTGAATTGTGACATAATGAATGGAACAAGATGAAATTATAGAGTGTTCTGTGACAAAAGAAAGTTTGTTAGCCTGGGGATGATGGTAGTACTCTGTTGCTACTACCTGAATCAGCCCCATGTCATGATCTCACTATGGAGCATGTCCTTCCTTCCCAGGGCTCTCTCCAAGGGGAAATTCACCCGTGACAGTTGGGGAGATGAGGTCCTGGGAAAAACAGACAAGTCGTGATTCTTCCATCATGATGCACATGAGGAAGTTCTGGTTGCTCTTGGCAATGGCCTCTGTCATAATGAGGCTGCTGCTATGGAAGGGGGAGGAAGGGAGAGGGCTGAGTGGTTGGACCAACATGTTCTGAGCCCTTGCCTACCCCTGCATTCGCATCAAACGAGTTCAAGATTTTTACTTTTAAACCAGTTTGAGTTGAGCTGTTTGCTATGTGTGGGACACACTTCCCAGTGGATGTTTATTATTAAAATACCTTTTTAGTCCAATCTCTCTATGAGCAAAATGGAAGGATTCAAAGGATAAGTAAAGCGGTTTCTCCTTTCTGGGATCCTACCATGTTGTTCTCTCTACGCAGATCGTTTGGAACTGTCAACTGTTCATCAGAAAAGTTCATCCTTTGAAACATAAATTGCAGAAGAGGAAAATTATCTTTATCCCTTATTGAACCACAGTTGTACATGCTAGTTTATGTCGCATGTAGTTAACGCTCAAATATCCGGTGTGCTTTTCCAAGTATCTTTTCAGAAATAGTTTTCGTTTCTATGTTTGTTTGTTCATCTCGAGGCAAGAGAGGCTAACAAAGAATAAAAAGATGTCATCAAAGGATCAACCTGAATAGCTATCTATGATGTATTTTTAATGAAATAAATTATAAATATAGGATAAATGTAGGATGCCATCTTTTCAATGTAGGCATCATGAACAGAGATAGGAATTTGTAATATTCATGCATACAAATATGCACTTCTACATATTTACATTTGCCTTTTATATTTATTATTATTTTTTTTAGCCACGCTAGATATCAAACACAAGACCTACAACTGAGCTACATCTCTAGCCTTTTTGTTTGCTTTATTTCCCATTACCATTTTAAAAATTTGTTGAAATTTATTATTGATACATGTTTGTATGTGTTTGGGAAGTAGAATGTAACATTTTGGTTCATATGTGCATTGGGTAATGATCAACTAGAGTAGTTAACTTACCCACCACTTTAAACTTTTATCATTTTTTATGGTGATTGCATTCAAATTTCTTTCTTGTACTTTGAGACATATAATGCATTATTTTTAATTATATTTATGTTCTTATGCCATAGAACTCCAGAACTTATTCTTCCTATCAAAAAATTTCCTTTTAATACACAGAAAAACAAAATGATATGTTGAAGGATTATCTGGCCATAAAACTTGAGGGTTTAAACAAACTTGTATCATTTGATGTTTATTTCCACCACAGAGACATATTCAAATTTCCAATAGCGTCTTCCAAATTCTTGGTCTGTGCCCAAAAATAAAAATAATAAGTTTGAACACACTCAGAGAAGAAAATTATTTTTACTAGACAAACAAGAACATAATTGGGCCGGTGAGATGGCTCAGTGGCATAAGCGCCTGCCTTGCAAGCGTGAAGGCCCGAGTTCGACTCCCGGAGCCCACATACGAAAAAGGGGCCGGTGATATCGCTCAGCGGCACGGGTGCCTGTTGGCGCGTGAGGTCCTGAGGTCGACCCCCCGGTACCCACAAAAAAAAAAAGAACATAATTAACTGGGTAAGTATGATGTCAAATTAATAGATCTCATGATATTTTTGTCTACTCTTTTTTTTTTTTTAAGGAATCATCATATTTGTGCCTCTCTATTATCCCTGAACATAAATTACGGTTCCATAATTCTTTCCAGATCTGTTCAACTTTGTTTTACCTTTCCAGTCTCGCAAGAGTTCTGCAAAATCAACTACAGATCCAGAACCTTCACTAAAAAACAGAGTGTTCATTACAAACCTATTGATTGGTTTGCCACAATCATCATGCTGCTAATTGTACAGATTTGGCAAATTCTGCAGAGCTATATTTTATGGATCCGTCAGAAGAGGCATGCTTTTTTTGCAGATAAATATAAGTTTTATCACAAATTTAATTTGAAAACATCCCTGCAAGCAAGCATGAAAAATGGATGCAAATTTCATAAGTAATGGATTTAGGGCCTGAGGGGGAAGCTTTTATCCCTACCTTCTTTGCCCCTGAACAGATACTTCATAAGGTTGACCCTTTATAAATCCCTGAAAGGAAGTTTCTATTAATGTTTAACAATTAGTCATATTTGCAAACTTGTTCTTTATGCCATTTGGAGTTACACATTTTCTTTTTTTAAATTTACATATGTGGATATAGAAACTAATTTTATAAAACGTTTTACAATTAGAATTCTAGAGCACATAGAAAGAAGGGGAAGTTTTAAAAATATGGCTTGGGTCACTCCTACCATATTTTTTAATATTGGAAAGGATGTTTCAGCATGCTGTGTTCGTTGTCCACTGTTCCTGCCTCAGGGGTACGGAGGAGCGCCTTGAAAACATCCCTACAATTCCAGCATCCGCTTCCCTTCCTCCTCGCCGAACCACCTCCTAAATCAGTTTTTCCACTTCATTTTTCTGAAGGCTACTTCATTAAGCGATGCATGCTGATGTGCTGAAAATGTAGTGACAACTGCAACATAGAGAGCCGGATATTGTAAGAGGGAATTTTTTGACCATGCAAAGAAATTGAATTTGAACCAGTCTGGCTACATTGACTCATGTGATCATTGTTAATATCACAACATGTACAGCAGCTCAGGAAGGGAATCCCAAACTCTACGTAAAGGGAAGTATTTATCGGGTTCTCCAGAGAGACAGCAACTCTAAGAGGGGTGGATGAGCAGACATGATAGATGATAGAAAGTTATAGAGAAGAATACATGGCTGGATACTTGGATGGGTAGACAGACACACAGATACATAGGAAAAGAGGTGATACAGGAGAAAATACATGATACATGGTAGGGATGTTAGAGAGGGACGTAGATAGAAGATGGATAGATGATAGAAAAGTAGACAGATATCATAGATTCGATAAATGGATGACTGATGGATACATAGAGTAGATGATGGATGGCTGATAAAAATAGATGTTAGACAAATAAATTCATTAATAGATAATAGTTAAATAATAGATATATAGATGATATATGAATAGATCAATGGCAGAGATAAATGATAGAATAGCTGATAGAGGATAAAATTAAAAATACATAGATATAAATAGAAGGTTGATACACAGATATAGGTACTTGGATAGACTGATGATAGATGAAAGAATAGATGGATATATTTATGATAGAATAGGCAGATGAAGGTGCCATGCTTTATATTGAGAATGTCTCCATAGGCCCTGTGCCTTCATAGATGGCATTTTGGGGAGGTGCTTGAATCATGAGGACGTTATTGCTGACTTGTTAGAAAGAAGAGTGCGGTTAGAGGTGGATCACTGGGGGCATTCCCCAGAAGTGTATATCTTCTCCCCAGCCCCTCCTTCCTCTCTCTGCTTCCTAGCCACCATGATATGAGCAGTTCTTTTTCACGAGACCCGTCCACCATGCTTTCCTGCCATGGAGCCCGCCAGCTATGGACTACAAGTGTGAGCCAAAGCTAGCTGTACTTCCTGTAAGTCATGGGTGTTGGGTATTGTATCCCAGTGTGGAGAAAATGACTAAGACAGATGGATCAGTACATACATGCATATGTATATAGAGATTTATATGAGGGGATTTAGCGGGGGAATTGGCTCATAATTAAGCAGGCTGAGAAATCCTGTGACATGTGACCTGCATGTCACAGAGAAACCCAGGGACTACACAGCATGCCTGAGTCCAAGTCTGTGAGCTTGAGATCTAGGAAACCGATATCATATCTAACCAGAGGCATGATGGCACTGAAAAGAATTTACATAAATACGCCATATGAAATAACCCACCATTCATGGGCCTCATATGTGTACCTATTAACCTGCGCATAGTATACTCTTTCTGTTTTTCTTGCCACTTCTTTCTAAAAGTACTGTCTTTTGTCTGAACAGTGTAAAGATTTCCGATCCCACATGTTCCTGTTTTTGTTTTTTTCTGTTTTGTTTTAGTAGAGGTGGTGGGTTACTTTTTTTTATGAAGCCCCCTCCTACCTTGTAAATATTAACATCAAGTAAAAGGTATATGCTTTGCTTTTCATAAGCTGCGTTTTGCTAGTTTATTTTGTAGGCACAAGGAAAAAAACTAAAAATGTTGAGGGGATATTTTGTTCCTACTACACAGAGCACTAAATGATGCCAGGCAATGCAAGCTACAGGACTCGGCACAAAGGATGGGTTACAACAAATGGACGGGAGGCCCAGCTACAGACACGATCTGAGAGTTGCAGGGAAGTTGGCTCTTTAATTTTACAACTTCATAGCAACCTGGAAAAACACCCTTCTCATTTCCACAATTCATATAGTACCTTCCACAGTTGAGTGCAGCTTTACAATTTCAATTCATTTTTTATTCTCTCTTCTTTATTTTCCTTACAATATATTTGTGATAAATAAAGATTGCATTCATCTTCAGGAATCGGTACATACACATAGCACATCTTGATCCTTTTAACTTTCCCTTCCTTCCCCACCCTCCTGTCCCCCCTATCCTCAGACCCCCTTCCCACCTTCATAAAGTCTATCCCCTGTTTTCTATCACCTCCCTTATTTTCTCTTTAAATTATTTATACTTTGTTTTTCTCACAGAAGAGAAACTGCAATGTTTAACCTTCTTTCATGTTTGACTTATTTCACTTAGCATTACTCCCACCATTAAAGCCAAAAAATATCATGGGATATGGTGCAACCAGGACTGGATTTCCCAGAAAAATATACGCCCCACCCCCTCCCACAAACAAGTTGCTTTCCTAAAATAGTTTAGAAACGCATTCAAGTGCCAAGCAGGGAGAGATGCCTTCAGAAATAATGGCCTGTTTGTTTCTACATCCCTGAATGGAGCCATCTTTCTGTCATACTCACGGAAAGAATTCTGAAATGCCAGCTGCTTGTGGTAGCCCTAGAATGTGACTTGCCACTCTGGAAGGGCAGGACTAGATTCTGCAGCCTAGGGTAAAGGTCTGGGTGACCACTTCTTGCATCCCTCATCTGTAAACCCAAAGCCATCTTGTATCTCAGAAGTGCAGAGGGGAGTACATAATATGTGCAGTTCTTGGAAGCTTTGAAACAAGTGTATTGCATGCAAAAATGAGCTGCATTTTGAAAGTAGCCTGTTGGTGATTCACTTCACATCAGCTAGCTTGCTGATCAATGAGAGAGAATGTTAAGTCTTTCTCGTGATGATTTACTTTTTCATCAAATGACTTTTGCAAGTAAATAGTTTATTACCTCTGTGGCTGTCATGCTTTTTGTCATGGTCAAGGTCTCTATGACCAGGACTCCCAGACAAGAGTCAGAGGACAAACAGAGGGCAGAATCAAGAAGTTGGGGCCAGGGTCTAGCCAGGCAATACCTGGTCTGTCCGAAGGCATGGCCTGAAAACTGCTGTCCTTCTGGTGTCCCTGATAAATTATGATGGAATGGCAGGAAAGGGCTGAAAGCAATGCACTCCTTCTAACGTGTAGCAGAGACTGCAGGACAAAGGCTGCCCCAAGTTCAACCAGGTCTCCAATGCACTCATGGAGATGGATAGATACAGTGCTGGGTGGACAGATGAGGGATGGTTGGCTGGATGGTGGACGGGTGGAAGGAGGGATGATGATGGATGAATGATGGATGGAAGGGTAGATGAATGCATGGATAGATGGATGGAAGGGTGGATGGGTGGATGGATGGATGATGGATGCATGCCTGCATGGATGGATGGATGGTTGCATACATGCATGGATGGATGGATGGGTGGGTGGATGGATGATGATGGATGATGTATAGATAGATGGAACGGATGGGTGGATGGAGGGATGATGATGGATGGATGATGGATGCATGCATGCATGCATAGATGATGGATAAACAGATAGATGACAGATGACATATAGATAATTAATAGATGATTGAAGGAGAGATGATAGAGATAAACTGATAGACAATAGAAATGATAAATGACCGATGGATACAAGAATAATGGATAAATAAATGATTTGGAAAAAGATGAGAAAGACAATGTAGAAAGATGAATAGACAATAAAGGAAAGATAACAGATGAAAGATAATAGTTAACTAGATAGGTACACAGATGGTATGATAAAAATATATGTGATAAATGGATACATAGGCAGATGGATGGATGGATGGATGGATGGATGGATATATACATGCATACAGTGGTACCTTGGTTCATGAACTTAATTCATTGCACAATTCTAGTGAAGATAGTCATGTTTGCATTTGCGAGGGGAAGAAGGCTGTGGTCCTGTTCATCACCTGATGCAGAGTTTGCAAACTGGAAGTGAAATTCTACTAAACGCTTCTGTTTGTGAACTGAATTTTTTGCGAACAGAGGCATTCGTGAACCGAAGCATTAGTGTACATAGATACATAAATAGATACATAAATCTACAGGTAGATAGAAGTTTGAGACAGATATATGAGAAAGATAAACAAATAGATTTGACTCATGATATATAGAAAACGATAGATGATAGAATGATCTAGCTAACAGATGATAGAACTTTAGCTACAAGGATAGATAGATGACACAGGTAAATAGATGATAGATGATGAGAGTCCATAGACACGTAGATAGATGCATATACACATCCATACATAGACGGGCACTGACAGACAGGACACACTTGCAAGCATGACCCTGGATATTGAATGTGGTCTGCAAACTCCGGTAGACCAGCCCAGCTGATCGGGGTAGAAAATCTGCTAGGAGCTCATCCCTGCGAAGCTTTACACCCAGCCTGCTGGACTCATCCTCTTATAAGATTAGGATTAAAGAATGTCACTTTCCTCCTTGACTACCTGCTAAACCTGTACTGCTGGGGAAGTAAAACCTGGGATTCTCAGCACAGCAGACACCATTTCCCACAGTCTGATTTGCAAGACACATCGCATGCGCTATCGTGCGGCTTCCCTGGGACCTGCAATCCAGTCTCACCTTCCCTGGATTCTTGCTTCCCTTGAAGCATCGTACACTTCTGGAACCTCTTACTTACACTCCAGTCTCAAATGCTTTTTGCTCACCTTCTCTTCTCTTTCTGCAGATTCAGTTTATCCATCGAAGCCCAGCTCATGGCCCATTCCTTTGGAAAGTCTTTCTTGATGCCACAGAAAAGGAATCCCTGGGTCATCAAGTGTTGCAAATAAAACATTGGACTTAGTAGAAGTGTCCTTCCAGCCCCCCAGCTCTACCTGACATTAGTCAGTGGCCCCGCCTTCCCTTCTACTGAGCATGCCCAGTGCTTCCCTCCTCAGTGACTTTTGAGAAATGTCATTGGAGCGCATTGGATGATCTCCGAATGGGTCCTTACGATTATGTCGTTTTAGGGTCAGACCTAGCAGGGATATATTTCCATTATCTAAAACACAGTTCACCTTCACAGCAAGGCTTAGATATATTTTGTTTGTAAAATCCTTATTTTCTCACAGGCATGGTAACAATCAGAGAAACTAGATGTTCTCGTTTTTTCGTTTTCGTTTTCGTTTTTCCTGTACTAAAAATCAAACTGATGGATGCTCTGCCACTGAATTAAATCCCTAACCCCTTTCATGTCATTGTTCAGGATTTCTTTTTGTGGTAGTGGAGATGAAACACAGGGCCTTCACACTGAGCTACATTCCTAGCCTTTTCTTTATTTATTTTTTTTCTTTAATTTTGAGACACTGTGTCACTAAGTCACTAAGTTGCCTGGGACTTTAAATCCTCCTGCATCAGCCTCTTGAATAGCTTCTATTCCAGGCATGTGTCGTAACACCTGGCTAAATGAGGTACTTTTTAAAGACGAAGTTGAGAGTCTGAGGAACACTAAACAGATCTGCTTGGGCGACCACAACCTTCAGTGCACGTTGAAGATAAGATCATTGGTATCACGTGACCCATCCAAGATGTATCTAGCTCCAGGTGCAAGCAAATATCATTCCGAAAAGGGATGGTTCACTCTCACCTACGCACTAATCAACTGCTCAGTGCAACACTGCAAATTACTTAAAATTATAATTGCGGGCCAGTGTGGGTGTAGCTCAGGGATAGAGCACTTGCCTATCATGCGCCGGACCCTGGGTTCAACCCCCGCCCCCAGCACCAAAAACAAGGAAATAAAATAAGTAAAATCAGAGCTGAGTTATACTTTACAGCACCACTCCATCTCCAGGGTAAAATATAAGCAATTCTCAAAAGCAACTCTCATTCATTGTGAATTGAACACACTCCTGTTATGTCTCAAGACACACGCCTCTAAATCGACAGCTTGTTCCCGTCGGTCCACATCTAGCAGAGGCTGTTGGTATCGAACGTTCAAGGAGGGACACTCTGGTGGTGTTGATATGATTAAATGCAACAAAATAAACTAATCTCACCATATGTTGGCTGCGGTGGATACTGCACATGCTGCCATCACTGTGGTTAGCAGGAAAATACTCATTCTCCTCCCTCCCCCAGCCCAGGGGGAGACCACGTGACTGTGAACAAAAAGTCATGCTGTCTTCGTTTCTTTGTAAGTATTTTAACCATCTCATTTCCTCTGAAGTCAGCCAATGAGTGTTAACGCACACCCTTTCCGTTTTTATTCTCTCTCTGTGGGCAAAGCCCACCAGTCGAGAACGTCTTCACTCGAAATCTTTTCCAAGCACACAGCTTGTCCATTGCAGATGGAGTCCCACGGAGAAAAGAAAAAAAAAAAAATTACAAATCTGTGCTGTGTGTGTGAATGGGTTTGATTCCACTGGTCAAGTGATCATGTTATGTTTTTGTTAATTTTTCTCTTCTTTTCTTTTCTTTTGCAGTGCTGGGGAATGGACCCGAAAGCTTCACGCAATCTAGGTAAGAACTCTATCACAAATCTACATCCCCACTTACAAAAGAAATTTTTTTTGGACTAGCCCAACTAAGAAGAAACGTCACTTTGAGGACTGAGGAAGAGACGTGAGTTCTATCTATGTAGTCAATGCTGGGTCCACATGGGATAAAACAGCCTTTCCTCCATCTGATTCATCACAACTGCTCATGGCTTTCCCTCTGTTCTCCAAACACCTGTGAGTATTGTTTTTCCACCACGAGTCTGCTTGGCAGACCTGGGGATTTTGCACTCAGACACAGCAAAAGTTCTGTTTTCCCATCAGATGCTCTGCTCTCACTCCCATAGGCTGGATGAGCCACTAGGCGCTTCTCTCCTGGTGACGCAGCCAGAGTCCACGCTACTCCTCATGCTCAGAGAATAGCTGTGTGGCTCCTATTGGTGCGAGGCTGAAAAGCCAAGCTTAGTATGCTTGGGGTGGCAGTGTGCCAGGTCTTACAGATAGCACTTAGGAAATAGTACTTTAGAATATATAAGTCATTACAGGTTAAATTTGAGCACTGATAAGGTGCCTTGGACAATGGCCCCCTCAGAGGAGAAAGCCCAAGACTCAAGAGAAATTGATGTCTCACACTGGTAATTCTTTTTTTTTTTTTAAGAAAAGAAAAAATAAAATAAAATAAAACAAAAAAGAACAAAATTTCAAAACAACATAATAGGAGGGTAACAATGGTTAATACATTGTGTATTGTTATCTTTAAACTAGTTACTCAGGGTACAAGATATCAGCATTCAATTGTCTAAACATTACTGGCATAAACCTTTCTTTTCAATGAACTAAGTAAAATTAGTAGTGTATCATTCTTAACCATCTTATATATAAATACAATTTTTTTTCTGTTCCCTTTCTTCTTTTCCCCATTCCCCCATCCCAGACTCTCTTTCCTTTTGACCAGTTTCTTTCTGATTCATCATATCTATTGTACATTCGGATCTTATTTACTCTTTCAGTTTCTCACACTAGGGAGACAATACGATGTTTGCACATTTGCGTCTGGTTAATTTCACTTATGAGTATTTTCTCGAGTTGCATCAATTTACCTATAAAAGTCTCCAGTTTATCCTTCTTATGGCTGAGTAGTACTCCATTGTATAAAAATACCACATCTTTTTTATCCATTCCTTGGTTGATGGGCATTTGGGTTGCTTCCAAGATCTGGCTATTACAAATTGTGCTGCTATAAACATGGGTGCACATATATCGCTGTAGTACGATGTTTTTAACTCTTCTGGGAAGATACCTAAAGGGGAATAGCTGGGTCAAATAGGACCTGCCATTCTAGTTTTTGAGGAATCTCCACACTGATTTCCACAGTGGTTGCACCAGTTGACACTCCCACCAACAGTGAAGAAGGGTTCCTTTTTCCCCACAGCCCCTCCAGCATTTTTTATTAGTTGATTTCTTGATAATAGCTATTCTTTCTGGGGTGAGATGGTATCTCAGGGTTGTTTTAATTTGCATCTCTCACATGACTAGTGATGTTGTACATTTTTTTGTATATTTATTTGCCATTTGTATTTCTTCATCTGAGAAATGTAACACTGGTAATTCTTGACAGGACCGTTGCAATCCTGATAACACTCAGAAGAGAATGCAAGTGCCGCTAGGTCCAGAATACTGATTTCATCTTTAGATCCCTGGTGACTTGCATAATGACAGGGCCCTGGACAATCACAACTTCAAGTGCAGGGTATTAGTGCTTTAGCTCTTTCTTTTCCAGTATGAGCTTAGTGGCTGGAAACAATCACTAATTCAAAAAGCTTACATTTAATTGTATCTTCCAGAACAGATCTTGCTCTGTTTCTGTCTTTTCTTCTCTTTCCTCCTCCTCTTCCACCACCTCCTCCTCCTCCTTCTTCTTCTCCTCCTCCTCTGCCACCCTCCTTCCCCTTTCTCTTCCCCTCCTCCTCCTTCTTTGTCCTCTTCCCCCTCCTTTCTCTCTCCTCTCTCTCTTTCTCTCTCCCTTTCCTATCTTTTTCCTCTCTCTCTCTTCCCTCCTTTTCTTTCTCCCTCCCTGTACCCCTCTCTCCCTCTCTTTCAGCCCCGTCAAGTCAGGGTTGGGCTGCGCTCTGGTAGTCCACGGTGAGGGTCTCTTGGAAACATGCTGTCCAGGGAAGTATGCAGTGAAGAAATCTCAAACACAAGAAAGAGACTCAACAGGGAGCAAGTCTCTTTCAAATTAATATTACAGCAGGGTCTCAAATGGTTTATAATTTTAAGTAAACCAGAATATGTGTTTGTGTTATAGAAAATGCAAAAAGTATAGATCATCTAGAATCAACCATTGAGAGATAGCCAAGGAAAAGTTTAGATCAAGTGGGGGGAGGGGCTATGAGTAGATATAGGGGGCTGGAGGATAGCTCAGTGGTAAAATGCTTACCTAGTATCTGCAAGGCCCTGGGTTAATTCCCTGCATTGCACTACAGGTAGTGATATAGGTAAAGATGTATAAATAAAAATGTGTCTTTCTTATTTTGTATACATCTGTTGCTCACTCATGCGTTGCAAACCATATAAAACAAGAGCAGAACCGAGGACCTTTAGGAATTAAATATAAGTGAGTCTTTGAAATAAGCTTCAGTTATTTCTCTTTTTACACGTGACTATTACCATCAAGAAATAACATGCCTTAAATTGGTTGCCTAGTCCAGTTAATCTAGAGCCCTAAAACATATGTATGTGTGTGTGTGTATATATATATATGTGCTTACATATACATATATTTGTTCAAGTGGAATATAGGTGTGTATCATTATAGAAATATGTTTATATACATTTTTTACCAAAAGAATTTCATATTGATCACATTTGATTTTCTATTTAATGATAGACCAGGATCTTTTCACCCACTTCAATAAATATCCCCACATCATCTTTATAGATCACATGTTATTGCATTATGTGGCTAATGTTTTTATTTATGGAACCATTTATATTTCAGATATTTCTTAGTTTTACTAAATGAACCATCATCTAATGAAATTTGGCAACTGACTTCACTCCCAAAATAGTTTCCAGCAACATGGAAAGATGTCCCCTGTTATATAGAAATAGATAAATAGACGAACTATGATATTTGCTTCTTAGACTCTCTCAGACATTTTGAGTTTTGGCTGATTACATGTTTCTTTATAAGGCTTTGCTCATGGTATGTGTTCAACCAGTGATTGCTTAATGTATGAAATTATATAATTGCAGATAACTAGACTGAAAATAAAGCTAAATGAGTAAACATTTATGAGAGTATGAATAAATATTCTGAGGTGTAGAGGTACTGAGGACATAGGACAGAGGAGTTTCATTGCCAGTAAATCTCATACTGAAGCCGTAACTCATATAGGTTGCAAAAATGGGTCATTGGAAATGGGGAACAGGGATGAACAAGCTCCCCCTCCAAGTCCTGAGGAGCCCGCAGCCACCCAGCATCCCTCCATTCTGGGCCAAGGGCAAATCCCACTTGGAATGCAGGACAAGACAAGCTGAGCTGCCCATGGCAGGAAGTCCATGTGACAATCCAGCCTCCTAGTGCCCTGAGGTCATTTGCTCCCAGAGGAATAAAGAGCTCACAGCAAACTACATCAAATGCCTTGTTCTTTCTGATAGTTTAATAATCTGGTGATTGTCAAAATGAAATAGATACAGACACTCCAAAGCAGCAACCATGCACTTGTTAGCCTAAACTATTTTGTTAGCACGTAGATGTGCTGCTCAACAAAACATTGCCAGTTTGCTTCCATCACTGCCTTCAAAATCTCCAAAGAAAACACTGATTACATTCAGGGCAATGGTTGCACAGAAGCCAGTCATATGTCTGAACGTACCCAGAACAGTAAATCACCAACTAGCTTACGAAGACAGTCTGTTGGTAGCATTTACAGAAGCACCTGTTATTTACTGGACTGCCAATAAAAAGTGAAATGAACTGCTTGCAATAATATAGATGGTAGGCACCAATGTGTAGAGGCCAGAACTGACAGCTACGATGGATGGCATCCCAGGCACCAAGAGACGATGCAATTATATCCGACTCTCTAATTAGGCACTTGGAAGACATTGTCTATGTAAGGATAGGAAAACGTCCATAAACAGAACAAACTAGATGTGAACCATGTAATGGTATTGCACATGACCTTTGGCTTCTTTTCAAGTTTCTCAATGTGTAGATTTGCTTTCCCTTTACAATATAGACTCAGTGCTCTTATTTTAGTAGTAGTAGTAGCGATAGTCATAGGAGCAGTAATGGTAGTGTTTTGTGGCACTGGGGATAGAACTCTGGGTCTTGAGCATTGTAACAAGTGTCCTACCACGGAGCTATCTCTCCAGCCCTATAGTTTTTCCAAAGTAATCGTGAAGGATTGGTTCCACGACTGTTGCAGATATCAAAATTCGCAGATGCTTAAGTTCATTAGTTTAAATGTTTGATGGTTAAGCACGATTACGTCAAATTGATGAGCTTGGTAGCTGCCTGGGGGATTGGTGTAGCACACTATTGGCTGTGTTGGGTTGGGGCATGGGATCATGGCCTTGGAGATTAGGTCAGTACCCTTCTCCTTCTTCTCTGTTGCTTTTCTCCTGTCTTTCTGCTTCCTGGCTGCTATGATAGGCGCATCTTTGTTCTGTTACATCCTTCCACAATGATGTTTCTGCCTTAGAGCCAGTCAACCATGGACTGAACTCTCTGAACCCATGAGCTAAAATAAACCTCTCTTCCTTTAAGTTACAGGTA
Source organism: Erethizon dorsatum (assembly GCA_028451465.1). Lineage (NCBI taxonomy): Eukaryota > Metazoa > Chordata > Mammalia > Rodentia > Erethizontidae > Erethizon > Erethizon dorsatum. Next base: position 4,769,893 of record CM051843.1, read on the forward strand.
TGAGGTACTTTGAGCCAGCAATGGGAAAGCTGAGCAATCCATGATAGCGTAGTATTTGTATGTAACTTATGGAAATGTCTCCATATACAGTACTTTAAATCATCTGTAGATTACATATGATGCCTAATACAACAAATATGCTATGGGAAATTTTGTTATATTGTGTTGTTAGGGAATAATAACAAATAAATCTGTATAGGGACAATACAGATGTAGCTCTACCCCGCATTGCTTCAACCTAGAGTTCATAGAATCCTTCAAATAAGAATGCATGGGGCCGGTGAGATGGCTCAGCGGCATAAGTGCCTGCCTGGCAAGTGCGAGGGCCCAAGTTTGACTCCCGGAACCCACACACAAAGAAAGGGCAGGTGATATCGCTCAGTGGCATGGGCACCTGGTGGCGCATGAGGTCCTGAGGTCAACCCCGGTACCCCACAAAAAATAAATAAATAAAAATAAGAATACATGAATAAAGACATGTGACTGTGTTTAATTTTATAATCAGAGAAAGCATGCATTACTTCCAGAAAAGGAACAAGAGAGTCACCCTCGCCTTTACTAGAAGAAAATGTCAATATTGCACCTGGGGCCTTTTTTAACCATGCCTGCACCTGTTGCTGGCCTCAGTCTATCTTCATCTTTGGTGTCTTACACCTATTATGCTTCTGCAAAGGGTACTCTTGGGTCTCTGATGTAAGCATAGTGACGTGGAGATGACCAAACCTTTGTATGTTTCTTCCCTTGGGCACTGGATGGCAGGTAAAGGATATCAAAACCTCTTTCTCAGGTTGAAAAAACGCTGAGTCTTTTACAGGATGATGGTTATCTTTGTTTTGGGTGGCCACTGCTAGACCTCAAATCCCATTCATAGGGCTGGTGAGACAGCTCAGCGGCATAAGCACCTGCCTGGCAAGTGTGAGTTCCTGAGTTCGACTCCTGGAACCCACAAAGGAAAAAAGGGCCAGTGATATTGCTCAGCGGCATGGGCGCCTGTTGGTGCACAAAGTTCTGAGGTTGACCCCCGGTACCGACAAAAAAAAAAAAAATTCATAGTTTCTTTCCCTTTGCATCTCTTTCTTTGCATTAATCACCTTTCAGTGGCTGGGACAAAAAGGAGAAGTTTATTTTGGTTCATGATTTCAGGGGATTCAGTACATGGTTAATTGGCTCCAAGGCAGAAATATCATGGCAGAGGTCCGTGGAGGAGAACAATTCTCAAATCATGGCAGCCAGGAAGGAGAGAATGTAAGAGACCTCATGATCCAATCATCTACAGAAACACCCTCTTGTCAACACCCAAAAGAATGCTTTGCTAATTTTCTAGGTGTTTCTCAATTCCATCAAGTTGATCATTAAGATTAATCATCACTTTCCTCTACTTCCTGCCTACCTCCCTGGAAGCACTTTTGCAATCAGACCCCAGGGTGATCCACAGGATCCCTGCCCATTTTGTGTAATTACCTCCTCCCGAGTGTGGACTAGACCAGTAATTGTTAATCACCAGAATTGCGTGAAGGTGAAAGGTTTCAGCATACTTAATTAAGATTCTGTATCTATTGGTTTTTGAGTTCACCAAAAGTTGGTTTATCCTGGGTGGTCCTGATTTTATCAAGTGATTGCCATTAAAATATGTGCATTGTTCCCTAAAAGTTCATGTACTGAAAGCTTAGTCCTCAACATGGTGATGTTAAGAGGTGCTGGAATTTTTAATTGGTGTGGCCAGTTCAGGAAATTAGGTCCTTGGGTTGTCACCTGAAGAATGATTGATACTGGTCTTGAGGAACCAATGATTGTGTTTGTTAATCTTGATTGCCAATTTGACTGGGTTAAGAAACACTTAGGAGATCAGAAAAGCACACTTCTAGGTGCGTCTGTGGAGAGGTTTCCAAGGATGACTGGCATGTAGGCTGGCAGACTGAGAGGAGATGACCAGCCCTAGTTGGGAGTAGGAATAGGCTGGCAGCCCATGTGAAATCAAACAAGAAGATGAAAGTCGCGCTGCACTTGCAAGCTCAATACTGCTTAAATTGGGTACATTTATTGCTACTGCCATCTCCTATGGACATCAGACTCCAGCTTCTTCACCCTTTCAGTACAGACTCACACCAGTGATGCTCTTGGCAGCTTCTAAGCCTTTGGACTCAGATGGGTGCTGTATCTAAAATCCCTCTTGTTCTGGGGCTTCCAGCTTCTTCGACATCTCATTGATACCCTTGCTCTCCAGCACAAAGACTAACAATGCCTCCCTTCACAGTTATGTGTCTGTGTATGTGTGTGTTTTCTATTGATTCTGTTCCTGCAGAAAACCCTAACCAGTTAAATTAGTTCTCACATGAGTGAGTTATAATGTACATGCTCCATGATCTTGGCCTGTTCTGCATAGTCACTTACATTTCTGTCTCTCTGAGATGTTTTGATGCAGCTGAAAGTGGGTCCTCACCAAAGAACAAATACCGAGGACCCCAGATCTTGGACTTTGACCTCAAAAACTCTATGCTAAATATGCTTCTTTGCTTTATAAAGTATCCACCTTTAGGTACTTTTATACCACAACAGAAAATAGATTATAAAAACAAAAGTATGACAACCACATAATCCAGCAATTACACATGTGGTTGTATAAACGAAGGAACTGAAATCATATATGGGAGAGATATTTGCACATTTGTGTTCATTGTTCCATTATTCACAATAATCCAAGAGTCTGTCTACAGATGAATGGATTTTTTATTTTATTTATTTATTTATTTATTTATTTTGTGTGTGTGTGTGTGTGGGTACCGGGGGTCAAACTCAGGACCTCGCATGCCAGCAGGCACCCATGCCACTGAGCGATATCACCGGCCCTTTTTTTCATATGTGGATACGGGGAGTAAAACTCAGGACCTCGTGCTTGCCAGGCAGGCGCTTATGCCACTGAGCTATCTCACCGGCCCGAATGGATTTTTTAGAATGTGTTTGTTTAGTAGCTTGGAGGTACTGGAATTCAAACTCAGGGCCTTTGCACTGAGCTACATTCCCAGCCCTTTTTATTTTTATTTACTTAATTTTTATTTTTGAGATGGGAGGGTCTCACTAAATTGCCAAGACTGGCCTCATACTTGTAGTCCTCCTGCCTCATCCTCCTATAGTGCTGGGATTACAGGCATGCACCACCATGCCTTGCTAAGAAATAGGCATATTATACTCAAGACAGAACACTACTGAACCTTACAAACCTAAGAAATCCTGACATGTATAACACCAGGGATGAACATTAAAGGAATTGGGTTAAGTGACATAGATCAGATAGAGAAAAATAAATGTTACATGATCTCACTTATATGTGGAATCCAAACGTGTAGAACTCATAGATGGAGAGAACAAAATGGTGGTTTCCAGGGGCTGGGAGGTGGGAGGGAGGTTTGGGTTGATCTTGGTTAAAGGATATCGAATTTCATTTACACCATGAGTAATGTGCAAGAGTCTAATGTATACTGTGATGAATGTAGTTAACAATACTATGTTGCATATTTGGAATTTGATAAGAGAGTAGAACTTAAATGTTCCCGCCTACACACATCCACAAATACAAGATGACTATTTAAGGTAATCAAGAGGTGAATTAGCTAGTTAATAGAGACAGTTTGACAGTGTATGCACATAACAACACTGTGATGTAAGTGGTAAATATATTCTATTTCTATTTGTCAGTTATACATTCATAAAGCAAGGGAGAAAAATAAGTCAGATGGCTATTCTATAGCCCTCGCTCTCAGTCTCCCCTCCCCCACACACCCAGTATCTGCTCTGGAGTTTCCCAAAATCACAAGAAAAAAACCTACCACTCAGCAATAATGGTAGAAGAGAGATGCAGTACTTTCTTGTTCTCTAGCACTGCAAGAAAAAAAAATAATAATAATGAACACTTTTGAGTAAAACTCACTTTTATTTTTATGATATACTACGTCAAATCCCTTTTCCTCGATGCAAACGTATATTCTTCTTTCCATTTTACTTTGAAAGGAAAAATGTAAATAACACATATGACCTTTCGCTGTGGTCCTCAGGTAACTCAGCCAGGGCTGGGAGACATTTTTGGGGGTAATAAATTTAGTGTGATTGAAAGACTAAAAGAACAAATTATTCTTGCAAAGTCGCTGGGCAGAATCTTCTTTTAGAAACCATACCAGCTGTTTATGGAACCTATTGCAATCTGCTCTGGACACCCACCTCAAAAGAGGTGAAGCTGATGACTGATGAATGCTCTGCCAATCATTTCTGCCCCCAAAAAGGTTATGAAAGAATACAGAGCATTGCCTTTACCTTTTGGGCTGAATTCAGTTGTCTGTCTCAGCGAAGGTGCAGATCTACTGAGAAAAATGAAAAAAAGAGGGTACTTCACAAAAGCTGACACTGAAAAAACGACGTTGGTGATACTTGAGTATTGTGAAACTTGGTATCGCCAAGAGAACACAGGGCAACGGATTAACAAGGTAACTTCACAGGAGCATTTTGTTAGCTAAAACCTCCACCTCTGTGTTCATTAAAAATAAACGCACTTTTAATTAGCAAAGATATCGAACCTTGCATTTGGCAGGCAGCTTGGGCTTCTGAACTTAGCATTTGTACTGGAACTATTCATCAAGCATTGACTATCTGTAGTAGGCACTCATGTAGGGACAGGGGCTTCTATTTTATTTATTTATTTTTTTGTGTGTGTACCTGGGGTCGACCTCAGGACCTCGCACGCCAGCAGGCGCCCGTGCCTTTTTTCGTATGCGGGTACCGGGAGTTGAACTCGGGCCATCGCGCTTGCCAGGCAGACGCTTATGCCGCTGAGCCATCTCACTGGCCCAAGGTTTCTATTTTAATGGAACAAAATATTTCATTGAACAGAGCTCACATGCTATTTGTATTTACAGGGTACAATATACTACTTTGCTCCCTAGATATAATGTACAATCCAACCAAGATAATGAATATTTCCATCCCCCTTAAAGTTTATCATTTCAATCTGCTGGAACGTTCGAAAAGTTCTAATTATTTTGTGTTATTCTCTTAATATTTGATTATAAAATTTTATTTCAATTTTTCGTAAAATAAAAAAGTTGCTGTAGACTATAGTTACCCTACATCTATAGAATTGTGAAACTTATTCTTCTTGATTCCTAACTATATTTTGGTACCTGTCACACAAATTATCTTTTTAAGGGAATAGACCAGGTCTCTCTTTTTATGGAATTTGGAGACTGGTGGTGAAAACTGACCAGAAACAAACAGTCCAATAATTTAAGCATGATAATATCAGAATGAGATAGGGCTACAAAAACAGTGCAATAGCAGCAGCTTTGGGTGGAGCCAGTAAGAGGTAATCTCTCAGACAAGAGAAACCAGCCAAGGAAATCAGAATTTTAATTATCAGAATACAGAGAACTTTCTCTTCTTGGTGAGATGGAGACTTGTGGACATATTTGTTCTTTTGCATAAAAATGTGGTTTGAGGCTAAATTCATTAATGTGATGAACCACATCATGTAAAGTATAGCTCGTAATAAATTCATGAATCTAACTGTAAGCTACTTCCTACCCATAAATATGGTTTGATGAAGCTTGACGCATACTATCCACTCAAGCTAACAGTGGAAATGTTGGCAAGGCCAGTGTAGAAAAAAGGTCACAGGGATGAGAAATGTGTACTGGAAGAAAGAAGATTATCGTGATTCTCCATCAGTATGCGTATCTCCAGAGGAAACCGAAGCCATTCTGCAGAGAATCTAGGAAGAGGAGAGTTCCACAGTGCTGCTGAATACAAGAGCAATATACAAGGAGTAATTTACAAATGCAGGAATTTACAAGAGTAATAGCTGTGATGAATAATTAGAAAACATCATTTAACAAGCATCATATGAAAGTCCAAAGAATTTTCAAATATAAAATCCATAAAACGTACCTCTCATAAAACATGAAAGCCCATTATGGAGGGAAATAATTTTATGAAGAACATAAATGATGTAAAAGGTGAATAGATACACTTCGCTCACTAAAGGGAAGATGCAGTATTTTTAAACAAGTTTATTACCTTTGTGTGAAGCTACAGATTTAATGCATATCACCTATCAGATCACAAAGAACGTGCTGTTAAGCTGGACAAGCTGGTTCTTATTTTATTTACACTGAAAATGGCCAGGAATGGATAATAATAATTGGAAGGAGAATAATAAAGCTGGAGAAATCTGTTAGTAAGTAGGAAAACTTTAAAAAGCCTATAGCCATTAAACCAATGAACCACTGGATACACAGATTGACCAAAAGAACTGAAGGAGACAAAAACAGAAGGAAGTATGAAAAGAGGTGGATGAAAAGACAGAAATTCAATGCTGCAGAATGAGGTGGGGTGGAGAATGGAGCTGAAGTCAGTACAAACGGTTTAGAGACACCCCGTCATCACTACAAGAACATTTGATCGATTAAATATGTACCTGAATTTAAAAAGGAAAACAAAAATGTCCAAACCGTTAGAAGAAATCACACTACAATATTTTAATGACTTTGAGCTGCAAAAATGCTTTCCAGTGACACAAAACACATAACTGTGAAAGGAGAGTAAGAGACTCCATGAAAAATCAAGAGCCTCTGCATCATAGAAAGTATTGTAAAGCACTTTAAAACCTGTGTTATAGCCTGGCAATATGTAAAAGGGATTACACCCAAAATGCAATTATTTCTATTCTGGCAAAGAATTGTAGAAAATCAATAAGAATTAAGAATACTGAAGAACAAAATGTTCAAATAGTATAAAAAATGATTTATAGCAAAATTGGTTGTACAACTAAAAATTCTATGAAAATGTGTCAAAACCCTAAAAATTAAGAAAGTACGCCTTAAAACAGCAGGGAACTCTTATTTGATACCATTTACAAGACAATTGTCAGGGTTTTCAAGATTATAGAAGAGGGAGTTTTGCATACTTTGCTGATATATCTTTTAATTTTGGAAATACCTGGAAAAGGAAAATAAAAATGTCCAAACTGTTAGAAGAAATCACACAATATTTTCATCACTGTGAGCCACAAAAATGCTTTCCAATGACACAAAACACATAAACCTGAAAGGAGAGTAAGAGACTTCATGAAAAATCAAGAGCCTCTGATGCTGATACATCTTTTAATTCCCAGGTATTTTGGAAATACCTGGGAACCTTCATGATGTACCTCACTGTGATCGAATGACCTAGAGATTCCATACGTGCAGCCTGTTACACACACTTACTCCCTCGTCAAGAAACTGCATACACGATGGAGCAGATGAAAAGCATTATGTGCAAGTAAAGTTAAAAAACATAACAACCCAAATATCATGGCAGAGCTGCTCAGTATAGAACTATATAACATTAAAAAATAAATGCATAAGGTCTACATATTGGGAGAGAGATAGACAGACAGACAGACAGAGACAGAGAGACACAGAGAGAGACACAGAGAGAGAATACAACCCTAGGCAACTGAATAAGCAATGGTAGAGAAATAGGAGGGAAAGATTGTAGCAGAAGACATATTTTGATATTATTTATGCACTTTTAAAAAGAGAAATCTACGATGCAAATTGTTTCTAGAAATGTATGCATGTCCATAAAAATGTGAAATGGAAAAAAGATCTCAACTACTGAAGGGCAATAAGTATTGCTAGGGAGGAAGAAAAACTAAGAAATATAGCTTCCGCTATAACTGTTATTCCCTATTTAATACCATACAATATAATTTAAAAGTGTGTCTTTAGTAAATATGGTAAATAGCATATGTTAAATAAGTGTTGGGTTTATGAATGATTCTCATATGACTCTTCATACATTTTTTATGCTGAAATACTTCAAAAAGTTTTAATTTAAGAAGCTAGATTAGTTTTTAGCAAAATGCGTTGATGATAGATTTAATTTAAAATTGGAAAGAAATCTGCTGCTGTTTTCTGCCCAGAGGAAACATTTCTTTTCGTATTTTAATATTTTCCTCTTTCATTTTCGTACACATGAATCCACACCATCTGCAACATAACAAGGCCAAACAAAAGCGACTTCACATATAATTGTAATTTAATGTGCAATAGTGTCAGAAGTCCTTCCCCATGGTGAAGACTTAAAAATGCACGAATTGAGTATCCTTTCCAAAAAAGACATTTCCTGACTTACAATATGTCAGAGAACAAAGTGGATAAACCCGAGCCTTGAAAGGTCAAGAAACAATAAAACTATCTCATTATGTATTTACTAAAATGAGTAAACTTAAAGGGCATAAAAGTTAACAAAGGGCTGCTGTCTGCTAATGGATGCTGCAACTTTTTTGTTTCCCTTGTCTATTTTTCAAGACATTTTTATGATATTTGCAAAGAAAAAAACCCACAAAGATATGAATAAGCACCCAGCTATATGCAAAGGATAAAAGGACAGAAAGAATAATAGTAATAAAACAAACAAAGGTGGGGTAAGGAGGAGGAACCAAGATCTTTGGAAGCCAGTATCCGTACCATAGTGTGCTCAGTGCAAGTAATATCAGACAGTTAGAAAAGGAGAAAAAGTTCTTTTGTGTTAAAAAAAAAAAAAAAATTGGACAGTGGAAGCAGCACTTAGCTGTTCTTCCTGATTCTCCCTTATTCTCTGTAGTCCGTGCTTGCGGTCTGCAGACACTTTTTCCTGCATCCGTGTTTGGTGGAGCTCCATGGCACGGGCGTGTCTTCTCACCAAAGCCTCTCCTCACCAAGTTTGCCCCACTGACACTCACAGTGAAACTGAATCCTGATTGTGAAGTATCAAAGCTGGGGCTGGATGGGTCTTGGGGAGTTGGTTGGGTGAGAGGGCTGTGCACTGAGGAATGGATTAATCCATTCAGGGATTAATGGGTGCTCAAGTTAGTGGCATTGTTATAGCGCGCTCTCCTTGTCTCACCATGGGATGCTCAGCACCAAATCCAGAGTATGCAGAGGCCCCACCAAGAAGAGGATCGTCACCTGGTGCAGCCCCTCAAACTTGGACTTCCCACCTTCTACAAGATGGAACTCTATGCACATCTTTTCTTGTAATTACCCAGTCACTTGGGCGTTCCGTTACAATAAAACATAGATGAAAAGAGCCGTCCTCAATGGACGGCTGAGAGAAGAGGGTACTTCCCGGAATATCTTCCCTACAGGATGGATGGGGAGTGCTCAGATTTCTGATGCAGCCCAGACATTTTCTCTTTCTCTTCTTTCTCCTCCTTCTCTTTCTTCTCCTTCCATCTGCCCTTCTCTTTTTGTTCCTTCTCCTTCTTTTTCTTCTTTAAGACCATATTTTGCTGCGTAGGCCAGGCCAACTTTGAACTCTCTATGTAGCCCAGACTGCCCTCAAACATGCAATCATCCTGGCTCAGCCTCCTGTGGCTCTCCTTCTTGATTAAGCTTAAAATGACATATTTTAACAACATTTAGAAATTATGATATGAGTAGTCATGTGTCACAACACAATCACTGATACATAAGAGAAAAATGTGCATTTCATAGCAAATACAGTATGATTTATGATGCAGTCTACTCAAGGGGAGATGGTTGTAAAATACTCAGTTTAGGAAGTGTCACACACACTCAAAAACTACGGAGATGTTTTTCATGTGTAAGGACACTGAAACCATATCACCCCTAAGGTCTTCTTGGAAATGTATAAGCAAGGAAATGAGAAGCCTATAAAAATATAAGTAAAAAAGTAATCTCAGCCAGACATTGTGGCACACACCTGTGGTTCCAGCACTGGGGAGGCTGAGGCAGGAAGATCACTGCAAGTCTGAGGCCAGCCACATTGTGAGTTCAAGGCTAGCCTGGACTACATAGCAATACTCTGTCTCAAAAAAACAAAAAACAAACAAACAAAAAAAAACAAAAACAGGGCAGGTGATACAGCTCAGCAGCATAAGTGCCTGCCTGGCAAGCGTGAGGCCCTGAGTTCGGTTCCCAGTACCCACATAAAGAAAAAATTCTGTATGTGAGGGTCAATAAATCATGAGAGAGGAGCAAATAGAGAATGTGTTAAATATAGGAATTAGTCTAAACTTTGCTGATAAATACCGCTGCAAAATGGAATGTAAATGTTGACATTCTTCAGTATGATAAGCCATGATAATACAATTTTTAAATGGTGATATATATATATATATATATAATTTTTTTCTTGGAAAAGGAGGAGAAAAAATGAAATGCAATCACATAGTTAAAATGTAATGGAATACAAAATGAAGAAATAGTCTAACTAAAAGCAGAGATAAATTGAAATATAAATCTCTGTTCCCTTCTCCCAAAAATAAAAGTCAGGAGGAAGAAAAGATAAAGATAGAAATGGAGGTAGAGAGAGAGGTAGAAAGAGAATGACAGACAGAGAGAGATGGAGAAGGAGAAAGAGAGACACATAAAGACAGATAGAGAGATAGAGACATAGAGATGGAAAAAGACAAAGAGAAAGAGAGAAAGAGATAGGGTACTAATGTATAAAACTCTAGAAATGAGAAAATGTCTATAATCATACATAAGGAAATAAAACTTTAAAAGTACTTGAGGAAATGCTATCTTATTATGTTTTAAAAATTGGTATGAAATCCATGCTTCAAATATCAACTCATACATTAAGAAAATGTAGAGTAACTGAAAAGACCAGTTTTCCTGCAATGATTTAATATACATTTAAGGAACTACACTTCCAAGAAAGCGGACTTTCCCTGCACACAATCATTGATTTCTTTGCCCTATTTCTAGTGAATGTATTGTGTTTTGTTTTGGGCTTCATGAGTGGCTCAGTGGCATTTGAGACAGAGGGACAGGCTCAGAGGTGTAAAAAAAAATGAATTAGGAGCAGTTTTCTTGGTCGGATCTTCTCTGTGCTTCCCAAACTGCTGTGGTCAACAGATATGACCCTTGACCCAACATTGAAAATAGCTGAAGAATTACCTGGAGCTACCTGTCTCAAACAGAAAGTCATCCTTAGAGGAAGTGGTCCCCAGATGTGCATGACCAAGCCAGCATGCGAAAAGACAGTTTCCAGTGAAACAGAAAGATGTAGAATTCAGGCTATGGACATCAGGCTAAAACCAGAATTGTTTTGCACCATGTTTTCAGTCCATGCTTGGTTGGATCCAAGGCAGGAGCACCATGGTGGAAGGGTGTGGTAGAGGAAGGGTGCTCATGTCATGGTGGCCAGGAAGCTGACAGAGAGAGAGAGAGAGAGGGAGAGGGAGAAAAGAGGGGTAAGGCAGGAAGATACACCTTTCTATCCCACACCCCTAGTGGCCAACTTTTCCATCCAGGATCTACCTCCTAGAAACACACTTAGCTGTGGATTCATCAGTCGACTAATTACTAGATACTAGATGTGTTCATGGTGAACCGATGAGGTAATGATTTTAAACTTAGGAAAAAAAAAGCAGAGAATGTTCTAGAAGTCCTCCCTGGTGCTTGCTTTCCATATCAATGATGTGGAAATATTTTCAGAGCTTCCAGGGACAAGTCCCCAGCAGGCAATGACGTGATCCCGTTGACACAGAAGAGCAGCTGTGGACGTACGGACAATTGCTCTGGCAATCGCAAAGTGGTCAGGGGGAAAGAAAAAGAAATGATTTATTAGGTACTACTTATGAATAAAAGTCATTATTTTTGGCAGATGTCATGAAAAATTTAATTGGCTCATTTTTGATAACCTCTGACCACAGGCTAATCCATTTGCCTGCCAAGGAATGCATTTAGTCAATGATTTATTCTGGAAAGTTTAGGAAGAAAAAAATACTGCTTCAGAATTATGCTTCTATATAGCATTATTGAGATTTTTTTTTCTCCTAAAGGCAAGTTGGTTACTGATAATCCCTGCTATTAAAATAAAACATTCCAATATAGGCTACACTTAGCAATGCAAAATTTTGTAGCAAAATTTGGTTTTTCTCTCTAAGTCATGAGTGCTTTTGGGGAAGATGACAAACACCTAGCATTTGAGAAGTTACCATTGCTACAGGTACTGAGGACTACTCATTTATGCATGCATTTATTCAAACACAAACATTACTAAAACCCTACTTATAAGTGAGATTGTGTGTTAGCATTTGTTATGGTTTAGAACTAGCATGCCATCCCCAACAACAACAACAAAAAAAGAGTCATGTGTTCAGAGGTTGAGCTTCATGGGGGTGATTGGATCACAGAGGTTCTATAATCATTGGTGGATTACTCAAGTGATGAAGCCACGGTTAAGTGTGCTTATAGCAGTTCGGATGTGTTTGGAAGATGTTAGTCAATGGGGGTGTTACCTGGAATGAGGGTATAAGGGTATATCTTTCCATATCTTCCTCCCCTGGCTTCTCTCTCTCTCTCTCTCTCTCTCTCTCTCTGTCCTTCCTGGCCACCATGGTGTGAGTGGCTTTCCTCCTCCATGCCTTTCTACCATTATTTCTCTGCCTTGGATCCAACCAAACACGGACTAAAAACATGGCCCAAAATAAACCTCTCCTCCTTTAAATTCTGGGTGTTGGGTTTCTGCATTCCTAACAAAGGAAGGAGGAGAGTAAACAGTCCATGTGGAGTTGGCTCTTTCCAGGGAAGAGGAGCAAGGAGAAATAAATCCATGGAGAAGCAGAAGAGTCCAGATGTGACCACTTCTGGACTTCATGGGGAACCTGGGTTTTTTGACTGGAAAGAAATGGTAGAAATTGCAGGCTTTGCGATGATGACTAAGGTAACCACATGATGGCATTCTAAAGCATAAGATTCGTTTGCGCAATTGTGTTGAGAATATTCAGTTTGTGGGAGATGAGTCAAAGGTGTCTCCAGAAATCTGGAGAGCGATGGTGCTTTGGCCCCAAAGGAAGGAGCTAAAGACAAGTTGGATTTTGAAGACACCAAAAACACAGAGGCAATCTGTCACTCTAAATTCATGGGGGAAATGGGAAAACCGCAGTGTAAACTCAGATACAAACTTCAGCAAAGCCCTTTGACTTTCTTCTATAGTGAGGCTATTTATAAGGTGTTTGTTGATGCAGCTAAATTTTGCTGCCTACCTAACAACTTTCCTGCAGCTGGTCCTCCTTCTGCTGGAATCCACCCTGCATCCATCCTTTTGAAACTCACCCCAAAGATCTCACTTCAAGAAAGCCACCTTGTTGAAAGGGGGGAAAGGGAATAGGGTGATTTTGGTGAAAGGGTACAGTTTTCGTCAGATAGGAAAAATAATCTAACTATAATATAACTAAATTTATAGCTATAAATATAACTATAAATATAACTATAAATATAAATATAACTATAAATATAGTATAACTATAAATATAACTATAATTTATAATAATGTATATTTCAAAATAGCTTTACATAAATTTCAAATGGATCGTCACAAAAATATTGCAAAGCAAGGGAATAAATGTGCAGATTAGCTTCAGTTAAACATTTTGAAATGTGTATATATATATATATATATATATATATATATGTGAAAACATTACAGTGTACCACATCAATGTATATGATTATGATTTGTTATTTAAAAAATATTAGTGAAAAATAAAAAGAATGTTGCAAAACGCAGGAAGATGAGCAAATTAAATTCTGGTGTTCTATAGCACAGTAGGGTGATTATACTTTAGCTTTTATGGCAGGTGTCCCCAATCTGCTTCATCTGTATTTATAACTGATCCACATAGCTCTCATTACTGACTACTCCACCTCCTGTCAGATCAGTGAGCTGCATTGGATTCTCATCTGCTCCTCAACCATACTATGAGTTGTATATCCAAGGAGTCTAAATTATGTGCTCCATGTGAGAATTTAGTGCCTGATGATCTGAGCTGGAGCTGCGGCTGTGATGCTAGCCCCGGGGAGTGACTACCGATACAGATTAACATTAGCAGAGAGGTTTGACTGCAGAGACCATAATAAAGCAACTGCTTGTAGATTCAGATCACAAGTTTCAAGTCCCAAGCGATTCTGTATCAAGATGATCTGCATAGTTATTTCATTATGTATTGCAGTGTAATAACAGAAATAATGTGCATGATAAATGCAATACTCCTGAATCTCCCCAAAACTACCCTCCTCACCCCATCCATGGACAGACTGTCTTCCACAAAACTGGTCTCTGGTACAAAGAGTTAAAGATCACTGATTTATGGATTACCTCAAAATAGGAGACAGGAATTTGAAAAACCCCAAAACAGAGGGTTGATACATGTTTGAAGTGATAGATATAATAACTGTCCCAATTTGATCATAATATATGCATCAAAATTTAACACTGTACCCTATAAATATACAATTAAATATATGTCAATTAAATTTTTATTTATTCATTCATTCATTCATTTATTCGTGCAGTAATGGGGATTTAACCCAGGGCCTTCACACTCAGCCAAAGTCCCAGGGATTTTATTTAATTTTTATTTTGAGATAGGGTCTCTCTACATTGCTAAATTGCCTAGGCTGGGCTTGACATTGCAAAACTCCTGCCTTCAGCTTACCAGAGTATTGGGATTGCAGGCATGCACTCAAAATTTGTAAAAGTCTATTGCCTTAGATTTTGCAATCAAAGATAAGCAAACTGGACACAGTGGCTACCACCTGAAATTAGGAGAGCCAGGTACACAAAGCAAATACAAACCAGATTTCTGTGGCTTAGAGCTCATAAATACAAGGATAGAATATGCATTGCAAACAGATTGCAAATGAACAAATCCTATTAGCACCAATTGGCTGCTGGACCACAATGTGCTTTATAAGGAAAGAGTGTATTTAAGATCTTCCTCTTGAACTTGTATTTGCTCTATGAACCTGTGATATGCAGGGATGGAGTGTGTTTCATGAACTCCCAACAGCATCTGGCAGTTCCCAGTGTACCAGCTGCACTCCAAGAAGCGTGATTTCTTTTCAAACAAGTGAAGGTTGCACTCTATTAAAAAGTCAAAAATATTATCTTCATGGTTCAGGCAGCTTCAGGCTGAGACTGTCCATACTTGGACATTTCTGTCCAAGGTGTCTTTTCATCCAGATGTTTTCTGTGACCAGCTGCCACCAATACTGCAAAAGGGAAGGGGAGTGTTTTGCTTCAATTAAAAAAAAATCATATGAGGTCATTAAAAATGCTAGGGAAAGTGAAAAGATAAAGCCATAACATAACAAGATATATTTATTTTTGCATTCCTCTCTTCTTTACATTTGTATTTTATATACACATTGCATATAAATAAATTAGACATAGAAACTAGAATGCTTCGTATGCAACAGTTCCTCCTTATGCATGGGATATACAGTCCAAGACCCCCAGTGGATATCAGAAAACCCAGATAGCCCTGAACCCTATATGGACATTGGCTTTTTTCCTGTACATTTGTATGTATGGATACACTGGCTTTTATTTCCTGTGCACACATATGTATGATAAAGATTAATTTATAAGTTAGTCCTGGTTAGACATTAATGTAATGTAAAAGTACTAATCAAATAGAACAATTATAGCAAAGTACTTCAATAAAAGCTAAGTCAAAGTGTCCTCTTTCTATCTGTCTCTCTGTATGACTCTGTCTCTCTCTATTCCATGTACTGCTTTATATTATTACAGTGCAGTTTATTCCATGTACTGCTTTATATTATTACAATAGCTTATCTATTCCATTATTGTTTTAAAAAAAGTTACAAAAAATCTACTGAGTGTCCCTTATACTCTGGATGCAAATATAGGAATAGAATATGAAATAAAAACACTCTACTTACACATCAGACGTATGCAGCTTGCTTGCACACATGCAGTTAAAATTGTCCATGTCCCTTAATCTTTATACTGTGTTATTCTCTGTTATATGATTGAGAAGGCTTTAATGTTCTGGAACCACACTCACGTTGGTAATTGAGCTCTTGTCCGTTCACTTGCCACTATTGTGTTATATTCTATGCTCAACGTCACTACAATTCACTTACCCATTTGAGGTTGAATATTTCGTATAGTTTGATTTTGCATTCAGTGCTGCACTAAATATTTGTATACAAGTGTCTATGAGCAAAAATATGACAGAAATGATTGTTGAATGAAAGAGTATGTGTATTCTTGATTTGACTGGTTATCCCCAATAGCTCTTCACAGTGTTGACAACTGTTAAAATCCTGACAGCCAATCAGTTCTTCCTGCTCCACATTCAACTAACATTTGACTTTTTTAGATAATGAATGTCATCTTTTCCTACTTGTTTGTATTCTTTTTTTTTGGATGAATTGAAAACTTGTTATGTTTGTTTTTTTCTGAGTGTCTGCTATAACTGGCTGCAAATTACACACTTTCTTTTCTTTTCCTCTGAGTTTCCTTGTCTTTGGTGTGTTAGCATAAATGTGTAAATCTGTCAAAAATTTCTTTGGGGGCCGGTGAGATAGCTCAGCGGCATAAGCGCCTGCCTGGCAAGTGCAAGGTCCTGAGTTCGACTCCCGGTACCCACATACAAAAAAATGGGCCAGTGATATTGCTCAGTGGCATGGGCGCCTGCTGGTGCATGGTGTCCTGAGTTCAACCCCTGGTACCCACAAAAAAAATTTTTTTTTCTTTGGATTGATACATGTAAGAGTTACACCTCTGGTATCCTCCAAATTCTATAAAATTCCCAACTACTGGTATCTCTTTCTCTTCCTAATTTCTCTCTAGTTTCTCCTCCACAAACCAGTAAGACCCTTATCATCAGTGATTCTTAGCCTTTATATAAATTTTTTTTCAAATAATTTTTCTCTTTGTTCCACATATTGCTAATTTTTTTCACAAGCATTATCAGTTGCCATTTTTACAATTCACTGAATTTTTTAAATTAATATCTACTCCATTAAAGCACTTTAAGACTAATAATGTTATACTACTAGCTTATTTATTCCATTATTGTTTATAAAATGGTTCCAAAAATATATTGAGTGTCCATTATACTCTGGATGCAAATATAGGAATAGAATATGAAATAAAAACTACCAAAAACTAACCCCAATGAACTTTGCATCATGCTGGGGAAAGATGTAATGAATGAATATGTATGAAAGATAAGTGGGTGGTATAGTAGGATGAATATGACCCATTGAGTCCCCTCAAACAAAGTTATAATCTGCGGAATTAGGAAAAGTTAATTTGTCTGGAAATAGGGTCTTTGGAAATGTGATTACAGATCTGAAGTTAAAGAGATAATCTGGGTTATCCAGGTGTATACAAAAGGTCCTTATAAAAGGAGGCAGGGGGACATTTGACACATACATAAGGAACAGGACAATGTAAAGATAGAGGCAAGAGATTTGAAGATGTTGGTATTGGAGACGGTATGATGGGGCCACAGTCCAGGGCCACCTGGAGGCATCAAGAACTGGAAGAGGCAGGGAGGATCCTGCCTCCATTTAGAGGCAGGATACAAACATAGTGGATTGAATGGTGGCCCCTAAAAGACATATTCATGTCCTGACCCCAGAACCTGTGAATAGGGCCTTGGAATGGGACCTTACTTGGAAATAGGATCTTTACAGATGGAATTAATCATGAAATGGGATCATCCTGGAGTGGGTTGGCACTAAATCCAGTGAACGTGTCCTCATGAGAGGTAGACGAGGAGACACAGGCACAGAGGAGAAGCCACATGAAGATGGAAGCAGACACTAGAGTGATGGTGCCATAGCCAAAGGACATCTAGAGCTCCAGAAGGTGGTAGAGGCAGGAGGGTCCTCCCAGGGGCCTGTGGAGGGAACACAGC
The DNA here is from genome assembly GCA_028451465.1 of Erethizon dorsatum. NCBI lineage: Eukaryota > Metazoa > Chordata > Mammalia > Rodentia > Erethizontidae > Erethizon > Erethizon dorsatum. Next base: position 4,787,615 of record CM051843.1, read on the forward strand.
CCTGGGGCATCTTAATCTGTGACTCCAGAGCCCTGAAAAATAAATCTCTGTTGACATTAAGTGACCTCAATATGTGATCATTTGTTATAGCAGCTCCAGGAAGTACACACAGGTGGCCAGGAATATGGTAAAGAAAATGAAAGTTGGATACAAAATAGGCAGTGCTCCAGGGTTCTACTTCAGATAAAATGGAGAGGAAAAACATCTTCGAGAGGAAGATGAGAAAAGATTTTAGAAGAAGGGGAGAAGATTGAAATAGCTGGAAAGACCTTTGTAGGAAGAGTGAGTAGCAGGTACCAGGGTCGTGAAGGTGGGCATGCCTGCAACATTCTAGAGACATCTAAAAGTTCTAGAATGGATGAGTGAGGGAGGAAGAATCACAGAGAAGCTAGATTTGAGCTCTCATCATCCTGTTTTCTCCTACATCTATAGCTCTCAACCCCACTGGCACTTGAGCCTAGAAACTCTAAGTTTCTCTCTGTGCCTTAGAAACTCTTACAGCTTCTTGGAAACAGCTGAACAGGTTTAAAGAATCCTGTGTTTGCCAGCTACATCCTCACACCAAGGACTTCCAAATAGCTCAGCATATTCATATTTGACAGTGATCCTGAGATCTTTTAATGTTTCTGGCAATTACTCTTTTTTTGTTGTTGTTGTTCATCTTTATTCTGCAAACGAGTGATACTCTACAGGGGTCATTTGTATGTACCCTCACAATATTCAGTAATGTCTGCAGACTGTTTGAGTTACAATAGGCCAAGTAGCTCTCTCTTGGTGGACTCCACCGTATGGATATATAGAACGGACCCCAGCATAGAAAAGCATCCAATCCTAAAGGTCAATAAAGCTGAGGCCAAGAAATCTTCCCCAAACCTACATTTAGCAATATCTGGAGATACTGTGGGTTGCAGTGGTCCAATCAGGTCCCCTTGTTTGGAGCCCAGGGTTGCTGCTTCTTATTTTGTAAAATAATAACATAGACGTCTACCGCAAAAAAGTATCCAATCATAAATGTCAGTGATACTGAGTTTGAGAAACTATCCCACAACCTCAAGTCATTTTGCAATTATTTTGGTCACCCCACTAGTCACTGCCAGACATTTTTCAAATATATTTCCCTTTTTTTTTCCACTTATGCATTTAACTGACAAATTGAATGGGGGCGTACAAAGGAGAAGTAAGAGGAAGAGGAGATAAGAAGTAGATACACCTGGGTTGAAGCACCTTCTCCCACAGCCCTAAGAGCCTCTAGCAACCAATCAGGAGGACAATTAGCAGTGTTTGAGAGCAATGGGAACACCATTTGCATATTCTTTTCCTTCCTGAATTTGTTTGCAAAGAGCTATGTTAATTACCTGCTAGACCCATATTGACTCACCAGGTGTTGGCAAGCAGCAACCTTTGTTCCTTCAAGGTTTTGGAAACAGTATATCTCTATAAAAAGTTCCAATTTTCACTGAAATCAAGCAAATGGGCATTGAGGACAAATCCAGTTTTTAAAAATTTAATTTTCTTTCAGCACTATGGATTGAACCCAAAGCTTTGATATCAAGCTACTTCGCCAACACATTTTTGTTTTGATTTGTTTTGGTTTGTTTGTTTTGTGACAAGGTTCTCACTAGGTTACCCAGGCTGGACTCAAGCATTTGATTCTCCTGTTTCAGCTTCCCATAGTGCTAGGATGACAGGTATGTGTCACCACATCCAGCATTTCCAGTTTGAAAGATGGTGCAGCATCCTGAGGAAGCTGTTGGATCCTGCATGAGCACGAGGATGAGCTTCTGATACAGTTTTGTTTGTCACAATAACTACTTCCTAAGTTTGCCTCTTGTGTGTTGAAGTTTTGCTTGCTTTGGTTTGGTTGGGTTGGTTGGGTTGGGTTGGGTTGGTTGGGTTGGGTTGGTTTGGTTGGGTTGGTTGGGTTGGTTTGGGTTTGATTGGGTTGGTTTGGGTTTGATTGTGTTGGGTTGGATTTGGTTGGGTTGGCTTGGTTTGGTTTGGTTTGGTTGGGTTGGGTTGGGTTGGTTGGCTTGGGTTGGGTTGTTTTGGTTGGGTTGGTTTGGGTTTGGTTGGGTTGGGTTGGGTTTTGTTGGGTTGGGTTGGGTTGGGTTTAGCTTGCTCTGCTCTGCTCTGTTTTGCTTTGATGGTTTGGTTTGGTGTTTGGTTTCATTTAGTTTTGGTTGGTTTCTTTTGGTTTGCTTTGCTTTGCTTTGCTTTTGAATTTAACCAAATACATTGTCAAGGGGGAGTAATGTGGTTTGGCCAGTTCCCTAAGGACCATGTCAGGATATTTTGTCATAACTGGGAATGAGGGTCACAGTTGTTATTTGTTGGGTGAAGCTTAAGTAGATGTACTGCTTAACATCTGAAAATGCACAAGGTAGCCTAGCCTCTCACAATATGAATAACCTAGCCCCAGATGTCAGTAGTGGCCAGCATAAAAAACCTCAGAAAGAAAACAATAAGAGAAAGATATAGATGAATGGACTTATGGATAATTTCTACTATGTAATTTAGACATCATATCTCATCTTTCTTCTTCAAATACTTACCCCTCTATCTGTTAAAATCTTGCTGTTCAAAGGGTTTTGCTATCAGCCATTTAGTTGGTCTCCATATTTTGAAGGGAATAGAACCTGAGACGGAATTTAATACCTAGCCATCCAGGAGCCATATTTGGGGGGAGGGTACTGGGGATTAAACCCATGGCCTTTGCACTGTAAAAATGTTTACTTGAGGCACATTCTCACTAATCACTAAGTTGCCCAGGCTAGGCTCTAACTTGCAATCCTCCTGCCTCAGTCTCATAGAGTGCTGGGATGACAAGCATGCACCACCATGCCAGGCTTGTCTCTGGGTTGTATAATAGTTTTCAGTACCTGCTAATTATGAGCACCCAATAAACATTCATTTCCTTTTTTAATGAGCTTACTAAAAGTTTGTGAGTGGTCTCACAAGCCCATGTATTGATCATATTTGCTTTATGTAAAAACTCGTCTGAAGTGTCTGGCCAGAGAAATCTTTAGCAGGGTAACATCTACTATTTCTCATTCCATTAGGGTGACTAAGTCATCCTGGAGTTTTCTTAGTTTTAGGGCTGACATTTCCATGTTCATTTGATAATTTCCTGAAGACTGGCATGATTAGTTTCCCACCTTCCATGGCACAAATTTTGCATATATTTTAGGAATGCTACACTAGTGTATTTTCCCAAAGAATACGTAGCATTTTCCCACTAAGGAAAATAAATAAGCAAATACCTCTTGCTATGGAATAGATACTGCTTTAGGCACATGCTTTGTCTTTTTCCTAAGGAGAGAAAAGATCACAGACCTAATTCATAATGAAAAAATCTATCTTGACAAGTTGTTTGCAAAGTAATCCAGTTTGCTTATTCCAAGACTGAACATAATTTTTACCACATTTTATAAAGTTCAACGTCCACCAGAGATGGAATGACAAAGCTGGAATGAATTTGGGGGATTCTGTTCAAGGCAGGAACATCATGGTGGAAGGGTATGGGAAAGCAAAGCTGATTAGTTCATGGCAGCCCAAAAGCAGAGCAGGAAACAGGGTGATGGACCATATAGAGAATTCAAAGTTGCACACCCATGAGCCACCCAGACACACCCAGAAGGGTGCTTTACCTGTCCCATCGGTGTCTCCAAAGCCCATCCAGTTGATACTTCACCTTACCCATCACAGATGAATGAATAAACTGATTTCATGATACCTCCTGGAATTATGCACAATAGTAAATTCCTAATATCAACTCATTTTCAGGCTATATTTTTCCTTCTTAATACGGAATTGCTGCACGTTAATAGAAAGATTTTTGAAATGTTTTGGGGAGATTCTGGAAAAAATCATAAGGATATGATATAATTGGATTTGCTGATTTAACTCTTAAAATCTTTTTCTGCATTCACCTTTTGTGTAGGTTATTCCAGGCCAAGGTCAACCAACTATAGTACTGGTGAAACCTGGCCCATGGCCTGTTACAAATAAAGTTTTATTGCTACACACCCACACACATCCATTCAGTTCTTGTCCATGGCTGTCTTTGCCTACGTTGGCAAGGCTGTGTTTTTTTGTCAGAGATTATGCAGTTTGCAAAGACAAAGTTTTTACTACCTGGCCTTTTACAAAAAAGAAAAAAAAAATGCCTGCCTGAATTTGAGTCAAACTAAAGAGAACAAGTGATTTGGACAAGCTGAAATGCATAGTTTCCAACCAGGTTATTAAGTCACACATCCTTAATTACAACGTTTGCAAATGTTACAAAAAAATATCCACTTTCTAAATTCTGGGAGCTGGGAATGTAGTTCGGTGGTAGAATACATGGTTTGTGTAGGGGGTGCCCTGGGTTCAATCTCTAGCACTGCAGAAACATGAAAGGAAAGAGGAAAGGGAAAAGAAATGAAGGGAGGGGAGGGGAAGGTGAGGGAAATGAAGGGCAGTCCTGCCGAAGTAACCAGGTTTACTATTATGAAACGAGAAACTCCTACATCTGATGTCACCGCTGTGACTGCAATCGCAACCTATACTTCATGAGATATCTTGAGGATGGGGCCCAAGTCTAGATATGAAGGTTCAAGTGTGTTTTATAGATATCTTATACTCATAGCCTGAAATTAATTATACAGCATTTCTGAAAAAAATAATTTGTGCATGAAAAGTTTCACAGTATGGAATTTTCTGTCTGTGGCCTCATGTCTATCGACAAAAAATATACAGATTTCTGAACATCTTGGGTTTTGAGTTTTGGCAGTTTTGCTTGTCCGTTTGTTTGTTTGAAACAAGGTTGCACAAAGATGCCAAAGCTGGCCTTGAACTTATAATATTCCTGCCTCAGCTTCCTGAATAGCTGCAATTACAGGTACAAACCACCACACTAGGCTTGGCTTTTGGAATTTTAGATTGGGGGATGCTCGGCCCCTGTAAGCAATGGTCTGTGACTCTATCAGGAAGCTGAGAAATATGTCTTTGAATATATTTCTTATAATTCTAGTAGTCATTGTGTATGTGTATCAGGTCAAACATTTTAATGGATTACCACACTGAAATCTTCATCGAAACTCTAAAATACTGTTTTAAGCTTGGTGTTACATCTGAGGAAACTGAGGCAGAGTGAGAGCAAGAAACTTTGCCCTCCAAGCTCCCACGGGTGTAGTTCACAAGGAGACTTTGATTTGTAACATCTCGTTATTGCAATATTTTTAAAACCCAGAGAGAAGGAAGCAATAATAACAATAAAACCAATCTGAATAAACTAATAGTAAGAAAGGCAATAGAGTGATTGTGTTAGATTTACCAAAATAATCCAGCAAATATTTTTAAAAGAGTGTTTTGGGACAATAGGCCATAGGTACCATGGTATCCTTTGGCAATCTGTTTTTCTCATTCGTTGCAGAAAACTACATCCTTTTACCATCGAGGATGCCTTCCTCCACCTTTTGCCTAGTTAGACAATGCTGCTCAAAAACACACAGGATGATTGCGATATCTATCAAAGGCTGCTTTCACGTTCTTTAAAGAGATTGAGTTGAATGAAGCAATAAGGGAAAATGTGATTGTAGTTGGGTGAAATTAAAGTTCTACCATGCAGCTGCGCCCTAACCGAATTCTCTCTGACATTGATCCTTCACTTTGCTTCGCTGCTGATTATAGTGATTTAGATGAATAAACAAACCCTCTCTCTCCTCACATCTGGGGTCTTCTGTCTGTGGGATTCATGCAGACAGCTGTGATTCTACTTTGTGGCAGTCTCCTTCTAGTACCTTCTTTGAGGTAAATTGTTTAGTGGCCCTGGTCACTGCCCAGTGAATCACGATGCCAGGATACGGGTCTGGGTAATCAATCAAGCAGGTCTCATCATGGAAACTCAGTATTAAGCAATTAGCAGAATTAGTCCTGCCCCTAGATGGAAATCAGATAAAAGATCCTTATCATGGTCTGGATCTGAAATCTCCCCAAAATCTCATATACTGAAAGCTTGCTCACCAAAGCAAAAATGTTTAAATGTGGCACTATGAGAGGTGATTGGACCATGAAGGCTAACACCTCATCAGTAGTTAATCCACTGATGAATTTATAATTTTGGTGGCATTGTTGAAAGGTAGTGGAAATGTAGGGCCCAGTTGAAAGTAGTGAGACATGGTGGTGCACCCTTGAGGAATACATCCTGTCCCTCCACTCCCCAGCCCTTTCCTTTCTTTCTTTTTTTTAAATCTCTTTCACTGGTTCTTAGCTACCACAAAGTGACCAACTTTCCTTCACCACACCCTTCCACTGTGATATTTCTGTGACAACAATGGACACAACTATGAACTAAAACCCATGAAACTGGGTGCCAAAATAACCCTTTCTTTAAGTTGATTTTCTCAGGTGTTTTGTCACAGTGAAGGAAGGCTGATTAACACACTTCCATTTTTGAAAATAGCCAATGGATTTTTTTCTAGATATGTTGTGCATTACCCTGAGTATCACTTACTGTTTCTTTCATGGGTCCAGATAACTGTAAGTGAATAATAACTTTACAGTGAGGAGACTTTTGGCCTTTACCACTAAAAAGACAAAAAAATAAAAACAGGTTACTCTGATTGTGTACTTTCCTTGTAACCATTTTCAATGGTGTGTGTGCGTGTGTGTGTGCGTGTGAGAGAGAGGCATCACTCATGCATCAATACACAAGTGTTTCCTTGGAAATATGACTCTTAGTACTTAGATTTTTTGCTGCTTAGAGATTTATTGATTTTTGGTGATAAAATGTCATTCACTGTTTATTTTTCCCAACTCTTGCAGCATACTAGGCAGAAGATGTAAAACAATAATGGATGTTAAGTTGCTTATCTTTGTTGTGTAAACTACACTAGATATCATTATTTACAAGCCCAGAATGCAGAGTTGTAGATATTCTATAGATATGAGCGGTATCATGGCTTGTGTTTAGATGTCCCCCCCAAAGCCTCATGCCGTAATAGGTGGGGCTTTTTCAGAGGTGGCTGAATCTATAATATTTTATTGATTCATGGTGCAATGCTTGGATTAAGGGTGGACTAAATCAGTCCACAGGTTGGTTTGGCACTGCCCTGATCTCGGTAGCCTGGAAACAATATAAGGAACAGAAAGAGGCTTGTCTTGCTCCTTGCTTGCTTTGCTACCTTCTGTCCACCATGAACTGTTTCTCCTCCGTGATGCCTGTCTGCTATGCTACCCTGCCTTGGATCCAGCCAATTATGTACTAAAACCTCTATAAACTCTGAGCTACATAAACTTTTCCCCCTTTAACATTGGGTGTGGGGTATTTTGTCTCAGCAATGATAGAAAAGTAACTAAGACAAGTGGCATGCCCTTTTCTTAAGATGAAGCAAGCAGTGACACAAGGGGATATTCAAGTGAACTGCATTTGTTATTGCTCAATATAGCATCACTTTGAAAAGCAAATTAGATCTCTTTTAGAAACAACATACCAAATGCCTTAGTCTGTTTTCCGTTACTATAAATGAATGTCAGATGCGTTATGATCCCCATGACCCGATCACCTTCCAAAATCCCCATCTCTGAAGAGTGAGTGTTGGGTGGGGGGCAGTAAGTTAGTTACTTACTGCTGTAACAAAATACTTGACAGCCAAAGTTAAAGGACGAAAGATTTATTTTACCTCACAATTTTTAGAGCTTTCAGTCTCTAGTCAGCTGGCTCCAAAAGACAGCATGTCAAGGGGCATTGCAAAGGAGAAACAGTCCCTGGCAGGATGGACAATAAGACACCAAGCAACCAGCCTGCCTTCTTCCTTTCCCTTTATATTCAAACAAGCTGCAACCTTTTGGGGTGGTATTACCCACACCCAAGATGGGCCTTCTCTCTTTGGTATATCTACTCATCCATACCCAGAGCTATGCTAATCCAATTAAGGGGCTAATTTCAATATAACACACCCTTAATCCATATTCATACACCCTAGATCCAGCCACCTCTGAAAACTGCCACCTATGAGCTCATGAGGATTTGGGGAGACTTCTAGATACAAGCCACAGAAAGGGGGTGTGGATTTTAGATCAAACCATAATGCACGGACCATATTGAAATTATTTACAATACTACTGCTGATTATAAATAAGAACACACTGTAAGTCTAAAGTTGAGTTTGCTCAGAAGCAGATTTTATGACAAGAGTTTGAGTATGAAGGTTTGCTTTATGAGTAAGGACCAGAAAAGACATGGGAAGTAGTGGAGTATAAGCAAGAAAGTGATCAAACGCTGTAGCCAGGAGCTCAATACCATTCGGGAACTCGGAGATGACATAGACCATGATTCATTGAGAATTATTCTACTTGATGGGTGGAAACCTGGGGCATTTGTCCACCTGCTGCTTATCTGTCTTTGAGGATGCTTCTAAAATCAACAACTCTCTAATGCCTTTGACTGGTCCTGCCCTTGTTTGAAGGGTGCAGCCATGACAAGAAAGACTCTTGTAAGAACCATGAGCATTCTTGGTGCGATCCTTGGCATGGAAAGATGAGTCCACTGACATTTTGGATGGCCTGTTGACTGTGTCCACTGCAGTATCTATTCAGATGAAGCTGGCTCCTGTCCTCTTGAGATACAATAGTCACACAGCCTTTAAAGTAATCCAGAAAATTGGCAGATGCTGCTGCCATTTGCTAATACAAGCAATTATTCCGGGGTTATTCCACACTCTTTTCCTGTCTTATTTTCTCTTTCCACGCATCACTTTCTTCTGTCACTGCCTGAATTCCAACTCACTTTCCCTCCAACTGGGATTATGCTAAGAGCTTCCCGGTTTTGTCCAGCTTTTCCTCCTCAGTTCTTCACACTGCCACTGAAGTAAGCTTCCTCAAATGCATGTTTTGTCAAGTGTACTTGTCTCCCTGCTGAGGAGATTTCATCATCCTTCAATTGATACAGAATAAAATACAAATTCTTAGTACTGGCTTGCAAAGACCCCTCCAATCTTCTGTGTCCTATATCCCCCCCACTCAGCTATGTCTTTGTTGGTTGATTCTCGGTGTCAGCAAACTTTTTCTGCAGATGATCATATAGGAAATATTCAAGGCTCTGCAGAAAGCCGTTGTCTGCATGTTCCCACTCCAACACTCAGGTGTGGCCAGTATGACAGTACTAAGAGGTGGAGGTGTTAAAGGTGATTGGATCATAAAATGTGTTTCTTCATGAATGGAACTGACATGGTTCATGGGTTCTGCTTACTCTCCTGTCCTTCCACCATGTGGGGACATGGTGTTCTTTCTTTGTAGAGGATGAAACTCTTACCTGAAAACCTGCCAGCATCTTGATCTTGCATTTCTCAGCCTTCATAACTCCAAGAAAATAAAATTATGTTCTTTATTAATTACCCAGGCTCAGATATTCTGCTACAGTGGTACTCATGGGCTAAGTCTCAGGCCATAAAAACTCTATTGTTGGGCCAGTGATATCACTCAGCGGCACGGGCGCCTGCTGGCGTGCGACGTCCTGAGGTCAACCCCCGGTACCCACAAAAAAAAATCTCTATTGTGGTCAGTGCCACCATTGTGGCATGAATGTCACACAACCATCTCAGGTAACACACAAGCAATCCTTACAGCTATGTTCCATAAGACTTCATGTATGAATACTGAAATTTTAATTGTATATAATGTTTTTTTGTGTGTGTGTGTGTGGGTACCGGGGGTCGACCTCAGGACCTCACGCGCCAGCAGTCACCCGTGCCGCTGAGCGATATCACCGGTCCCTTTTTTTGTACGTGGGTTCCGGGAGTTGAACTCAGGCCCTCACGCTTGCAAGGCAGGAGCTTATGCAGCTGAGCCATCTCACCGGCCCAGTATATAATGTTTGTGTTTGTTGTAAAATGTATTTCCTCTTTTAAAATCCCAGCACTCTGGGAGGAAGAGACAGAAGGGTCTCAAGTTTGAGCTCAGCCTGAGCAATTTAGCAAAACCTTGTCTCATAATAATAATTTAAAAAAAAGAATAAAAAATGGGCGGGGGAAATAGCTTACTGAAAAGGCCCTAGGTTCAATCCTCAGAACCTCAATCAATCAATCAATCAATCAATATCTTGTTAGTTTCATAGTTTGGGGACTGTTGCCAGCCATACCTAGCAACATTAAGTTCCTCCCTCAGGATATCAAGTCTTTGCTCTTGCTGGATTCTGGGGAGCCACGATTTTCCGAACGTCATTTAGCAGGGGAGCTTCGTACTCATTCTCCCTAAGCTGGGTCAAAGGGTCCATGAATTGGATCTGCATAGCTTTAAAATATCTCAAAGGAATTGGGTGAAATTTCCATAGTCTAAAGTGTGCAAATAGGCAAAGAACATTGACCTTAAGCAGCAATTTTAGGACTGAACTAGAATATTTGAAATCTGGAAAGAGGAGCTGACAGCCCCTTGTCCTTTTCTGTTTTTTTTAACTCAACCTAGACTCCTCCGAGCACTTTGGTAATGAAAGGCAGATTTGCTTCTCACAAACTCCCTGTACTGTAGCTTCAGAATTTACATGGCCAACAAAATGCAGTGTTTTCTGATAGATATCTTTCACTCCATGCCAGTCAGCTTCCCATTCCTATAACAAACACCTGAGATGATCAATTTATAGAGTCAAACTTTATCTTAGCTCAGTTTTGGAGGTTCCAGTTCATGACAGTTTTAGCCTTGTTCATTTTCCAGCTGTGGTTTAACAGAGCATTATGGTGGAACAAAGCCCTTCTCTTCATGGCTGGGAAGCAAAAGAGAAGAGAAAATGAACAGGGCCCCAAGACTTCAACACACAGAGCTTAGAGGGATACTGTACATCTAGAAGATAGCATGAGCCATCTCTGAAGAAACAATTCTAAGATATCTCTAACTCTGACCTCACCCAGACTCAAATATAATGTTTATGGAGATGAAGCACTCTCTCTCTGGGCCTATTTTATTTTGCTTGTGTGTGTGGGGGGGGTCATATACTTCTTTTTCTGTCTCCCCTTTGAGAGCCTAGGTAAATTGATGCTGGTGATTGTATCTTTTATCATTCTTTATCAGAGTACCAGAGGCAATACGTAAGTTTCTTTTGTAATGTGAGAATTGACAAATAAATGAATGAATGATGGGCATAAGATACAATTTTCTTCTCTAGATTCCATATTGCTTAGTATCTCCTTTTGAATTTATCTGTTGAGTTATGAAATAAGAAAATGCACTACAAATTTTTTTTTCATTCTTTTCTAAAGGTATTATGCCATAGTATGATATGTCTTGACCTTTTCCAGTATGGATATATGCATCAGACCCTTGTCAAAATTTAAATACTCGGGGCCGGTGAGATGGCTCAGCGGCGTAAGCGCCTGCCCGGCAAGCGCAAGAGCCCGAGTTCGACTCCCGGATCCCACATACAAAAAAGGGGCCGGTGATATCGCTCAGTGGCACGGGTGCCTGTTGGCGTACGAGGTCTTGAGGTCGACCCCCCGGTACCTACAAAAAAAAAGAAAGAAAAAATTTAAATACTCCTTAGATACAAATGTTCATTACTATCTTGTTGTCCAATTAACTGCATGCATCATTCCAGAGAATTTGCCAATTATTAATGAGCAGAGTGGTCATTGGCTAATGTTAATCAGACAACCAGAATCATTTTTCTAGAAATGTAGGAAATAATATCTATAGGAAAGGTATATTTGAATATCAATTTAATCTTCAAGGCATTTTTAAAAATGCCCTGGTGGGAATAATTTTACAGTATCATAATATTCCGTAAGAATCCTAACTGTTCTATGACTCATTATTAAAATTCAAAATCGCAAAGCACCACATACCAAATGATGTATGGTACATAATGACTTTCTTATTCAATTTTTCTAATCTCTATTTTTCATCCCCCAGGGTTTTTTTTTTTTTCTCCTCAATAATTGTCCAGAGCTTTAAATAAAAGAATAGTAGTGATTGAATCTTCATGAGTCTTTATTTTTAGACTCACATCTTAAAGTCTGCAGAACTAGCAGCAGAAAATATAAGAGAAAAAAAAATGTGTGTGAAGATTGCCTAAGAAAATCATCCTAAGTTATTACACGTCCTTCAGTTTACCACACCAAAAAAGAAGAGAAAGACCTTGAAAAAGAAAAATATGTCTGCCTCTGTTTTCTGACGTGGTGTTTATCTGTACCGAGTCACCGGTTTGATTCCAGAAATGCTCATATATTCTGTCATATTCCTTTCAGAATAAACATCCACCTCAGAAGTCATGCCCCTGGTAGGATCTGTGCAAACGTGGGTTCAACCGGGAGCCCAAATAACCACAGCTTTACCACATTCACTTTGAGTTGTACCCTGAAGCACAGAACCATCAGGTTTTGGGCTGAAATAATTCTTCAAATTGATATCATCTGCTTTTATGTCCAACCATATAAGGGTTTAATGCAAACTCTCAATGCAGAAGCATGGCCATATTTTCATTGGTGAAATCACTGCTACAAGCAAAATCAGTCATTTCCTATGTGCCCATTTCTCAAATGCATCATGGTAAGCACCTTTGAATAGATGCATTGTTGAGTATCTCTTACCACTCTAAATTGCCTCTGTCGGGCCAGTGAGATGGCTCAACGGCGTAAGCGCCTGCCTGGCAAGCACTAGGGCCTGAGTTCAACTCCCGGATCCCACGTACGAAAAAAAGGGACCGGTGATATCGCTCAGCGGCACGGGTGAGTGCTGGTGCGCGAGGTCCTGAGGTCAACCCCCGGTACCTACAAAATAAATAAATAAATAAATAAATAAATAAATAAATAAATTGCCTCTGTAGCCAAATCACTGAGGTTTAGTTGAAAATGTTGAGCTCCTTAAAAAAAAAGTAAAAGCTACTTATTTTAAAAAGAAAAACACAAGGATTACTATTCAGGATATATAGAAAACTCAAAAGAATTGAAAGTAAAAAACAAATAATCCAATTGAAAGGGATAAATGATTTCAATGGACACTTTTTTATTTTAATTTTTGATTAGTACATGTTTGTAATACATGATGCTTACGTTACTTGTTGGAAATTAATACATGTACATAATACATCTTTCCTCCTGTTTTTCTTCCCCTTTCCCATCCCTCCTTCCCCTTCCACCCATCTCTTCATTTCCCTCTCTCTTTTTTTTGTACATGTTTGCAATATATACTGTTTACATTCTTTGTGTAGGACTAGTCAGTCTACATAAGAGATATAATTTAAAAGGAGAGATACCTGTGACCAGAAAATATATTTTAAAATGCTCAGTATCATAAGCTATATGGAAAATGTAAATTGAAACTACAATGAAATACCATCTCCCCTCAGTTTGAATGGCTACTGCACAAATAATAATAAGAAGAAACGCTGGCAAGAGTGTGGAGGAAAGGGAATCTTCATTCTTTTTTTTTTTTTTTTAGAAAGAGAGTTATTTCTAGAAGTTCCCAACTTATAGCTAATAATGAGAAAGTCATATAATATCAGACATTTATAGAAATGTATTTCCCTTGTAGAACATCTTTCTTTTTTTTTTCTTTGTGGGTACCGGGGGTCGACCTCAGGACCTCGTGCACCAGCAGGCCCCCATGCCGCTGAGCGATATCACCGGCCCTCTTTTCGTATGTGGGTTCCGGGAGTTGAACTCGGGCCCTCACGCTTGCTGGGAAGGTGCTTACGCCGCTGAGCCATCTCACCGGCCCAAGGGACTCTTCATTCTTGATAGGAATGGAAATTACAAAAGCTACTATGGAAAAGAGTTTGGAGGTTCCTTAAATAACTAAAAATAATGTAGCATAGAATTCAGTTACCCCTGTCCTGGGTATATACGGAAGGAAATGAAGTCAGCATATAAAAGAGACATCTGCACACGCATGGTTATTATGGTACTATTCACAATAGCTGACATATAGAATCATCCCGGGTACCTATCAACAGAAAATGGGTTAAAAATGGATAATATATATATACATATATATATATATATATATGCATATACATATGAATATTACTCAATAAAAATAGATTACAAGGAACATTTATATCCATATACATGAATATTATTGATCCACGAAGAGAAATGAAATCCTGTCATTTTCAGTAACATGGATGAAACTGGAGTACATCACATTACACAAAATACAGCAGAAATGGGAAGATGAGTACTTCGTGTTCTTTCTTATATATGAAAACTAAAAGAAAAAGTTGACCAGAAAGTAAAACAGTGATTAGTAGAGAAGAGGAAGTCTGCAGAAAAGGATTGTTGGATTCAATCCATGTACACTGTATGTGTGTTTAGAAATATCACACTGAACCTGGTTAATACATGCAATTCATATGCATTAATGAAAATTGCTATAAGTACAATAAAGTTACTATTTAAAGGAAACTTTATTTTGTTCAATCTTGATATATGCACAGTGACAAAATAGAATCAGACCTAAAATAAATTATGGAGGCTGAGTTTGGAAGGTCATTGATTAGTAACCTTGAAGATAAGCAGTTCTAAAGAATACTGATTCTGAACACAGATGTTAGTGGCCTAAGGATTGGGAGATTTAAAAAAAAAAAGTTGTGATGGTACATGAAGACAGTTTTGTGAACGTTTGCCCAGAAATGCATGCGCTAAAATTGGAATCATAGAGATTGATGACACTTGGCTGGAATGTCGAGATGCAGGGTGAAATCATTTTTCTGTAGATGCACCATTCTTAGAGAAGTTGCCCATAAGAAAGAAAGAGGCATGAATGATGAAGATCATCGTGTGATAGGAGAGAATTTACAGGGCAGATAGGAGATGCTTATCTCTGGTCCTAAGCTCCCCAGAAATTCGAAGGAAGAAAGTCTGAAGGTATAGATCATTTTTGCAGGAGATGTGAAAACAAAGGAAGGTTAGCACTGATAACGTCTATTTTCTCTCTGCATGGAAAGAAAGATTGTGTGCTCATGGTGAGGGACTGAGGCAAAGACCTGAGAAAAATGGCTGTACACTGCAAAAGCCACCTTGAGAAATGAGGGAGGGTACTTATCAGGCAGCACCATCACAATCGTCCACACCACCAGTTAAATTTGGGGCTCAGATAGCAACAGGGACATCCATTTTCACTGATGGTTATGCCTACTGATAGTAACATAGGTGATATAAGGTTAGGTTAATGTGCAATGTGTAAGACCTAGAGATTGGACGAGCAAATAAAGATCATGGTTATCCACATGGTGAATGGCTTGTGATAAGTCAGGATGGGACACCAATTAAATTGCACTGTATGATGAATGGAAAGAAGACATTTTGCAGAGATAAGACACAATGACCACTTCCTTGATAAACACTCAATAAATGATTGGCCATTGGAACTTCCCAAGATGAAAATTAATCCTGGCACAATCAGTTTCATATAGCTGTGGAACTTTAGCTACATATACAGCATTTTGTTCCGGTAACATCTTTGCTTAGGAAATGGGAATTACTGTAGATGTTTTATAAGCTACTTCTACAGATAGAGTTTTCCTTTGTCTAACAAGCCACTTAAAGAATCCGTTTCCTGTCTCCCAAAGAAATGAACACATCGCATCGGTAGCATCGCCTCTGACACTGCTGTCCCTCGCACGACTATGGACCGTGAAAATCGCCCTCTAAGATCCAGCCATAGACCATAGAGATGAAGTGTGTTAATTTGTTTCCCCTTCCTGCAAGGATTTTTACCCCAGGGCATAAGATTTGATTACAAAATGGCCATTGACTAACAACAAGGCAGATCTCCCATACCTAGGAGTCAAGTATAAAATAAGTCAAGTGGAATGTATAATGTGAGATGAGAATACGCCCTGGGGCTGTGTGGTGTCGCTGTGAAATGTATGTAATTCAGCCTCTTGCTGTCAAGAAGCTTGACCTCATCAAAGCGATAGGAGTGGGGAATGATGGCCAGTGTGTTCGCCAAGGGGAGACCGATTCTCATTCAAAAGTTTGGGTCAGTATTTTAAACGTGCAAAGTCCATAAGGAATGACTTCATCAGACTGAATATTGTCTTAAAGGGCTGCAGCCTCCTGGGGACTTGGGACAGTACCTGCTCTTCCCCTCAGAACTTAGGCACTTTATTTTACGAGACTGATTTGTGGCTACTGATTTGTGCCATTGGTGTGATGTGTGTGTGTGTGTGTGTGCGTGTGCGTGTCCTCACACAAGCACCATGGCTAAACAAAGACAGTCAACTCCCATGGCTACGATCGCTACTGCTTCCCTCACAGGCCCTCTTATTGCTAAACATTTTCCTCTCATTAAGGGCTGAGTGCTTGCTGCTGACTGGTGGACTTCAGGCAGCTGGAGTTTTGTGTTGGAAATTTTGACTCTGGATTCTTCCTTGGATTTTGCATTCTGCAAAGAAGCCATTTGAAAAAGCCTTAATTCCAGCTACAAAATGTGCTACAAGATTCACAGAGAAGCTTGTTTATGTCTACGGTTTTTGGTATTTTTTACTCATGGTACTGGGGATCGAATCCAGAGTGATCACCCTGATCTACATCCCTAAAACCTTCTTTTTATTTTTATGTTTTGTTTTTGTTTTTGTTTCTGTTTTGAGACAGGGTCTTATTAAGTCACTAAGTTGCCTAGCCTGGACTTGAACTTGACATCGTCCTGTTTCAGCCTCCCAGAGGCCTGAGATTACAGGTGTGCTCTACTAGGCCTAGTATAGTAAACTAGCTGGTAGTTGGGCAATTTATTCAGTAATGACTTCAATGGGAAAACTTAAAAGGGATACAGAGATAGTATCTGAACATTTGGTAGGGTTGGCGATATCCAGGGAATTTCTAGTTCATAAATGCGATTACAATGCCATGGCAGATGAAATAACTCAGAAAGAATTCTTTCACACACTGCACAAAGGACAAACATCAGGAGCCATTTCTAGTGTTCTGCCACCATTTCTAGGGGTAGATTTGCTTCTGGACCTCGTTTGACAAAATTCCTCAAAATCTCTAGTTTTCAATAAAGAAATCACAGTAGTTTGAGATGAAGGGGCATTCGGGTCCACAATCATGTTTTTGTAATTTTCTACTTCAGCCAAATATCGCATGAATTTATTTCATAAGCAGTCTGATCATCGATCTTTGAGCAATAAAGACATAAGCTACTTCTTTTAAAGAAACAAAAGAAAAAGATACAAAGTAGCATGCAGCCCAAGTCCTAACAACCTTTTATCCCACTTCAAGACATGCCGCAAGTATAAAACTCATTATGAGCCATGCTTAGGTGAGGATTTCTTTTCGTTTCTCACCTTGGACATCCCCATATTTGTATGAACGATATTTTAAGTGTGGAAACCCTATAAATTATGCAGGATGTCTTTATAGCAGTAGGAATTGAGCTGAGCACTTAAGCAGAAGACTGACTGGTGTTTCTGTAGCCTCAGTGGAGGTTTGAGAGTAAAAATTATGGTGCAACAACACCAGTACATTTTATAAGCTTTGTGGGGCTTGTATTCTCCGCATTCACCTTTTTCTTTCTCTTGCAATCATCACAACTGGGATGATCCATAGTTCATTGTATCACTCCCTGACCTTCTTTTCCTCATTCCCTGGCATAAGGATTGTTTAGTATTTACTCAAAGTGTTTCCCCAAAGGATCTTGAGCCTGCTGCCCCCAGAGTCTTATAAATCTTCATCCATCCTCATCTCTCTTGGAAGAATTTCAATACCACATCAGTCCAAATCCTTCTCTCTTGGTTTGGACGGCATGTCTCCCTCAATTCCTGGCCCCAAATGGATTGTGTTTTCTTGATTCCCAAACTGTCTCATTAACCTTTCTATTCCTGATCCTCTAAAAAATGGCAACCCCAAATTTCTAGGCTGGGATTCTTCCACACTCCTAGCCATTGATCTATTTTTATACAATAACTCACCACACTAATTGTATGTCATGCAGAGGAGCTGGACATCAATCTCAATGAAAGGTAGCATGGTTCCATTTTCAGAATGCAGAGTTATTAGGAACTGGGAAACCATGAAGCCAGAGAGAGCAAGGTGAAGAATATTTTCTTTCGTGGAGATGAAATGAAGGTGGAATGAGGTTGTGGCTGGCCATACAGAAAGGAATTCACAGAATCAGTACAGAAGTATTTCACAGAATCGAGAGGTACAAATGATGCTTGGCATACAGGACAGAAAAGAGCGAATGACTGGGCTATTTCCTGGATTCCAGTTGGAGTTGCAAGTACTTGGTGGGACCATTTACTGAGATAATAAATTGAAGGAACATCTATGAAGAGGCAGGAGTAAACACTATTAAGAAATTGAGGTCCTCTCATCATATAGTTTATCCCCTAAGATTTGGAACATGCATTTTATGTTTTCTTGAATGTATGATCATCTCTTGAATATGTCCCTACATACTATATATGCATATGGGTATCATTGGTTGAATATATATGTATTTTCATGGAATACATATGTAGGCTTATTGAATATATATATATATATATATATATATATATATATATATATATATATAATTTGTGTATACAAATTTGCAGCATACAAGTTATTACATTAAATTAGTTAAATAGGTTTCTTACTTTGCTACCCATATTTTGTGTTTATTGCCTTGCATTGTATTTGGAACAAAACTCACTTTTGTTCATTTATTTCTGGATTTTTTTGTTAGTCCATGTTTGTAGTACATAATCATTACATTTATCATGGGGAGGTGGTATATGTACATAATATATCTTACTTCTTTTCAGTCCTCTATACCTCCTGTCCCTCACTACTCTTCCAATTCTTGGTCTGCTTCCCATTTGCAAAAGCTCTATATTCACCATCTTTCTATTCAATTACTTTTTTCCCAACCCAGTTCTCTCTCCTCCCTCCTCCCTCCTCCCACCCTCCATCTTGTTTCCCAATTCATTTGAAAAGAGATCTACCTACTTCCTACTTATCTCTTCAATTCCTCTCTCTCTGTCTGCCTATGTCTTTCTTATTGAGTTTATAAGTGAAACCATGAAATATTTAAGCTTGTATGTCCAACTTATTTTACTTAACATTATGTTCTCAAGTTGCATCCATTTACCTAAGAATGCCTCAAGCTTATCTTTATGGGAAAGTAATACACCATTGTATAAATACCACATTTTCTTTATCCATTCATGTGTTAGTGGGTGTTATAGCTTTATCTGGATGTCCTCCCAAAGCCTCATGTGGTCATAGATAGGGTTTTTCTGGAGATGGCTGGATCTAGAATGTGTGATTGTGAGATTAAAAATGTGATGCTGGGATTGATTCACGGTAAAATGCTAGGTTTAAGGATATCCCACCCTGGGTGTGAGTGCTACCTGCCCTAAGGTCACTTAGTCTGGATAGAATATAAGGGACAGAAAGAGCGCTGCTCTTGTCACTTGCTTCTTTTCACTTGATGCTTCTTCACTACTTCATTGCTTTGTTGTCTTCTGCCTGCCATGAACTGTTTCTCCTCTGCCATCACCCTGCCTTAGAGCCAGCCAACTATGAATTGAAACCTCTACAAACTGTGAGCTAAAATAACATTTCCTCTTTTAACTATGAGTGGTGGGTATTTTGTCTCAGCAACAAGAAAAGTAGCTAGGACAATAGGCGTATGGGCCATTTCCAAGATTTAGCTATTTTGAATTATGCTGCAATAAACATGGGTATGCATGTATCTGTGTAATATGATGACTTTAACTCTTTCAGGAATTGAACACTTTTTTTTTTTCTTTATGTAGATACTGGGAAACAATCTCAGGACCTTGCATTTGCCAGGCAGGCATTTATGCCGCTGAGCTATATCACCAGGCCTTGAATACGTTTCTTATAACTTATATGTAACTCATGCCATACATTATAAAAGATATCCATTCTGTAATTACTGTGTATAAAAATTATATACTATTATAAAATATCAGAAATTTAAATTGTATGACCTTAATTTTTTAATAAATTATCACATAATATTTATAAACAATTTATATAGTGTATTTCATAACTTGAGTGTTGTAGAAATATAAATACATACTGTTGACTCTCATTATCTGCACATTTTGTACATCCTGTGTGAGCGGCATGGCCCAATTTATTAACAGTGACTTGTGAGCTCAGCATCAATGCTTGTGTTGTGGTCACTTACAGATGTGTGTAGCGTGAGGGAATTTCAGTGTCTAGAGGCACACATTTGCATTAAAGGCTGAACAAGTTCATACTCTGCTTCCCTATTCCGGTTCATCCTGTAAAGAACGGTCCTTTCCAGAAGAAATTTAGAACCAAGCTTTGTTTGCTTTTATATTGTTTTGTTGGACTTGTATGCTTGTTGATGGTCATTCTTCTCTTTAAAATGGGTACTGGGGCCAGTGAGATGGCTCAGGGGCATAAGCGCCTGCCTGGCAAGCGCGAGGTCCTGAGTTCGACTCCTGGAACCCACATAAAGGGAAAAAAGCGCCGGCGATATCTCTCAGCATCACAAGCGCTTGATGGCAAGCAACAAGGTCCTGAGGTTGACTCCCAGTACCCACATAAAAAAAAAAAATAAAATAAAATGGGTACTCACATGTCCTACCAAAGTGAGATTTACTGATCCTGTGTGGGCTAGGGTTCCCTAGAGGAGCAGAATCAATATAAAATACAGGTATAATTGCAAAAAGGGATTTATGAGGCAGGCTTACAGGATCAGGATGGGAAGAGCCACAGTGACCATGTATGGAATCCAAGGCTTAAGAATCCAAAATGGCGGTCTGTGCACTGGAGAGCCAAAGGATCCAATAGCAGCCCAAGGTCAAAAGGCCGGAAGTTCACTATAGTCAGCAGGGCAAGTCTGTGTTAGAAGCCCAAGGAGATTGCATTCAAAGGCTTCAAAGTCTGTGCTGGAAAGCTAAAGAAACTGGAGACCATTATCCAAAGGCAATGGCAAAGACCAGACTCCTCCAAAACAAATTATGGGGCAAACACTTCCTTCTATCTTCCCTTTTTGTTCTGTCCAAGCTACAAGCCTACCACTTGATGCCACCCACATCCAGGGTGGGTCATCCCCCTCAGTTTGGTGCCCTAGATGCCAATCATCCAAGACATGCCCAGAACTCACTAACATACTGGCTGGTTCCTACTTGAGTCAGATTGCTGGTCATGATTAACAATCACAGTCCATAAGCACGGAAGACCTGGATGTGCTTGGCAGAGAAAAATACAAGTGTTAGATGAAGTTCTTTAAGCATGAATTACAGTGCTGTCTGTGTTGAGTTCAATGAGAATGATTAACAGTGTATGTGAAATTTATGCAGAAACACACGTTCTGTATTTCCCACCTGACCAAAGTACTGGAACCAGGTTTCTCCCAGGAACCTAACCAAGGTTCAATATTCACTACTCCAGTAACCATGGTGACTTTGTAAAACATGATGACCCCAAAATGAGTGTCAACTGTACATGCATATTATAAGTGAATTTAACCAGCAGTTACCGAATGCCTATAATATTCCAGACATTTTGCCAGGTAACAGGGAAACAAAGATCTAATAAAACCGTAATAATCACGGTTCCTCCTGTCAGTGAACCCATTGTCTAATGAAATGATTCACCAACTTTTTAACATTTGTTAATTTTTCTTTTAAAAGTCACTATGAATATTGTGTTGGATTGGTAAATTATGACTGTGTACACTCACGGGGCACAATGTGGTGTTTTAATATATGTGTACAGTGTAGAATGATAGAGTCAAGCTAGTTCACATCTCCACCATGTCATTTACCAATCTCTTTTTATGCTGAGACTATTGGAACTTACTTTCTCAGTTATTTTAACACATATTTTTACTGTACTTTTTTTGTTGTTGTTGTTTTATTTTGTTTTGTTTTGCTTTGAAGTACTGGAAATTGAACCCGGAGCCTTCACACTGAGCTATATCCCAAACACATTTTTAATTCCTTTTTTTGTTTGTTTGCGTTGCTTTGTTTTGTTTTTCTTTTTGAGACAGGGTCTTGCTAAGTAGCTAAATCACCCAGACTAGTCAACGTAACTATCTCCCTGTCTCAGCCTCTGAATACTGTGATTACAGGCATGTGCCACCACATCTGGCTCATTCTCATTGGGTATAGTTGCTCTATCTTACAATAAATCTCAAAACCTATTCCTCCTGCCCATGGAGAGCTTTGTACCCTTTAATCAATCTCTCCTCTTCACACTACACAACTCCTGGTAACCCACCATTCTGTTCTCTGCTTCTACGAGTTCAACATTATTGGAATCTACAAATGAGATTATACTGTATTTGTCTTTCTATGCCTGAATTATTTCACTTCTATGTTGATCCATGTTGTCACAAATGATAGCATTTCCTATTTTTGAAGCTTAAATAGCCTTCCATTGTCTATATATAGCCCCTTTGTCTTTTGCATTTACCTGCTGGTAGAGAGTGAGGTTGGGTCTGTATCTTAGCCCCTCAAGCAGTGCTGCAATGAACATAGGAGTGCTGGTATGTCTTCGACATGCAGGTTTCAGTTCCTTTGGATACATATTTTTAATGTTTTGAGAAGCCCCTATACGTTTTTCCATCATTGCTGTAATAATTTTCGTTTCCACCAGCAGTATGCATGGCTTCCCTTTCTTCCACATCATCCCTAGTACTTGCTATTGTTTGTTGTGTTTTTTTTGGGGGGGTGGGTTTTTTTTTATAATAGCCATTATAATTAGAAACAGGTTATATCATTGTTGTGGTGGATTGACAACTGGTGGTCAGCTTGTATCACCCAGCTGAACTGAATCAGCATGGGGCTGGCTGTGGAAGGCCCACCTGAGGATTGTTGCCAACAGCATAAAAAGGAGAACTGGAGAGGAAGAGTTGGTGCTGTTGGTTCTCCTGGAGGAGCTTGTCACACTGGCTTTTCTAATAGGAACTTGGCTGTTCTCATCCTTGGAGGAGCTCAGGACCTCGTTGTCGCTGAGGATGGCTATGGTACCTTTCAGGGGAGCTCTGGTCCTTACTTCGAGTATCGCTTCCTGGCTCCAGTGCAGATCCCTCAGGCTGCTGGCACAGATCCTTCATCCCGCTGGCACAGACTTTCTAGCTTCCGCCACTGACCTTTGGTCCTTTCCAGCACAGTTCCCTGAAACAGACTTGCGTGAGACATTGTCGTGGGCTCTGGGCCTCCAGCTGGACTCGTGGGGGACATTGCTGTGGGATCCAGGCCCTCAGCTGGATTCTTTGGATCTTTAGTGTGTGGACAGATTTCCTGCACACTTTTTGTATTTGACTGTTTGAGTGACTATTATAAAATAATCCTATAAATTATGTGTCCTGTATTTTATCTTTTCCCTTGCAAACCCTGACTACAACAATCGTGAATATTTGATTTTCATTTTCCTAATTATTTAATGGTGCCCATCATTTTTTTCATGTACCAATGTCTTCTTCTGAGAAATATCCTTCTAGGCCCTTTACTTGTTAAAGCTCCATAACATTGGTTTTCTGGGGAAGAATCCAAAAATACAGGCAACAAAAGTTAAAAAAAAAATGCCTGATGGGGTGGAATCAAACTAAAAATTTCTGCACAACAAAGTAAAGAATTAACAAAGTAAGAGAAACGTAACAGGAAAAAAACAGTTGCCAATTATATATCTGACAAGAGTTTAATACATAATGAACTCAACTCAATAGCAAAAAAACATGTAACCTGACTTAAAAATCAGACTAAACACTGATGTCCCTGGACAAGAAAACAATGACAGTTGATTTGTATATATCTATAAATGCCAAAATTAAAATTTTTAGGTTGCACTAGGCACCAAGTTTATTTTTGTTTTTTGTGGGTACCGGGGGTCGACCTCAGGACCTGTGCACCAGCAGGTGCCCGTGCCGCTGAGCGATATCACCGGCCCTTTCTTCGTATGTGGGTACCGGGAGTCAAACTCAGGACCTCGCGATTGCCAGGCAGGCACTTATGCCCCTGAGCCATCTCACCGGCCCTAGGCAGCAAGTTTAAAATGTTGGTGCTGAGATCCTGTTTGGAAGAAATAAGTTGGGAGTGTCATCCTTTCTATGAAATCTGTGCACACGTATTCAAGTTAATATAATAGCTCTCCAAGGAGACCAAATGTGTCAACCATTGAGTTGTGTCATTTGCACAAGATGCTCTCAATTCCCTAAACGGGACCCATTTTTATGTTCTCAGACAGTCACTTTGTGAATCATTGAGAGCAATTTTTTTCTATTGCTGGCTTACTAAGAGACACATTTCACACCAACTACTTCGGAAAATAACCATGTCTGATAGCTGAAACCATACAGTAACTGCTCAGAGAAACACTTACCATTAAAAAAGTCTCAAACTGCTTTGGTCAAACAGTAATCAAATTGCAGTCATTGCTGAAAACAAGCTCATCAATTGCTTGGGTAGCAGTGAAAGCAGAGACTTAGCAAAGCATTCTTGAGGTAACCAAGGTGATCATGTGTGATGTGGTTAGAACAGAGAGCTGCCACAGATTTCTGCTGTGTTTCTCCTCAGTACTACTGAAACAAAGGGAGAAGTGCTCAGAGCGTCCAGGAATATGTGCTCACCAACCTGGACTAAAGCTGAGCCCTCAGGAGACAACCAGGTCTGAGTCAGACAAGCATTGGGCGAAATGACAGTGAAATGACTGCAATTGTTCCGTGTGAAGCTCCCCAACAAGGCAGGCATGGGAAGGATGACAAGGGCATGATGAAATGCAGAATCCAACTTGGAGAGAGAGTCACTGCCACAGTGAAGAAAATGCTACAGAAAAGCCATGCTGTAGAGCTCTGATAACGTCAGCAGCTGTTTTCAAGGAGAAGCATCACGTAGACATTCCAGATAGGGAGACGGAAGCAGCAATACCACTTGGACCATGCAAAGGTGTTCAGAGCTGCTAATCAGAGGACAAATGACAATGGATGTGAGCCATGCTCTTGGCTTGCATTCCTTACTTAAACATGGTCTCTGACAGTGCATCCTACCACACTGTACAGAGTAACTTTAGAAATAAATTGTCTAACTTGATCCCAATTATTCATTTGGCATTATGATTTCGATCTAGAATGTCCCCCGAAGGTTCACGTGTTCAGAGCTTGGGCTTTTGGAAGGTGATTGGCTTGTGGAAGTGCTATACTTATCAGTGGATTCATCCATTGATAGATTCATAGCTGTATGTGTTGTTAGTAGGCCTCTCCTACTAACAGCACAGGTGAGAAGAGGCGGATTGCTGGGGGCGTGACCTGGAAGAGTTTCCTGGCTGCCATGAAGTATCAGGTTTTCCTTCACAGTGCCCCATCTGCCATCTTGTTTCTGCCTTGGAGCCAGCCAATGAAGGACTTTAACCATGAGCCAAAATAAACCTCTCCTCCTTTAATTTGTGGGTGTGGAGAACGTCGACCCAGTGATCAGAAGGGTGACTAAGACGGCTGGCTTCTTTTACGCTGGGTTACCACATGATTCCCAATGTGAGTGGAAATCCATAAATATGTTCTCATGAATTCTAACAAGAGTTGATGTGAGTGCACCATTTCCTTATATTTTTCATTTGTTTCCTTCTTAGTGTGGTTTTTCCCTAGACAATTCTTTTGTTCTTCACCCATGATATCGTGGATGCCCAGGGAATTGATTCTAACAGGTCAAGTTTCTCAGAGTTTGTTCTCATGAAACATTTCTGCGTGCATAGAGGAGAGTGCTTCAACTCTAGCTCTCATGACATCTGGCGTCAGGTCATGGTTGGTTGTAAAGAGCTGTCCTGCGTATTATAAGACATCTACCAGCATTCTTGACCTCTACCCACCAAATCTCTGTAGCTTCCTCCCATCTACTGAATGTCACAAGCAGAAAGAACTGTAGATATTGCTAGACGTCCCCTGGGAGAAAAAAATCATCCCTTGCTAGTAACTACTGGCATAGAATATATTGATACTTTAGCCTGCAGGAATTATTTTCCTTTGCTTTTATGTTTTTATATATTTTAGGAAACTTTCCTCAACTCTCGGAAAGCTTAATATGCAACACACTCACAGGATTGCATTGACTAAATAAACAACACTGGCCTTAACTTGTTTGTTTGCAATGCTGCTGGCAACAAGCTCTGTGACACTGTAGAACCTTCTCGTTTTGCCATGGTAACACAGAACAGTCCTTGCTGAATAGCACACATGCCCTTGATATCCACAGTCATCACAATTCAGAAGCAGGTGGCAGAGATCACAACGCCATGTTGATGGAAGTTTCCCTCTTTTTGACTCCTTAGCGCGGCTGATTTTACCAATCTTTTATTCATTAAGGGATTTTTTTTTTTTTAGGTGGATGACTGGAGGTTGGCGGATTCAAGCACAAAGCAATGTGACATTTCTAAGCCAGTGTGCTTGGTAGCACATAGAAGACCAACCCCAAGCCAATTAACTTGGATGTATTAAGGGAGACCTCTGAAATTTGTTCAGCTGCCCTTCTTTTATCAGCTAAGAGTCAGTTTATTCCACTCCCATCTGTCAGCCTGCCCCTGGACTGAACGTCAGGATTTAATTGTCTTTCTCCTCAGCCCTGGAGACTCCGTTCAACTCCAGACCACTATGGTTTTATAGACCTATGTGTGATGCTGTCTTGAAGGGGCAGCCTCAGTCCTTGAGCCAGGTAGGACTAAGCATGACCAGTTTTCTTAAAGTGAGACAGTATTCTTTAATATCATCTTAATCTCCCTCATGGTAAGATTCAGGATGAGATTCATATGCAAGTAGAGTCTCATCTGATCCTGGAAGAAGTTTTCCAATTATGCAAGCATGTGTTCATGTCGATTCCTAAATTGAACACCCAAAGTTACAAAAGAGACTTTCTACAAAACCACAGGTTAAAAATCAGTCCCATTGTCCAAAGTCTAGGAGAATTTTCCCTTGAGGAAGGAATATTCATGCACAAAATTATGTTCATTTTCTTTTTTCATAGTTGCGTTCCCTTCCTTTTTAATTAATTTGTCTAACTGATACATAGAGACATATTAATTATACATATTAATGGGGTACTATATGATGTTTGGATATATGTATATACTGTGTGATCAGGTAGAACATATCTACTCAGGTAGAATATTTACCATTACTTTAGGGCAAAAACATTCAAAATCCTTTTTTTGTAGCTTTTTAAGTTATTCTGCACATAACTGTTCTTTACAGTCACTGGACACCCACAAGTTAAAGGAGGAGAGATTTATTATGTGTCATGGGTTTAGGAGGTTCAGTCCATGGTTGGCTGGCTCCAAGGCAAAAACATCATGGTGGAAGGAGGGGATGGAGAAAAATGCCTAGTTCATGGAAGCCAGGAAGCTGAGCAGAGAAACAGTGCCAGAGAAGAATGGACCTGCAACAAGATATAGTCCCCAAGGTCAAGCCTTCATGTCTTCCAAACACATCAGAAGTGTGCCCCACTAATCCCATACATGGCTTTTACACCAATCAAGGTGACAATTAAGTGTAAGTATCTTTAAAAAAGTGTGAATATAAATATGGCCAGTGCTGCTGCTTAGTGCCATCCAATGGAAAGGCAGGCTTGTAAATACATGATAGTGTATCCTCATCTATCTTATTCACCAAATCTGGTACCATGCCACTTCCGGCTCTTCCCCAAAGTCAAAAAGAATGTGAAAGGGAAACATTTTGAATTAATTCAGAACATCAAAGCAGGCATCACAGTACAACTAAAACCTCTTAGGAAAGAGAACTTCCAGAGCACCTTCAGAAAGTGGCAAAAACGATGGGATAAGTTTGTTCAAAACAAGGGAGAAGGTTTTGAGGAGGATTAATGATAATGTGTCTTTTACTCTAATGCATTTTTTGTTTTTGTCTTTTATTTCCTGATACAGGGTCTCCCTACGTAATTTAGGCTGGTCTTGAACTCACTATGTAGCCCAGACTGGCCTCAAACTCATGGCAATCCTCCTGCCTCAGCCTCTCAAGTGCTGGGATTAGAAGTGTGCACTACCACACCCAGCTACTTTAATACATTTTTAAAAATTTAAACATGTGCCACATTTTTCCACCACAGCTCATGTGATCAAGGGTAAGCTGATTTTTCTTTCTAGGACTCAGTTCTGTCATTTCAAGGACCTGGTAATCCAGTACTAACCCATACACAGGCATGCCTTGGATATCTTGTGGGCTCAGTTCTAGACCACTGCAATAAAACAAAAACCTCAATAAAGCAAAGGATGGGACATTTGGCATCTCAATGCACATAAAATATATGGAGCTGGGTGCACTGGTGTGAGCCTGTACTCTCAGCTATGTATGAGGCTGAGACAAGTGATTCATTTGATCCCAGGGGTTGAAGAGCAGCTTGGGCAGTATAACATAATCTTGCATCAAAAAGCTTTGGTTGTACTATACTGTTGTGTAGTAAGCACACAACAGAATAAGTCTAAAAAGGGTGCTTATCTTAATTACAAAACAACACATGACTACAAAGTGCTAATGATCATCTGAGATGCTGGAGAAGTAACACTAATAGAAAAATGCAATATCCATAAAGTACAATAAAGCCAAGTGCAATACAATGAGGTGTGCTGGTAATTAGCGCTGACATCATGAGATATTGTAAGTAATGTGCTTAGCAAAGCTTGGGGTGTAGTGTAAGCTCTGTAGAATTCATCTTATTCCAGGAGAGCCCTATTTCCTCTTCTTTTGTGACCTTATCCTTACATCTTGTGGAAGCCAAGACATCCGGTCCTTTGGTTGGAAGTCAATAATGCATGGTTCTCATCAGTGGCATCGTACAAACTATCCAGCCATTACCTGGACCCCGGTGAGAAATGATTCTTGACACCCTTCTTCATTTGTGATGTCCCTGACACTCTGATCTCTGGCGCAATCCTGAAATCTTGGGCTGTTTTTCCTTCCTGCAACTGCTCCTCGGTGCACATTGCTGACAGTGTTATTTCTTCTTTGGCTTTGCTGGTTATTATAGTTAATGTGGGACCATAGTAAAGGTTGTGATCATGTAGGGCAGCCACATTGGTATTTCTGGTCTTTAAAATGATGCCTACTGCGAGGAAGGTATTCAGTAAATATTAGCCAAGTAAATCAATTGGTAGGACCTTTGGCTGGACAACTTCTGGACAAGGTGGGCTCACCTGTCTGACCCTAGATTGTGTCCTGATTGAATATAAAAAGTTATTCCAGGGGCCGGTGAGATAGCTCAGTGGCATAAGTGCCTGCCTGGCAAGTGCAAGGTCCTGAGGTCGACTCCTGGAACCCACATATGAAAAAAGGGCTGGTGATATCGCTCAGCGGCACAGGCTCCTGCTGGCATGTGAGGTCCTGCGTTCAACCCCCAGTACCCATAAAAAAAAAAAGTTATTCCAGAAGGCATTCTCTTAGGGGAGCAGAATGGAGAAGAGGATAGGCTTGTAATTTAAAGAAGCTACACATCCGAATGTACTCACGGTCTTCTTATAGCAGCTGGTGTGCAGAACAATGAAAATTACATGGGCAAAATTCTCCTGGCAAACACGGATTGTCTTGGTATGTTGCCTATGAGCCATATAAAAATACTGGCAATTTAAAAGAAGCTACTGAAAGTCATTCTTCTTCTTCCTAAGATACAGAAATCTCAGCCCAATGGTGTATAGAGATTCCAGTGTGCGTTAAAGAGAAATCTATCTTTAGCCACCTTTTGTATAACACCCTTTTCCATTGAAAATATTGCAGTCAAAATATTGAGGGCTCATTTGATTTAAAATTAAATGAACGACATTGGAAGCAACTTATACTTTCCTACCTTCTGTCCAATATCATAAATATGTTTAATATTGTTTTTTCTTTCGTTGGCCCAAAATAGAGCTTCGAAACATGTCATACTTGAAGTAGATCAGGAGAGAGAAAGGAAAAGAGTGAGTAAGGAAACAGAAGCAGGTTGTTCTGAAAATGTATTCCAAACATCCCCGGAAGATGGAAACAAATGACAGGAGAGATGACTTTCAAAATATGGAAAATGAATTCTTAAAATAGCAAGTGAAAGAACCAGCTTGGAAATTTTTTTTTAAAGAGAAGTTTTTTGAAGTCACATTTCTCACTATAAAAATATGTATGCATTACAAAGCATTTAGCCAATACAGAAATGAATACAAAGAGAATAAAAATTGTTCACAAAGGCCATCCAACAGAGGAAAAAATTGAGTGAGTATTTAGTTCAAGTCTTTTTTGTATTTCACTATTTTTACAAAGTAGGGGCACACCATGAAAATGATTTTAGACTCCACACTTTTTCATCCAATATTATGCTGTGGTCATTTTCCCATGTGAAATAGTATTGGAAGATTTGATTTTATTTCTTATACTAGAGATCCACAAATCACACTTCATGGGTCTCCTGCTTTTGTGCAGCCCACTGCCAAAAGCTGATCAAACTAAAAATGATGTTTCATGACACATAAAATTATGTGAAATTCACATTCATCTGTACAAATGGCATTTTCTTGCAAGAGTAGTGTTCCTTCCTTTATGTTAATTCTGGCTACCATGGAGATGACAAGGATAGCATTAAGTTACTGTGACCAAGAATGCATATGGCTTAGAATATTCAGGGCCTTGAACATACCCTGTTTGGTCCCTTGCTGAAAGAGTTTGCCTAACTCTGAGCTGCATAATAACAAAACTACTGACTGTATCAAAACTTAAATATTTCCTCACTCTTGAGCACTATGGGGTGTTTCATGTTTATTTACAGTCCATTATTGTGCTGGGCATGATG
Source organism: Erethizon dorsatum (assembly GCA_028451465.1). Taxonomy (NCBI): domain Eukaryota; kingdom Metazoa; phylum Chordata; class Mammalia; order Rodentia; family Erethizontidae; genus Erethizon; species Erethizon dorsatum. Next base: position 4,818,324 of record CM051843.1, read on the forward strand.
GCACACGCCTGTAATCCCAGCACTCGGAAGGCTGAGGCAGAAGGATCACTGTGAATTTGAGGCCAGCCTGGGCTACAAAATGAGTTCAAGGCTAGCCGAAACTGCATAGTAAAACCCTGTCTCAAAAAGACAATAAATAAATAAATTAATTAATTAATTAATTAATCCATTGTTGTAAATTGACTTGACTTAAATTGTTGTTGACACATTTCAATATTTTCCTAGGTAATGGATAATGGATCAACTGTCATGGATATTTCCACATCTTATGAAGTGTTGTCTTCCAAGAAGGAAGAAAAAGTACGCCCTGTTCTGTCACCAAAGTGCGTGTGAGGATCAGAATTGGCACCATGATGTTTTGGTACACTGTGTGGGGAATGTATCTTCAATCAATTAGGAAATTAACTGGCTGGTGCTTTTACCTCTCTAGATTTCTTTCAACACTTCCTTTTGGATTTGGTATCTAGAAGATGATCCATATCCACCTTTCTCCTCCCAGCTAGAGAGTAGCAAAGACTTTCATCTTGACATCCAGCAGGTATTCCAACCACCAGAATAACCGTCTTGTTTGTTCAGCTTTCAGAAAGCAACACAACCAGGCTGACATCAGAATACAGGAGAAGAAAGACAGGGAGAAAGATCCCTGTTCAATTGGCAGAGCAGACATATTGATGGGGTAATTCCTTATAGAACAGAAAGCAAGGCAAGTAGTCCCTAACTGGTACTGACTATTATCCACCTTAAAGAACTCAAATCTCGGCACAACACAAGAGTTTGAACATCAGGAATGAAGGCAGCACTGGGTACCATGATGGTTTCCTTTCTTTGTTAATTTGATAAATGCAAATAGTATATTGGCCATTTATGTTTCTTAGGGTAATTGCCTATTTTTCTCCTGGGAAGTTCACTGTGTGTATACTACTATGTAAGATTTCTTTATGTTTTAAGAAAGTAAAGATTCTGTCTAGCAAAGCGCAATTTATGTAGGAATTCTATGTGTTTTCCACAGGCTTTCGATATGTGTGAGTTGCAAAGGGAAAATACTGGATGGAACAGGTCTAAAAATAACTCTTTAATGTGGAACTTCTCAGAAACTCCAATATTATATGATGGATTCTGGATCTGCAGGTGGGTAATTAAGATGCAGCATTTGCCAAAACTATTGATGATGAGCAATGCTGTTTACTAGGCATTTTCTGAAGTGTGCTTTTATCTCTTTTGTAGCTAAAATTTGGGCATCTGTGGTGAGAAGTAAGAAATATATAAGGAACACACTAAAAATATGTCGAATCCTGATGAAATACATCTAGTAGGGTTGGAAATTTTAATAAAATGCCCACATACAAAATAAATATGATTAAAAAAAAAGTGTTCCAACATACACAAACTAAAATATCACCCAAAAAGGGCCCATCCCAATGCCAATTAAAACAGAAAATATCTGGACATTACCTTCAAATAAATATATAAAACCTACCTGGAAAAATCTTAGCTTTACTGTGCCATGTAATTAGACTTGAATAAACAGAAGGAGTGCCCCAGGATTCAAAATGTACATATCATTTTAATTACATTCATGTTGTAAAGTATATTGTAGACTTACACAATGAGAAGAAAAATCATTCATAAATTGTTTTAGGAACTTCTGAAGTTGTTGAGCAAAATGGACATGAAATAATTAGTAAGTAATTTGATCAATAAAAGCCTTAAGAAAATGAGTCAGAACATTAAGGTGAGGAAGGAAAATGTTTTACAAAAAAAGACCGTAGGAAATCCACACAGACCTAGCAAACAAGGAATACCAGGATCCCTATTTGTGCATTGCTGTGGGCTCTCACTACCAATTAGGGATGAAAAAACTGGCAAAGTCCCTGAAGTAGAAAAGAAAGAGGGTGGAAATGCTAACGTGCTCAAAGAAATAGTGTCTGCAAAATCCCCACATTTGGCAAGAAACTTAAACCAACAGATTCAGGCAGGAGAATCAGCGCCAGACAGGATAAATCCCAAGAAATGCATGCCAACACACATCTTAATTAAACTTCTTTTTTTTTTTTTTTTTTGTGGGTACCGGGGGTCGACCTCAGGACCTCGCGCGCCAACAGGCGCCCGTGCCGCTGAGCGATATCACCGGCCCCTTTTCCGTATGTGGGATCCGGGAGTCGAACTCAGGCCCTCGCGCTTGCAAGGCAGGCGCTTATGCCACTGAGCCATCTCACCGGCCCTTAATTAAACTTCTGAAAACTAAACACAAAGGGAAACCTTGAAAGTGGTCAGAGAAGACAACACCTTATCTTTAGAAGGAAAAAAGTATTCAATCAATGGCAAATTTCTCCCCTGAAACTGCATAGTACAAAAAGACATACAAGTAAGCAAAGAGAAAATAAAGTTGTTTTAATCCTGACACTAAAAGCATTATTCATAAAAAACTAATTGACATATTAGTCTTCATCACATTTAAAAGTTTGGCTCTGCAAAAGATCCTGTTAGGAAAATCAAAAGGCAAGCTATAGTGTGAGAAAAATATTTGCAATCCATATATATGACAATATGCTCATACCTAGAATATATAAAGAATTCTCAAAATGTAACAATGAAAAAATAGATCATCCAATTAGAGCACGAATAAAAGACATACAGTCATTTCACTGAAGAAGACATGCGGATGGAAAATGATCATATGGAAAGATGTTCAACATTAGACCTTAGGGAATTGCAAATTAAAATAATAAGATATCACTACCAACCCACCCAAATAGTCAAGTAGGGAATAATGGTATTACCAAATGCAGACAGAGGTGCAAAGAAATCGAATGACTTCTACACTGTTGGTTGGTGTATTCATTTTCTCTTTGCTGGGACACAATACCCAGTGCCAACAACTTAAAGGAGGAAACAGTTAACTTTATTCAGCATTTCAGCATGAAGGTCAGCTCATGGTCAGCTGGATCTAAGGCTAAAACATCATGGCAGAAGGGCATGGTGGAAGGCAGTTGCTTAGTTCATGGCAGCTGGGAAGCAGAGCAGGGGAACAGTGTCAGAAAGAAAGAGTCCAGGAACCATACATGGTATCCAGGTCAGTGCTCCCTGTCCCATCCTTGCACATGGAGCAGTGTGCTTTACTAATCACCTGGCCAGTCAAGTTGGCATATCAAGATTAATAGTCACATCAGAGATGCACAACAGTACAGACATTCTGGGAAACAATTGAATGGTTTCTTAAGTAACCAAATACACAAATAGTATCCAACCCAATAATATCCCTCCTTAGCCTTTATCCTAGAGAAATGAAGATTTATATTCACACATGCACACACACACACACACAGAAACCTATACACAAATGTTTATAACAGATTTATTCACCATAATCAAGAACTGAAAAGAATCCAGACTCCCTTCAGTGGGTGAATAGTTAATAAAGTTTGAATGCCTTTCAGAAATAAAAAACAACAAATTATTGATGTATACAACAAGCCAATGAAGCTAAACAACTGTGCTGAATGAAATAAGCAAATCCCGAGGGTTAGGATGCCATATATCATTGGAATCAATGACACATAATTGGCTTCTAATGATTAAGTTTAAAGGTGAAAAGAAAATTGCACAACATATGGGGTCTTTGTGATGATAGATATGTACAATATCTTGATTATATCAACATCGATATCCTGGTTACAAAGTTGTATTATAGTTTTATGAAATAAAAAGTACTAGTGTTTGTTAGCTTTTGGTTAGTACTAGTACAAAGTAAGAAAATCAACTTAAAAGGAGGAAAGGTTTATTGTGGCTCATGGTTACAAAGGTTTCAGTCCATGGTCATCTGGCCTCTTTGCTTTGGGACCTTTTGTGACACAGAGTATAGTGGCAGAGAGGTGTAGAGGAGCAGAACTGCTCACCCCAAGGCAGCCAGAACGCAGAGAAAAAAGGAAGGGACTGGGGTCCCATGGTCCTCCTCAAGACACACCCCCAGCAACCTAACTTCTTCCCACCAAGCCCCACTTCGGAAAGGTTCTTTCACCTTTCTATGCAGCCACAGGTTGGAGACCAAGCCTTTAACACACAAGACTCTAGGGCAGCCCAGATCAAGATTATAAAGGTACAATTACGGGAAACGGAGTCAAATGTACAAAGTACTGTCTGGATTTCTTCTTACAACTATTCCTATAATTATCTCTGAACAAAATGCTTAGTTAGAATAAAAAACAAAATAAATGAACATCAATTATCAGTATGGAGATTCCTAAAATGATAAACTGAAAATTCCACTGGACCCAGGTATTCCCTATCTAGGTAGCTTCCCAAAAGAGTTAAAGACATTACAGTGATCCATGCACACCCCTGTTTATATCAGCACAACTCTCAATAGCTAAATCTTGGAAGCAGCCTCTATGTCCATCAACAGATGAACGGATAAAGAAAATGTGGCGTTTACACACAGTGGAGTAATACTCTGCTATATAGAAGGAAATATTTGAGCCGTTTGTAGTAAAATGGATGCACCTTATGACCATGATGTTAAGTGATGCACAAGTTTAAATATTGCATGATTTCTCTTATGTGAGAAATCCAAATTATAAATGAAGAGTAAAACAAAAGATAGATAATACAAAATGAGGGGATAGAGCTTTCTCAAATGGGAAATGGATCAAGAGGTGGAGGGATGAGGGGAAGAGGGCAGGGAGAGGAGGAGAGGGAAAAAGGATGAAAAAAGGAATATGTTTGTGTCATGTACAAGTACCAACTCCACACAAGGAATATAAACATTATGTACTGCAAACATGGACTAATAAAAAACAAAAAGCAATTCCCAGTACCAAAAAAAAAAAAAAAAAACATGGAAACCAAAACAAAAGAAAACAAAACAAAAAAAAAAAAAAACAAGAAGCAGTCAAACAATGTTTTTAAGGAGATGAGAGAATGTGATTGTGATACTCATTAAAATTGTATATTCCATTTTTAAAACCCTGAAAAATCTCTCACAAGTATATCTGGGGTTTGTGAGATGTTTTTATTCACGATTTGTTTTCCACACTTAACAATTGCATTCATTAGCAGACAAAGTATGCTGAGGTGCATCGACTATGGAACTATGTGGTGTAAGTAGGTAATGCCACATAAGGAATAGGGTCAGTAATGACACACGTTGGATCCATTATTAACAGAGTGCAAGCCAGTGTCATTACTGGCTTTTTTAAGAACCCTCCAGAGAAAAGGTTTTTTGGTGTTTGTCCTGTCACTTCATACTTCTGATTTATTGTAGGACTGGTTCATTAATGAGGTCCCAAATTGCCCTGAATGAACATCTCAGAGGAGGAGGCTGCTGTCTGTTTTATTTGCTCATTAACTGGTGGGGGGTGTGGAATACACGGCCATAGTGAAATCATAACTAATTTGAGCGGGTTTACCCTGTTCCTAATGAAGACCTGCTGTGGTATCACTTCAGTTTCACAAGCAGGTATGTGCACTCAGGAAGTGATGTGGAGTCATGGTCATTTCATAGCTAGCTGTGAAGCACAAATAGGTATCACGCCAATCCTGGAAGACATTAGGAATATGTTATGAAAGATTCAGATTTGCTTGCCGCTCTCTTTTTTTTTTTAATAATAGAGTGGATTTCTTGGGGAATGAGGAAAACTTTTCAAGTTGTAATTCTCTAATCCTTTAAAAATCTACTTGGAGACTCTCTCCAACATTCCCTGCTCGACTTCAGCTTGGTTTGTCTGTAACCAACCTTGAATGCAAGCTTTGAAAGCCAACATGATTCCAAATTCCATCCCTACTTTGGTTCTCACTTTAATCTGATGGGAATCAGCGTTGTCTTCATGACTATTGCAAATTCAGTAGTTTCTAGGTGAGAAGATCCCTCCCTGGCATTAACTCAACTCGATGCCTTCTGAAAATCCAGCCTAGCGGAGAAGCTTGAAAGGGAACTCCCAACATACTGTTAGACTGAACCATATGCAATTGTTATTTTTGTAGAATAAGAATAACTAACCAAACCTTAGTAATCCTATGTGATTCAGCCCAGTGATTCTCAAGCTGGTGTTTGTTATCTTCCTTGAAGACATCTGGCCATGTCTAGAGCCATTATGGTCTGTCCTAACAGGGAGGAAGGTGATACTGGCATTTGGGAGATTGAGGCCCAATCATGGTCAAGAAAACAAACCTCCAGAAAAAGAATGGGCCTGCCTCAAATATCAGTTATAGATAGACAAAACATAGTTCTACATAAAATGATGTAGAATTTAAGAATTTACAAAACTGGCTCATCATTTTGTATTTGTGTGTGTGTGTATGGTTTATTCTTGCTCCAGAGAAATGATCACTCTTTTGAAATCAGCCAAGGCTGCACTTGTTTACAAGTGACAGAGTGGAATACTACTCAGCCATATAAAAGGGTGGAACCCTTTCATTTGCCACAACATGGATGGAATTGGAAGAAATTGCAAGAGTCAAACCCAGAAAGACAAGTACTGTAATCTCATACATAAATGTAATTATAGAAAGGTGGGTCTCATGGAAGTTGAGAATAAGTGGTAGTTACCTGAGACTAGAAAGCATAGAGCAGAAGGAACAAAGGAGAAAGATTAGTTAATGGGCAGTAAGTCACGGTTAGAAAAGAGAAGTAATTTCTGGTGTTCTATTACACAATAGTGTCATGAGAGACAATGATAATATCCTGCACATTTTTAAAAAGCTGGAAAAAACATTGAGTGTTTTCGCCATCAAGAAATGATAGATGTTTGAGGAGAAGCATAAGCTTACCCAGATTTGAGTATTATACTATGTAAGCATGCATCAAAACATCACATAACACCCCATAAATATGTAGTATTTACAATGAAAATTAATGTTAATAAACAAAAGGGATACACTGAAAACTACCACATTTTTGTGTGTTGAGTGTATATTTCATACTATAGTGCTGAAATAACACTTATACCAAATTGCTTACACTCCTAACAATGGATTTTGCAGAGTTTGAGTTACACTTTATATCTAGATATCCTCCAAGGGCCCCAGACATGGAGCTCTTGGAGTGATTGGTTTATGGGGCCTATAGCTAACTTGCCCTTAGGAGCTGGGGTCTGCTCAAAGGAGGCAGGTCACTGGGGGTGTAACCTGCAGGGATTTATCTTACTCCCCAGCATCTCCCTTAACTCTCTCTGTTTCTTAGTTGCCATGAGGTGAGCAGCTTTTCTTCCATCGTGCCGCCCTGCCTTGGAGCCAGCCACCTGTGGACTGAAATGCGAGCCAAAACAAACCTCTCCTCCCTTAAATTGCAGGTGTCATCATGTACGTTGTCCCAACAGGGAGGAAAATGACAGAGACAGTGTGTAATTCTCTGCTGGTTTGTCCTACAGCCTGTCTCCTAGAGAGACGATATCAGAAAAGATGGGTTCCAAATTTGACTTCTTGTCATCTAACAAAGATAAGCCACCTTTGAGAGTCTCCTGCTTGGCTCAAAGGTGGAAGAAGAAAAAAGATTTTGTAGAAATTGCTTGGGTTGAAAAACAAAGAAGCGAGCTGGTGAATAGAGAGGTCAATTTCTCTCATTAAGGTGTGGGCCAAACAGTGGGCTGCCCTCTCAACTTTTCAGCAGAAAGCAGAACAATCCTGTCAGGTAGGGTCATTCAGAACTGGAGTTTTGAAGTTCCTGGCCTGCCCTTCATTAATCCCAGGGAGCAGGCGAGAGGAATCTGCAACTTTTCCTCACTCAGGCTCCGGCCAACTAAGGCTGACTGTCAGAGCCCCCCGTGAGCCTCAATTTCAGTTCTACAATTCAGAAAACAAACACACACATTAAAAAAAAATGTCCAAGATTAATTCTTCTTGTGTGTGCGGTCATGGAGGTATTCATCCAGGCACTGATAGTGTGAGCTCATGCTTTTCGAAGTTCAAGCTCTACTGTATCAGAGAAAATTCCAAAAGTACATTATCTTGGCAGCATTGGAAGCAAGCAGCAGGTGGTTCTTTACAGAACCATCACAATCCCCTCACAGCTTTTTTACAGGATTCCAGGTGATCCTTATATAGGTATCTCAGTCATACTTAAATAAATAAGTTTTGATGGCAAGAAAATACCAATAGGAGCAAGTGGTTTTCAATCACACACTGACATCTTTTGCAATCAGGGAGCCTGAATAACTAAATAAAGCATGAATTGGAAGCAGAGCCCATTCTAAAGATGTTGTGCAGAGCCCTTCAGCCCTTCAGAGAGCATGACAAGCTTACAGGACAAGAGATTGGGGAAAATTTTCATGAATGTCTTAGCACTCTAAGGGTTCCCATTTTAATTTTGTATATTCCTCAATACAGAGACTTTAGCTTTGACAAAGGGAACTCTCTCCAATGAGAGGAAATGAATGACTCAAGAAAATGCTGAATTTCACTTAACTCCGTCGCCTCATTATAGGATATTATCATATTTTGCATCTGCACTGTCTTCCAAACACTCATGTTTTCAAAGCTTTTTCCCCAGTGTGGAAGTTTTGAGAGGTAGGGCTTTTAGAAAGGACTTTGAATCATGAGGGACCTGGCTTTTTCAATGGACTAATCCATTGATGGATTGATGATGACATTATTGATAGGAGATGGAAACTTAGGAATTGGGACCTATCTTGAAGGAAGTAGATCATGGGCGCCTGACCTTGGACATGAGTAGCTTTCTTCCACAACACCCTTCTGCCATGAGGTTCTACCTAATCCAGGCCCAAGGCAAAGGAGCCAAGGGCACGTGGCCTAAAACCACAGAAAGCATGAGCCAAAATAAACCTTTCCTCCTTTAAGTTGTCTACATCAAGTTATTTTGTCACAGCAATAAAAAGCCAATACAGGTATTAATTAGACCTGGAAGGGTCTATGGCCATACAACCCTGGTGCAACCAATCTCATCTAATTACACCCAAATGGATTTTGTCCCTGAGTGGCCATGCTGGCCACATCTGGTCACACTCATTCATTTCCCTCTTTTCTGTGTCTGCATTCAACAGGTTGAGGAGTTATGGCAGAGAATCCATGGCTCCCAAAATCAACACATTTAGTTTCTGGTTCCTTAGAAACAACTTGCTTTGAAGTTAAGAAACCATAAACCCACTGTAGTGTAGGAATAGAACCCCAAGAGGTAGGAATAATGCAGAGACAGTCCCCTTAAGACTGAGAAGAAGCTAATTTAGGCTGTCTGCAGTTAGTATGTAGGTCAGATATCTTTTACGAACTGTTCCAAAAAGGGCAAGCAAAAATAAGACTTTTCACAACTCTTCCAAAGGCTTTCATTATAGATCCCTAGCAACAAGCTGATAGCCAATCAGAAGCAGCCACCCAGGATGGATGGGGGGCCTGAGGACCCTGTTACCCCATAAAGCAAACTGGTACCCCATACTCAGAGTCACTCAGATCTGGGGTCCCCACTCCTCAGAGTGACTTTGTACCACTTTCTTCTGCAAATAGAGTTACTTTCACTTTGCACAGTTTTGGACTCCTCTTCCTGTTTCTATGGAGAAGGAGAGAGCCCAACCTGGGCAAGCCAAAGATTGGCTGAAGACCACCCCTCATGGCCCTACAAGTAGTAAGATAAATTTGTCAAGACCACACAGGTAGGTAATGATGCAGTTGATAGCCATATATACTTTTCAGGGCTTTGTGATGAATTCACATCTTAACATCTGGATATCTACTGAAGGTTAACATACATCAACTAACTGTATATTCTGTAACATAAATCCATCAGTAAGAAATGTTATTTGCCCTTTGGTGGGTAAAGAAGAGAGAATGTAGATAGGAATGTTGTTTCCTTCCAGATAATATTTCACACTGTTCCTATGGATATTAAGCATAGAGTGATGTATTAGTCACCTTTATGTTGCTGGAACAACAACAACAACAACAAAATTGATACATGAAACTTAAAGGATGAGAGATTTGTTTTGGCTAATAGTTTCAGATGGTACACTCCATGGTCAGCTGTCTCCAAGGCAGAAACTGCAAGAAGGGCATTATGGAGGAAAGCTACCCATCTCATGGAAGCCAGGAAGCAGAGAGAACCAAAAAAGTCGAAACAGAGAGAGAAAGAAGAGAGAGAGAAGAGACAGAAAAGACAGAGAGAGATAGGAGAAAGAGAAGAGAGTGACAAGAGAGAGAAGAGAGAAGAGAGAAAGAGAGAGAGGAGAGAGAGACAGAGAGAGAAAGACAGAGAGAGAAACAGAATCCCAAGTCACCCGCCACCAGTGATCCACCTCCTCCAACTGAGCTCCACCTCCTAACAGCACGTTCAGCTGTGAACATAAATGGATTAATACAATAATGAGGATAGCATCCCATGATCCAATCACATTCCAACAGCCCTACTTCTGAACACATGAGTCTTTTGGGGGACATAGTATATCTACATTGTAACAAGTGACAACTCCGCATTCAGATCCTGATCATTTATGCACAAGGTTAAGCCATGTGTAGTAGTACTCACCTGTAATATGAGACCTAAGATACAGGCAAGAGGATCACAGTGAGTTGAAGGTCATCCTGGTTACATAGTGAGTTCAAGGCCAGCCTGAACTATATAACCAGACTGGGTCTCTAAATACCAAACCAAACCAAAAAATGCACAATATTAACATATTTGGTGAATCTGAAGACCTGTCTGAAAGCAAATCTCATTCATCAGGTCTCAAATGATGAGAAAAATGTAGCGACATCCTCTTACTTCATGGAAAAACACTACTAGGGGAGAGGAAATTTTCCTGATGGAGGAATAAGGCCCCTATCTGCTCCATCACTGTAACTCAACCCACTAGTATAAACAAGAGAAATCATTCTAAGTAACTTCCTTTTTCACCATCTGAAATTTTCCTCTGTGTTATGTGCAAGTCCCTCAATCTGGGATGAAAATTCTACCCCCATTCAAACCCTCTAGATCTGCATTACTTTGTACAGCTCTCTTTCACTAACATGAAACTCGGAGTCATGGGGCATCACACAGACACAAGGAGAGGACCCCTTGGAAAGCTGCCACATAGAAATCTAGTCCTGGGGCCGGTGAGATGGCTCAGCGGCATAAGCGCCTGCCTGACAAGCGTGAGGTCCTGAGTTCGAATCCTGGTACCCACATACAAAAAAAGGGCCAGTGATATCACTCAGCGGCATGGGCGCCTGCTGGCGCACGAGGTCCTGAGTTCGACCCCCGGTACCCACAAAAAAAAGAAAAAAGAAATCTAGTTCTGCTCCAGAAAACCATTTGACTGATCCACCTCAGTGTCCCTGTGCATTTACCAAATTCCCATTCTTGGCACCCAGAATTCCTGCCTTTTCATTCACTTCATGCATTCCTAGGTTTCTTGAAACTCCACCTCCCTTATGGAGTCTGGTGTGACTCAGGTACTATTACGGGTTTTATAGCTCTTTAATTCATCTCGAAGTGTAGAACTTCACGAACCTTTCTCTCTCAAAACAAGCCAGAAGCACCACTTATATTAATAGTCATTTGTTTCTCACCCATTAGAACATCCAAAGGGCAGAACAGTTTTACTCATATTTGTAGTGTTCAGAAACTCCTTGCCTGTGCCTATGTCTTCAAGAGTTTACCTATTCCATCTTCCAGATGATTGTTTCTGTTTTAACATTTAGATCAGTGATCCATTTTAGTTTTAGTTTAGCACATGGTGATATATATGGGTCTGTGCTCAATCTTCTGCATGTGGAAAACCAATTTTCCCAGCATCATTTAGTAAAGAAGCTATCTTTCCTCCAGTGTATGTTTTTGGCCGAGGGGCCAAACATCAGCTAGCTGAATGTGCCTGGGGTTGTTTTTGCTTCTTCTATACTGTTCTATTGATCCATGTGTATGTTTTTGTGCTAGTACCATGCTGTTTTTATCACAGTAGCTTTGAAATATAACCTCAAATCTGGGGTTGTGATGCCTCTTGCTTTGCTTGTCTTACCCAGGATTACTGTTGCTATTCTGGGTCTCTTCTGGTTCCATATGAATTTTAGGATTATTTTACTCTAGATTTCTGTGGAATGTGTATTTTGATTAGGCTTATGTTAAATCTATATATCAGTTTTGGGAGTATGAGCATTTTGATTGTATTCATTCTGCTTATCCAGGAACAGGAGATATCTTTTTACTTTCTGATGTCCTCTTCAATTGCCTTTTTTAGAATGACATACTTTTTATTGGAGAGGTTTTCTGCTTCCTTGGTTAAGTTAATTCTTCAGTATTTTATTTTTCTTGATGACATGTCAATGATATTGCTAAACTGTTCCTTTTGTGAAATTCATGCAGAAATGACTTCATTCACAGAATTAATTTTGGGCAAGGATTGGCAATCTTTTTGGAAAGGACCAGATGATAGTACACATTCCTGATGTCTCTGTTGCAATTATTCAACTATGCCATTAGAGAGTGAAGCAGCCATAGATAAAGATATAAAACTTTATTTAGAACACCAGTTGGGGGGTTGGTTTTGGTCCACATTTTGTATATTTCCAACCCCTCCAAAACTTTCCACAAAGAAATCCTGCACAATCACTGGGATATAGATTCAAATGAAAGTAGGGTGAAAGTTACCTGAATAATTGTTTTCCAACCAGAAAATAAGGGTGTAGATGTACATTTCCTCTCAATAAAGTCTTTTTATAAAAACATTTTGTAATGCTTTGTATCCAAATAGCAGCAAGCATTATTCTTCCTGCTTTCATTTGTATTTCTGCACTCATTCATTAGCACAATTTATTTGTGAAACAGTTGCTTTATGTGACTGTTAAATCTGTGGAGATTAGCTTAACTGAGCTCAGAAATGTGGACATGGCTGGGAATTCTTTTTTTTCTGACTAGTAAAATGAAAATGTTTTTCTCTTGCTTTTCTAAAAAGGGTTACTTTAATCAATTCATGAATCTTCTGCCAGTGTACAAGCTAAGGACACTCTGGTTTAAGGGACTACAGATAGAGTTACTACCCATCTATAAACTAATACAACCAGATCGATACAAAGAAAAGAGAAAATTATTCTCCATTACTTCACTATTGACACCAAGCTTACTGACTGCAAGATCTCCAACTACCCAACTTCTCAAATTTATCACATCAGGTTAAAAAAAAATGTGGATATTTCCAGGGATCTCTAGCAAAACAAATTCTAGTGTGGGTTATCAGACTTTCAGAGAACATAGACGAACAAAACCTTGTACAGTTTATTGATCTGACAACTTTCCACAATTCCATGAGCTTTCTTTCCTATCTGGGTGGTTTCATTTTTCCGTAGAAATTGAATCATCTCAAGATGGATTTGAAAAACACATCTTAAACTTTTTTCTTTGGTGTTTTTTGAGCCAAATATGACCTGGAAAGACTTGATTGATAGAAAAGCCCATGGTGTTTTGAGGTGAAGAGGAACACTGGGGATTTCTCAGGCACATGCGTGGTGTGGTTGTATGATCTCACATTTCCAGTTGACTTCCTCCTTCAGGATGAAAGTCGAGAGTACCCTTGGCTTGGGATGACAAAACCCATGTTGTGAAGTGACCCTCAGCCCTTTCTGACATTTTCTCTTGCTTCTGAGTCTGATTTTGGTGAAGTCTGCAGCTTCCGTATGTCTACTGCTTCTCATTCAATCTCTATGGGTAGTGAAATATAAGATAACTCTTAAAGTATCACCAAGTTCAAGGAGGTTTCTGAATTTTACTTTACATTGAGTGTGCCTGAAAGACTGCTAAGCATGCTGGAGCAACACTTTTCAAATTATACTTTGAGAAACCTAGTGTCTTTGGGTGATAAAGTCTTCCTTTTAAAGAAGTTTGTGGTATAAACTTATCAAGCTAGATAGCGTACATGGAGAGTCGCTGGATCCAGTGGCTTCTCACCAACTTGGAAAGACTCTGGAGATGATGAACACAGTCAAATTTACCCCAGTTGCCATGTTATGGCTTGTGTCTTGATGTTGTCCCCCCAAAGCCTTATATGCTCCTGGTGAGGCTTTTGGGAGGTGGCTGGATCATGGGTGTGTGATACTGGCATTAAGGGTGTATGGGACTAGATTAGCCCACTGATTGGCTTAGCATATTTCTGGGTGTGGATAAATGAGAAGGCTCAGCCTGGGTATGGGTAGTACCAACCAATAGGTTTGTAGCCTGGATGGGATAAAAGAGAAAGGAAGGCTCACTACTGCTGCTTCCTGCCTGCACTGCCATGGACTGTTTCTCCTCTGCCATGCCCCTCCAGCCTGCTGCCCTGCCTCGGAGCCAGCCAAATATGGACTGCATCCTCTACAAACTGTGAGCTAGAATAAACATTTCCTCCTTTAGCAGTGGGTGTCCAATATTTTGTCTCAGCAAGGAGAAAGTGACTAAGACACATTTTCTAAAACAATGTACAGTAGAATCGCTTTGTCATAGTACATGCAAAATAACCCTCAGGATCCCAGTGTCTTAACAAACACAATATTTTATAGACTAGGCAAACTGTCTGTTGGAACCATGGAGATCTCTGAGCGGGCAGATCTGATTCAGGAGGTCTGAGTGGGGTTGGACAGTCTCCAATTCTGATGCTTCTGGTCATAGTCAGTATGTAGCAAAGTAACCCCACCAGGTAAACACTCTGTACTGACTGTTGCTGAATTCCCTGGAGCTCTGTGGTTTGTAGTCAAGCCAGCTTCATTAGAATCATTTAGTAGTTTTCTTTTTTTCAAATAACTAATCCTAGAACTGAGGCATCTGCATCATTAAGATATTGTCCAGATTATGTTTTCATGGAGACAAAAGTCATGTAACATTGAATTAGCCTTTTAAAAGAGTACAATTCAGGGTCTTGTAATATATTCACATTGTTGGGCAGCTGTGTCCATATTTTCATCTCTCTAAAAAGAAACTCAGGATCTATTAGCAGTCAGTTTGCATTCCTGTGGACCTTAAACACTAGTAACCACTAATCAATCTTTTGTATCTATATGGATTCACCCATTCTGGATATTTAATGTAAATGGAATTATACAATGTTATGATTTAGATCTAGATTGCCCACTAAACTCCACATGTGTTCAGAGGTGGAGCTTTGGAAAGTGGTTGGATTATGGGGGCACTAGAGCTGATTTGCTGTTAGGAGGTAGAGTCTCATTAAAGCTGAGTTACAGGGAGCTTGGCCTGGAAGGGCACATCTCCCTCCCTGGCTCCTCCCTTCACTCTCTGTTTCCATCCACCATGATGTGAGCAGATTTCTTCCACCAGACCCTTCCACCATGGCACTTCTGCCTTGGAGACAGCTAATCTCAGACTAAAAGCATGAGCCACAACGAACTTCTCTTTTAAGCTGTGGCTGTCAAGTATTGGGTCCCAGCCTTGTTTCCACCTTCTGATCATTACAAAGAACATTGCTATTGACAATCGCTTATATGCTTTTGTTTGAACAACTGTTTTCCATTCATGTAGTTCTATATCTCTACAGCACTGTTGGTTCATAGGATGCTGTGGGCTGCATACTGTGTCATCCTAAAATTCCTACATTGGAATTTTAACTTACAACATGGTGATAGAAGAGATGACTCGGATTTTTGAGTGGGAATGAGGTCATAAGAGTGGAGCCTTCACATGTGGGATTGGTATCCTTATAAAAGACACCACAGAAAGCTCCCTCACCTCTTCCATCATCTGAGGGCACAGGGGAAGACACCTTCTATGAAACAGAAATAGCACCTGCTATGGTTTGATAAATGTCCCTCAGAGGCCAGATGGGGAAGACTTGGTACCCAGTCAGCATTGTCATTGGCAGGTGATGAGAGGAGAGGTCTACTGGGAGAAAGTGAGGCCATTGGAGGGGAGTCCTTGGCAGGGGTATTGGGACTTCAGTCTCTCCCTCTTCCTCTCTTCAATTCCCTGACAATGAGGTGAGCAGCTTGGCTCTACCATATACTCTTGGCTCTACCATATACTCTTCCTTGGTCATCTCAGAGCAGCCTGAGCAGAATAAGTCACAGTAATTCAATTTTGAATTAATTGAAGAACTGCTAAACTCTTTCTCACAGTGCACCACTTTAGAGTCTCATAAAACACTCATTGTTTATAAGTTTCCCATTGAGTCTTACTGCTAGCCATTGTGGATAACCACTGCCCTTCAAGTAGGGAATATCTTCTTAGCAGACTTAGCACATATTCATTGAATTAACAGGACTCCTAAGCCAGTAATGTAATCTTCATTGGAGAAGTTGTTATAAATACAAAGCATTGGCCCACATCCCTGACTTTTTAAATGGTAAATTCACGAGGTATAGTGTTGGAAGCCACAGTTTTGCCAGCCATATGGGGGATTCTAAAATCT
The DNA here is from genome assembly GCA_028451465.1 of Erethizon dorsatum. NCBI lineage: Eukaryota > Metazoa > Chordata > Mammalia > Rodentia > Erethizontidae > Erethizon > Erethizon dorsatum. Next base: position 4,834,628 of record CM051843.1, read on the forward strand.
GATTCTCTGTTTGCCATTTTTGTGATTTGCAATGCTTTCACTTAACTCTACATGATGTACATTTTCTCCCACATCATGAATTATTATTTGAAAATATAATTTAAAATTTTCCTATAATATTCTAATATAAAACAAACCTAAGAAGCGCCCATTCATCCTTTAGTGGGAATAATTTGGGATTTGGTTTTATTTTTTTCCCCCAGGTATAAACCGTATTTAATAAATACTCTTGACATTATTTGCCCACATCTCTGAATATTCCCTTTGGTTAAATTTTGAACTATATCTATCAGGTTATAGAGTGTAGATACTTTTATCTTTATGCTGAGTTGGCTAACGTCATTGGATACAGATTTATTTTGTATGCACAGAAAACCAATTACTTTTATCCTACACAAGTGAGGAAGAATATATGGATTGCTGGCTATTTTTATTATGTTTCAGATATTTTAACATTAACAATTCTGAGTTGTTTTTCCTCCCCAAGTGGGGAGGAAATAAAGATGGAGGCAGATTTTGTACATTTTTCCAACTACAATTTTGTTCATCATTTGTGATGTTTTGGACAGCCATTTAATTTCCTGATATTCTCCAGTAAGTATATATGCAATTTAAAGGTTAAAAAAAAAAAAAAACATTGTTATGCAAGAATATTCAAAAGCCTCCAATGGTACAATGTTTGCAAGAAACATGTTGTCACTTAAGAGGACAATACAAGGTGGGAGATATTTTTATAACTATGTTCAATGCTTTGCAAAGTTCAATCCCGGAGGATGTCTCCTGTGGAAATATCTTCATTTTCTTTTAGCTGAGGCTTTCATAAGTCTGACCTAAGCTGTTTTATTTGCTCTGAATACTTCAGGGACTGGCCCAAGCTTTACCAGTCTCGTATGCATATTCTACATTTCTGGGCATCGGTTCATTTCAGGTAGAATCTGTAAATAGTATTTTTCTGGCTTATTTCCCATTTCCTTATTTTTCCTATTAAAAATCAGCCATGAATAAAGAAGTTCATCGTGCCTTAAATGACTGGATTTAGTTCTGAATTTTAAACAACGTGGCATGCTATTTGTATTCTTATTTTTATACATCATCACGTTCCTTTTTTTAATCTGTCATTGGGTTCTATGATCAACAACCAAAAAAAAAAAAAAATGTGTGGGGATAAACACAGAAGCGGGACTCCCTGAAGAGCTGATGAAGTCTAAGGTCTGAACACGAACTTTATAGAGTTTCACCCTTCTGTTACGTTCTTTTTTTCCAGATGGTGTGGTAAAAAACGTAAAGAACTCCTAAAGTAGAATGGTGTGTTGAATTAGAGATAATAAGAATCAGGAACACAAGTCATGTCCCCAATCCATTTAACATTCAAAAAGGATGTCCAGAAGACATCCAGGATCACTGGGACTCGGGCTTCTGCCATGCTCCTCTCATAACAAAACTATGAATAATTTCTTGTATTTTTGCCCCTGCTTCAGATAACTAAGGGGGACATTTTGATATCGTAGGTTTTGCAAATTTGCCATCAACTCCTTTATCTGACCTTGAGAGTAGCTGGGTTGCAGATACACTTCCCCAAAATACAGCACCTTGGCATTCGCAAAAATCATAGAGGTCGTGGTCACCTTGCTCTTGCCCTTCTTTCTTGAAGCAGAAAGGCAGTTATGACCTCCCCCAGAAGCAATTCATAAGACTTTTCTTTAGTCAAGAGGAGATTTCCCAGTACTCAGAGGAGAGCAGCATCCTTATTTCTGAGAAGAATCCCGTTTATTTCCATTAGCTCATACCCTCTATGTCCAATCATATTTCTGCATGGCTATACACTGGTTAACCAAAACTAAGCATTTTTGAGACTGTAATGTTAAGTGAACTAAATCAGACACACAAGCTGAAATATCTCATGATTTTTCTTATGTGAGAAACCTACCTCATGGGTGCATTTTGGATAAACTATTTGAGCAAAACAAAAGATAGGTAACAGGAAATAGGGAGATAGATTCTTCTCCAGTGGGAAGGAAATCAAGAGATGGAGTGAGGGGGAAAGAAAGGGGAGGGAAAAAGAAGGAAAAAATAATTGAGATGTGTTATGTATATATACAAAAACTCCACACAAAGAATGCAAACATTGTATACTGCAAACAAGGACTAATAAAAAAAAGTACAGAAATACAGAGATTTTCCTGTAGTTTAAGAAGACTTCATCTCCTATGAAGGTTCCACATCACATGAAACCTGTTTATAAATAAACTTTATGCAATGTAAAATTTACATTATATAAACAGGTAAGCTTTTTCTCTTATACCTGTGTCTTTTGGTACCCATGGGCAAGGAGGGAAGAAATCTTATTTTCTCCTACCATGAACTGTTTCTATGGTCTCCATCTGTATGGAGGTTGCTTCAAATACTTTTTGGGTAGGAAACATTAGAGAATCAGAAAAACAAGTAAGCAAATAGATATAGAATGTACTGTATGATGTATTAGATACTCCCTTTCTGAACCATTCTAGTGCATTCTAGGTTTAAGCGAAACTAGGATAGCAACCCCCTAACAGTTTCTGCTGTCCACTTTCCCCAGGTGCCTGTAGAAAGCCTGTCTTTCTGTCTAACCCGGAAAGATTTCTAGATGTTAAGAGGTGCAAATAAATAATAGTCTGATTCAGTACTATTTGACTGCTTCCTAATTTACCTGCTACACACACACACTTAACACACATGTGCATGTGCTGCAAATACGATTTCTTCCAAGAAAGATACATATTTTTTAACTTTAAATTTGTATTAGTATCTGTTTGCAGTATATAATGATGACATTCATCATGCAGAGTTGGTGCATGCACATTTTAATTCTTTTTACTTCCCCTTCTCCTTCCTTCCCTCCCTCCTCTTGGCATCTCTTGATCCCCTTCCTATTTGCAAAAGGTGCATTTTGAATAAACAATATGAAGCTGTTAAGACAAGCTGCCAGCATGTTTAAATAAGAAGGCGAGGAGGCTGTGGAAACAGAACGGCCAAACAGAGAGATTTTCAGTGAAGGAAGCAGCTCTACCTTTCTAGATCTCCGAGGCCTCGTGTGTCCCTCAAGTATGCCTGTCCCCCAAGTTCCGAAGGTAGCACTTGCTAGGAGCGCATCATTGAAAGGCAAGTCTGTCTGCAGCAGGACTCAACCACGCTTGCATGATAAGCAAGCAGCATGAGCTCCTAACAGCAAGACTGCGCTGGATTGAAAATCCAGAGGAAGAGCGATGCGAATCTATATGTGACCTTGGATTGGCCTTCAAGGTCTGCCAGCCTGAGCCCTTTGCTTTATCAGCTTTGATTTCGAGGGAACTAACCTTCCCTAGCCTCACTGGAATATCTCCCTCAGCCTGGAAGAAACAGGGTCACTTGCAGCTCGCTGCAAGGGACAAGATGTGCGACTGGGTTCCTCTTTGATGAGTGTGCTTTAGTAAATGTCAAGAGCAGCAGCAGCCTATGAATAATCATTTACATCCAGAGCGCTGAAGGCAGCTTTCCAAGGGGGTCCCAGAAGCAGCTTCTGAGGTTAGCTGGGGACCCCTGCTTGGTTTTGAACTCAGAGTGGGAAAAAGAGACACACACGACAGAGAAGGGGGTTGGATGGGAGGCAGAGTTTCCAACCAAGCTGACAAGTTGGGGGTTTAATAAAAACAGTGGTATTCGTGGAAGAAGAACGGGGAGAGCACTGGCTGGCTGAAGCCTTGATTTCATGTTAATCACTTTGTATTTACTGCAGCCTGAGAAAGACGCATTTGTTATGCGGACAGTGTTCATTGTGAGCGGCTAATCAGGAATGCAGCCCTGACAGCCACAAAATGAATTAGCTCTCGGGGTGCCATGCTGGAAAACCAATTCCAAGCAGAGCTGGGCACCCAGACTCCAGCAGGATTAAAATATACTGTGCATCCCTGAGAGCGTGCATTGTGATCGCTGCTAATTAGGGGCTATTTCGGGGGGATGTTGTCGAGGTCTGAGAGCAACGGGGAGAGGTCTGTCCAACAACAGAGTTCATTGAGGACGCTGGGGGTACTGGCAGTTCTCAGTCCACAACCATTTCCCATGCTCTGGAAAGGCCTTTCTTTTTGAACTCAGTGATTTATTATTTATCCTCCTCATGAATTTTGGGAATTTCAGCAATTCGGAGCATGCCACCAAAGAGGATTTATGTTATGCAAAAAGAATGGGGAAAAGAAAGCTCTGCTGTGACCAAGTGGCACATTCTCAGATCCAAGGCACTACTGCAGAAGGGAGGGTCTTTCCTAAGTGGGCACCCCTGGCCCCGTCAGCTGGTGAGGTTGTTTTCTTCTAAGTGCTACACACTGGCACTTCCCAGCAGAAGGTAAAGCTCAGGCCCAGGCCTCTCAGCTGTGCCCCATCCAGCTCATAGCCATATGGGTTGTGTTAGGTTTCCCCACTGGGAGGGTGTGTCCAAGGCCACAGCAGTGCCAGGAAGTTAAGGGAAAGAAGGACCTCCAGCTTGGAGTCCTGTGGCATGTTCTTAAATTTGCGCGGGTGAGACCACTAAAAGAAATAAAGATATGTAGACAGCATTCGGGTCTCTAAATCTTGCAAGTTGGGCATGGTGGATCATGCCTTTAATTCTAGCTACTCAGGAGGCAGAGACACGAGGATCACAAGTTCTAGGTTACCCTGGACAACTTAGTGAAACCCTGTCTCAAACCCAAAGTATAAATAAAGAGCAAAATAAAGGATAGGTAACAAGAAGCAGGGAGATAGGTCTTTCTCAAGTTGAAAAGGGATCAAGAGATGAAAGGAGGGAGAGGAGGAAAGAAAGGGTGTGGAGGACCACCTGGATGACTCTCCTTGAAAGAAGAGCAAATATCTCCATTTTGGTTAAACCTGGCCCTATTTTCATGTATTGATATGTACAGAGCTGGCTAGGACTTTCCCTTATCCCTTCAACTGGCTTTAATCAATGCAAATCGGTCCAGCTGAGGTGCTGATGTGTAGTCTTTGAAGCAAGGTGACAGGGTAGTGTTTCCCTGCCCCTGTATCTCCCAAAACACATGTGTGAGGCAGGCAGGAGGGAGAGCCGTGTTCCATGCTGTTGGCTGGGATTGAGCTTCGAGATAAGAGGCTATGACTTCTCAGGGCATAAAAGATTACACATCAGAACTGAAGCACTGACCCTAAAACATTAGATACTACCTCAAATTGTGTTATGCAGATTACTCTTTCTGCATACCCTTCTCTCTGCATATTGCAGAGGTGATTTCAAACCACCTACCTAGCCCAGCTCCCAGCACTCATGTACCGCCTGCCACTCTCACGGTCATTCATCCCGAGCCACTTCCCTCATTGAGAATTAATAAAACCTGGGTTCAGCCCTGGATCACGGACTTTGTTCGGGTAACCATTACCCTAGCTGGACTTAGGACCCCTTGGCTCCCCACAACTATAAACATACCTTAGTGTGTTTATTCTCGCCATGTGTCACAGTGGAAGTGGTAGATTGGAATTAACTCACTAGGATTCCAATAACCTTTCCACGGGATTACAAATATAAACTTCCTGGACCATGATGAGGACAGGGAAAGTGCTCTCTATAAAAGGGGATGAAAAATGAATTGAGATGTGTTACATACACGCACCATCTGCACACAAGCAAATAATCATTATGTGCTGCAAACATGGACTGATAGAGAAAATGATCAAAAAAAAAAAAAAAAAAAAAAAAAAGGCTGGAGTGTGTAGTAGCTCTTAACTAGCATGAGTTAGGTCCTGAACTCAATCCCCAGTACCACACACAAAAAAATTCAAAAATATTTGAGATTCACTGAAGAACATTTTTTGTTGATATACAGTTACATATAACCATATGTATGAATATTCACATCATATATGTATATTCATATGTATTTGCTGCTGCACTCTGAAGAACCAAGAAAGCCCGTGAAGTTCAGTCCAAGTCCAAAGTCTTCAGACAGACAACAACAATGTCCCAGGTAGGAGAAGCTGAGTGTCCCCGCTCAAGAAGAGAGAACTAATGTACTGTTCCTCCCCCTGTTGGCTCTATTCACGTTCTCAGTGGGTGGATAACGCCCTGCGGCATGGATGAGGAGGTGCAGATGGACCGCCTTTATTCAATCTCCTGGTTCAGATTCTAATCTGTTCTGAAAAAACCCTCCCAGACTCACCCAGAAATAATGTAGGACCAGCTATCTGGGTATCCCTCAGCCCAGTCAAGCTGAAGCCTACAATCAATCAGCACATGTGTACGCATCGAATTATATGTACAGCATTACTGACATCTTTGCCCTTACAATATATATGCAGGATGTCACCTGGTGGATTTGGAACTAAATTCTTTTCCTGGGATACCTCTAAAATGATGTATTAAATCTAAGAGGGTAAATATTCAAGACAAGTAAAGACAACCCCTGGATATCTATACTACTAGCAACCTTCTTTATTTTATTAGTACTCTTTACCAAAAGGGAAAGAATTACTTGCTCATCTTAGTTGTCCCACAAAGTATGGCTTATTTAGTCCTCCTTCCATCTGAGTTGGATTTCAGTGAGTTATTTTATAGTCATGATCATACAGATTTGTTTCTTGACAGGTTGTCAAAATCCTAAGTTATGTATTTTCTATCTGAGCTTTGTCTTACACTGGGTCTTTGAAACCATGTTGTTGTGTCAGCTCAGTGATTCTCCTCCACAAAGTGCACAGTACAAATGCATGAATAACCTGTGTAGACATGTCTTTCATTCCCAACAGTATCAGACACACGAAGGACCATCCCTGAGAGGCAGCAATTGCACATACCATAATACAGATGGAAAGATGGGGAAGAAATGCTAAGGCAAACTCAGAGGAGGAATTTAAGATATAAGTCAAAGGATCTAGCCTAACCCAGCAATGGCTTCACCAAATCTGTAGCCAACACTAATAAGAATCTAAGTCTGTACATGACACAACATTTTGCACAATTGCCACGGGCAACTAAATTGAATTCCCTTCTCAGAAATTCATGTTATAGCATCAATTGCCAGCCTTTCTCCCATTAATGTGAACATATCAGTGAGTAATTCATTATTTCTGGATTGATTTGATTCAATAGATGATAACTCAAAAGTGTTTTTTTCTTCTCTTATGGTCACTATTGGCTACTTTTAGTAGTCTTTTTTCCTACAAGTACTTACTTAAATTACTGAGTCTCTAAACAATGTACGACTTGTGGTATTATTTTGTTTTGTTTTGTTCTTAATTGCTCTACCCTACATGTGCTTTACATATGCAGGAGAAAATCCATTAACTAATTTCCTTACTATGTAGAGTTACGTTTCCAAGAGATTTTCAATTTCAATATTTGAACATTCTTCTTCAAATTATATTTCTATTTTTTAATTTTATTCCATTTTCATAGAAATTGACACCTCCTGCACTTAATTGTGTTATCTCCCAGGATGGTACTACAATCTTACACACCTCTCCAGAGTTTTGATATTTCTTCCCATTAAACTATAATCATTAGGTAGCTGTACTGTCAAAAGATTCATTTTAGTTCCTTCATGTTATCATCTGATACTTTAACTACCTTTTCCTTAGTACATTAACCTGGAAAAAAAAATTGAGAAATATGGCAAACACTTCTTAATATGTTTCTCTGGGCCGGTGAGATGGCTCAGCAGTGTAAGCGCCTGCCTGGCAAGCGTGAGGGCCCGAGTTTGACTCCCGGAACCCACATATGAAAAAAGGGCCGGTGATATCACTCAGTGGCACGGGCGCCTGCTGGCGCACAAGGTCCTGAGGTCGACCCCCGGTACCCACAAAAAAATAAAAAAAATAAAAAATATGTTTCTCTTACATCTTCCTGGTACTCACCAACCATACCAAAAATATAAACACTCTACTAAGTTTATAAGGAAGACATCTTATCTATAATGATAAAATGGGCAGCATCTACAATAAACAAGTACTATGGTTTGGATCTAAAATGGCCCCAAATTCTCAAGTGTTTGGAAGGTGATTGGGTCATGGGGGTGCTCTACTCACCAGTAGGTTCTTCCATTGATGAGTTAATAGCTAAATGTGTGGTTAGGAGGTGGAGTTTGACTGAAGGTGGTCACTGAGTGTGTGACCCGGTAGGGTGTGTTCTTGTCCCCAGCTCTTCTCTTCTCTCTCGCTTCATGGCTGCCATGGGTTGAGCACCTTGTCCTCCACCATGCCCCTCTGCCACCCTGCTTATGGCTTGCAGCCAACTGAGCTTGGACCAAAACTGTGAGCCAATGTAAGCTTAACTTCCTTTAGCCTATGAGTGTCAGCTATTTAGTCCTAGCAAAGGGAAAGTGATTAAGACAACAGATATGGGTTTAAGACAAGACATTTGTAGGGGTCCAATTTCTTACCCAGTCTATCTTTCTTGCTATCAAGCTAATGAGACACTTTCCCCTTCATTCAGATTCTACATGATGCAACCCTGAACATGGCTGTCTCGTGTTCATCTGGGGATGTCCAGGTTTGTTTGCTTTAACTCTCATGCATTATTCAAGTTCTCCACCAGGCCCTACCATTTCCACGAACACTCAGGTCATTCTTGCTCCCCTTTTATAAAGCCCCACAGCATTTGCCATATGGGTCATTCACTGCCTCGTACAATTGTCAACTCAATGTCATTTCAGTCTGCACGAACATCTTCAATAAGCATTTATTGACCCTCTACACTGAACCCAACAAAATCTTTTGACACCATGGAGAGACAAGTGAGGGACAGAAACTCAGTTCCTGGGTCTTACTGTATAGAATTCTGAAGCAGAAATGAATCTCACGTTGAGCAATACCCAAGGTATTTATTGACAAATAGTAAGTCCTACGTGAAGAACAGTAGTACCTTAGATCAAGAGAGTTCTCCTGTGCAGATCATATATCACACATTTTCTGAGAGAAATTCTTGGTAATTGCTCCAGAAAAAGGAAAAACAAAAACAAGATGAAAACCGAAAGAAACTCTCTCGAGGAACTATCTCTGTTATTGTGCATGGAATCCCTTTTCTCCAGAGCAGAAATGACCTCTAAGTCTTCCTATTTTCAAAAAGTCTGACCTCAGACTGCAGATATTTGCAACATGCTTCACTACTCATAGTTTCTTCCCCCACAGATTTCCTAGTTTGCCGGGACTGTATGAGATGTAAGCCAAACATCACTTACACTACTAGTTTCTCAAAGGTCATTGGAAAAACAATTTTGTGCTTTATCTGTTTGTTTCTTCTTGGTAAGAATCTTTTTTGTCTCGAAGTAACTACTTCAAAAATAATGATACAAAGTGTATTAACTATTGTTATTCTCTTATTTTGCAATGAAATGTTTTAATTTTCTTCAAATAAAAAAAATCACAGTAAAAAAAAACATATTGCCATTGATTCCCCCCTCAAAATACTCTTCTTGGCTACAAACACTCTCATCTCACCATTCTTGTTACTTTCTGAAGCAGTTCCACAAGTTCACTTTCTGGAGTGTCTTTCTGGGACTACCTCAATGTCCTGTATCAGTTAAAAATATTTACAGCAATTTGGTCAAATAAAAACTTGTTGGTGTGTTCTCATCTACCTTATTCATTAGATCTGGCACTGTGCAACTTCTGGCTCTTCCTCAAAGTGAAAATGACCATTAAATGTTATTGCTGTGAATAAGTTTAGGACAGTGCAATGAAAGACACTCAAGAAAGAGGACTCCAGAGCTGCTGCAGAAAGTAGTAAGAATGATGGGATAAATGTGTTGAAGTGGAGAAGGGATACTTTGAGAGGGATGAAGGGCAATGAGTCCTTTACTGTAATAAAATTTTTGAAAACTTAAACATTAACCACAGTTTTTGACCATCTGTAGTACATTTCACACTCCTAGATATTTTCAATTAAAGTTTCTAATACACTTGGAAATGTAGGCTCTCTCTCTCTCCCGCCTCTCTCTGATATTCTGCATTTAATTAAATCTATCTTATCCTTGAAACTTGTTCCATATTCTTCTATGTACTAAATCTTATTAAATCAACAGGAGCATGTTCTAACTCTTCCAAAATCCAATTTTTTTTTGTTTTTCTCCCTCATTAGTGTAAAAGGCATTTCCAGTCAATTTTTTGTTTCATTCTTGACTATTTCTGCTTTGCACATTCTCTTTGTCTGTCTCTCTGTGTCAGTCTCCTTGTCTGTGTCTCTGACATTCTCTCGTTCTGTCTCTCTATGCCACCCATCTTCTCTCTTTACACAGAATAAGACAATGGCCTGCCTGTCATTGGTCAAATTTCTCATGATTTATCTGGTATATGTGACTTCCTCTCAGTAGACAGAGTTCAGAAGTGATTTGGTGACTATGTGAAAATCCATTGAGGAATAAACCAGGAAGTAGTTAAAAATGTCAAGTATCCTATAATAAAATACAGCATCAACAATGACAATAGAACATAAAATTCCATGCTTCTGTCTTCCTGTCCAACAAATGCCCCCTTTAGACCTTTGTCTATTTACTTAAGAGAAGCTGAAAAATCTTTCAATCTCCATTGCTCCTAGCTGTACACAGATCACCTAGTAGCATGCATTGCATGCCAACCTCAATTTGGACAGACATTCAAGGAGGAAACAGAAAGTCTGTGTTGTTGTTGGAGAGAATTTTCACATTTCTTGATCACTTGTCATGTCATGTTTTGCTTTTTGTGCCATAGAACACTGTTAACTTTGTAATTCCATGGCATTGGTGCCAAATACAATCCTGTGGGTTTGATATAACTGAATATAACTTAATATAACTGAAGGTCATTACCTTTTCTTGTCACCATTTTCTAAGATTTTTATAGCAAAATTCTCTGAGACTGAAGTTTGGAGCATAATTTCTTATCTGCTGAGAATGAGAGTGTGATGATTAATATTGACTGTAAACCAGATTGGTTTGAGAGGCACATAGGAGATTAGTAAAGCACACTTCTGAGCGTGTCTGGGTTGATCACGAAGATGTGACCTTGGGTATTAAATCTGGACCTTCTGTCTCATCCTCTGCTCTCTTGTTCCCAGCTGCCATTCACTGAGCAGCTTCTTCGTCCATGCCCTTCCACCATGATGTTGCTGCCTTGAAACCAGAAGACCACGGACTGAACCTCTGAAACCATGAGCCAAAATGACCCTCTCCTTTAACCCATTTTTTCAGAAATTTTGATCACAGTGATAAAAAGCAAAAGAATACAGACAGTGTGATCAATAATTACTTTCTTTGAAATACTGACTTCACTACTTGAACTTATGAAATAGTCATGGATAACTTTGGGACAGGTGAGAGATCTTTTCTCCCTACCTGTGCAAATGTGAAAATAGGAATTAGAATCAGAGGTGCACTTGGTTTCCTTAGCACTACCAGAGGTTTCCTTAGCACAACCAGCCCATTTGAGAAGAATTAAGTTGTTTTAGTCCAGTCGTGCTGCTAATACAATGCCTTAGACTAGATAATTAATAAACAATAGAAAAATACTTCTCAAGGTTTTAGAAGCTGGAAAGTCCAATATCAAGTCTGTGATATGGTGGTATATGCCACAATTCCAACACTATGGGAAAGTGAAGCAGGAGGATCACAGGTTCAAGAGCAGCCTGGACAATTTAGTAACTTAATGAGAGCTTGTCTCAAAAAAAAAAAATGGCTGGAATTGTAGCTCATTGCAAAGGCCCTGGGTTCAATCCCCAATATCACAATAACAAGACTCTAGCAGATCTGGTATCTACTGAGGGCTTCTGTCTGCTGCTTAGTTGGTGCCTCAAGGCTGCCTTCTTAGAACAGAGTGACCATTGCATCCTCACATGATGAATGGGTACAAGGGGGAACTGGCATGAGCTCACTCTCTGAAACTCTCCTACAAGAGAGCTGATTTATCCATGAGGGTAGAGCCCTTATAGCCTGCTTATTTCTTAGACTTCACCCTTAATACTGTTGCATTGGGGGCTGCAGATGTGGCTGTACGGTAGAGGATTTGCTTAGCATGCATGAAGCCCTGGGTTCCATCTCCAGCACCCAGGAAAACAAAACAAAACATAAAACACCTAATAACATTGCAATGAGGGCCAGTGAGATGGCTCAGCGGCATAAGCGCCAGCCTGGCAAGCGCGAGGGCCCAAGTTCGACTCCCGGAACCCACATACGAAAAAAGGGCCGGTGATATCGCTCGAGGTCCTGAGGTCGAGCCCCCAGTAACCACACACACACACAAAAAAAATTGCATTGAGAATGAAGTTTCCCCATGTGTTCTGGAGGGAAAGAAATATTCAAGCCACAGCAGAAGTCATGAAGGATGCAACCAAGAAGATGCAAACCTCTTTATAAGAGGTCTAGGAGATCTGAGGAGCTTCTTCAACCAAGTTTCATCAACATGGTTGTGCACGGAAGGATGCAGTTTCATATCCACATTATCCTAGCCATTCTCCTTTTCAGCATGATGGTTGGAAGGATACCATGTGTTACAGTAGCTGCTTGCTGCCTACATGGCCATTCCTCATATCCTGACTCCCACATATGACTAAGGCTTGGCAAGGCCACAGCAAAATCAGACCAGAAAGGTTACATGAGGCATCATCAAAAAGCGGCCAATAGAGAACGAAGGAAGAGGAAGTTCTTCTACCCTAAAAGTCTCGGAACTACTTAGAAGAGGTTTGAAATGGGGTTGACCTTTAAAATGTTATATGCTTCATTGAGAGTCCATCTCATTCCAGTCAGAATGGCTATCATCAAGAATACAAAATGAAACATCAACAACAACAAAAAACAATAAATGCTACTAGTGATATAAGGGGAAAAAAAGAGCCCATCTCCACCACTGGCGGGAATGTAGACTGGAGCAGCCACTATGGAAATCACCATGGAGGAGCCATAGAAATAAATTATTAGGACTATTTTACTCAGCTACTCCACTTCTTGGTGTATACCCCATCTTAATCACTTTCCCGCTTGTTGGGAAAAAAATTCCTGACATCTAGAACTTAAAAAAGGAAAGGTTTATTTGGCTGAAGTCTCAGAAGTTTCAGTCCTGGCATGGACAGGGCGACGTGGTGGAAATTTCTGGGCAGGCAAAAGCCACTCACATGATAGTGGCCGTGAAGCAAAGTGTTACACTCAGGGTTTGCAAGGGAAAGGAATTAGTACAGGATGCATAATTTATAGGATTATTTTATAATGTTCACCCAAAGAGTCAAATACAAAAGAGTGCGGAGATCTGTCCACACACTAGAGACCCAAAGAATCCAGCTGAGGACCTGGATCCCACAGCAATGTCCTGCACAAGTCCAGCTGAAGACCTAGAGCCCAGGGCAATGTCCTCCATGAGTCCAGCTGGAGGCCCAGAGCCCATGACAACGTCTCATGCAAGTCTGTATTGAGGATCTGCACTGGGAAGGCCCAAACGTCCATGGTGGAAGCTAGGAAGTCTGCACCAGCGGGATGAATGATCTGTGCCAGCAGGCTGAGGGATCTGCACTAGAGCCAGGAAGCGACACTCAAGGTCAGGACCAAAGCTCCCCCAAAAAGAACCACAACCATCCTCAGCAACAGCGAGGTCCTGAGATTCTCTGATAACAGCCTAGTTCATATCAGGAAAGCCAGCACGATGAGCTTCTCCAGGAGAATCAACAGCCCCACCTCTTCCTCTCCAGTTCTCCTTTTATGCTGTTGGCAACAATCCTCAGGGGGGCCCTCCACACCAGCACCACGCTGACTCAGTTCAGCTGGGTGTTACAAGTTGACCAGTTGTCAATCAACCACAGAGAGAGAAGGGAAGATCCAGGAAGGGGAAAAACCCAACTGGGTCAGAACCCCAGTGACCCTCTCCGCTGACCAGGCCTTTCCCTCCCATGATTCCATCACCTTTCAAAAGCAACACCTATGAGCAGGTGAGGGCCTTGGGGATCATTCTCTACTCAAATCATAGCATACCCAAAGGAATTAAAGTCAGCATAATACGGGGATACGAGCATACCCGTATTTATTGGGGCATAATTCACAATAGCCAACATATGGAATCAGCTTAGGTGTCCATCAACAGATGAATAGATAAATAAAATGTGATACATACATATCAGAGTATTATATATCATAGTAAAATGTATCAGTATTATTCAGCCATAAAGAAGAACAAAATCAGGTCATCTGCAGCAAAATGGATGGAATTGGAGGACTTTATGTTAAGCAAAAGGAGTAATACAGGACAATCATCAGGTTTTCATACATGTGTGGAATCTAAAAAATAGAAGGAGGAAGAGGAAGTGAAAGAGGAGGAGGAAGAGGAGAAGGAAGAAGTGAAGGAGGAAGAAGAGGAGGAGGAGAAGATTACTGGAAAGTAGAAGAGTGGAAAAGGGACACGAAGGTAGACATATCAAAACATTATGTACACATACATGGAAATGACAATGAAAAATTAATCTGTACAATTAATATGCTTTAATACTTACTGAAAAAGAAGAAAATTTTTGATAAAATGAAACCCGACTGTGTTTGCACTTTCTCTGCTTCTGCTGATCTCTTCATCCTTCCTGCTCTCTGTACCTCCAATCTCCACTACCTCTCTACCAGGGACTTAGGGGCTTCCCTGGCATCAACTGGAAAGCCTGGGAAATATTGGTAGCCACAACCTAGGGAAAACCAGATAGAGGACATATTTCTTTCTCTTTAGAAGCTTGTTTAAAATACATATATGTATTCATGTAGGATTCACATAAGGTGATGTCTGCTCATGCTTTACTTGGAATCTTTTGTTAAGAAGTGGGAAGGGGGATAGCTCAGTGGTGAGATAGCTCAGTGGCATAAGTGCCTGCCTGGCAAGCGCGAGGTCCTGAGTTTGACTCCCAGTACCCACATACAAAAAAGGGCTGGTGATATCGCTCAGTGTCATGGGTGCCTGCTGGCGCACGAGGTCCTGAGTTCGACCCCTGGTACCCACACACAAAAAAAAAGAAATGGGAAGGGCTGGACCCACACCTGTTATCCTGGCATGCAGGAGGCTGAGGCAGGACAATTGCCATGAGTTTGAGGTAAGTTTGGGCTGCACAGTGAGTTCAAGACCAGCCTTAACTGCATAGTGAGACCCTGTCTCAAAAAAAAAAAAAAAAACAAAAAAAAAAAACAAGATGGAGGGGCAAGGAAGGTCTGAAATGTTACCCCAGTTTCAGATTGACAGATCAGCCTGGTAGAGTTTCATAGATGGTGGCGGCAGATGTAAGAACCCCAAAGGAGACGCTAAGGATGCTTTTTGCACACAGTAATAGTGGGTACAGAAGCAATGCTTGCAAGTCTTCCTGAACTGTAGTTCCAGCAGGCATGGAGGAAAGATATGGTGACAGCTGTACCCAAAGTGCTTGGCACTGTAGCAGAGGAATTGTGTGCTTAGGGGCTTTATTGGAATGCTTGTAATGACCAGTAAGCCTGTATGCCCTTTCCTCTCGGTGCAGATATCATCTTTACCATACCTATGGCAACAAGCACACAATGCTTGATGGTTCAAAGGAAGACACCTACGTCCCAAGCTGTTAGCTGCCTGTACAGACATCCTTGAAGGTCATCCAGAATAAATGTCAACATCTCCATTTGCAGTACTGGCAGGAAAGCAACAGTGGTCTGTCTCCTCACATCTTTGCTATTTGTCTTTCTGAATAAAGAAAATGGCTTGGGAGTCTAATAGAGCCTAGAATATGTTGACAGTGATGACATAACAACTCTCAGTCCCTGCAGAAAATAGGGTGAGGAACTCCCCACCATAAGTCCTCATCCTCGAAAGGAGATATTTCACTATTGACCCTAGTGGGTTTCATTGCTGGTTTAGAATGCTTCGGTGCGATCTCGAAGGAAACTTGATCTTCGGGCAATTTAGCAGCTTCCCTCTATGAGTCATCTTGACCCTGTGAATGGTGAAATTAATTGCTCCCACCTCCTTTCTGATAAGACGTAGACTGCTGACATGCAGAGTCCTGAGCGATTCCCAACTCGGTCCTCGTCCATCGCAGACATTGCTGGCTGTCCGCACCAAGAGGCAGCCCTACATGGAGGGAAAGCCATCACTGTCTATCAGATGTGACAACTTCTGTATCATTAGATACGCTTGAAGGACGGAAATTGATCATACTTCACTTTAATTAGTCTTGATATATGCGTGAGCACATATCTGTTTATGAGCAAGGCTTTGTACTTTATTATGACTGATTTTGTTTGGACTAAAGTTATGACTTAAATACAATCAAGTTGTGGGTAACAAAGGGAGAACAAAAGTGAAGACCAAAGTTTCCAGGCCAGTAAGGTAAAAGCACAAACTCCATCGATTTTTTAAAAATTTATTTTATTCTTGGTCCATTCAGTTTCTTTCCACCAGTCTACTATCTCAGTGTCTCTCTTATGAAATAAAGAATTTGATAAAGAAACAAGCTTAAAAGAGGATTTATTTTTTTATATCTGTCCAAATAACTGGAATTCCACATCTTCCTAGATTATTATTCATATATATGTATATTTGTGTGTGTTTCCAATCCAAAACAGAAGAAGAGACAAAGCAGAGAAGAGAAAGGAGGGAGGCAAGGATGGAGAAAGGATGAAGGTACAGAGAGAAAGAGGAGAAGAAGAGGAGAAGAGGGAAAAGAAGGAGGAGGAGAAGGAAATCAAAAGTGTAGGAAAAGGAAGCAAGGACAGGGAGGAGTGAGGAGGAGGAAGAGGAGAGGAGGGGAGGGGAGGGGAGGGAGGAGAGGAGAGAGGTGGGGGAGGGGGAAGTATGTGTTAATTTAAAACAGGACAAGAAGCCATATCTTTCAACCATCTCTTAAGGCTGTTCACCTCAGCTCTTATAAGTGGATGAGATATGGCTACAAAAGGAAAAAAAAAAAAATGTCCACATTACTCCACATATTCAGCACATAATCCCAGCCAACTGCAAAGCAGATGTAGAATCGCTGTGGCCTTTGCCAGAAACAGTTTGAACTCTTTAGACTAGGGAAATAATTTTCAACCTAAATGAGGAATTAACAATGGAGGAGAAAAAAAATTAAGTTGTTAAATTTAACACAAAAGTATGTTGAAAAATAAAAAGATAGCAGGAAGTTAACAGATTGCTGTTAAGTAAGCCTAAAGGTTATTTTAGTGAGTACATTTAAAATTATGTTCACCATAGGGCACTGAATTACTCATATTGATGATGGTATTAAATTAGGAAAGAAATCACCAGACCATATGGAAGCAAGTGATAGGTCTTTGGTTTCAGAGTGAGAACCGAGCTATCTATTTCTAATCATGATGGTGACTGGCTTTAAAATGGGCTCCAGTGATTCCTGCTTCCCACTATGCATATCCGTACATAGTCCTCTCTTAAACTGTATCAAAGTTGGTTTGTTGGACCAATAGAACACTATTGCTTATATAGTAATGGAGCATGACTCCCAATACTAGGACATAAAAGATATTATGGTTTCTGTCTTGCTTTCTCTTGGAACTACTCATTCTGAAGAAAGCTAGCCGCCATCTTGGAAGGACAGTCAAGCAGCACAGTGGAGGAAGCTGCTTGATATGGAACTCAGGTCTTCTCGCAAGAGACAGTAAAGAATGGAGACCTTCAGTTAAGAGCTGTCTTAAGCGAACCATCTTGAAAAGCGTTTCCTCCAGCCATGGTCAAGGCTTCTAATGACATCCGCCCCAGTGGACATCTTGACAACAAGGTACTTCAGGCCAGAAATAGTGGGCTCAACCAGCTCAAGATGACTGAGTATGGGAAACCAGGAAAATATGAATATGTATTATAATAAGCCACAACATTTTGAGTTGCGTTATACACGGCATTAAGTAACTAATACAAAAGTCAGCACCGTCTTCTGTTTGGAGACCGAGATGAAAAATACTCTGTCTCTAGCTGAGATGAGAATTATTCCGTGTGAAATCCTCAACATTGTTTGAAATGGGTGACAATAAATTGACATAATTAGTGTAGGTTAGGATGCTATGATAACAACATGTGAGGAAAGTTCATCATTTGGTATAATCTCATTTTTTTTCCAGAAATGATAGCCAATTTATAAATGCAGAATCTTCCCTAATTAAAGTACCAGAGTGCAAAATATTTTTTGTCTTTAGTCATTCTCACATGTCCAGGTTCACATTTGAGAAAAAGATAAAAGAACACAGGTTTATGTCTAAACTAGACTACCTGATTTTAAGACTCACAAGAGAGACAGAAAAACATAACAAAGTTGAGGGGAAGAAAAGTAATTAAGAGAGAAAATGATGCCTCATAGATATTAAATCATATTTTAAAGAATTTATCATTAAATCAATTTGATTCTGGCTTGTAGGATGTGACAAGAATATTTACTGTATGATTGTTTACAGTGCTAACAATTTGGAAATAAATGTCTGCTGATAGAATAATGGTTAAATAAATCATGGTGCACACTTTTAATAAAATATCATACAAGTATTTTAGAAAATGAATCGTCTCAATGAAATTACGGAACAGTCTCTTTATGTGGCTAAAAATAAGATGTAAAACATGAACCATCCTATGTAGCTACTTGAAGGATTTAGAGGAAGTGTGAAGCCAAGAGAGATAGTTTTAGTAGCTAAATATTTTAGGAAGAATTCAAAACTTTAGGTCAACCTTGAAAATTAAATACATGAATGTATAACTTGCAAAATAAATATATGGATGCATCTAGATGTGACTAAGTCTAGATGTTGAAAACATGGTTTGAAGAGCTTTTTCAAAGTTTTTATTTCTGTGTATTTAAAAATAGTACTGAACCTGAAAGATAAGCAGCATATTTGACTATCAAATTACCTGTGGGATACACAAAGCAAGATCTAATTCTTTTTTGAAATCTTTGTGAGAAAAGAGAACAGAAGTTGAGAGCATATTGATAAAAAGCAGCATCTCATCACTGTTCTACCAATAATAAAATTTTTGAAGAATTAGACTTTAAAACCAGAATCCACAAGTTGGTTCAAGACCATCCTGTTAATAAGACTTTAGTAATCAATCCTCCATAAAAATCTTTTTTCATCTAATTAGTTTCCCAAGAAGGATGAAAGGAATACCTATATAGGGAGGGCTATAGAGAAAATGAAGTTTTTCTTGGTTGAGGTCACTGAAATCTAACAGAGGAGAACTATTTAATTATGAAGTTATGCCACTGATAAATTAGAATGCAAGAGGAAAAATGCATTTTATACAAATCACCCATGCAAACACAGGTCTTATAAAGGAAATAGCCCAATAATAGGTTAAGCGTTCCATTTTTTTAGATTCTAGTCTACCTCTATACTTTGAAATAGTCCTCCCCAACCAATCTCTGAAACTTTAAGTAATAAATTTCGAATTCTAATATTCTCACTTCCCTAATGCTTCCAAACTGTCATAAACCTGTATTTCCTGCCATTTTTTTTAACCTAATGGGAGAAAAGCCTTCAAAAAGAGAACGAAAATGTTAGCCACCACCAATCATTAGTATTAGTTCTTTCACATGACAGTTAGCTATTTTATTTAGAACTTGGATAGCGGCTGCAGGCAGAAACCCAACGTATCATCTGCCCCACAGTATTAACAATTTACACATTGGATAATTCAACTAACTGAGGACTGCGACTACTAATCCTGAGGTGTCAACTTCATTGGATTAAGAGACACCTTGGCTGGATTAGTAGAGCACATTCGTAGGTATGTCTGGGTGGACCACGGAAGTGTAGAGCTTGGGTACTATATCCAGTCCCTGGCCTCTTCTCTCATGCTGGTCCCCTCTTCTGCTTCCTCACCTCCATGAACTGAGCACTTCCGCTCCACTGTGCCCTTCTGCCATGCTGTTTTTGCCTTTGAGCCATCTGATCATTGACTGACAACATAAGTTCATTAAACTTTTCCTCCTTTCAGTCATGAGTGTTGGGTATGTTGTCCAACTGTGGGAAAGCTGATTCATATCTGGACCAATAACATTTGTTTTAAAATTCTATCTGTGCTGGACAAGTAGACATTTCTGTCTTATTACTTTGCACTCAACAATACGGAATGGTAACTATGAGCATAGCACTTACATGGTGTTAGGTTTTACAAATGATCTAGAGATGATTTCAAGTATGGGGAGGATGTGTGTAGGTTGTGTGCAAAGAAAATGCAGCTTTGTATAAAGGACTTGAGCAGGCATACACCTTGGTGTCCACAGAGGGGTCTGAGAAACCATCTTCCAGCCAGGTACCTAGGGGTGACTGATCCTATTTGTTCTTTTAACTTTGCCTTGCAGACTCTTAGAAGTCCATTTTGTTCTTACTCTAAAATGTTTCTGTTCTTACCAGGGCTGCTGGCTTCCTTCCACTTAAACTTGATTTTCCACTAGTAAGTGAAGGATGTTCAGGCAATAGCGCATTAATTTCGGTAGACACTAAATTTTATCTAATTCAGCAAGCAGGTCTCTGTTAATTAGGCCTCCCAGGACGAGTGACAGCGAAGATCTCCAACCCGGCCGTGATCGATTCTCCCAACTCAAGCGCATCTCGTCCTCAATTACTCGGCTTCTGGGTGAGAATGAGGGCCTTATTCTTGTTAACAGCAGACTCTCCTAAAATCACAATTTGCTGCTGCCTGGGCCACAGAGCCCACCGACTGCATACAGTTAGCATCTCTCTCCCTCTCCCAGTGGACCTCTGCCTACTGCAAAAATTGCTGGAGGGGGAAGAGAGCTCCTTGCCACCCCTCCTAATGCAGCAGCACCTGCCTTCCAGCTTTGAGCCCAACCCACGTGAAGATAAGATCGCTGAGGAGCCTGCAAAGATGCGCTCTTCGGTGCCAGGGATTTGAGCATTGCTGAATGCAGCCACAACAAAATGAGTGGACATAGCCTAATTCTATGTAATATTGCTCTGCAGTTTCTTAAAACAAGAAAAGAGAACAGAAGAAAAGAAAGAAAGAGAAAGAGAGAGAGAGAGAGAGAGAATGCCAAATAATTGTATTTCCATCTGAAAAAAGCCTTACACCCAATAACTTTGGGACCACACACTACCTGGGCCAAGCCCTTAAAAATTCCCTCCCACTCCCCATGAAGGGGCAGACACCAGTTTCTCCCAGGAGACTCTGTTATGCTGTCATGGATATTTCTGCATGGGAAACAGTGCAAAAGAAACATTTTCATAAAGGAAATGGACTGTAGTGTTTCTCAGGTGTGCACGGGGCACTACTAATGCCGCAGCAATCTGAGGAGTAAGTGGTCTTTGGAAAAGTGGAGGGAAGTGCAGTGGAAAGTAGAAAATCTTGGTACTAGCAGGTGGACAGTATCATTGTACATTTACATCGCCTTTATTTTGCAAAAAGGAAAGGCTCCATCTTGGATCAGTCCACCTCGTGCATCTGGACAGGCTGTTTGCTCTTGAGGGCCTAAGTCGTCGCCCTCTGGCCAGCAGCATTCTGAATCTCATCACTGGGTTTCTGTCCTAGAAATGAAAATGCAGGAGTCACAGTCAGCAGGCTGACGTGCATTTCTTCCTAATGGACTTCAAACAGGAAATGTGTGCCCAGGGTCGCGGGTACACATCAGTAGGTGGCGCCATGTGCGTCCTGGTGGTGAATTTGCTTTCAAAAAGGATACGCACACATTTGGTGGCTACCTGTCAGAGAGAGAGAGACAGAGACCGTCAGAGAAGCAGAGAGGCAGAGAGACAGAGAGAAAGGCAGAGAGACAGAGAGGCAGGGACACTCGGTGTTAATAATACGATATTTCCCATTACCATCAGCTTATTATTTTAAGTAAAAGACTTAAAATAATGTGTTCTTCCACCATCTGATCTTCCTGTGAATTCTGTATGTGTTTATTCAACAATACTGACCTTAATAATAGCAATTAGTCTGTGATTTGTATGTTTCTGTTCGCAAAGCATCTTCGCTTGTGTTATCTCACAAGGCATCATGTCACCCTCACTTGACAGTGGTAAACTGAGGCACAGAAGGACGCATGGATAGCCCTACTCTTCTACAACCACTAAAAGGGAAGGAGGGGCTAGCCCGGGGCTGAGATCAGACCAGAGAGAGACACTAAAGTCCATTTACACAACTGTAAAATGAGCATCAAAGTACTGGCCAGTGAGCGGAGGAATATTGTCTTCATTTTATAATTAGGGAAACTGAGTCAAGAAGTGTCTATGTTAATGATTGCAGGCTGTGTAAGTCATTCAGCTTGGCCAGTCTGGCTCTAGCATCTAAGGTTGTAGCATCAATAGAAAAGACAGTAAAAACAGCCTAACAGAGCAAATTGGTGAGCATAGAAAAATTGGAACATTCCTAGAGGTGGATAGTCCCAGGTAGGACCCACGAAGCAGCACTGGAGGCTTGCCTTTCATCCCCCTGTCAGTGAAAACCCATATAACCTGCTAGATCCTACTCGGAATCTACCTTTGTAACCACACAAATCATACAGTGAAACTCATCAATCAACTAGGCAATGTAGGTTAGCATAATGAACAGGGCAATAGGATATTTGTATCTTACTGCAGTAGAAATCCTTAAAGAATTCATAAAAGAAAAAATGAATTAGAAGCCAAGCACAGTGGCACATGCTTGTAATGCCTGTAATCCCAGCTACTAGAGAGTGTGGGGCTGGAGGATCACAAGTTGGAAGTCAGCCCGGACAATTTTAGATGACCCTATCTCAAAAGAAAATTGAGAAAAATAAGAGATGGTAATGTAGCTCAGTGTGAGGCCTTTGGGTTTAATCCACAGTGCCTAAAAAAGGAAAAAAGAAAGAAAGAAAGGAAATACGGAAGGAAGGAAGGAAGAAAAGGAAGGGGAAAATCTAGTCTAATTCAAAGCTGGGGTGAAATATATTTTTTAATTTTTAACCAATAAATTACCTCTCCCAACCCCATCATCACTTATAAAATACATGTAAGCAAGTTAAGCATGTAAGGAAAGATGATTTAGTGACTACAGGAGAAAAAAATAACACGGTCTTCATTTAAAGACTATTTTATGGGAATTGAGCTTCATCTTGATTCTCACGAGCATGACAATTCCTAAAATTTTGATAATAGATTTATATTTCTCTGAGTTGGACGCGTTTCTTCAGCAGCGAGGAAAAAAAAAAAAAAAAGGGGCAGATCTTGTTTCATGGTGCTGAGAAATTTACAATGCCGGGAGATAAGAAAAATGGGCCCGGGTGTCTGCGGCACGTGGATTAGCAGCCTACATCGATCAATTCTCCAGATAATTGCTCAGCCTTTCACGTCATTTTGTACAGCGATAGCTTCAAGGTAAAGAATATTGATGCCTTTACTTAGGTGATATTTTAATTATAGTTGCAAGGATTGTATTCCTAAGCCGACATAGGGTAATTTCTTTCAGGGGGAACCGTTTCATTAGTGCAATATTAAAATTCATCTGTTTTCATTGATCGTTTCAATGTTGTGTGCAGGGCACTTCATGTAGAAATTTAAAGTAACGTGGTTTTGTTTAAAATGATGGGCTTGGAAAGGCACAGGAATTAACGGCACGGAATAGAGGGGGACATAAAGGGATTCTGGCAGTGCCTACAAAATCCACCCCATTCCTGTGAGGTCTGAGGAAACATGTTTGTTTCTCTCTGGCTGCTTTTCCTCACCTATCAAATGTGAGTTGTCTCTCCAGCCTCTCCTTGTGCCTTGGACAGAGAAGGATTCATTAGGCAGAGGTGCTTGAGGTCCAGAGAAGGATTCGTGTGCTGGAGTTGCTCGAGGTCTAGATTCATATCATCTGGGGTTGCATGGTGAGGGGCTTCCTGGCTCGGCTTTTGCGCTCCCTGATCTGTAGTGCGACTCCAGGCTCTGGAGTCCCTGCAGGTCACATAGCTGAGGTCCTCATCTTAGACGATATGCAGGCTCTGCATGGAAGAAGGTATTGTAAGATTTATTTGTACCCTCTCTCTCAGACATGACTACCTTCACTTCCTTAGTTCAGAGCTGCTCAGCCTCTGCTCTGTAGAAGGACATTGGGGGCCTGATGATGTTTTTGGTCTGGGGGGCTGTGCATTTGGGGGGCATGCACTACATAGTATGCTTATGGCTTTCTTGGTCTCTGTTCACCAGGCACTTTGGGCACCTACAAAATTGGGATAAACAAGTAGTCTGGGTGTTGTCCAATGAATCCCGTAGGGCAAAATCACCCGCAGCTGAGAAACGCTGATTCAATTCTACCAACATTTGTGGAGCATTCATCCATACGTGGGGTACCAAGTACTCACAGCAGCACCAAATGGATTTCGCTGATGGCCTCAGTCTAGGCAAGAGCTGGCCGGAGGGGAGAGACATCTTGGTAAAGGAGAGCAGGAGTACGCAGATGAGACCCATGGTAAGGTCCAGGAAAGGGGCCCAGTGGTGATGGGTGGTGGACAGGAGAGGGAGAGGTGGATGGGTTCTAGCCGGGGCTTTGACTTGCTAGAGGGTTTGAGGGATGAAAGAGAGAGGCACATGAACTAGGGGGAAAGGGAGTCGTGGTACATGTGGGCCAGAGAGCAAAAGAAAAGATGGCAGACAGGAAGCGAAAATCAAGGTGTCTCCCTCTTTCTCTTTCTCTCCCTCTCCTTCTCATATTAGTTATAAAGACTCATGTGTTTCAAGGTTTCACTTCAGCATACTTGTACATGTACAGAACATACTTTGATGATTCCCCATTCCCAATATCCCCCATTTCCCTTTTTTCTTCCTCTAAAAATTTCCCTTCTACTTTATGTCATCTCTTTTTTTGAAACATTTTCTTCGGGATTCCACAGATGAGAAAACGTATGAGATATGTAACTTCCTGAGTTTTGCTTATGTTACTTAACTTGACTTACAGTTCATCCATTTTTCTACAAGTGATGATTTTATTCTTATTCGTGGCTGAATAATATTCCACCATATATATATGTGCTACAATTTCTTTATCGACAGCTGACAGGCATCTTGGCTGTCTCCATAGCTTTGCTATTGAACTGTGCTGCAGTAAGCATGAATATGGAGGCATCTGATTAGTGAGCTAACTTTAATTCTTCAGAAATATTCCGAGGAAGAGTATAGCTACATCAATTGGCATCTCAATTATTAGTTTCTAAGGAATCTCTGTACTGATTCATATAATGGGGAGACAAGTTTCACACAGCAAGACAGACTAAGGCATGAGATACCCACAAATGCTCCTCAATTTGTGATTGAGTTATATCTTGATGAACACAACATAGCTGAAAATATAATAAATCAAAAAATGCATTGAAAATATCTACTGTACTGAACATCCTAGCTGAGTAACAGAGCATCCTAGAGTGTTAGCGATTTGCCTCATGAGCATGTGGGTGACTGGGAGCTCTGGCTGCTGTCATTGCCCAGCATTGAGATGAGATGAGGGAGAGAGGGAAAGAAGGGGAGAGAGAGAGAGAGAGTGAAAGGAAGGAGGAGGAGAAGGGGGAGGAGGAGAAAAGACAGAAAGAGGAGAGGGGGAGAGGAAAGTGGGAAGAGAAGAAGGAGGAGGACAAGGAGAAGAAGAAGAGGAGGAAGGGGAGGAGAAGGAAGAGGAAGAAGAAGAGGAAGGAAAAGGAGAAGGAGGTGAAGAAGGAAGAGGACAAGAAGGAGAAGGACGAGGGGGATAAAGAGGAAGAAGGGGAAAAGGAAGAACAGGAAGAGGAGGAGAAGAGGAAGAAGAGGATAAGCCAGGGGAGAGGAAGGGAAGAAGTGGAGAGGAGGAGAGGAAGGGGAATCTAGTCATGCATTTTGCTAGCCTTGAAAACATCAAAATTCAACCCTCCAAGGAGGGTTTCTACTGAAGACGCATCACGCCCCTGCGAGTGAGAGAGAGACTGCGTTTCATGCTAATCCAGACATGGGCCAAAAGCACACCTGACCAGAGGAACTCCCTGATCCACACGGCTTAAATGGCCATTTGCGATGCTGTGGTCCGTGGACCGTGAAGACAGGAGGGCGAAAGCAGAGAGCCCAATAGCCCAGAGTGAAGACGATGAGACACCACGGTATCTTGGCTGCAGCCCATGCAGCAGAGATGGATAGCAGAGGCACAGAGAATGGAGAGATGTTTGCTAGCCCTGTTGTGACTGCAGCTGTCTCCTCCTAAAAGTGCCACAGGCTCTTCCTGTGCTCTCAGATTCTGCCCTGTACATGTTCCTCATGCAAGCACAATTTATACTGTGCAGTTACCACTGTTATACTGTGTAAACCACTGTTTGCATATTTCCCTCCTTCCCCTGCACCTTCCAGCCTTCTATGGAACCACTTTGAGAGCTTACAAGACAAGGGATGGATTTTAGGTGGGAATACGAGGCAGGAGGGATGGAGCAGGAATCACAGTTGACTTCCAGAGTGCATAAGTCCTCCGTTTAAAAGCCTCTGTTTCCCGAGAGGCCGAAAAATGAGGAGGATCCTGCAGGAGCAATGTTTCACGAGAGAAGGGTACAAAGCAAGTTTGGAATTTGTTAAGGCTGGAATTTCTCTGAGGCATCTAATTTTGTAGTAATAAAATGCAGAGTCTTGGTGTTTTCCAGACAAATGCAGGATTCCATTATGTGTGTAGGGTATGGAAAAATGGCAGGATTTCACTAGTATGGATGGGTTCTGTAGGCCATAGAGCAGAAATCAGGAAACACAGAACCAGGACCTACTTCTGGGGACTCCACAACTTACTGGAAGGACAGAGACGGGTCAAATTTTCTCAACGGAAAGTTGAGGTATTTTTCTCTTTTTACTAGGTAGGGGAGTTTCCTACATCTGCATTAATCAAATATTTTCCCTTAAAATCTCTTAAAGGAAATAGCCATTATTTCTTTGTTAGTGCTATAATTTGGGTCTGAAAGGTCCCCCCAAATGCCCATAGCTTGTTCTCCACCATGGAGATATTGGGATGTGGTGAAAATTTTAAGAGTTGGGGCTTAGGAAGAAGACTTTAGGCTATTGGGGGTGTGGCCTGGGAGGGAATGTTGGGACTCTTTTTGCTTCTTCTTCCTCTTCCTCTTTTATTTCCTGTCCATGAGGTGAAGGGTTCTGTTCAACAAAATCACGCACTGAAAACCTCAAAACCATGAGCCAATATCAATCTTTTCCCTTCATAAGTTGATTGCCTCAAGTGTTTGTTACAGCAAAGGGAAGGTGATTAAGACAGTTTGTTCCCGGGGCCGGTGAGATGGCTCAGCGGCGTAAGCGCCTGCCTGGCAAGCGCGAGGGCCCAAGTTCAACTCCTGGAACCTACATACGAAAAAAGGGGCCAGTGATATCGCTCAGTGGCACGGGCGCCTGCTGGTGCACGAGGTCCTGAGGTCGACCCCCCGGTACCCACAAAAAAAAAAAAAAAAAGACAGTTTGTTCCCAGGTTGCTTTGATTTTTTTGCTGTCCTCATCTGCAGTGGAAATCACTCCACCAATATCTACCAGCCCACAGGCAGAGTAATCCAATATCTAGACTGCAGATAGATACAGTCATCTCACCCTACATTGCCTCTTTGTAATTGCTTTCTCAGGCATTAGGTAATCACAACATAATAGAACCATTAATACACGCTAGTGCAGTCCTCTTTTGCTCCTGATCACAAAAGCACCCATCCGCATGAAATTGCTGGCTGAATTATCACTGAATCCAAATATAGTCTTCACTGTCCCATCACTAAAGGCTCTGTTTGGAGATTTTGTTTTTATTTTTTCCACTGGTGTTTGCAAGAGAAATTGGTGGTATTTCTGTTTCTCTACATTTTGCAATGGAGATGGAGAGGGTTTGAGCACAAGTGTATTTTTCAAGTGTGTGATCTTGGTAAGGAAAATGGGATGTGTCAGGGCCAAGCTTGCTATCTGACAACACCTGATATCTCTCTTGCAGGGTAACTACAGCAAGTCAGCCCCTTTTCCGGAAAAAGACCAGCTGCCTCTGCAGTGATCAAAGGCATCTCCCGAGGTTGGTTGTCACTGGATTGTTCTCAGCCCTTGCCCTCATCTCTATGCATGAGGATAGATATTCAAAGTGATACTCTGATTGGCTGGAATTTCCATTTGCAATATGCAGATAGATGAAAATATATGCATCTCTATTATAGATACTGGGAAGTGTTTGTTCACGAAGAAAGACAAGCAAAATGAGTTAAATTGAACTATGTAAAATATGTTCATGAAATGCATAGCCAACGTGATGCTACCCATTCCACATAGGAAAAGGAAATCCAAAAATATATATAATGACAAAAGATAAGAAGGATGTCATGGAAATGAGGAGTAGAACATAGGTAGGAAAATGTTTTTAGATTCAGGCAAAGCTGGTTTCCAACATACCCATAATTTATTAGCAGAGGAGATGATGAGTTCTATCTTAAGCAGTTTTATAGGCATTAAATAGAATAATACTTATCAAAGTGCCTAATGCAGGGTGTATGATTAATGCCTGGGATATTTTAGTCTTTTCTCAGACTATGTTTCCGCAATTTTTTCCTCCTCTCTCACATCTTCCGAATCTCAGCGGATCCATTCACTTACTATAAAACATTTTTTTACACCTTGGCAAAACTTTAGGCATCGTCCTCTATTAGAAAACATATAAAAATTTCATAAATACAAAATTATACCCCGCAGGAATGTAAATTTTATTCTGTGGTTATGATGTGTGCCTCTGGGAAATGACCCTTTCTATGCAGAAAAAGGCTATAGCACATTTATGGTATGATTTTGATGCCTGGGTATGGGAGACCAAGCCAGGCTTCCCTTGACATAATTCCATTCCCATAGCCTTTGCTGATAGCTACAGTGTCTTCCAAGAAGGTCTGTGTTCATTATTTTAGTTAAGGGTTCTCCCAGCTTATCGGAATCAGTGAAATGATTTGCACAATTGAAAGAGGTTAAAATATAGATGTGATTTCACCCATCCTTGGGACATATGTAAGATTTAAGTAATGCATTTTGCCAAAGGTATGTTTTAAGTACCTTATATACTTCTAGGAACTCAAGTCAAAGGCATAAAGATGAAGGAGAAATTGTCCTAGCCTAAAGGAGAATATGGTTTCGTTGAAGGGATACACCTGGAAAGCAGTTGTTGAAAAGAATTACACTTCCCAGAAGCAGGGACAATGAGACCAAGATGCTGTGCATCTAGAAGAACTCCACTAGCTCCATGCGTGTCTTTGACATTAAAGACAGGAAAAGAGTCGAGACTGCAGGATGTGCCCATGGTATCGTCGAATGGGACCAAACCAGCCCCAAATGCTGACCCCACTTTAAAGTTGAACTCTTTCTTTCTTTCAGTTTTAATTTTTTTACTGGTCCATGTTTGTAGTACATAATGATCACAATTCCTATTATCTATCTTGTATTCTGTTCTTTATTTATATTTTGGGTTTCTCATTTGAGACAACTCGTGTGATATTTAAGCTTGTGTGTCTGGTTCTGTTTTTTGGGTTGCGATTTTATCTTTTGTAAGTTAGCCAGGATCTTGGCATTTATTCAAGGTACTATTATGAAGTGACTCTCCGTAGTAGAGGAGACAGACTGAGAACATATTCCTCCCATGCTTCTCTCATTTATGTATGCCAGAAGTTCTCAGCGTCATCACAATCAATATGCCTCTGTATGCCTCTTTTTAATGTAAAAAAACCAAAGCCATTTTTTAACATCTTGAAACAGCACCCAAGTATTTTAGAAACTACCACGATCACAATTTGAAAATAAATCTATATAGTACCCTAGTCATGATAGAAAGGATGAAGCAAAGGAAAGTACTTCTAGGAAAACAATATGTAAGCCAGATGTGGTGGTGAACTCTTACAATCCCAGACCTCTGGGAAACTGAGTCAGGAGGATCGCAAGTTCAAGCTCAGCCTGGGCAACTTTCTGAGACTGTGTCTCAAAATTAAAAAAAAAAAAAATGGCTGGGTGCAAAGACCAAAGTTTCAATCATCTGTACTGAAAAAGTACAAATGCAGTATATTCATACAGACAGACAGACAGATATAAAAAAACATGAATTCCAACATGAACACGATTTGGTACAATTACACAGAATCATGAGTGTCATGAGACACAGATGGTTGTATTTCCTTCAGATGCAGAAACCTGATTTGAAAGGAGAACAGATGTTCCTTAAAGAAAATACAGGGCATTAAAAAAGAAAAAGAGCAGGATGTAGACGGTACCAGAGAAGAAGGTAGTTCTCAGATGGGGAAGAACAGATGAGATTTCTCTGACTGGTAAGAGAGGAAAAGAAAGGGGTTAATTGCAAATTAAGCAGGAATCAACGAACCACGCCACATTGCAGAGTGTCCAGGGGGAGAAAGGACCATATTTCCACAGAGGGTTTGGAATGGCCTTATTTACAAGTGCCAAATAGGTTATGACAAACAATGGCAGAAAACAGTCCCATTTGGAGACCCCACCATATGTTAAGGAGACTCCAATATGGTGAGTGGAATTCATGTCGCTGATGTGATTTTCTAAAAGGGTGCTCAACATCTTCTAAAATTCTTAACAAAACAAAGTACAATCTTCCATCATTTTATGCAATATTTAGACTCGTTATGAAAAAAAATTGTATTTTAAAATGATGGGGGTGGAAATGCTCAGGTTTGTCAGGGAAATAATTGGGCTCTGGGGTCAGATATCTACGAAATGTTTTTTCACCTACAGGCCATATGTAATAGCGATGTCAATAATAATCATACAGGGCATTGTGTCTTCAATCAGAAGTGTACAACTAAAGGCTCAGGTGTTCAGGGCTTGACCCTCAAGCATCAGTGCTCAGAGCAGGGGTCTGGAGAGGTGATTGGATCACAGAGGTAGTGACCTCATCAATGGCTTATTGTTGAGGTAATAGCTGAATGGGCTACTTGGGGGAGCCAAGTTGGAGGCAGTGGTCACAAGTGGTGTCTTTTGAAGAGTATATATCTTATGTCTGGTCCTTCCTTCTCTGGCTCTTTCTGACTGTTTTCTTCTGTCTCTACTTCTTGGCCGTCGTGAAGTAAGGAGCTTTCCTCCACCAGGCTCTCCGTCCATGGCATTTCTGTCTTACCGGAGATCTGAAGCCTTGGAGCCAGCTGACCACTGACTGAAAACTCTTAATTGTGAGTCAAAATAAACCTTTCCTCCTTCAGGTTGTTTTTCTCAGGTATTCAGTCACAGCAACAAGGACTTGACCAATCCACAGGATGTGGGCAATTCTTTGTCTTGGGGCTGTCTATGAGTTTTGGATATCTTGCATAGCTGACTTCAGATAAAAATAGGTGCCTTAAGCGTTCTCATTTGTTGGCAACTGCTAAAAATGGACCTGTGAATTTCCAAAGTGATCCCTAAGAGGCAATGCTGTCCCCATCAAGATGACTAGAAGTCTTGGAAGTGAGCACCTGAATGAGCTATTGCCCGCTAAGAGGATGAATGATAGAGGACAACATAGACAAAAGGTAGGAAAAAAGAAGGTGATGCAAAACTGTGGCCAGCAGAGCTCAGGAGTTAGATGTTGTTCACAAATTTAGTTAGTTACTGAGCCACTATTACTTTCCCCTAATCCCGTCCACTACATTTGACTGCCCTCCTGAGTGGGATTATTGGTAAATTTCATCATCCCTCATCCACCCCATGATCATGTTTTGCCTATAGGCTGCATGTAACTCATGGTATCTGGGAGAGGCAGGCTCTGGACATACGACGAAAGAGTGGTGCGTGAAGACATTTCTTCATACTGAAGCGGAACCTGGCAGAATTAAGAACCCTTCTGCAAAAGCTGGAAACAGAATAGAGATGACTAGGGCCTAGGAAAGAAGGGTCAGTGGATATGATCGATGCACCCCGGATGCCTGTGTGGAAATGTCACTGGGAGTCACATTAATATGCATAATCCATACTATGAATGGAAAAGAATATTAAAAATAGAACCCCTCACCATTACTCATCATCAAAGAATCAAGATTCAGTTTTCTTTTTTTAAAAATTTAATTTTATTGGTACACTTTTGACATATGTAATAATCACATTCACTGTAGGGAATTTGTACCTTTACATATATATCTTAATTCTTTTTTTCCATTCTCCTCTCTTCCCTTCAATCCTTCTTCCCCTCTACCTTTACAGAACTTTGTTTCTATTGTTTTCCTTCCATTCCTTTTTATCTTTTTATCCCTATTCCCTCCCTTCCCTTCCCCCTTCCCCCTCCCTAGTTCCTGTTCCCATTTGAACATTTTCTTCCTACTTCCCAATATGTATCATCCATTTTGGTCCTATTTACCCTTTTGGTTTCTCACACAAGAGAAACAATGTGATATTTAAACATGTGTATCCAATTTATTTTATTTAAAATATGTTCTCAAGGTGCATCCATTTACCTAAAAATGTCTCAGGTTTGTCCTTCTTTGTAGCAGAGTAGTACTCTGTTATATACAAAAGACACATTTCCTTTATCCATTCATCCACTGATGGGCATCTGGGGTGTGTCCAAGATTTAGCTGATACAAATTGTGCTACTGTAAATATGAGTGTGCATATTTCCCTATGGTATGATGCTTTTAGCTTTTTTAGGAAGATACCTAGAAGGAGAATAGCTGGTTCAAATGGAAATTTTTTGAGGAATTTCCACAGTAGCTGCAGCAGTCTACAGTCCCCTAAGAGTGGAGAAGAGTTCCTTTCTCCCCACAGCCTCGTCAGCATTTGTCACTGGTTGATTTCTTGATGACAGCCATTCTTTCTGGAGATAGAATCTCAGTGTTGTTTTAATTTACATTTCTTGAATGACCAGTGATGTTGAGCATTTTTTCGATATACTTATTTTCTGTTTGAATGTCTTCATCTGAGAAGTATCTATTCACTTCAGATCCCCATTTTTGGATTGGGTCTTTAAATTTGCTTGATATAAGTTTCAGTTTCCTAAAAGAGAAGCAAGTTCTATTCATGTTGAAGCTAAGAATGGTTCAGAGACTGGGCCAGATTTGTGCTGCTGTCTTTACCAGTTGGTGAGGCTGATGGAACCAGATCTGAGACACAAATCAGCAGGCAAGAGGGCTTGTGAGTTTCCCGTTAATGCTTCCTGCTCACTCAGGCAAGGGGAAGGAGCTTATCTCCATTCTCCACTGTAAGTGCAAATTTGTCAGGTTCAGAAGAGCCTGGCATCCTGAGGCTGCCATGAAAATAAAATTTGTATGTAGAAACAAGAAAGGGAGAGGCCTCCCGAAAAAAGGTCATGCAGCAAGAACAGGGATAAACCAGAATCTGTGAAGCAGGGCTCCTGCCAAAGACAGCGTGAGGAATCCACACTGACATGCTCCCACCCACGGCTCTGGAAAGATGCTACCACAGCACCGCCAAGCCCCAAGCCTTGCCATGGTGACATCCTCTCAGGAGAAGCGCTTGCATCTTTGAGTGCAAACAGGGGCTGTAAATGACAGTGAGAATGGCATGTGCTCATGCACAGGCTTGGATGTGCAAGCTCAAAGCTCAGGGAAGGTGAGGTGTCTCAGTGAAGAAAGCCTCGAAGAGTCGGGGATGAAGTCAGGCAGGTAACTGGAAAAACTCCTCTCGCTTGGGTGATGAGAAGCAGTGCTGACAATTTTGTCAAACTCTCCAAGTCTTCGGTGGTGTGAAAGTGGCAGTCATCCCTTCTTTTAGGACAGGAGGAGTTGCACTTTTCCACTGTCATCCAAATGTTGCCGGAGACATCTGTTCACCCGATACCAGGGCTCCCCAGTAGCTTTGCCAAGCTCCGGGCCCTGGCACTGTGGATGTAGGGAAAGGAGAAGAGGTGGACAGCTTTTAAATGATTCCTTCAATAGGAAAGTGAAGAAAGACATTACTGGAAGAAGCTATTTTAAAACGCTATTTTATGTGTGAAAGAATTTAGCTTTGTGTTATAGGTGGTAAATATAAGATTAGGAGAGGGCTTCAGGTTCTGCCTGAGAATCAACAAAATAGTGTGTGAAAGCCAGGCTTCATCCCAACAGCAGGCAACTTTGGATTTGAGAGTTCCATAAACATGGATCATCTGCTGTTAAAGAAACTGTTCTCTGCTTAAGGAAATAAGTACTATGGCCGTGTCGTTACCATGCAGAGAGAGATTCAATTAGAGTAGTCCTCACCAATCAATCATTAATGAAATAATACATGGAAATCAAAAAGAATTTGAGGGAAATGGCAGGAAAAGACACAAGGGGGGGTCTCCTTTATCCTGGACAGCTGTGTCACTGTTCCACAGACTTTCTAATAAAGAGCTCCCATCTTGTCTTAGTGGATGCTTGGAAGGAAAACCTTCTGAGGCATGCTTCCAAAGGAAATCTCCTGTGGTAAGTCCCCTAAAATACTGAATTAAGGGGAAGAACAACCCGATCATACTGATGCAGTCATGGCATGGTCCAGGATCACAGTAAGGATGGGGACAGAGAGAACCCTGGACCCTTACCTGCTATGCATTAAACACATGATTTGGATGAGGAGCAGCTGGCAAAATTCTTTTGCATTCTGTAGGGTGTTTCTTCACTCTGTTCGTTGTTTCCTTTACTGTGTAGAAGCTGTGTAATTTGATGTGATTGCATTTGTTGATTCTTTTTATTATTTCTTGTGCAATTGTTGTTCAGAAAGTCCTTGCCTATGCCTATGGCTTGAAGAGTTTTACCTATTTTATCATCCAATAAGTTGTTTCTGTTTTCCTTTGTAGGTCTTTGGTCCATATTGGTTTTATTTTAGAGCATGGTGAGAGATATGTCTATTTTCAACCTTCTGCACCAGTTTTCCCACTAACACAAGTAGGACAAAGAAAATGTGGTGTGTAAATGCAATAGAGTACTACGCTGCTATAAAGAAGGATGAATTTGAGTCATTTGTAGGAAAATAGAGGCACCCTGAGACCATAATGCCCAGTGAAATGAATCAGACATGGAAGCTTAAATATCGTGTCGTTTCCCCTCAGTAAGAAACCCAAAGTATAAATAATTTAAAAAGCAAAATAAAAGATAGGTAATAGGAAACAAGGAGATAGATCTTTTGCAAGTGGGAAAGGGATCTAGAGATGCAAAAGGAGGGCGTAGAGTGGAGGACAAAATAAAGGGGATTAAAACGTGATGTGTGCGTCTACCAACTCTTCACAATGAGTGCATTCATTACATATCACAAACATGTACTAATTTAAAAAAGAAACATGATTTGTGTTTTCTTCTTGAATAGTCAGGACTCCAAAGCCAGTTTTTGCTCTACCTATGTGCCAACACATGCCCAAAAAATAACTAAAAACAGAGTAAAGCTTGACCTGCATTTTGTATCTCATCTGCCTTCGACACTCACAGCATCTGATTAGAAGTTCACAGGGTTGTTCAGCTCCACCAAAAGGTCTCTAGCCACTGTCCTCAACCTCTGATCACCTGCATTCCAGGAAAGATGGAGCCCACATGAATGAGACAGAGAGTCTTTTTCTGGGACCAGAACCATCCCTCAACCATGAGGATGCCAGTGCTGTGACAGCAGGACTGAGACAATGGTGAACCTGACCCCAGCCCACCAGCTAATCCTTAAAAGTGGGCCTCCCATCTTCAAGGTGGGCCACTCTGGGCTCTTGTACCAGCTTGTGCTTGGTACAATCTAAGCCGGAGTCCTTCGCTCTCTTCCCTCTAACTTCCAGTTAAAGCTTTTCTCCTGTAAACTTGTGCTATACTTATATTTTCCATTTCTACTAAAGTGAGGACCATGCTAAGCCAGTGATAATACTTTCATCTCCCTCTTTCGAGCCCAGCAAAAAAGTAGGAGGCAGAAAAACGCAGCCTGGCACAACTTGGCAATAATAACCTAGTAGTCTCCTGGTTTTTCCAGCAGCCAGTCCACAACCTCTTTGTATTTCTACGCAGCTGTCACTCTGGCATTGGGTCAGAGGTCAGACCGTGGCACACAGATACATTTGGGTGTAATTTTTGGTGCGTTTTCTGCAGATTCAGCATAACACTTACCATCTTAGGTGAGGCAGAGGGCTCACCTGGCTTGCAGAGGGTCACAGTCGTCAGGGCTTGGCCAAGTCACATTGGACATGGGATGAACTCAAAGATATGAATGAAAAGCCGTATGCTAGACTTGGTGGTACTTTCTTCAAGGCAGGTACAGAGGCCATACTTGGGCTGCATTTCCAGCAAAGTTGAGCATGAAAAGGACTGGTCTCGACCTTGGTCTCCATGGTAGGTGATAGCAGAACCATGGATAACTCCAAGACACCTATTTTTGATCTTCGTTCCTTCTCTTCTTGACTAAGGTTCCCATCGAGGTTGGA
This sequence comes from Erethizon dorsatum, assembly GCA_028451465.1. Classification (NCBI taxonomy): domain Eukaryota; kingdom Metazoa; phylum Chordata; class Mammalia; order Rodentia; family Erethizontidae; genus Erethizon; species Erethizon dorsatum. The sequence goes on from CM051843.1 coordinate 4,870,838, forward strand.
CACAAGTGGAGAGATTGTCTCAAGATCATCCATATCAGGATTGAGGACCACTGGGGCTGGGAGCCAATGAGAAATTTTGGGAACCACTTCTGAGTCTTTCCACACATACAGCTCTGAGTGTTCTTTCCTTCTCACCTGGACTTCACCAAATAGTCTCTCAGACACAAAGCCCCTGCATGCATTTCTTAGTATTAATCTGCATTTGGATCTTTGTCCATAGCTCTTCTGACAACTTATTCCACAATGGAGACTAGCAGGATTTTCTCTCTCTTCCTTTACCCCAAGTACCTGTATTTTTTTTTAATGTCAGGCAATTCCATTTTAACTGCCCCCAAATATTCAGACTGTTTTTCACATAAATCCATAAGCAGGCCAGGCTTGGTGTCGCATTCCTTTAATCTCAGTGGTCTGGGATGCTGAGACAGGAGAATTGCAAGTTTAATACCAACCTCAGCAACTTAATGACTTAAGAAGAACTTGCCTAAAGATAAAAATTAATGACTGATCCATCATTAAATATTTTAAAATCTGATTCTTTATGAAGATTATCAGCAAAGTGCAGTGACTTTTTATGGATATCTTCCAAGATATGCACACAAAGTAAAATCCGTTACTTGTTAAATGTCACAGAAATGTTCATTTTTGTGATTAATAGTGTTGGAACAAAAAATGATATGCAAACACATTATCAAAGTAGCAACTCTGTTTAAAAAATATTGCTGGAAGGTATTATGTTGTATTATTTGAAGAGAGACTACATATCATTTTATTATATTCCATCCATCTATAATATATATTTGACTGATGCTTTATCTAAAATGTTTGGGATTGTGTAATGTATCTGGACAAATTTTATTAATGCATGTTATATAATAAAGGTGTATTTTCTTACTTGAAGAAACAGCTGCTAACTTTTAAAGCTGTTTGATTTTTGAAGCACATATAATAGATATATATGAAATCTGTGCCATCTCTTAAATAAAACAGCATTCTGCACAATTGAAAAATAAAAAATAAAAAAGGGCTGTGGATGCAGCTCAGTGTAAAGGCTCTGGGTTTAACCTTCAGTACAGAAGAAAGAAAGAGAAAGAAGAAGGAAGAAAGGAAGGAAAGAAGGAAGGGAGGGAAGGAAGGAGGGAGGGAGGGAGGGAAAAGAAATCCCTAAGCGACAACTAAAAGAGCAGTACACATTGCATGTGTGAACATACACTGAGAATCCCACTGTCCTGTCCGACTACAGCATTCTTTTTCCTTTTCTTGTTTATCCTGGGAGCCACCAGACCTTCATTCTGTGTGAAGCTATATGGCTCACACTGAGGACGGTTTGTTCTCTAATATCCTTGAAGTTTCGGACACTCAGAGAAACTCCATCATTTCCCCACCACATACCCTGCACAGCATCTTTTCAAATACTTTGAGCTCATCTTCCAAATCCCAGCAGTTTGAAGTGGACACGCTGAGTCAGTCTCCACAGAGCTGAGATGAGCCTATAAAGATTATCTTACATTTAGAATTGGCTAGGGAGTTTTATTTTTAGCATCCACTGGTCCGTTTTGAGTCACAAGCTGGCTGCCATTGTAATTGGGCAGGCAAACGTTGAGTTTCAGATTCAGTACTTTGGTACACCTGCCAGTTATAGCTTCCAATTCAAAGCGAATGGATTAATAAACATACTTGGCTTCTAAAGCTGATAGGGCAAATAGAACAAACCCTTTAGATGCCCAATTTTCTCTAGAAATGTACAGATTTCATGTATTCAAAAACATACAACTACACCCAGTCAGTAAATTCCCTCCATCATATAAAAGAAAACAGAAATGCAAACCATTAGCATCGACATTCTTATTGTTAAATCCACAAAGGACTTAGTTTGGGTATTGATACAGTGAATCAGAACAAATCAGAACAAAGCTAGCATGTAAGAGCAACTAAGTATTTGCTTTCTCTCTTCGCTGCCTTTGTAGTCTGTCACCTGAAACAGGTAAAATATAATATCCGTTTTGTTAGGTGAAAGAAAATATCATGTGCTTTTGGATTTACACAGGTTTTAATTTTAATTTACATTTTAATTTTATTGAACCACCTTGGAAATATGTCCATATCCTCAATTTTTGCTAAGCCTGTTTTCATACCATTTAAAAATGTTACTCATAATAACATTAATAATGGTGGTGGTAGCAATTCCAAAAGATTGATAAAACCACTAAAGAGTGGAAGGTATACAAAAGTAAAATTTCTTTCCCTTTGCTTTTTCTTGAGCTTGCTAGGAAATGCCTTCCAGGAAAACATGTATGTGACTAGAAATGTTTGGTAAAATGTACTTCGACCTCAAAATTTTAGATGATGAATGAAAAGCTCAGCAATGTACCGAAAAGGGGAAGAGTTTGAGGTGAGATTATTGTATAAGTTAAGAATTCGGAGTCGTGGTCTTTTTTCCAGTAATAGAATTCTGAACATTCATTTCCATAACAGTTTTACAGCTTTTTGTTCTGTCACTCGAATTCAGTACCCAGCACATGCCAGACAAATCCTCTACCACTGAGCTACTTCCCCAGCCCTTTTTATTTTTTTATTTTGAGACAGGGTCTTCCTATGTATGCTGCCCAGGCTGGGGTGGAACTTGCAATTCTCCTGCCTCAGCCTGCTGAGAAAGCATGATTACAGGTGGGAACCACAATGCCTGACCTACTCTGAATGTTAAAGTACTCATCTAGAAAGTTACAGTATGATTCCACACTTAGTAACTTCTAAGGTCCATCTTCTTTTCTTTCCCAGAATACAAAGATGGTTCTTGGAAAGAGGAATTGGAATCATTGTTCACACCATTCCCTGCAAAGCTTGATGACTTACAAGATGAAATTTGAAAGTTCTCCCTCTTTAGCTTTGTACAGTGAAGAAGGCAATGGAAAAATGCCTTCACTCAAAGTGACACTGGAAAACATGTCTTCACAGATCAGTAGCATTAAAAACAAACAAACAAAAAAAAACAAAGCAGGACTTCCCCTTCCCTTACAATCAGTTTTCTCATTCATGATTGCAGGCTCCAGACAGAGTATTCTGTGGACCCTTCCCTTCCTTAAGAGAGCTTTTCCTTGCATCAGATACTCATGTTTATCTGTGGATTATGTAGGTGCTCTTGGCCATATCTGAAGTCTTTATCATCTGCATGATATTTGGAGAGAAGACAGAGGAAATAATTTTGGCAGCTTTTGGCAAAAGACATACTGCAAAGCATAGGCACCCTTGATATAGGATGCATGCGTTTGTATCAATATGACATACTGGTCTCTGTATTATTCAGGTTCCCATTACTGTAACAAATACCCAAGGTAACAAACTTATAAAGAGAAATGGTGCCTTTGGCTCACTGTTTCAGAGGTTTCTGTCCATCGTTACTTGGGCACATTGCCTTTGGTGCTGAGCTGAGGGAGAACGTTCTGGTGGGAGCATGAGGTGGAGGAAAGCTGCGAAAGAAAGGAGAGAGGAAATGACCAGTGTCCCAGTATCCCTTTCAAGGCCATGCTGCCAATGACCTAATCCTTTCTCATAGGTCCCATCTTCTAATGATCCCACCACCTTCTGATAGTGCCAAGCTGTGGACCAAGACTTTAACTCATGCACCTTTGGGACCAAAACTTTCTGTATTCAATCACAGTGGGATTTTATGAGTCAAAACAGGAACTGGGAGACACCCACTAGGGTGACTGTGGGGTTCAAGGCATGGGAGGAATCACCTGATGATGATAGTGGACTTGGGAGAAGATGAGATTTCCTCGTTCTAAAAAGGGTCAAGAAGTAGACCACGGGGAAAGCCTGTGTGGCTAGGAGTCTAGTATGTGCTATTGTTAAATAGAGTACCTGACATTTGGGCTAAGAGTAGGGGCAGGAAGAACCCATGCCCTTCCCCATCGTCCTTCTCAAAGCAAGTCAAAACCCAGGAGGGACCTCTGATCTTCTCTGGAATGAGGTCATGAGCTCCTCGTGGTGCAGGAACCTCCACACAACTGCATTTCAGAAGACGCAGGACACAGGACTCTGAACGCTTAGGCTTATTAGGTCTTCAAGTTTATTTCTGCTACATCAGATCATCTTGTTTCATTCACATTTCTCCTTGACTTCCCACTCTCCATCCAACCCAACCATAAAAATGAACAAGTTTGCCAGGCGCCGTGGTGCAGGCTGGAAATCTCAGCACTGGGGGCGTGCCTGAGATAGGAGCTTTCCAAGTTCCAGCTGAGCATGGACAACTTAGTGACTTAGCAGACTCAATCTCAAAATAAAAATCAAAAAGCGCTGTGGACGTCACTCAGAGTGAAGGTGCCAGGTTTGACCCCCAGTACTGAAAATGACACACAATTTTACTTGTTTTTATTTTTTAGTCTTTGTTTCCTGTTGAGGGCCTCTACATCCCACAATACTTGCACTAAATAAATGTGTATGTTTTCTTTTTGTTGATCTGTCTTTTGTCCTCAGGCATGAACCAAGAATGAGAAGAAAAGAGATTTTTTTCCCCACCTGCACATGAAATTACTTTCGTAGAGTTTTAAAAAATAAAATTGTGGGCCGGTGAGATGGCTCAGCGGCGTAAGCGCCTGCCTTGCAAGCGCGAGGGCCCGAGTTCGACTCCCGGAACCCACATACGAAAAAGGGGCCAGTGATATCGCTCAGTGGCACGGGTGCCTGTTGGCGCGCGAGGTCCTGAGGTCGTCCCCCTGGTACCCACAAAAAAAAAAAAAAAAAAAATAAAAAAATAAATAAATAAATAAATAAAATTGTATGTGTGGTGGACACAGATTTTTTAAAAAAGATGCAATTTGAAAGTGTTAATTTACAAAATCTCTATGTAGAAGCAAATATATCTGAGGAAGCAACTCCACTGTATCTTCCACGACCATGCAAGTAAAAGATGGTTTGATGGCTACTCCAGGTAGGGGAGTCAGATAGGGTCCGTCAGCTTTGCAGATGAGAAATCGTCTACACAGGAGATGCAGAGCAACTCCATTTGACTACTGCACATAATTTTTACGCACCATATACAGCAGAAAAATAATATTCAGGAATTTTCTCCCAAGGGACCTTTCAACACTCCCTTAAGCAATATGTATCCGATCTTACTGATGACATAAAAGTCTCACTTCAACCAGTGACAGAATAAATCCCAAGGGAATAGCAGCTGCAAGCTATAGCTTAGAACAAGGTCATTTCCAGCACGTCTGCCGGTCAGATCAAAGTCAGCAACCCCAGGCACTTGCAAGGAGGAAATGTGTTAGACAGGGCAAATAGGAAAGGCACAGCACCAGGCCATGGATTCTCCCTTGGGACATGGTAGATGGTGATGGAAGTAGTTTATTTGCCTCCTCCTGGACCATGTCTTTGGGGGTCTTGAGCTTCACCCCCTAATCTCTTGTTTGGGGTGGGACTGGTAGGAGTAAAAAGAAGCAGGTTTTGTTTTCCCAGCACTACTGAAGCAGGATGAGTCTAGAATCTCAAGTGCACACAGCTGCCCACATGTGTGTGATGCACGTGCAGGAGTTTGGAGATTCCCAGAGAATTTCCGTCTTTTCTTTTCAGGGACGCAATGCTGAGCCCACACTCAGATACCGTGCAGGAGAACAGAGTCCATCCCTGAAGATCCCTTTCCTGAAGATCTGTCTATCAGACACAAGGCTTCTCATCTCTTTTTACCTCAAAACCACACCGAAGTGGCGGGGTGGGAAGGAAGCTGGGTGAAAATCAGCTGTGTGTTGATCCGACTTAGGAAAGCAGAGTTACGATGATACTGGGACCTTAAAGAGAAGAAACACATAGGGTGAATTCTCATTGTTAGATGGGATGTACATTCTAAATCTAAACAGTCCATACCACTTTTATAAATTCTTCTGAGACCATCAGAATTAGTATTTTATGGTTTCTTAAATTCCTTCATTTCTTTTATATATATATGTGGGTACCGGGAGTCGAACTCAGGACCTCGTGCTTGCCAGGCAGGCACTTATGCCACTGAGCTATCTCACCAGCCCTATTCCTTCATTTTTTAAGATGGCATCTATTCCTCTCATTTTTCATTTCTCTGGGAGATGAGAGGAAGATTTCTTAGCTGTAGCTTTCAGAAATTTCCTATGTACTTTTTGTGAAGTTGGGCATACCAATATTCAGTGCATTTATATTTATAGTTGTTATATCTTCTGGGTGTGTTGTTCCCTTTGCCAATATATAGTGGCATTCTTTGTCTCACGTGACTGATTTTTCTTGTAAATAGAGGTCTAGCTTTTGAATTTTATGATGTATTGCCAAATAATAGTTTTATTGAAAAATTTTCACAACTGACATAATACCAGTATAATATTTACATTCAACTTGATGCATAACTACAAGAAATGTACACTCTATGAAATGAACGCTAACCCCATTTTTGCAAAAGTTATTAGTGTAATTGAGTTTTTATGGATACATTTAGCATCTCATTATCTAAGATTGTCCTCAATTTGGTCATTCCCAAAGCCCTCTTTCTTTGACCAGAATACCAGTTAGGGACAATTAAAGGTAGAGGAAATTCTCTTATTTAATGGGGGTGGAAAAGTTAAATGCATATGCATATTAACATAAACTCATATAGATAAACATAGTAGATAAACTTTCATGGATGTGCATAGTGCTGTGAAATTCCCCATGTACACACTGAAGTGTAACTTACGTAGCTAGACAATAAGTGATCAAAAAGAAAGGTCAATGTTTAAAATTTTTAAAAGAATCGTTATGGTAAAAGACACATTGCCAAAAATGACAGGAAGTTAGAGGAGAATTTTGAGAAGGATTAATGATAATCAATGTGTTTTTACTGTAATAGACTTTTTAAAGATTTACCGTAGGGTTTGATCGACTTATGTTGATGAAACATTTATGGCAATTTTGGTCAAATAAAAACATTACACTGTATCCTCCCCCAACTTGTTCAACAGATATGGCAGTATGTGACTTCTGGCTCTTCTCAAAGTCAAAATGACCATGGAAGGGAAATGTTTTACAATGATTCATGTCATTGAGGCAGCCACAACAATGCAGCTGTAGACACTCAGGAAACACACTTCCAGAACTGCTTCAGAAAGTGGAGAGAATGATGGGATAGCACAGACATGGATGCCCATGAAAGGACATCTTGGATATTTCTAAGTTTTGACTATGATGAATACATTAAGATGTTATGAACATCCACACACAGGTTGTCTGTGCCTCTGTGTTCCAGTTCCTTTGTGTAAATACCACAGGTCATGACTGTTTGATCATTTGGTAAGATTTGTTTGTTGTTTGCTTATGGGATCAATCCCAGGGCCTTGAACATGCCAAGCAAGCACCTACCTACACCCTAAATCCAGTATGCTTAGACTGATAAGAAAATACCAAATTGCCTCGCAAACTGGCTGCATCTTTTTACATTCTCATTAACAGTGAATACGATTTCCTGGTCATCTCAACATTCGCTGGTTTTATATTGGCCATTCTAATAGGAGTGTAAAGGTATTTTGTTGATTTAATTTGGATTTTATTAATGGCATATGAAATGGTTTGTCTTTCACATGCTTATTTGACATATGTATGTCTACTTTGGTGAGATGTCTGTGAGGATCTTGGTCCATTTTTAAAAGCGAGATATGAGGTATGGTAGAAAAACACAGTGCATGTTCAGATTTGAAAAAAATCATCACAGTCAAAGCTACATCGCCATGAATCCCCCTCATAGTCCTCCCCATCACTTCAAACACACTTATCTCATCATTCTTACCACTTCGTGGAGCGACTCTGGATGTCTTCTTTTGTTAGGGTCTTTAGTTGTGTTGGCGTGGCTGCTTCTATATCCTGAATCCATTCACAACATTGACCTTTCATGGTCATTTTGATTTAGAGGAAAGAGCAGGAGTCATACATTGACATAGGCGGTGAATAAGATGGATGAGGACACAGCGTCATGTTTCTACAAGCCTGCCTTTTCCTCGGATGGCAATCAGCAGCAGCATTCACAGGGTTATTTCATCACACTTCATACAGCCACTCCTGCTGCCCTCAAGGATGGCAGCTCTGAAGAAAGCAACTGAAGAAAGGACATTCAGTTGAACCAAGGACACCGAGAGGGGTGAATCCAGGAAGCAGGGCGCTGAGTGAATTGTGGAAAGCCAGCGTTATAGCATCTATAAACCTGGTGAGCTCAGGGATTCACCACCTTAATCCAGGATGTTAAAGAAAAAAAAAAAAAAAGAAATATAGTAATAGGATAAGAAGCATTTTGCAGCAAGTCGCAGCACTGCATGAGATAATGCTTGCTGGTTCCAAGAAATACACCCCTGTGGGGGTGGATGTAAAAAAAGTATTAAACCTCCTTCCAAACAAATGAACAAAGAAAAGAGCAACAGAGAAGCCATCTATCCAGTTTGTAGGCACAAATCACGCCTAGATAAATCTCTCTCCATTCAAAGATTTAAGAAAAGAAAGGAAAGCCAACATGAATCCATTTAAAGAAAGAGTAAGAACATGGAAATACAACAGAACTTGGAAACTCAAAAGGACCCACTCACACTAAGAGGTAATCCTGAAATCTTTTTCTAAACCATAAGCATAGAGGGGGAAAAAATCCCTTCAAGCATTCAGACAAGAAGAAAAGAAAAGACTGAAAACAAGCTACCTACAAGGAACAAAAATCATGTGGTACTCAGAAATGTCATAGAAAGGCAAGAGTTTGAAATACATTTTTTTCTTTTAAAGTAGAAAACTTGGTAACTAAAGAATCTTACCTCCAACTAAGAAATCTGTCATAAGTCAAAGCAAAGGAAAAACCATTCTCTAATTTTCAAGCAATGAAATTCTGTATAACCAAATACCTTTTTCAAAAATAAAAGCTGTCTGCAGTCATCTAGAGGTGGAATGGAAAGAACTCAAGAGTGTTGTGTACAAAACACAAGTAAGTTACAACTACAGTCAAATATACTCAGTGATTTGAATCCAAAGTGATTCGAATCTTTTTTCTAAACAATTTTCACTTATTCATGGAGTTATTATAATACAAGACAAATGGGGCAAAATATGGCAAATAATGGACAATTCAAAAGTGCTTAATATATATATATATACACACACTATTTTTTCTAAGTAACTGTAGATTTACAGAAAGGTTACAAAAATATCAGACAGTTCCCATTCACCCACACTTAGTTTGCCCTATTATTAGTATGTTATATTTGTAGGATGTATTTTTCACAATTATTCAATATTTCTATGCTGCTATTAAGAAAAATCTTTGCCTTTTTAAGATTTCTTAAATTTTTACCCAATGTCCTTCTCATTTTATGTTTTGATTTGTACATGTTGAACCTACATAATGTTTATGAAGTTTTCAAATGCTGTTAGCAAAATAAATGACAAGAATTACAGAAAGGTGATATAATTATTGTGACAAAATTTAACAAAAAATAACACAGGTTTAAAAATCCTTTTTTTTTTTTTTAAGACCTGGAAAGATACAAGTCACTAAATGACAAATCTGTCTCTCAGGATACAGTGGAAGTTAAAATGTTCCATGGCATTTTTGATATTGGAAAATTGAGGTATCAATAAATAATGACATTATATAATACTTGTTGAACACTTTAAATCTCTCTCACTCAAAGATTTAAGAAAAGAAATGAAAGCCAACATGAAAGGAAGAGTAAGAACTTGGAAATACAACAGAACTTAGAGACTCAAAAGGACCCACTCACACTAAGAGGTAATCCTGAAATCTTCTTTTTCTAAATTATAAGCATAGAGGGGGAAAAATACCTTCAAGCATTCAGACAAAAAGAAAAGAAAAGACTGAAAACAAGCTTTATGTGCATTGTCAGAATTTTGCATGTAGATTTGCAATATGGTTTTCAAAAATCTCCTTAAAAACTAAGAAAAACACAGGCATATTTTCCAAGGCAGAGTCTGCCTTCTGATCTTTGGAAAGGGCATAAACAAGAGAGACATAATCGTATAAGAAAAGACAAAAAACCCAAAGGAAACAACAAGAAAACCCTAAAATCACTCATTAGGCAAGGAGACAGAAGCCAAGGCAATCAATCGCATCTGCCAGTCTGTTGGAAGAGATAAAGGTTGAACACCCACCAAAAAGGCAGAGACTCTCAAACAGGGCTAAAAGAACAAACCAAAACATGTGGGCTACAAAACAGCCTTAGAACAGGTCTCTATTCCCTCTGCTCCTACTTCTCAAAACCCACAGAACCTGACAAAAATTACCAAACGAAACAGAACAGAGAGACGAAAAACAGTTGCAGAGTTTAGACTATCAAATGGCACAGAGAAATGCCACCAGCTTCCTGTAAATGCTGACATGTTTAAAGTTAATTGGTCCAAATTAGAGAAGAAATCAAGAGCAGCCCCAAATTTCTTCCTCCTGAGAGACAGGTGTGATTTTGTGGGAAGTGCATGGAAGACAACCTAAAGGCTTTTTTTTAAAGAAAAGCTCTTTGAACTCCAGAAAGCCAGGCTGATGGCCTCTTTCACAACACCACAGGACGCTGGGGCACTGTGGAAAATGGGAGCAGAAAGATGTGCCACTTTTTCTTATTTTCCCCCAGACTGTCCTACTAACAGGAGTTACAGAGCATCCTATGTTGGGGTAAAGGAATATGAGGATTTGGGGGATGCTTGCATCTTGCACCAAGGGTCAACAGTGCAAAAGAAGACTTTCATTTGAAGGCATTTTCAGAGATGCAGAATTATAGCAGAAAGACAGCCCAGCAGATAAAATGAGTCCTGGAAGCCAGGAACCCCATCAGCTTAGCTAGGCATGGAGCCATAAGAGGTCTGCTCTGGGACTCATTTCTCGTCTGTCTGTCCCTCATTTGCCTGGATGGATAAATGGATGGATGAATGGGTGATGGGTGGGTGAATGGATAGATGAATGGATGGTTGAATTGATGAGTATTTTGCCAGCTGTGGTCAAAAATACAGTGAATGTAGGTGACGAGTGCCATCCAGAGGAAAGGTAGGCTCATAAAAATATGGTGGTGTGTCCTTGTCCACCTTATCCACTGGATCTGGTCCTGTGTCTTCCCCAAAGTCAAAATGACCATGAAAGGTCAATGTTTTGAATCCACTCAGAACACCGAGGCAGCTATGACTGCACAACTAAAGATACTCAGGAAAGAGGACTTCCAGAACTGCCACAGAAAGTGGCAAGAATGACGGGATACATATGTATGAAGCAAAAGGAAGTAATGGGGGAGAAGAATTCCATGGCAATGTGTCTTTTAGTGTAATGATTTTTTAAAAAAAAATTAACCACTCACCATATCATTTTGGCCACATCTCATAATGTGTCCTCCCGCCTCCATGGAAATACAATAACCATACTGAATGCAGTGGTTCAAGCATTTCTTTATTTATTGCTACTTTACAGATTTCCTCATGCTCTGTAATCAACCAGATCATTTTATGACATACCTTACTGCCTTACTAACAATACTGAGGGCATGGTTCCTTAAACATCTGGAAGGAGAAGATTTAGGGGAAGGGTGAATTTTACCTAACTTCTGATTTGGCAAAATTCAAAATCTTGTGGTGACTCATAATATATTTTATGATACTAATAAAAATACATTGTAATGTAGTGTTGTAATGTATTACATATTACATAAGAGCATAATTATAAGCAAAAATGTATGGGGAATTCCAAAATATAATAAACAACAGTGAAAAGGCTTTTCTTGAGAAATCTGACTTTTACTCAAGAAAAAATGTTAGCATTTATTCCTCCCAAGTGCAAAGATTCCCTTGCTTCTCTCAGGTTTATAGGCTAATTTCATTTGTTATACACTATGATAATAATGTTTAATAATATGGATATAATTATATTACATGTAAGTTGTACATTCTAGTAATAGTTTTTAAAATTGCATTTTATATATCATCTTACAGGACTTGCTATTTAATATGCGCATTTATATTTGCATCCAATAACCTATAAACGTTACTTTGGGGATTTATAGTTTCTTTTTAGCCTTCCCTCCATCTCTGCATAACTTGTTATTAATTTTCTATTACTGCTATGACAAAGTACCATGAACTTGGTGTCTTAAAGTACCACAAATAGTGTATATTATTGTGCTGCAAATCAGAATTCTGACATGGTCTCACCAAGTTAAAATTAAGATGTAGGCAGGGTTGCTTTCTTCTGGGGGCTGTAGGACATAATTTGTTTCCTTGCCTTTTCTAGTTTCTAGAGATGCCTGATTCCTCATTCTGTAGCTACTTCTAACTTCAAAGCAAGCAATAGTACACCTTTCAGACCACTCTACAGTGGCCACTTCTCCCTTGGGAGAAGCTGGGAAATGTTCTCCAATTTTAAAGACTCTGGTGATCAGTTTGGACTCACTTGGAATATCCAATATAATCTCCAGCCACAATTTTTCTTAATTTAAAAACTCCTTTTCCCATCTAAGGAAACACATTTGCAAGTTACACAATGTGCATGGGCCAGCAGGGAAGCATTAAGAACTTGCTTAATAAATTCACTCATGATTGTTCCCCATTGGAGACTCATAGAAGAAAATGTCTCCGCTTCCTATTTTTTGTCCATGTCACCTGTGTGTCAACTGAGAAAGAGCAAAGGAAGGGAAGGGAGGGAGGAGGAAAAACCCTACACATTGGCTTACTCAGTGTCACACACATCTGTCGTGTGTACCTTGACAGCACTAAGCACATTTAATCTGCCCCACCAGTGTTATAAATGTGTTTTTGTTGTTTTGAGTAGAGCATGACCATGGTTGATGGGAGATGGAGTTGAGTAAATAACCTCTGATATATAGAAAGTGTTTTTAGCATTTTAAAGTTTGCCAAGAGTCTGTGTAATAGGCATGGAGACCATCCTTATCTTTGGGTTCATCTTTCACCTCCAGGCAAAAACAAATAATACACCCTGTGGATTCAGGAGTTGGAAATGAATCAATCCTTGGTAACTTACAAGGACCTGACATCACGCAAAGCTAGATTTTTTTTCCACATTCAAGAAAACTCAAGAGAACAGCCAACTTTCAACAAATTGTACCCCTGTGCATGTGAGAACACATACACACAGAGCGATTTAGAATTTCAACCCTGGATTTATCATCTACTTCTGGATTTCTTTAATGCTTTATCTGACCTTTTGATCTCACATTCCAGATAATTGAAGCAAAGGTCCTTAAAGATCCTTTTGACTTTGAGCTTTGAAATTTGAAATTCTGTATATGTTGAGCAAATATGGACATTGCAACTGATAATATTTATTGTTGAATTGATTGGGTTGCAAGATGCCTGGGAGATCATTAAAGCACACTTCTGGTTGTGTTCAGGTAAGGCACAAAGGTCATGACCTTGGGGACATATCTGGTTCCCAATCCCTTCCTCATTCTGAGGTTCTTGTCCTGCTCCCTGCTTACTGATGCCATGAGTTAAAAAGTTTTCCTCTTCCATGCTCTTCAACCATAATGTTTCTTCCTTGGGTCCAACCAACCATGGACTGCAAACTCTGAAACCATAAAGCAAAATTAACCTCTTCTCTGTTAAGCTGTGTGTGTTAGGTATTTTGTCCCAACAACAGGAAATAGTAATACTCAGAGCCATGCTCACCCTATCTGGAGTTCTTATTAGAAAATATCCCAGCCATGTTTGTATCAAGAAACTAAATTTCAAAACCCTACTGCAGTTTTTAGGGGTGAGGTTACTTGGGTGAACTTCTCCCACCTAGGGGTCAACCATACCAGGAGAGTAATTCTGCTTCTCAAAACAACAAAAAAGATACAATATCTCTTTCTGCAATGAGAAAATAAATAACTAAAGGAGTGCAATATTCAGTAATTATCACAATGAAAACATTAACACTTAACCAAAATTATACGACATGGTCAGATTCTCATGCTGCCATGCCTTTTCTACAAAAATAAAGACAAAATCACTTGTGTCTACTATGCCATTGCGAGAAATCCACATGAGTCAGAGATAGTTTGGATGAGAAAGACCTACTATATAAACTTTCTTATTGTCCTTGTCAGGGAGGAATTGCTAGCTACAGTATTCCTTCCAGAGCATTTTAATTATTTGGAAAGAAAATAAAATGGGATGTAGTCAAGTCACCCAGATAGCTCAAACCAAAACACTCTGAAACACCTGGGCTACAGTGAGCCTGCAAGGACTTTCTTTTCAAGACTGGTGATTAATCTTGGTTGTCCACTTGATTAGATTTAGAGACGTCTAGGAGATCAGTGAAGCACACTTCTGCATGTGTTTAGATGGATCCTCTAGGATACGATCTTGGGGTCTATATCTTAGAACCTGGGCTCTTTCATTCTGGCTCTTCCTTGGTGCTCTGCTTCCCAGATACTAGAAGTTGAACAGTTCTCTTCTGCCATGATATTCCAGACTTGGAACCATCTGACCATGGACTGAAACCTCTGAAACCATGAACCGAATGAATATTTCCTCTTCTATTATTATCATTTTTTAATTTTATTAGTACATATTTGTAGTACTTAAATATTACATTCATTGTGGGGAGTTAACAAATCTTAATTCTTATTTTCATCCATTTCTTCTCCACTCTCTCCATCTCCTGATCCCCTTCACTTTTGTGAAAGCTCTATCTCCCTGTTTCCTATTAGGTATCATTTATTCTGGTCTTTAATTTATTTATATTTTGAATTTCTCATATAAGAGAAACCATGTGATATTTTAGCTTGAGTGTCTGATGTGTTTCACTTAACATTATGGTCCCAAGATGCATCCATTTTCCTATAAATGATGCAAGTTTATCTTTGTTCATAGCAGAGTAGTACTCCATTGTTTATAAACACTATATTTCTTCATCCAAATATCTATTGATGGACATATACACCACTTCTAAGATGGAGCTATTGTGCCAGCAAATTTTTTTCTTTTTTTACCAGAACTTCTTCCCTCTTGAGACTCAACATTTCTCCTCTAGTAGAATAAAGACTTTGAATTTCAAGGCTCCAGCCAGCCTCCTATGGAGGGCTTCACCAGGGCTCTTAAGGGTCACAAAAGAAATTTCTGCCCTAAGTGTCTTTACAACAGCACAGGTCCCCTGTCTTTTCCCCGTGTTCATGCCATCTATATCAAGTCTTCCTGACACACAGATGTTTTTGGAGATCAAACACAATCATACATAAACCTACACCACAGATGCAGTACGTTTTCTCACTGCCTCTGTTGAAGACAACCAATAGGAGGGAGTGTGGTGAACAGGAAGATGTATACCCTGCCTAAAAGAATCAACCAAGACACATGCCAGCTCATTCTCCCCCTCCCAATTTATTGTGAAATTCTTCAAACATTCAGCAGAGGTGAAGGAATGTTGCTGTGTATACTTGTACACCTACTACCTACATGTTTCCATGAACATTTAATTCCCAGCCAGTATGGTAGCAGATGCTTGTAATCCCAGCTACTCGGGAGGCTGAGGCAGGAGGATCACGAGTTTGAGGCCAATTTGGGCAACTTTGTGAGATCCTGTCTTATGATAAAAAATAAAGAGAAAGGACCCAGAATGTAGCTCAGTTGCAGAGTACCCTGGGCTCTTCCTCTTATACCCCTCCCCACCAAAAAAAGAAAGAAAATTTAATTTCATTTATTTTGTGTCCATTGTCTTTCCATCCTTATGTGCATGAATCCATTTCAACAGTGGGTGTACTTCAAGGTACACTGCAGACAGCATTACACGGCTAGCTAAATATATCACCCTGTATGTGCATGATTAACCAGAGACCAATATTTGTTTGTAACTTTTTTCCCTCTTTGGATGTAAAATGCATGTACATTGAAATCTACAAATCTAAATAATATTCATGAGTCAGTGAAACCTATTTTACTCACATACCTTAAACCAATCATTTTTTAATGTTTTAAGGCTAAAAATATTTATCATCCAAATGAAAATCTATGTGGCATCAGGAAAATGCAAATTAAAACAAAAATGAGATACAACCACCCAGAACACAGACAAAATCAAGTGCTAGCAAGGATGTGGAGGAAAAGGAATTCTTATTTATTACTGGTGAGAATGCAAAATGGTTTGGCCACTTTGGGACACACATGAGAAATTTTTGACAAGAATAATCTTACTCTGACCACATGATCCCACAATCATGCTTCTTGATATTTAACCACGAGAGTTAAAAATGTACTCCTGTCCACACAAAAATCTGCACAGGAAAGATGATGGTAGTTTGATTCATAATCGCCAATTCTTGAAACCAAGATGTGCTTAAGTAGGTGAATGGACAATAAAATACGGTGCATCCAGACAATGGAATGTGACTCAGCATCAAAAACAAATAAGCTAACAACTCATGAAAGGACATGGAAAATTTGGGTGGATATTCCTAAGAAGAGGAGTTTATTTTAGCTCATAGTTTCAGAGGATTCACTCCATGTCAGTAGGCTCTAAGGCAGAAACATCATGGTGGACGGGCATGTGGAAGAAAGCTGCTCAACTCATGGCAGGCAATAATGGGCTCATGAAGGGATTAACCCACTGATGAGTATAGTACCTTCATGACCCAACCACGTGGAAAAGCCCAACTTCTGAACACATGAGGTGGGGAGGAAATATTTTAGATCTAAGCATAATAGCAAGCCAGGTGAATTAGATGTATTTTCAACTTAAAATTGGTTCATAGGGATGTAACTGCATTTTAAATCAAGAAGCATCAGCATTTGGATTTGTCTCAGTTCCTCTTTGAAGCATAGCAACACAAATCACTGGGTTCTCGTAACACAGCGGTAGGTTTCCATCATTCCGTTATACTCACTGAGATCTGGGAAGGGCTTTCCAAAAATTCAAAACTCATCCTATGAAAGAGCAAGTGGTTCCTCAGAAAGTCAAACCGCTCGTGATGATAGGAAGACTTACAAGAGATGGCAACCAAGGAAGGTTTGCACTGTATGGAACCCTTCTTTATGCGTTTTCAGTATGATGCACCCCATCATGCAGTTTTGGGATTGTTCCTTTCTCAATTCTTTATCAGTGCACAATAGATTATGCCTAGAAATGAGAGTATGCATTTTGAAATCTGTGTAGGAATTTAGTAAAGTGCTTACATAGAGGTCAAATCATATAATAAAATCTTGAGTTTGTATTAGAGGACTTTTTTATTCTTCTCATAACTTATTCTTTTGTTTTACACAAGTGTTGCTGCATAAGACATTGGACATTTTTAGAAAGTGTCATTCTAGGGCCTTTTCATTGTCTCCAATGCTATGCTTCAGGTAGATTCAGGTGAGATGCTTTGAGATAATTCCCACGCTCACCTGCTCTCACTTGGTCACCCTATGAACTCTGCCACATCTACTTTTCCATTAAATCTCCACTAAATACCACATAATCTTGCTTTTGTCTTTACTCTTTGACCTGAGATTTGATATCTTCAACCACGTTCCTAAAGTTTCAGACTCCAAAGAGACTGTCCTCAAAATTATAACTTGCAATAATAAAATAATTACTGTTTATTGTTTACCATGTTTCAAGAACTATTGAGTATTTTGCATATAGTACTTTTTACCTTTCTAATAACCATCAGCAAAGGAAGTAAGCTTAGAGAGGAATGGAATTCCAAAGAAAGAGACATTCCAAGCTGCTTTAAGATATTCATACACTCTCTCCCACTTTACCATGCTTAATTTACACCAAGGGAAAGTGTCTGGCTTCACCAAATAATTATAATTTAATTTTTTCTTCATTTTGGGTCATAAGTAATGTAAAGTCCAATCCCGCTGACCTAAACCTATTTTTAAAATGCTGTACAGGGAGTTTAGTGGCCACTTTTACATAAAAATGCTTTCAAGACAATTAATTTTAAGGAGCTAATTGCAAAGGTTCTTTGCTAAACAGTAAAATTAGTGATTTCAAAGGCATCATTTAAATAGGATATAAATTTTTATAAAAGCTTCATGTCCTCAGCAGAAATCATGACTATGTCATTTGTCTAACTTTCCTTTCTTGAAGGTTGGTTGTCAGGAATTGACACTTGATGGCCTGGATCTATTTTTTAAGACTAGCAAATTACAGTTGAAAGATCTGAAACAGAAATGATTTTAGAGCAGTGCCTGTCCATAACTGCAAGGGGAAAAAAAAAAAAAAAGAAACAGAAACAGGGAGCAGATACCATAACAATTTTGTATATATTCAAATGCTTTTAGAATAATTGCCATAATATCTAAACTTCAGATACATTATTGCCAAGGAGAAGAATTCTTGTCTTCCATTAAAACTCATTTCATTTTAATCACAATCTTACTTCCAAGTGGCATGGAAAGATCCCAGATTTTTTGTATTATCATCCTTAAGTTCATGGTCACTACTTGGATATTTTGTGTGTCTCGGACCATGACAAAACCTTTTATATACATTATCTTATTTGTTTCTTACAATGTTCATATGCAACGAGTTATTAGAACTCCCATCTCACAAATGAGGAAAAGAAGTGTATCAGCTAGCTATTGCTGTGTAACAAACTACTCCAACATTTAGTGGCTTAAAACAACAGCCATTTATTATCCCCCACATACCTGTGAATCTGCTGGGAAGCATTGCTTATCTAGAATGAGCTGGCTTGATCTCAACCAGGCTACATCCTTCATTTGTGGTCAAATTGTAGACTAGCTAGTAGGCTGGCTGGCATTTTTTGCCATTGCTGACATCTTCCCATGTGCTAGCCTGGGCTTCTTCCCAAGGCAATGACTAAGATTAAAGACAGGAAGCAGAATGCATAAGTGCTCTTTCATAATCTTTTTTTTTATGTGGGTACCGGGAGTCAAACTCAGGACCTCACGCTTGCCAGGCAGGCGCTTATGCCACCGAACTATCTCACCGGCCCATCATAATCTTGTTCATGTCCCACTGGCCCAAGCAAAACCAATTCCAAATCCAAGTCACAAAACCAAGTCCAAGCTTGAGAATCAGAGAGGACCGTAAAGTGTTTAGAATAAGTTATTTCTACCTCAGCCCTATATATAATGTGCACCAAGGAACCATGTGCAATGTCAGCAAATAATTATAACAAATCCTCCACTCTCTCAGGGTCATAAGAAAACTAACATCCAGTCATGCTGACCACACTGACAGAAATGCATTGCAAGAAGCAGAGGGACACTTTTGACCAAGTCCTTCAAAGATCTGAATTGTAAGTAGCTAATTACAAAGGGGATGGATAGAAGGAAGTGAAAGTATATGCATGTCAAATCTGCCTAACATCACCAAGCAAGGTACATTTCCATGTACAGGACTGCATGCTTCCACCAGCACTTTTTGTGCACACCATTATCTTAACACTGCTCTGAGTCCCCAGCCTGCCGTTTATGCAATTGAGCTCTTCAATCAACCCTCAAATTATTCAACAAGTTCTCTAGGGTCAGGCAATTACTAATTTGAAAACAGAGCCATGGAGGTGCAAAATTTTCTTTTTGTATTTTTCAGAAAGTCATCATGGCTTTATTAGACAGTATCCATAAGATGGGGAAATTGTGCTGGGCTCACTTGCTGAAAATTTTGTATAGATTATTTAAAAGATATGGAAAAAAAGGAATTTCTGATGGGCACATCAAAAGGAAGTGAGAAACAGAAATGCAGAATGTAGACAGGAAGCATTCTCCAACTCACAGATCCCTTTTGCAAATCAAGGGCATAAAAATGGGTCCTATAGTTGAAAGGACACTCTTGTGGAAACACTTTTTTTTTTTTTTTTATGTGGGTACCGGGCATCAACCTCAGGACCTCGTGCTTGCCAACAAGCGCTTGTGCCGCTGAGCGATATCACCGGCCCTTTTTTTTCCTTTATGTGGGTTCCGGGAGGCAAACTCAGGACCTCGCGCTTTCCAGGCAGGCGCTTATGCCTCTGAGCTATCTCACTGGCCCCCTGTGGGAACTCTTAAAGAGTGACATACCTGTTTCCTTTCCATTGGGAAATGTCTAGGTGGCACACTTAACCAGCAATATTGGGAATGTGAGATTAATTGAGAGCCCATTGGGAGGCTGATTTTGTTCCCTGAAGGTGTGAAGTATCTGACTCACACCTGAGAAGACAAAGTAAGCCAGGGGGACACACTTCTCAGGATTCTCCATCATTCATCACCCAACCATGTGCACCCTGGCTTCAATGGCCTCTAAGGAAATGGCACCGTTTAATTAATACCTTCCTGTAGGTTGATTTTTTTCCTTCGAACTTGGTCCATCGTAGGACAGCCTCAAAGTTGGTCTCACTGGATGAAAAGTAGGAGGACTTGTGTGTGAACACACTGGTTTTTTTTCACACTTAGGGACTGAGATGCTGGGAGAGTCAATATACCTCTTCATTTCCTCTTCTGTAACTTACATAACCAAGTTGATCTGGCCAAATGCACAAGGCTGTTGGAAACCTCAGTGAAGTAACATGTGCATGTCTTAAAAGGAGGAAGGTGTTACAGAAGCAAATTTAGATAGATAGACATCTCTTCAACCACGTGCCTCACAAAAGCTAGTTAAAGCGGTCCATCCTCCCACCCACCCACTGCACGCAGACACAAATCTTATCTTCCATTTTGTTTTCACAGTTTCAGTGACCTGTGGTCAGTTAAGATCTAAAAATATTAGGTGAAAATCCCAGACCACAAAGTGTCAGTGTTTGGAGTTAATTCAGGACATTGAGGCAGCCACAACAGCACATCTAAAGACACTCATATGTATGTATAGGTAGAATGTAGTATCTATTGCGTTTGGTGCTGTGTTTTGAGGTATTCTTTGAAGGTCTTGGAATGTATCCTTCCAGATAAATGGGAATGCTGCATAGTTGCTTGCTTGTTTGTTTGTTTTTTGAGATTCTGAGTGTTTTCCAAGAAATACTTATATGTATTAAGTGACCCAGGATGAAATCTGCCATGAATCTACCATGGGTCCTGGAAAGGAGGGGAGGAATTAATGTGCTGATTAGTAAATACACAGGTTGAACTTTCTGAGTTCTTAGAATATGCAAAAGGTCATAAAATGCTAAGTGATTTTGTCTTCAGCACAAGACTAAAATCAAACCAGCTTATTAGCTTTGTATTTGCATCTTCCCATAGAGTACTATACACTCCTGAGCCATTATTATTCCAAACGTGTAACATATTCTAATTTTTTTTTTTGCATGTTCATTGGCTAGATGGAGACTTGTTCATCTTTACCAATTATGGGCTTCCAGATTGCTTCCGGTTGACCACACTTTACTTTGTTAACCTAAAAATATATCCTATAAGTATTTCCTTATCAACTTACAGAGTTCTTTCTTATTCTCTCTCCTCTTTTGTATATTAAAAAAATAACATTATTGAGATATATTTTCATCACCCCTCAAAAGAAATTCCATGCCCATTAGAAGTCATTCCCTATTACTTAAACTTTTTACTTTCTATTTCTGTGGAATTTTTATGGATATTTCATACCCATGGAGTCATATAATGTAGGGTCTTTTATGTCTGGTTTCGTTCACTTAGCATAATATTTTCAAGATTCATCCACATTGTAACGCATGGCATTTCCCATGATCAATTCTTGTGCAAAGGGTAGAGGGAATTCTCATAGAATTGTGTCAGATCTTTCCTTCATTTTGGGGAGTATTTCAAAGTAAGGTGATACATCGCTGCAATCCAAGCCACATAGACATGGCATTGACATTGTGTTAGGAAGTATTATAAGTAAATCTACAGGAGATTTACAGTACACAGGAAGATATGTATCAGTCATGTGCAAATACGAAGCCACTTTATAGAAATCTAGCATCCATGCATTTCATTATTTGGGCTGCTGCGCATGCTGGGGGAACTTCACCATTCCCAGTTGACAGACAGTGGAAATCATTCATAAGTATCTCTAAATTGCTGCTTTGGTTCAAAATTACTGCAGGTATGCTGTGAACACTTTCAGTACGTGCTTTGGTCATCACACTCTGGGCAGGAAACTGAAGTGAATACTGGTTAAAGAACTTAATATCCATTTGGCGAAGAGGTTCTGCTACTGCTGCAATCATTTTAAAAAGTAGGATTGATCACATGCAAGGCTGAAGACACTGGTGATGGTTGTTACCAACAATGTCCTAAGGTAAAAAATTACTTACTATCTTTCAACTGAAAAGTTGAAATTCTGGCCAGCATCATTATTTCACACAACCTAAAAAAATCCACGGAAGCAGAATATTTAAATAATCTGAAGGATAAATTACCTATGGATTTCAACCTTGCACACAGCAACTACTAACAGAAAGTTCACAAGAGAAAGAGAACTAAGTGAGAATAACGATGGTGTTCATAATTTTCCTGATAAACGACATTATTCTAAATCAAATCGCCTCATACTTTGGAGTGTCATAATGTATTTTTTCCTGATCTTCAAAGGAGAGAAAAATTAGAAGTCTTCTTAAGGATTTCTCCAAAGATGTATTGCCAATGTACTTTTGTGGTTGCCAAATACACATGAGGGCATAACACTGGGTTACCACAACCCATGCCCTACTTTTCTACCGTAAATTTATACTTTAGTATAATACTAGACAGCTGTGCATCTCAGTAGCTGAGCCTGGGGGGATACAGGAAACAATCTTTATGTTCATCCACTTGATACAATGAACAGAAAGGTGTGTGCACATGTGCAAATTGTCAAACTGGTATTTTTATCCACATAATGCTCTAACAGGTTTTGTGTATGTTTACCTGAGCATCACAGGGGGTAAAATACACCCACAACACTCTTGATATGAAAACACATATTTTACCATAATGGAGTGTGGGTGTGACTCACAGTAGCTGCACCTGGGGAAAGCAAAAACCCATCTGCACTTTCGCCCACTTGGCAGATGAGCGGCAAGGTGTGTACAGGAGCTCCGAAGCAGCAACATGTGAGTTTTAACCACGAAATGCTCATTGCTAAATTGTTGTGCATTTAGGATTTGCTTTTTAAAAAGTTTTCTTTTGATTGTTCTGGAAGAAGTAGCCCAATTCAGTACAATGGCTCGTGAAAAACCAGATACGCAAGTTTTGGAGGAAGTTGAAGGTGAATCATCAGATTACTCATGCATGGATGATGAAGTAATAATGACTTTGATGTTGTCAAAGTTCCTGTGACAGTGAAATGGACCAAGAATCAATACAGATACAGAGAATGCAGACCTCCTTGATTCAGATGATGAATAAAACACCAATGTGACTACATATTTGACTAATCAAAATGATACAAACAGTCACACAACCAAATGGAACAATCCGATGTTAGAACTAGGTCCAAAAATATGGGGACGATCTTGGGAGGGGTGATAGCTATTGGACAGAATGTCAGCACTGCATTCAGTGTGGAAAATCATTTGTAACAAATGAAATGCTACAAGATGTTGTGAAATACATAAATGCTGAAATACAAGTAAAACCTTCTGTATGCACCAATAGCCATACTCAAAAATCTATTTATAATGACAGCTCACCAGAGGAACTGAAAGCATTCATAGGTCTGATGTATTCACCAAGGCTTTCTCACGGTAACTGCAGGAATGTAGGAGACTTATGGAAAAGTGATGGATGTGGGCTTGACGTTTGTTGAATAATTATAACATTGAGGACATTTGGTTTCTTTCAACATTGCCTGAGGTTTGATGACAAAACCACCCACCAAGAAAGAAAAAGAACTGATCATCTGGCTGCTACCTGCTCATTGTTTGAGAGATTTCTGGGTAATTGTCAAGCAATTTACACACCATCTAAATACATAACTACTGATGAACATCTTACAGCATTTTATGGTTGCTATAGCTTCAGGCAGTATATGCCAAAAAACCTTCAAAATATGGCATAAAAATTTATGCTCTTGTAGGTGAGAAGACTCATTATGCTTTCAATTTAGAAATTTATCCTAGATCTCAGCCACCAGGTCCTTATTTGTATAGTAATAAACTGAATGATGTTGTGAACAGACTTGTTGCTCCCATCTCCCAAGCTAATCAAGATGTGACATTTGGCAATTGGTTTATCAGTTTCTAATTGATTTCACATTTACTGAAAGAGCACGAGTTGAGCAATGTAAGAACTGTATGCAGGAACAGAAGAGAAATTCCAAATGAAACGTTGCCATTTCAACAGAGAATTATAAAGTACAATCTTTGGGTTTCAGAAAGATATAACATTGTCCTCATACATGGAAAAAAAAAAACTGGTACTGCAGATGTCAACATTGCACCATGATGGAAATATTGATAGGGAAACCTCGACAAAACAGAAGCCCTAGATGGTAACGTTACGCAACAAAACCAAAGGTGGAGTGGATGTTGATGAGTTCTGAAGCATCTATGATGTCACTCGAAATACAAAACATTGCCCAATAATTGTTTTACTTGATCCTAAACATGTGTGGTATAAGTAGTTTTGACAGTTTACAGAGAAAATAACGGGTGTAAAATACCACAGAGAAATTTTCTTAGAGGATTGGACTGGAACTCATAGGGGATCATTTACAGCAGAGAAAAAACAAAATGTTTCTGCTCAGGGAACTATGCAAAAAAATTGAGGTGCACACTGGTGAGCTGACAGGTGAACAGATTAGTGCAGCATCACGAAGAACTACTACAGCAACAGGGAAACCAAAAAGATGTCAATTGTGCCCTACAAGAAAGTACATGTATTTTTAAATAAACATTTCCTTAATAACAGCTCCCCACATCTAAATTATACTTTAAATTGAAATTTCAAACCAAGCTACCTTATAAGCAATTATAATATATTTACCAGGATTGTTATTAAAGATTGTATTTGTAAAATCTCACAGTGCTGAATTTAGATTTCTGCTGTTTACAAGGAAAGGTGCCAAGGGTAGAGAGAGTGCATATCTGCAAGCACTTTAGAAACTATATTATTTTATAAATATAGCATGTTATTGTTATTATTGCTTATGTTGGGGGTAAATACATGTTAGTCCTAGGGCTTCCCTTGCTTTCTATGAAGGCATTGTGAAAAATGTAGAGTAGTGAGAATTCTTTTTATCTTCTTTAGCGGAAAAGGTTATTTCCATTAACTCTCAAAAAAATGCTTGCTGGTTAAGTAACAGGTATTTTGAGTAACAGATGTTTTGTCCTTAGGGAAAGAATATGGCAAAGCTGATGCAAGGTGGCTTTATCTTGATCCAACCATTGTGTCTTTGGAAATTTTGACTGTTGTCCTGGATGGGTTTCTGGCATTGATCCTTATTTATGCCATAGTCAAAGAGAAATACTATCGGTAAGTGCTTTTCTTCTGTCAGGCTGAAAAGAGGAGACACATTAGCTGTCCTGATGGCTAAGTGACATTTAGAGCAAGTTGTGACCTCACTCATTTGTGAGATAAAAGTAGAATAGAAATGAAAATTGTTTGATATTAGATAAGGGTCATGGTGTCAGTAGGATAATTTTGTACCATTTGAAATAAAAAATATGAGAAATAAGATTCTGTAACACTATTCTTGCCTCTACAGGGAGCATTGGGTGATTGACCACTGTATTAGTCACTTTCTTATATCAGAGACAAAATACCTGGCACACAAAACTTAAAGGAGAAGAGGTTTATTTTGGCTCATGGTTTCAGGGGATTCAGTCCATTCATGTTCGGCTGGCTCCAAGGCAGAAATGGCAGGGTGGAGAAAAGGATGGTGTAGGAAAGCTGCTCAATCCATGGCAGCCAGGAAGCATAGAGTGAGAAAGGAGGAGCTGAGGACAAGAATACACCCTTCCAGGCTGCGCATGGTGGTGCACACCTGTAATCCCAGCACTTGGGAGGCTGAGGCAGGAGGATTGATGCAAGTTCAAGGCCAGCCAGGACTATGTAATGAGTTCAGGACCAACCTGAACTACATAGCAAGACCCTGTCTCAAAAAGCAAAATGAAACAAAACAAAAAGAATACACCCCTCCAAATCACGCCCCTGGTGACCCACTTCCAGCCAAGCCCCACGTCTTAACAGCACATTCAGGCATGAACTCATCAGTGGATTAATGCCCCCATGATCCAATTCAAAAGCCCCACCTCTGAACACATGAGACTTTTGGGGCACAATTTTGATCTAAACCATAACAAACACCAATATTTCAGAGAAAAAAGCGTAATATTTCCATCTTCTTTCCCCAGCATCACTTTAGGAAACACCTATCCCACTTGACATAGAGTAAATTCTGTTGCATACTTCTGAGATACTAGATAAATAAGAGATCTTTTCAGAAGCAGGTTGTTCAGGGCCTAGGAAGGCAAAGGGTGGAAAGAAGAAGGAGGAAGCTGAAAAATTCACTGTGCTGTGAGTCAGACTCAAAGACTCTCAAACTCACCTCCTCCTTTCCCTTTTCTTTCCTTCTGAGGGATAAGGTGGCTTGGGGTGGCAATTCTGGGCATGATTCGCTAAAACTACATCTGGTAGCACAACTGCATTCTATCTTCTACCGTCTTACATTCAAGAAGTATTATGTAAAGCTTCCTCATAAAATCTCAGATTTGAAAGAGGCCTTTAAGGCCATTTAGTCCACTTTTTGCCCACCCAGTTTTCAAATAGTTAGCAGTAAAAATTAAACTTATTCTTTTTTTTTTTTTTTTTTTTTTTTGTGGGTACCAGGGGGTCGACCTCAGGACCTCGCGCGCCAACGGGCGCCCGTGCTGCTGAGCGATATCACTGTCCCCTTTTTCGTATGTGGGTTCCGGGAGTCAAACTCGGGCCCTCGCGCTTGCAAAGCAGGCGCTTACGCCGCTGAGCCATCTCACCGGCCCTAAACTTATTCTTGGTGCCTTAACAGTTTTAGCTCCATGACCAGACTGCAGATTTGTTACATGCAGCTATTGTCTCAAATATTTATATTTGCATCGTAGAATATTCACTCTGTGCCAGGCACAGTGTTTGGCCCTATATCTACATATCTCATTCAGTCTCCACAACACTCTTTGAGGAAGGAGCTATTGTTGTTCCCTTTTACAATAGGTGATACTGGGGCTCATGGAGAGATACATACCAAGGTCTTCCCCTTGCTGGGCGAGGTGTGAAGCCACTGAATCTTCCACAGAATATTCCAGGATACCCCAGAGTCCTTGTTTAATCCAAAGAATAATATGCTAGGAAGGGCAATATTGCTTCTCCAAGGAAAGAATGAGTTCTCATTAATTAGGTTGACTTGCCCATCAAAGGAGCACTACACAAAACCTGAAGTTTGACTTCAGAGAGGTTTTTGGAGTGAAGACTGCATTGTAGTGAAGACTGTAGTGCAGGCTGCCCTTAGAAAAGATGTCCCAGTTCAATGTGCCGAACTGTGCTGAGCCAGCAGTGTCATTCTTTGCTTCTTTCTCTCCAACAGGCATTTCATACAAGTTACCCTGTGTGTGTGCGAACTATATGGTGGCTGGATGACCTTCTGCCCAGAGTGGCTTATCGGAAGCCCTAACCTCAACACCAGCAGCTGGCTGTACTTTTGGGTCTACCTGGTATTTTTTAATGGTGTGTGGGTTCTAATTCCAGGACTGCTGCTATGGCAGTCGTGGCTAGAACTCAAGAAGATGCATCACAAAGGAACCAATGTAGGGAAAAAGTCTTTGTAAATTTTCAAAATCATGAACACTACTATCTTGTTTTAAACGCCAGGATGGATCAAACAGTTCAATCTACACATTCTTTTTATATTGTTCTGAGCAACCTATTTTGAATTGGTTGGAAGGTGGCAAGTTCTTCTTATTTTTTTTTAATTAAGTGGAAATATAAGGAAAAGAGAGGGCTGGGCATGTAGCTCAGTGGTGGGGTGCTTAGCTAGCATCTGCAAGGCCCTGGGCTGCATTCCCAGAACCATAAAAAAGGGAGAGGGTGAAGAGAATTAATTTCAACTTTAACTTGTAATAATATCACATTTAATTATACAGTTTTGTGGCTGACATTAATTGTTCCACATTAATAAAGCCAATTATAATAGAACATTGTAAAAAAAAAAAAAAAAAAAAAAAAAAAACAAAGAAAGTACAGGAAAACAAAACATACATGCTATCATTGTAAGCGATACTTGTGTATGGAATGGGCAGTTGTCATGTGTGAAGACTGCCGTGGGTGTGACATTGAAGCAAAGATTATTTCTGTGGTAGACTTTTGTTTGTTTGTAGTTCACATAGTTTTTTATTTCTGATGTTATCTTTTACATTTTGTGAGCAAGTGAAGAGCTGATGTGAAAATGTTGGTGTCTATTCCAAGCACTCATCACACATTTGACATTTTATTTTACTGATATCTTATTTTCCTGCTAAGCGCTTGTTGTACAATATGGTAGGAAGCTCCTGACAAAACAGGAAGACAAGAGAGGTGACAAGAATGGCCTGCCATGCAGGAAAGAAAAGTAAGCACATGTGCTTTTAGTGTAAATAAGATGTGTGCATGGAAAATGCAGTTGTCATGTGTGAAGTCTTCCCTGGGTGTGACAATTGAAGTGAAGATTATTTTTGTTGTAGAGTTCTATTGGCACTTTCAATGTAGTTCATATAGGAATTTATTTCTGATGTTATCTTTTAGGTTTTGTAAGCATGTACACAGCTGATGTGAAAATGCTAATGTTTATTCTAATGTTCAATACATATTAAGAATTTAATAATTTATTTTATTGATACTTTATGTTCCTGTTAACTACACACTGCATAATATGATAAGAACCTCCTGACAAAACAGCAAGATCTGGAAGATGTGAAGCACGTCCTACAAAAAGGCCAGGAAAGCAAAACACATGTGCTGTCAGTGTAAGTGACACATGTGTATGGAAATGCTGCTGTCATGTGTGAAGACTGCCTTAGGTGTGATAATTGAAGTAAAGATTTTTTTTTGTAGAGTTCTATTGGTATTTTCATTGTAGTTCATATAGGAATTTATTTCTGTCATTATTTTTAGGCTTGGTGCACCAAAAAATGTCAATGTTGAAAATTTTGGTGCTTTTTTATAAACAATAAATATTAAAAATTCAATACCTTAGTGTAGAGGTTTCTTTTTTCAGGAAAGTACTCATTGTTTAATATAATAAAACTCATAAAACTAAAATTAATAATTGATCAATAGAAATATTCTAAAGAATAAATGTGGGTATTATACACAGACAACAATGCACCTTCATGACAAAATTGTCATTATGTCCCCCTAGAATAGCTGATATCTGTGATAGGCAGCCTCTGGAGATATAGAGGGTGAGAGAGAGAGAGACAGAGACGCAGAGACACAGAAAGAGACAGACCAGTTAATTCAACACACATGTGATGTATTAAATACAAAAATAAAATACACAGTCACCTGATTATTCATCTGACAATAATAATGCAGCCCTTTTAGCAAAACCAAAAGAAGATAAAGGGGAATATTGATTAAATATTTTGGAAAATTTATTTGCAATCATATCCTCCAGAGATCTAATTTATTTGCATGCTTTCTAATAGCACACTTTATAAATACATAAAAAATACATATATGTGTGTGCATACACAAATATACACACATTTATATGTATTTGTGCACATATATACATACATCTATATACATGCATACATGTATACATACATGCATAGATGGATGGATATAGATGTATGTGAGTGTGTGTGTGTGTGTGTGTCTGTGTGTATCTGTGTGTGTGTGTCTTTCCTGGAAAATTACCATTCTTAGACAAAATACAACAATTTTTTAAAATCACATATATGTAAAAATATCATTTCATTTCTTGAATTCTGAAGCCACTCTAAGAGGTAGGAAAATTGTAAAATCAGAAGACTGCTCTTGGAAAACCCAATCACTTTTCAAGCAATGATACAATGCCAGATGTTAAAATTGGTTTGAGGATCTCTAGAGAAGTGAAAGCAATTAGACATCATCCTTCATTTCTTCTGTTCAAAAGAGGAATATCATTAGTGTAGATTGCAGGCATGTCGGTGGTAGTGATGTACGTATTGCAGGTGGCACTCTGTCATTGTTCAAATAGGGTGGAATGGGACAGAATCTTATTGTAATTTTCCTTGAGGAAGGGTGGAGAGGAGAGAAGAGAGAGAGAGAGACAGCCAGAGAAAGACAGAGAAACACAGACAGAGAGAGAGAGAGCGTGCTATACATATACAATAAATATCCTTAGTTAATTATTTGGAAATGTGTTGTTGCCTACTTCACTAAAATTATGGAGCCTTTAACCAATTTAAATCCCTAACACAAAATGATAAGCACCATGATGTAGACCTTCTATAATGTGACCACAGACAAAGCTACCACAAGAATGCCAGGCTACATCTGTCTTCTTGTCACTGAGGAACGCAAAGCAATGTGGGCTGCAATTTTACCCAAGCAGCATCACATATGAATTTGGAGGCAGGGGCGCACAGCACACCTCTTGTGCTCTCAAAAACAGCAAAACAGCTTGTGCGTGTCACCAGCTCTGTCCCCCATGAGAGATGGAATGAGACCACAGCGTCCCCAGGGATGCTCTCCAAGATGCTGAAACTCTTGACTCATTTGAACTATTTCTGATAGCTGAGGGTGTGTGTGAGCCATTCTGCATGAAGGAATGAATTTAGGACATTTGGTCAGATACACGCTGCATTCTCCATTTCTGTCAAATGAAACTTCTGGACTTTTGCTAGTGTCAGTTGAGAACTTCACAACAAAAGGGGATGTAACCTGTGAGAAAAAGTTCATCTGACCAGCAGGCTTGCATAAAATCCCTGGAGGTCCCACTCTATCCACAGCTGCAGGAGAGAGAGCAGAAAGAGACAAAGCTGATTTCCATCCATCGGGCCATCTCTGCCTGTGAGGCCCCTCCAGGAGTATCCTGGCCTTAGGCAGAAAACAGAATTCCCGTCTGGATGAAAGAGGCAGGAATTCACATGGTTCATATGCCTGGGATGGACTTGATTTCTCTTTCCAAGGCTGCACCCAGGGTTTTTGACGAGATTTCTAGACTGCTAAAGGGATTGTTCCTCTGTACGCAAGCCACAGCACATGGGTGAAGAACACATCAGAAAAACAAAAATGAAACAAAACAAAACAAAAAGCACAGAAACATCCACCTCATCGACCCCAATGATGCTCCCTGCTTCAGGGTCCATTTGCAGCTAGCACAGTGCTTGAGTTTTGTCAAATACGCAGTGAAACGCTGCTAAATCATGCAATCTCACACTGAAAACATTAATTCCAGAGCTCTGGGATTACAGCTGTGTGCTACCACTCTTGACCAAGCAACATTTTTAAGGAACATCTCCCAATATAGGGTCAGGAGAACGGTAGTTCCAAAAGACACTAAGGGATGCGGGGAAGAAGAAAACGACAAAACAAAACAAGAAAATGCCATGAGATGCAACCAGTATGAAAATTTCTTACTTAAAGTAGGTTTACCAACTTTTCTAACTCCCAGATTTCCTGATTTTCATCTCTTCAGTAAGCTCATATTCCATGATGGGGAAAGTGTTAGACCGTGTCATGGTTTTGTTTAGTCTTAGGTGAGTGATTCTCAGAACAGATCATGCAGAAATGTTGCTCTTGGCTGGTTTCTTTCTGGTTACTTTATACCTTAGAATTAAAAACAAATCTAGAATCAAGAGTGGCTAGCAAATGAGGGGAAATGGATTGAAGGAGACTTGGGTTCAGGCATAGACATGCAATCATTAAAGTCATTAACAAAGTGTTCTGGGAAGCCCTGTGGTTTTGAAATCAGGGTAACTGAAGACAAATGTAATCTGCTTTTCAATGTTGTATCATATTTTCTCTTATGTGGATTCAGATTAGGTAGGAGCCGCCAAGATTCTAGAGGTGCAGTAGCAGATTTAAAGAAAGGATGAGGGTAACAGGAGACCATGCCACCTGTGACATTTCATTTCACGCATCAACTTGACTGGAACACAGGGTGGCTGCATATTTGATTAAACAGTATTTTGTGGTGTGGTGTGGTGTGTGTGTGTGGTATGCATATGTGTATCAGGATGAGATTAACACTTAATTAAATCAGGAGGCTACATAAAGCAGATTTTCCTCCCCAACATAAGTGGGGCTCATGCAACCCACTGATTTTCTATCTACCACTGTGACTTAAATAAGTCAATTAAGAAGACAGATGTTCTGGCATCTCTACATATATTAATTCAAATTAAACTACAATGTGTTTGTACCTTGTGTTAAACAGTTCTAAGGGATCCGTGACCAGTTACTGGGAAATTGAGTGGTTTACCGCCGGCTGTTGTGAGGAAGACATACTATGTGGGAGAATGTACGTGTTCCAGGCAGATCTGATTAGAATCATAGCAACAGGTTAAAATCTAAGGACATTCAGTAAGCCTTGATTCACTCGTTGCAGGAAAAAAAAAAGTCACTCAGAGCATTTGCTGTGGAGCACAGGAAATATTTTTAAGCAAACAGAATGGATGAGAAATATTCCCTCAACAGAATTTGGGGAACAGAATAATGAGAATCTAACAGTGCAAAATGGGAGAAACAAACAGGAGCAAGTGTTTGGAGGAACCCAGAAAGGGTTGATGCATTTTGAGGTCAGAATTTCTTCTGAGAGGGGAGAAGAGGGCTAATATGGCAACATAATTTCAACTTAAGGGATTTTGAAAGAAGATGCCACTTGTTCCTCGATCCTCTCTCTCCTCTTATCATCTCACGTACCATATATTCACCACTCACCCTGTGCCAGCCTTTAGTACAGATGCTTAACTATGGGGTAGTTAAGATGGGGTAGTAAATGCTTAGTCATTGTCCCAAGTTGCTAACACACAGTACCTAAAACCCTTGCAATTGCTGGAATAAGGGGAGCATCCTTTTTATGGTAATGTGTGGCTCAGGGTGGGATTGATTCAGGACAGGAGCTGGTGACCAAAAAGAGAAAGGAACTAATGAACTTTTGGGATTTTCAACTCTTTGACCTCGGAGGAGGGGGTGAGGAGGAACATTGAGTTCAATCATGTGGGCCGTGATTTAATCAGTCATGCCTGATGTGTAAAACCTCAGCAAGAATGCTGGACATTGATGTTCAGTAGGGTTCTTGGCTGGTGAACACTTTCAAGTACCAGATATGGGATGGAGTCTGATTCCAAGGAGAGAGGCACGGAAGCTCTGAATTCCCATCCAGGTCATTTTAAGTATGTGTTTTCCTGAGCTCAGTGAGTTGTTTCTATGAATCATGGAACTGTGGGAGGACTCATGGGAGCGCCTGAATTTATGGCTAGTGGGTTTCAAGGGTCAGTGGCCTGATCTCCCAGAAATTTCAACTGGTCCTGATGGGCAGGCAATCTTCTTAAGAACTATGTCCTTTTACCTGAATCTGAGCTCACTCCTGTTGGTCCGTACTGAGTTGGATTGCAAGACACATAGTAGTGATTGTAACAGGACAGTATTCCTTGGGAGGGATACTTCCACTGTCTGTGGAAACACATAGCATTGGGAATCCCATGAAGTGGATGAAGAAACTGAGCCTCAGAGTAAATCATTAGCCCCAGGACAAAGAATTGAGCCAGGATTGAAACCCTTGTGTTTCAATGTCAAGCAGACACTGTTAGGAGTGTCCACTTTCAACTCCTAATGAAATGCTTCTGTTTTATTTGAAATCTAGGAAGATATATGAGTGAGGCCATTGCTTCACTTGCCGACAGAAGGAACAATACTATGATTTCAATGATGCACGGCCCATCATCACTAAATGTTCCACCCTTGAGAGAGAAAGATAAGTAAACAAATACACAGTGACACTCTAATAAAAGAAATGGGCACATCTGCAGGGATATCTTTATCACTGTAAATCTGAGCAATTTTCCTGACGTTTTATAGAGGGAGAAATATAGCCGTTATGATCCTAGCAGCCATATTTGCATATGCAGACATTTCCCAGTGTGATAAAAAGCTTTGAAAAACCCATCGCTGTTGACTTTAGTAGAGGAAGAGCGGATGGGAATTTCATCGAATCATAACCTCCACTTCTCCAGCTTCGCCCCATGCAGAATTTACATCTGTGTAGAAGAGCCGAGTCTTGGATCTGTCCCCATAAGATTCAGGGACGCAGGGACTAAAGTCCCTAAGGCTGTCTGTTGACCTGAAGATTACAAATCCCTGTTATATTCCTGTACCATAAAAAGCAGGGCATGCTCCCTGATGGAAGCGTTGAAAAAAATGCAAGGACTTTCTAATTAATACATTAAGGTGGTGATTTTTAACTACATACGGGAATCCTGGTTTTTCACCATTTCATTTTCTCCAGTGCCTTCTAAAATTCCATGACACCACATAGCATTGCTTAATGTGGTGCAGTTCTATGGAACTTTAATTTTACATACTATTAAAAATCAAATTGCAATAGGTACTTGAAGTGTGCACATCCGACAATGTCAGAAAATATGCCTGTTTTGAAATTATGCCAATGTGGGACTTATAATCTTGTTCATATTATGGCCATATTAGTTTAAATTCAATCATGATCAGTGTTGGGTGTGGAACTTATTTAAGAGGTGTTTCCAGGATGAACAAGGAGGAAGTGGAGAATATGAGATAGAGAAGAAATCCAAGAGGACATGTTAATAATGGAAATCTACCTATCATTCACCTATCTATCTATCTATCTATCTATCATCTCTCTATCTATATAGGTGATGGGCTATATCTCTCTGAAGAATCTTCACTAATATCCCATGTAAGAGACTATATGGACAGGTTCTGGAGATTAACACTTTTTTAAGAACAATTATTATTTAGTCTACCTCAAGCTTCTTTCATTGTAATTCACTTTTTTGCTAATGCTATTGTGTTTCTGAAAGCCATAAGTTCTGAATCACAGTGTTCCGATAAGATGTATGTGCTTTCTTCCAGAGTATACTTTAATTTACCAATAACCATTATTTGCTGTTTATTTCTCACTCTTCTCATGCCGGTGTAGCTATTGTTCTAAACTAAAGTGATGTTTGTACGTTAAAAAAAGTTAGCTTCGATATAAATAGCTTATTTTTCCTGTAAAAGAAAGTCATCTACATACTCCCATTTTCAAACTCGTGGTTAAAAATACTTTCTAACACAGATTTATAAATTCTCTCATTCAGAGACTTGAAAGTATCGCCTCAGAACACAGAATGATATTTCCCATAAGACATACGGAGGAAGTGGAGCCTGGAGACACGATAACACGTTCAGCACTTGGTGAATGTGTCAATGTGGGAAAAAGCACTACACACCCAACACTGGATGTTCTTACCATTAGCGACATCTCCCTGAACAGATCCCATTATCAGAACAGCACATTCCCTCTTAAAATATGTGGACAAGTCATTGAAATTTGAAAAAGAGCATAAAAGAGCAAAAAAGTTTTTCTAGACAAATCAAGATTTAGGGGATTTTTCTCAAATATATGTATCCTGGTCAACACACAAGAAGTACAACACCAGCCTCACAAGTAAAACTGTATACACTTTTAAATTTATTAAGCTAAAAATGAGAACACATTTTTTTCTTAATGGGTTATAAGGAAATTCATAGCCAGTGGTCAAATAAGATCACAGAATTGCCTTTCAAAACAAGCACCCACAGCCATAGAATGAAAGTTTGATTTATAATTTAGCATTTACATTATTGTTTTATCGTATTATTTGTGTGGCATCATAGAATGCAAGACAGTGTATGGTGGTCAAATCCTTAAAAAAATTGGTCAAGAAAAAACTAAGTTCAAATATATTCTTAATATTTTTTTTTAAATTGAGCATTTGCCATAAGGAGTATATCCTCCAAACAGGAGTGAAATTGTGTTTTAAGTACCAAAGAAGGGATTGATTCAACCCACAGATGTTTATTTACTTCCAGGTAGGCATCACAGAATTAGGGAAGCCTTGTGTTATGAAACAGTGAGCCCATGTGCACCTGCTGAAGCACAAGAAAGAGGAGACATTCTGTGATTTGTTTTAGGAAGATAGTGCCTCCTGATGACCCTTACAAAGAACTGCAATGCTGAGGCTGCCTCCATCTGTATATTAAGTATGGTGGGGCAAAGAAAATGAGGAGCAGAACAGACCCACTCTAAGGGAAAGCGTACATCATGGATTTGGTACATTTTTGACAATAGTGTGGGAGAGAGTATTCAGTACAGTGAGTGCCATTCTGGAAACTGGAGACACAGGAGCTGACATAGGATGAGATCTCCAGAGATTAGATTTTCACATTATGATGGATAACAATAAGATGTCATGGTAACAGAGAGAGAGAGACAGAGAGCTAAAATTGGACTAGGAATGAAAAGGAGTCCACCCACCTCTAGCAGCTGGGCCTGGGACCAGGTGGAGAAGACGAGCTTGGGTAGCAATCAGAGAATGGAGTATGATACCCATAGTCACAGTGCATCCAGGTACTTTTCATTGCTCTCTGGAGGACATGAGTAATACCCCAGAAATCTTTTTAGTAGAGGATGTTCCCAGTATGCTTTACTTCTGTTGATTGTTGAGAGCCCTCAAGCACGCTCTACTAGCCAGTGGATGAGAGGTTCCCTCGAAAACATACTGTCCTCAGTCCTGCAAAGTTATTCTCAAAGCTGCAGGATCTTCTTTGTTTTAAATTTTGATAATGATGATCATTTACTCAATGCCCTCTTTGAGCTGTATAGCACTTGACACGTGGCAGGTTCAGCAGGACACAAGAAAAACAACACCTCACATTCATGCGGTTATAGGGTAGCAGGGGTAAGAGTGGTGGTGCTGACAGCAGAGGATTGTTGGTAATGACGAGGTAGCAATGGTGGTGGATGTGGTGATGGTATTGGTTGTGATGGTGACAGTAATTATAGCAATGATGATGGCAGAGGTGTTAATCGTTAGTGGTGATGGTGGTGCTATTGATGCTCGAGGTTATAGTGTTGATGGTGGTGGAAGTATTGGTGGTGGCGTGAGAGTGATGATGATAGAGATGATGGTGGTATACTTTCTGGTGATGATGGTGGTGTTGGAGATGAAAGTGGTGATGGTAAAAGTGGAGTGGTGGTGGAGGTGATGGTGACATTAACGGTGAGGATAGGACAGCTATAGAAATGATAGAAGTGTGTTCCACCAATCCCCCAGATGGATCCCAAAGCCAGTCAAGTTGATGATCCACCCCAACCACCATGAGAGTGTTGGTGGTAGAAGAAGAGGTGGTGATATAAATGGGAGATGGTGATGGAAATGGAATGTGGAGCAATAGACAAGCTAATTAATGTACAAGAAAAATAACAGAAATCATTCCATGCCAGAAAAGTGAAAAATATGCAGCATGATCCAATGGGCCAGGGCATCTAATTCAAATTGATGACCAAAAAACCAGAGTAACATTGAAGCCAAGACTTCAAAGCTGAGTGAACTGAACAAGGGCATCTGCACGCCATACGCATGTTTAAGATTGCATTTTCAAAGTCTAAATGTTGAGCTGGGGTGGTGATGAGGGCCTGTAATTCCCTCACTCTGGGAGTCTGGGGCAGGAGGATAGTAAGTCCAAGCACAGTGGGGGCAACTTAGTAACTTAGCGAGACTCAAAAAATATTTTTAAAAAGGTCTGGGAGGTAGATAGTGGAGAGGCCCGGGGTTCAATTCCCAGTACTCCAAAAAGTCTACAACTTCAAAAAATATTATTTATAGACTTTTAGAGAGAGTTTATGGTCCCAAACGGATGGGTTAGTTCCCATAGTCTTATTTTGTTTCTTTATAAATTTCTCATGACAGTTTTTCCATCATATTGCATAAACTCTGTAAATGCAGAAAAATATTCTGGTTTGCATAGAGCAATTATCTAAAATCTGCTTTGTGACTCTCTACTGACATCTTTCCTGAAGCTTCCAGGAAGTATTTCCACTGTTATGATCTGGCTCTAACAGGAAGCCTTCTTCATTTATTCTGGTGTCTTTATATCCCTGAGAACATCTCTGCAAAAGTCTGTGTCATGGTACAAAATATACTTCTTCTGGCAATTTCCTAACTACTGATTTAGCTGTCCTTGTTTAAATGAGGAACCGGGGGTGATCCTTGGAAGTACCGTGGCATGGAAAAATTATGGTTCAGCATGACACTCTCTCTTTCCTTACGTCTTTGTAAGATACCTCACACAATTTTTAAATCTACTTAAGTCAGTGCTACTAATTGCTTGGGAAATTATTAATTCCTAAAGCCAGAAAGAAGACAGACTTAAGGTGTTCTGTAGTAGATACAGCTGGTGCCCACCCAGCTTCATACTTTGCCACCTTACTGCCTGGGATACCCACCCCTGAGCTGAGATGATTATTGCCTGCTAGAAGCTCATAGCTGGACCAAGTGCTCTCAGACTAGTGGAAATAACTGTGCATTTGCATTTTTCCTTAGGTGTGGCCCAAAGCCAATGAGTGACTGTAGAGCAGTCTACACCCTAGGCTTAGCATGCTCCGGAATTCTGAGAGTCAGGAATTTGGACCTAGCTTATTGAGTACAGCTGGTCTTGCTCAGTGATGTCTGCAGCCCCTGTGCAGAAGACTTCAGTGATTGAAAGGAGCCTGAAAAATGGGGCATGGAAATATTTCAAGGTTTCTTAACTCCCTTGTCTTGTACCAGGGATGGAAAAACACAAAGGCTGTGCTGAAATGGGACCGAGGACAAGAGAGAATACAGAAACCTTCTCACTGCAGCCTGAGATATTTATGACAGGGAGGCCTCAGTAGACTTGGACTTTTATACAGTGATTTGAGCCCCCCAAAGTTACTGTGTCAACAGCCTAGGGAGTTCCTCTTCAGTCTTTTATTATCTGGCCTCAAAAGTCACATTACTACCCAATAAGCATATAAAATATCCTAACATCATTAATCTTTAGGGAAAGGCAAATTGAAACCACAAAGAGATTCCATTTTGCATCTATTAGGAAGGCTACATCAAAATTAAAGTGAATACTTCTGAGGAGTGATTAAGAATAGAATTATCATCTGAACTAGCAATTCCACCTTTGGATGCATATTCCAAAGAGTTAAAAACAGAATAGCAAAGAGATATGTGCACACCTATGCTCATTCTAGCATTACTTACAGTGGTCAGAAGTTGGAAACATCCCAAGTGTTCATCAAAAGATGAGTAAATAAACAAAATGTGCTCTGTTCTTAAAATGGAATATTATTTATCCCTGAAAATGAAAGATGTGCTGACACATATCATTACATACATGAACCCTGAGGTCATTATGGTGAGTGAAATAAGCCAAACGAAAAGATGAATACTGTATGATTACATTTATATGACATTGCCAAAGTAGTAAATTCACAGGGACAGAAAGCAGAATGGTAGGTGCCAGGGACTGTGAGAGGAGAAATGGGGAGATAGTGCTTAAGGAGTACAGAATTTCAGTTTGGAAAAATAAGAGAGCTCTGGAAATAGATGTGGTCATTATACAGCAATGTAAATGTACCTAATATTACTGAACTGTACAGTTAAAAATGGATATAATAGGAAATGTCATGTAAACACTTATCGGAGGACAATTAAAGTTATTTGAAGATGTCACATTATGTCACTGTGTCCATGTTGCTTTTGTTGAAGCAATCGTGGTTCCACCAATATTCAACAGCAAGAGACACAACTCCCTTCTCTGGGTAGGACATTGCTAGTGGGAATGTAGACTAGTATGGAATTATGGAATTATGGAATCAGTATGGAGGTTCCTCAAAAAACCAAAACAAGAAATTCCATTTGGCCCAGTTATTCCCCTTCTAGGTATCTTTCCCAAAGAGTTGTAGACATCATATCACAGTGACCCATGCACACCCATGTTTATAGCAGCATAATTCATAGTAGCTAAATCTTGGAAGCAGCCTATATTCCCATCCACAGATGAACGGATAAAGTGAGGTATTTACACACAGTGGAGTATTACTCTGCCATAAATAAACTTGAGTCAGTTGTAGGAAAATGGATGCACCTAGAGACCACATTGTTAAGTGAAATGAATCAGGCACACAAACACAAATATCATATGGTTTCCCTTATATGAGAAAGTCAAAAAGCAAAATAAAAATTGTTAACAGAAAATAGGGAGACAGATCTTTTGCAAAAGGAAAGGAGACCAGGAGATGGAGGGAGCAAAGGGGAAAGGGATGAAAAAAAATTAAGATATGTTATGTACATGCACCAAATCTGCAAGAGGAATGTAATCATTATGCATTGCAAACAAGTACTAATAAAAACTGAAAGAAAAAGTGTCATGAAATTGGCACACTATTTTAAATCTCTGGAGATGTGGCAAATCCATAACAGCATTTACCTTCCATAGCTTCTGGAGGAGGCTGACTCAGGTTACCCCCGCGGTAGTCAGACCCTCTCTACCTCCTCTCCCAGCTCTCTCTCTCGTGTCTCTTTCTTTTCCCTTGGAGGTTTCTCTTCATAACCCTCCACCAATAAATCACCATCCCCCCATCCCAGGCTCTGTTTCTAGGGAATCTGACTGAAAAACCTGATAAATTTTTTCAGATAAATCTACTTATCTGGCTAATAAATCTATTAAAAATCAAAATGGCAGTGGAATTTCAGATTTGCTCAGGGCTGTGGGAAATACACTTTGAACAGGAAGTTTTTTTATCACTCCTTGGGAAAATTCCCCCAAGGTGCCAGGTGCTCCTGAGTGCCATCCTCATCACTCAGCTGCCTCTCTGCAAGGGGAGAGCTCCTGGCATCTTTAGTTCCTTCCAAGGAGACTAATCTTATTCATGTAGGCCCGAAGCTCATGATCTTAGTGTCTCCCCCAAATGCCACCTCTTATACCATCACCTTAAGGGTGACTTTTAAACATGTGGAGACATGAACATTCACTTCAAGCAGGCGAATTGATTCCTCCTGGATTAGGGAGCTTTCCCACCTCTGGAACAAATACCTGACACCCACAACTCAAAGGAGAGGATGAACTGGGCTCATGGTTTTGGAGGATTCAGTCTGTGGTCGGATGGATCCAAAGCAGGAACAGCATGGTAGAAGGGCAGGACAAATGAAAGCTGCTAAACAATTGGCAGCCAGGAAAGAGAGAAAGAGGGAGAGAGGGAAAGAGGGAGAGAGGGGGAGATGTAGAGGGGGAGAGAGAGGGAGAGAGGGAGAGAGGGAGAGAGGGAAAAAGGAGAGGAGGAGGGGGGGAGAGAGGGAGAGGGAGAGACAAGAATACCCCCTTCTAGGTCAAGCCCCCAGTGGCCCACCTTTTCCAACCAGATTTGATTGGCAAAAAGCATACTGAGCTATGAAGTCATTAGTGGATTAAGCCACTAAGCACCCCCTTGTTCCAATGACCTTCCAAAAGCTCCACCTCTGAAATATGGGACATAGGGAGGACATTTGAGATCTAAACCATTACATCTTCTGAGAAACTTGAGAGAAATACCTGTGGTAGGGCTATATCTTTGTTTTGTAGGTGGCTGTTTTCTCTCTGGATGTGTCTACATCTTCTCTCCATACATACCTTGGGTATCAAATATCTCCTTGTTAGGTGGCCTTTAGGCATATTGAATTGGGGCCCTCCTTAATGGCCTCATTTTATTTTATTTTATTTATTTATTTTTTTGTGGGTACCGGGGGGTCGACCTCAGGACCTTGCGCACCAGCAGGCGCCCGTGCCACTGAGCGATATCACCGGCCCCTTTTTCGTATGTGGGTTCCGGGAGTCGAACTCGGGCCCTCACGCTTGCCGGGCAGGTGCTTAAGCCACTGAGCCATCTCACCGACCCCGATGGCCTCATTTTAACTTGATTACCTCT
The DNA here is from genome assembly GCA_028451465.1 of Erethizon dorsatum. Taxonomy (NCBI): domain Eukaryota; kingdom Metazoa; phylum Chordata; class Mammalia; order Rodentia; family Erethizontidae; genus Erethizon; species Erethizon dorsatum. Next base: position 4,912,593 of record CM051843.1, read on the forward strand.
ATAAAAATCCTATTCAAATAAGATCATATACTATGGTTTTGAGCATGATGAGTTCAGTATACTAGTTGGGAAAGGAGAAGGAGAAAATTTTTCCCGTAAGAATTTGTAACGCTAAAGCGCTAATATGCACCCATCAGACTGTTGAAGTACCTCCGTTTCCCAAGCATCCTTGATTATTTTTGGACAAAATACCTACCTCAGGTAGCTGAAGGGTGCCCTCTATGGTGTCATTTATTCCAGTGATTGAAATAAGTCCCATTTGGAGCACACCTGCTAAGCATCACAGACAGCAACCCACTCAGCAAATCAGCTAAATCAGATGGAAGGAATTTGGCAAAAGCTAGCAGGTTGGGGCATCCTCTGAAAATTCCCAGATACTGTGAAGTAGTATCTTCACAGTATTAAAAATTAAAAATGAAATCAAGGCAATTCATAAATTAAATTACTTTCAGAGGAATCTGAATTAAGGTGACAAGGCAGTCACAAAGGGCCAGATGCACAAGGAAGGTCACACACAGTGTTTCAGGAACACTTCCAACACTGATGGGCTTTGGTTACCAACCTTCTTTTGCTTTGCATTTTTAACTTAGAAGATGGTGGAAATATTCCTCGCTTTGTTTTTTAATATTTAACTAGCCTTAATCATTTGGCTTACTTCTGTGCACCAAGTTTTCCTTTATGTTCAATAAAGGAATCATGAAGTTCTCTTTTTCATTCTAGGACTCTGTAAATAAAAGGCAAATACCAATACCATATTTACTGAGGAAAATTAATCTTTCTGGCTGACTAGATTTCCACTGAGTAAACATTTGCTTCCATAAATGTTGACACACTGTTGGCCTAAAACCATTCATTCGTCATAAAACAATGAATAGCTCACCCCTGAACCATGAATAAGATTTCATTGACTAAGTCTGCATTAAAATGGCCTATAGATTTATTTTTACAAAGTAGGCCTACTAAATGGATTGGTACTGTGATCGAATAATGAATTGGCAATTACATAATGTCACATCCCATGTACTTTCAAAGGAGGCCACGTGCGGAAAACACAGTCATATATTACACTCATCTGGTATTAGAGGTATTAGATATATGTCAACACCCCCATGGATGATAGGTAATTAGCCACTTTTTACTGGCACTACAAAAAAAAAAAGGAGTTGTCATTCAAATTGATAGAGGAACTAATTTATTCTTGTACATTACTATTACATCCAATTGCATTATACCCTGCCATAACCTAAGAATATATAGTCATTTTTAAATTAAACAAAATAGAAATCAGAAAAATTGAAATTAAAACACTTGCTAGCGGAATCTAACCTAGTGGTTTATGGTTAGGGTGTTCTTTTCCAATCTGATCACTTGCTAATCCAGGTACCCTCACTTTGCACACTGCTTTCTCCCTCCCCTCACCCCCTTCTTAGAGGTTTTAGCAGTATTTTATCCACTTTCATATGAAAGCTGTTGCAGTAACTGGCTCCTGTGTGTTCAGCTGTAAACATCACTGCACAGAGAAAATAGAAGTCAAGGGCCCTATCTGAGTATACAACCAGGTTTGTTTATTATTGTTTGTTAAATTTTCCATAAACTGCTTCAGACCAAACAGAGAAGAAGCCGACCACCAATAGAGATGTAAATATTTTGAAAAGATGAGCAGTTTTCCACACACAGCCCTGCTATCGGGGTTACATGTCAGTCAGACTACCGCAGAGTGGAGCGTAGTATTTGGCTGCCGGGGATTGAATTCAAACTGAGAAACCATAGGCTGTGTTTACACACATCAAATGAAGCGTGAAGTGGTGCCATTCTGGTGAATTTGATCCATTCAGGTGTCAATCAAATAATCTAAACGAATGCAAAAGAAGTGTATCCTCTCTTTGCTCAGAGCCAAGTTCCCCACTGTGCCCTTTCACTTGGATTAAAGAAATATGCTGGTACCTTCCTTCTGAGAGACAAGAGCAAAAATCAGGTTTCCTTTTGGAAGATTGCGCAGTACCCTTTCTTCCCACGAATGACACTTACTTGATATCGAAACCTAAATTCATCAGCCCAATGGCATCTTGCCTTCCCCTATACCTACAATTACTCAAAGATTTGGAGGAAGAGACAACCTGAGAATGTAAGAAACACATGGTCTTAAATGTTTCTCTTATGCTTTGCGATGAATGTTCCTTCAGAAAGGTATTGGAGCAGGACAAAATCAAATGTTTCTTTAAAAAGGTAACTAGGGCAAGGGCTATGAACATAGCTCAGTGTAGACTGCTTGCCTGTCATGCATAATGGGCTTAGTTCAACCTGCGGTATTGCAAAAAAAAATTAACTGAGGCAAGAAATGACTCACAAATGAGCACACAGCCATATGCTTTTGATGGACTACCTTTTGAGGCTCAGTGGCAGACAACAGATGCCAAGATAGGTATTTTCTTCAGGTAACAGTTGACAAAAAATATGGTTAGGATTCTAGCAAAGACTCTGAGAGGAAGATCACAAAAATAGTCCTTCCACAGAACTGCTGGTTCTGGCACCGGTAGGAGACCAGGAATCAGTATCCACAACTTAAGACAGAACTCTGTTTCAAGTGCAAAAACTACCCTATCATGGCCATGTTTCTCCACACCTGCCTCAATTCCTAATGCAGGTCTTAAGAAAATTCCTCTGATTGGTGGGAGTTTATGTCTTTGGGAACCCTAGCTGCAAGGGAGTGAGGAAAATGTAATTTCCAGTCTTCCACCCTCTACAGCAGATGGTACTCCTAAGGAATATAAAATACTTGCTCAGCCAATCAGCTGTGACTTCCCAGAGAAATACCTTATGTGCTGGTACCTTCTCTACAAATGCATTTCTAATCTTAAAAACCACCTGGTATCATAGCAGTTGAGAGTAGAATAGTGGTTACGAGAGACCGAGGAGGGTAGAGGATAGTGAGAAGTACAGGAAGGCATGGGTATAATGTTAGAGTCAGATAAGAGGAGCATTTGCTATCTGGTGCACTATCACACAGCAGGGTGATGACCATTAATAAAAATATAGCATATATTTCAAAATAGCACAATGGAGAATTTTGAATGTTCTCACTACAAAAAAATAATAAATATTTGAAGTGATGAATATGCTAATTATCCTGATTTGGTCATTATATAGTGTATACATGTATGGAAACAACACATTTTACTCCATGAATATGTATAATTATATCAATCAAAACATTTTAAATGGTATTATATTATTAATAATTTGTTCTGGAATGGGGATCACTTTAATTCACACACCATTCAAATTGTATTATGTCAAAGGATGCATAATTATAAATTTAAATTCTGACATGATTATGTATGTATGAATGGATATATTTACTTGTTAATTTGTGGTACTTGGGTTTGAACCCAGGGTCTTCATATTAAGCTATATCACCAGCCCATTTTAAATTTTATTTTTAGTATTAGGTGGGTTTTTGTCTGTTTGAGACAGGGTGTAACTATGTAGTTCAGGCTAGCCTTGAACTCATTATGTAGCACAGGCTGGCCTTGAACTGGTGGTGATCCTCCTGCCTCAGTCTTCTGAGTGCTGGGATTACAAGCATGCACCACCATGCCCAGCACTTTAAAAAATGTTGACACAGGGCTTTCCTACGTTGTCCAGGCTGGGCCCAAACTTGCAATCCTTCTGCCTCAGTCTCCCTGAGTGCTGAGATTCCAGGTGCATTTGCTCCACCATGCCTGGCTATAATTATATATTTAAACTCCTGTACCTTTGGGTCCTCTTATAGAGGAGAACACTCTTAATTATTCATGTTAACATAGGGAAAATTATGAAACAACTTCTTAAGATTAAAATAAAAACCTGCAAAATCAAAAATGTTGTCTGATCATCATCTCTTAGACTTAGTGGATCTGCAATACGACAGAAAGGCATGTGGCCAGGGCAGAGGAGGACTGTCACATGAAATGTCTTCCTGCAGGGTCATTGAAGATGGATTACATTTCCCTGCAAGCACTCACAGTAGTGCTTGAGGTGGAGTGGAGATAGCACTGGGAGTCCCAGTGGTGAGCGCATGAGTGTCATTGAGTTGGCCAGTTCAATGAACAATATCCACAGGCATCTATCGGGGAAGCTCACAAAGTCCAGTAGGCGCTTCCCAGTTCAGGGAAACCTGTGATTCAGCTCGTTACAAGTAACTATTCAGCTGAATCTTGAGCGTGCATTGAAGTCTCCTGAGAAGGCTGTGAAAATGAATGCTCCCCAGTCCCACCTGCCAAGAACCTAGGCTTGGGCTAAAGACCTGTCCCTCATCAGATGGGATGCTGATGGTGATGAATCGGTCATCTACTCTAGAGAGGGTGAATCAGGACATGGGAGGAGGGGTGGGGAAAGTAGTAAGATTAGCTAAACTTTATGCAAAAGAAATAACATAAACTCTTGGAGTTTCTGACTTTTTCAGTTGATTAAACCTGAGTTATTCCCTCAAAAAGGGCATTTCTTTTTTTCTTTTTTAACATCTGTCGCTGCTTCTTATTTTTGTTTTTTCATTTTTATTTTTTATTGGCACATGTCTGTAGTACAGAATGATTACATTTCTCATGTGCAGCTGGTGCTTGAATATAACACATTTTAATTCTTTTTACTTGTTCTTCCCTTCCCCTCCCTCCTGCCTCCCTCTGTCTCTCGGTCCCCTTCCCATTTGCAAAAGATCTATCTTTCTGTTTCCTATCTTTTATTTTCCTTTTTAATTCATCATACTTTGAGCTTCTCACATAAGAGAAACCTGAAGCAGGCTTATAGTCTTTGATTTCAAACTTAATTTTTCTTATTTTTTGCAAAGCTGGGAGTGGAACTTAGGGCCTTGTGCACTGTAGGCAAATACTCTACCACTACCACTATGTAACAACCCAAGCCTTTAGATTTCAAACTTAATAGCACTAGTGTGGCATAGTTGAGAAGCTACAGGCTCCCCCACTCCTTTATAAAATGAAAGCACACACAATTTTCAGTTATTGGACTGATGCTACGCATTACTGGTGGTCTGGCTTGCTCAGCTCCAGTTTAAATAAAACACCATGGTTAACTTTTGTCATGTAAAATGCAATAATAAATTGTGTTTTTTTCCTGAATTGGTCCATCTCTACTTGTGAAGGACAAAAAGAGATTCCCACCACTGAGGTACCACTAAGTAGAATATTACCTATTTTTCGTGACTTTTCTTGATGATGTGCATTATAAATCTTTAAACTGGATGAAATTCCCCCACTTTAGTTAAGAATTTATTGGATGTAATTTGCATCAGCTACTACATATGGTGATGCAGACCTATTTCTGGTGCGGCAGGAGCAGCTTGGGGATGAATGGAAGTGTGAATTCTACTTGCCCTGCAGTGAAGCTGTGTGCAGTCCACAAACTAAACATCAAGAGTTCCTTTACATAGAATCACTTGTGGCTATACACAAATTGGCAGAGACATAGCTCAAAAGGCTGTTTTTTTTTTTTTTTTTTTCTTTCTTTTTTTTATTCAATTACAGCCTCCTCCCTGGTCAGAAGGTCTCACAAAGCAGTAATGAATGACATGAGGAGGATTTTGAAAATAATTTTCTATGGTCAGTTCCATGGTACAACATGCCTATTCCTAGGTGGAAAGTGACTTTCTCAATCAAAAGACAGGTGACATCTATGCTCGATCACTGGAAATGATCTACATCCATTTTTCATGACCCAGAAAAATGCTTCTCCCAAGATGCTATTCACCATGCTAGGAACAAAGGAAATAGGGGCCAAAGAAAATCCACCTCAAGAAGAATTCTGCCCTTTAGGGTTGTGGGTGAAACATCCATGGGCTAACTTGCTGCGGTGAGATTAAATGGTATTGGCATCAAAGCATAGTGATATCTGTTGGCCTGAGAGAACAGCATTGAATTTGGTTGCTGTAGTGTGTGCCCAAATTATTTGTTTTCTTTAATTTTTATTTTTATTGGTACATGTTTGCGGTACATAATGATTACATGCATCATGGGGAGTTGGCGCACAGACAGAACTATCTTAATTCTTTATACTTCACTTGCTTTCCCCCCACCTCTTCATCTTTGGCCCTCCTCCCTTTTGCAAAACATATGTGTCTCTCTGTTTACTATTGTGTCTTTTATTTTGCTCTTTAATTTACGTGTTTTTTTTTTTTATGTAAGTACTGGGAGTCAAACTCAGGACCTCGTGCTTGCCAGGCAGGTGCTTACGCCACTGAGCCATCTCACTGGCCCTTTAATTTACTTATACTTGGGGTTTCTCATATGAAAAAAACCATATGATATCTCAGCTCTTGTATCTGATTTAATTCACTTAAAATTATGGTCTCAAGGTGCATCCATTTTTCTACAAATGACGCATATTTATCCTTCTTCATAGTAGAGTAGTATACATTGTGTGTAAATACTACACCTTTTCTTTCTCATTCATCTGTTGAAGGACATAGGGGGTACTTCCAAGATTCAGCCTTTATGAATTGTGCTGCTATAAAAAGGAATATACAAGGATCACTGTAAAATGATGTCTTTAACTCACGAAGCTACTTGGAAGGGGACTAGCTGGGTCAAATGGAACTTCTATTTTTATTTTTTGGGGGCATCTCTATGCGGATTTCCATAGTGGTTGCATGAGTTTATAATCTCACCAACAATATAGAAGCATTCCTTTTCCTCTGCAGCCTTGCCAGACTTTGTTACGATTTGTTTTCTTGATGATAGCCATTCTTTCTGGCATGCCCAGACATTTCAGAATGGAGTCTGGAATGAAGACTTCACAATGTAATTACACACACACACACACACACACACATGTTTATCACATGCATTCAGCCTAATACAAGAGCAACATTCTGAGGTTGAGGAAGCGCGTGCTTTGGTTTAATTCCGTCTCTCATTTTGTCGGCTTGAACCAATCATTCCCCACCTCCGGGTCTCATTTGTAAAGCAGGTTCGCTGTAGACTGCTTAGCAACCTGTCTGCATCCAGGGGGACAGGAGTCATGCACACATTTCAGGAAGTGGCTTTCTCACTTACAAATGTGCAGCAATGGACAAAAGCCTGGGCTTCGTGGTGAGTCAGTCCTTTGAGGGTAAGAAAAGGTGCATGGGCAAATAGGTTCTTACGTTTATAAGAGACATGAGCCCTGAATCTGAGCTCATTCGGTGTTTTATTCCCAGGGGTATCTGTGGCCACTGAACTGACGCGCTGAGAGATGTCCCGTTTCTCGAATGAGACGGGAACGGAGCCCTGGCGTTCCGTCCAGTTCCATCGTATCTCAGAATTTCATTCCCCACACATTCCAGTAGCTTCTGAAAGCTACAAACAAGACAAGGAAGGGGTAGAGCGCCCTTCTGCTTATTAAGAGCAGAGGGATTGGAATTCAATTAGAATGACAGAAAAATCTCTAAGGTTTTCTTTTTTTTTAGAGTCTGTATAATTTAAAATACTGTATGGTTCAATATGTAAGACTGTCCAAATGTCTTTCCTTCTTGTTACCATAATTTAATTGCTATAGAGAGAGAGAGAAAGAGAGAGAGAGAGAGGTATTTTGATATGATTAACTATTTCTTATTTATTTTTTACTTTCTGAGCAGCTTGCCACTAAATTGTCTATCTTATCCTAAGTCTGGTAAATAGCATTCTGCCAGTCTATAATCCTTTTTTAATGCGTGATTTCTATATTAATATGAGCATTTAAGAAGTAATTTTCAAGCAGAAGCTTACTCTAAATAATGAGCCTTAGAGATGATTGTAAAATAACACAGGACTTCGCCTAGTATCAGATGACTAGAACTAGAATCCTAGCTATGCCTCTTCCAATATTATTCATTGTTCATTTAACAAATAGAGATTGAATACCTATCCTGTCCCCATAAACTTGCAAGTTCTGAACACACAGCTATGAGCAACATGGTCTTTGAGTCCATGAATCTTACATCCAAGCAGAAGGAAAAAGAGGACAAATAAACAAAGAAACCTGAGCATACTTTGGAGAATGAGACTTCACCTGGTGTTTGGACTCCAATTGGCCAGAATCATGATTGCTTTGAACCAGGCTAGGACACAAGCTGAAAACTTGAGGTAGAAATCTAGGCTTTTCTCAGGAGTTTGAAAATCCACTCAACATACAGAGTTACGCGGCTGACAGTCCCAGGGTCAGGGTTCTATTTAGAGCCTACGTAAGCAAGCTCAATTCCTCAACTTCCTGTTAAAATGCACTCCATAGCGTAAGAGAACAGTGACTGTGCATAATGAGCAGTTTTCTGCATAAATGGTTCTGCTATGGTTCTGCTCCACGTCATCGGTAAACTGGACAGAATGACTTATAAATAAAGATCAGAATGTGGCCCGTTCAGTCCTGACACCTTGCTCCCACCTATCACATGACTCACAAATATTCTCTGGCTCCATATCCCTCATGGGGGCTGCACAGGCCCAGGGTGTTTACAAAGACATCCCTTGGTGAGCAGGAAGGAAAGATTATGATTTCCATTTCCAACAGATAAATGCCAAGAGTGGCTCTGTGGTGGCTGAAATCCAGATGAATCCTTCTTTTGAGGCAGCCCTCTGTAGGATATTATGGGGCCGGGGTTCCCAGGTAAGGAGGGAGGTGGGTCACTTCTTTACACTCATTTTTATTGTCAGCAAATTGCAAACCTTCACCACCAAGTGCCTGCCGTGGAGAATTTACTGACGATGCTGCCTAGATTTAACTGTATCGACCCTCACAAAGCAGGTGAATGATTTCAGGGCCATACGAAGAAGCTGAGACTGACCTTGGTAGGAATAATGTATGCACGTGGAGACTATAAGAAAGTGCTGGGCCGGTGAGATGGCTCAGAGGGCGTAAGCACCTGCCTGGCAAGCGTGAGGGCCCGAGTTCGACTCCCGTAACCCACATACAAAAAAAGGGCCGGTTCTATCGCTCAGCGGCACAGGCGCCTGCTGGCGCACAAGGTCCTGAGGTCGACCCCCAGTACCCACAAAAAAAAAAAAAATGCTCCAAGTCGTCCATGCACTTTCTGACTCCTTGCAGCACACTGGCATATTAATAGCAGGGGGTCACCCAGACAGTCTGACAAAATGCCAGCTTCCACTACAAACACAGGTCTGAATTTTCAGAAAGACTATTAAACAGAGGGAACTGCGTCCGATGTCATAAATGTGGACTCTCACAGTTCATGTATATTGTGCCAAGTAAAGGCATTCGATAATGGTGTGATGTGTTGCCAATTTGCCAATAATTATCATACGGGAGTTTTCCTTATGTGTGGATGATACTTTCCAGTGGGTGCCTGAAACCTCAGCACCAAATTAAGTGAACACACATGAATTTCTCCTATGCACAAATTTTTTCCTTTCCATATTAAGTCAAGAACTTTTGCTTTTTCACTTAAAGGAAGAGGAGCTAAGGAGGGAGTTATGCACTTTTTGTACTTTGGGGGCCATTATTAAGTACATTAAGAGCTGCTTCAACACAAGCATTGTGATACTATCACAGTTTGTCTGATAACTGAGATGGTTACTAGGTAACTAACGGGCAGGTAGTGTATACAGCATGGACTCGATGGATGAGATGACAGTTAGTTTCTTGGATGGGATGATGACAAAGTTCATTGCACTACTCAGAGCAGCACAAAGTTTAAACCTTATGAATTGTTTATTCCTGGAATCTTCTACGTAATATTTCTAGACTCTGCTTCACCATGGATAATTAGAACTGCAGAGGTGCTCATGTGGGTAAGAGAGTTCTAGAAAACTTCTTAGGGATGCAGACATTGCTGGGTTGAGTGTCCAGTGTTGGTTTCCCAAGGGGACTGCTTTGAATGGAATAGGGGAATATGAAAGTCTGCACTTGGAAATGATCTCTCTCAAAGTCATGTAGCATTTTGGCACAGTCACATCTGTGTCCCGCATCTTAGTCCAAGATGGCGCTAAATGAGCACAAAACAAAATGTGTGAGATGAAGATGTTCGGTGTGTGGTAGCATAGAGAGGAGATTCTCACCATGCACAGAACCAGCTGGAACCCAAAGCAGTGTTCAACATCTCCGACTCAGATGCCACAGAGAGCCCATGGAGGAAGGAGATAGGACAATTACAGCTGTCTTCCTTTTTAAGAGAAATGAAAAGAGAAGCCAGGAAAGAGCTCAGAGTCAAAGTCACTGAATATTTGAGGGCCTTCCTTGTGTCAGCTTCTGTACTAGGACTCAAGCAGCCAGTGGCTAACAAGACCCTCTTTCTTTTTCTTCACACGCCTTGGGAAAACATACAATAAAGACTAAATATTTAAAATTACAACCTGTGAGGATGCATGAGAAGGAAGTGCATCCAAAATGTCTACTCTGGTGGTAGTAAGTTGCAGATCTTCTGAGGAATAGTTGGAAACTGGTGTAAACTTCTCCCTTCAGAGGAGAGACACAAGGTTGCCTGTACGGGACATCATCAAAACAAACCATGTCACTTACCAAGCCTCCTGGCCTCCTATCAACCATTAAACTTAGAAGGGTGCCTTCATCCCTCTTTAGTTGACACCCTCACTAAAAGAGGAGACATTTATTCTGGCTCATGGTTCCATGGTTGACAGGCTCTGGGCAGAAAGGGCAAGGTGGAAGGGCTGATGGAGGAAAGATGCTTACCCCTTGGCAGCCAGGAAGCAGAGAGAGGAGAAGAACCCAGGTGGGAGGTACACCTGTCCAGGTCATGCCCCCAGTGACCCACTTTTCAAACCAGGCTTCACCTCCTAAGTGCACATTCGACGATGAACTTATCAGCGAGTGGATTAACCCACCCATAAACATAGCACCCCCATGACCCAATAACCTTGCTAAAGCCCTGGTTTTGAACACATGAGGCTTTGGGGACATCTAGATCTAAACCATACAGATGTTCGATGAACAGCCCGAAGGACAAACCCAGCCACCTCCTGTTTGGTAAATCATATGTTACTGAAATACAGCCATGCCCATGTAATCTGTGATGTTTTATGTTACACCAAAAGTGAAGAATTAATACAGGCCATAAAGCCCACAAAATCAAAATACTGATGATTACCCTCCTTTACAAAAACAGCCAATGTTTATTTATATAATACCAGCACACACTGCAGGGGGAAAATGAAAAATGAAAACTCATAACTATACATCAGACACATTAAGTGTAAGGTGAGATTCCAAAGTCCAGCAAATGCACCACAATAGAAAGATAAATTTACATTTTTCCTTTTAAATTTCATTCTCTCAATGCATGAAATGACTTTTTATCATGTGCAAATGACCAAACATTTTCAAAAACTTGAACTTCGAGATAACAACTATCCTAAAAGATATATGCAAATAGGAGCTTATTCTCCTACTGATAGAATTTGCATTCAGCTGAATCATTTATTCCCAGATAAACCCAAAGGTTATTTCATTTTAAACCTCTGTTATGGGTGTTGGCTTAGAAGTCGGTTCATTCAAATAAGAGGCAGGTCCTTTATTAAGTTACACAAAAATTTTTCACAAGACTAATAACTGAAGTTCCAAAGGGATGAGCTCAATTTTAACTCCACCTGACTTGATAACAGGTGAAATATTTATTTTAGTAAATATCATTTTAAAGGTTAATTTTTTTTTCAAAGTGATTTTCAAAGGCATGATGAAAGTGTGGATATAAACTATTTTCCAGTACATTACAGTAAGAATTTGTGATCCAAGAAATTCTCACAATTGAGGATCAACAGGATTCTTCTCAGAGCAAGGTTTATTTTGTACATTTATTTTTGGATGGTTTGAGATTCTAGCTTCCTAACTCACTTAAGTGGTTTTTTTTCCAGTGTGCTGGGTTAAGTATTAATGCAAAAGCCATAGAATTAATAAACACAAGACACAAAGAGTTGGACGAGGACTGGGAAACCACTTTGTCCCTTATCTAAAGATTGGATACTTGGAATCATCATTTAGCTAATCTATTATCAGATGAGATGAAAGCAGTTTATGAAAAAACTTTGCATTGCAGAAAAACGTAGGTGACAGCATTTATCGACATGAAAAATACACATTTTCTGCATCAAGTTTTTGCCTGGAGGAGAATGTTAGTTTCTGCAAAGTGACAAAATGGAGTCAAATAATAATATAGCTCCAAATATACTTTTTAATTTCCTCGTGTTTTTAGCCCATAATATATTTCTTTTCTAAATTGCCAAGTGTGTTTTTAGCTCTTACGATATAGATTTCAAAGGCATTTTGGAATGATTTTTGGAAAGAACCCTGCTTGGGTTATTTTTGTAATGGTAGAAATATCCTGGTGGTTTTATTAGCAAAGTAAAACAAAGGAGGTGTCTGTCTGGGGGTGCAGGTTAGTGGCGGAATTTGTGCTATCATATGTGAGATCCTGGGTTTGATCGCCAGCATTGAGGAGGAGGAGAAGAAGGAGGAAGAGGACGGCAAGGGGGGAAGAAGAAGGTTGTCAACATTGGTCTTCAAATCTTTCTCTTTCTCCTGCATCCTCTTCCTCTTTTTCCCTTTCCTCTGTCTTCTCCTTATCGTTCTCCTCCTTTTCCTCCTCTTCTTCCTCCTCCTCCTCTGCTATATTCTCTAAAGTTTCATTTTTGTACACTCAGGTGTCTTGAAATATAATTTATACATTGTACAATTCACTCATTCATGTGGAAACAGAGTGGTTTTCAGTATGCTCGCTGATTGGCGTACCACCTGCCACAATCAATTCTAGGGCATTTTCCATCCCCCAAGAAAGAAACTCGATCATCCTTAGCGGTCCCTCCTGGTTTCTCTTCCTGGTCCCCCACCTAGCCTTTTGGCTTCTTCTCCCAGCCCCAAACAATCACTTACCTACTTTCTGTCTCTATATTTGGATGATCAAGACTTCTGGGTGCTTAGCAACACGCCACCATTGGTCCTTTAGGCCACTTCCCGCCAAATCTGGGATTGAAATATGGTAGTGGTGACAACACTTGCCATTTGAGAAAGATATCGCAGGATGAATAGCAAGAGGTTTTCCAAAGACAAAAAAGATGAACATCAGACACTGAGCTGATGGACAGAACAGAGAGTAGCTCCCAAATCACAAGCATGCAAAGCGAGGTGCTGACAAAAGTTTCCTAGAAAACACATCTTCGGTAATACTGACACGAAACGTGTTCTTATTAAGAGACAGTGAGAACGCTCTTTTCGAAATGTCAATGTGAATTATTTGATGCAACTTTGAAAGTCACACTTTGGCCAACCAGCAAGAATTGTTAAAATTCATTTCTACAGGAAGTCTTTAGAATAATTTCTGGAAGCCACCACAATGCCAAGGTGAAATGACATGTGACAACTGCAGACCAACTGCTTGTTCTGTTCCAGGAGGGAGCAAGAGCTCATGAAATGCGGTGTAACTGGCCTGAGGAAAATAATTTGCCTTGTGTGGGGGAGCATTTCATTGCCGAGGAGAAATTCATCCCCCAGGCATAGACTCTGCAACAAGACATATCATGGTTGATGGTATCTGCATCCTTATTAGTGACTTCAGGGACCTGCCAGGGCCTTCATGTGACAAAACAAACTAAGACCTCACGATCTAGCTAATGACAAAGCAGGAAGATCCTTCCAGAAATGGTGTTTTCCAATACCATTTCAAGATACCCCGACATCTGATATGGCAACAACATCAGCGAGACACCGTAGAATGCACTCTGGACGAAGATGGTTTGCAGAGTTTCCCGTTGATTCTGGCAAGGGAAAAGCCTCATGTGGCCACTGGCTTGGAAGACAGAATTTTGGATACAGGAGGAATTCAACATGACTCACTGAGCTGATTACCCAGGACACACACTGTGAATCATTACACAAGACACATCCTCAGTTCCATAAAAAGTCCAAGACATTTCCAAACAGAAATTCTACTCCAGCTCTCTATAACAGAAATTCTGCTCCAACTCTTTATGTGCCTGTCTTCACTGGGAAAGATAATACTTGTGGGATTCTTTTTCCTGTCTGTGTAAATGTGACAGGGAATACAAATGTGTCCTCAGTTTTTATATATTTGTGATGTTCTCTGATTCTCTGTCTAACCCTCTATCTGGGTTAATATTTTCCTTTGGTTTTCTTTTTCATTTGATATGATTATTATATTTTTTTAAATTTTCTTTGGCTTGAGGAATGTGATCTTTGTACTTAAAAAATCTGGCTCTCTACCTTGCATACTCCATCAACAATTGTTGGACAGATGAATAAAGTAATTAATTCATTGCACTTTGTGTCGTCTCCTCTTCCTCTCTTTTTGTTTTACTACTGTTGGCTTAATTACCTCTTCCTTTACATGAACTCTGAATCTTTCCCGAGATTTATCACTCAGGTATTGTCCTATCTTTGCACATACCATTGCACACATCATCAGTTCTCACCTGATTGTGTTACAACCAGTAGAACATGTGGGTCCAAAGACCTACTAGAAGCAAGACAGAAAAAGGGAAGGAGACATCTACATGTGGGTGTGATCAATCAGGGATTGCTGGGGAAGGGTGGAAAGGGAGGATTTCAGATGTGATTCAGATGGCTGGAAGGTCATTCCTGAACAGAGAGAGAGAGAGGCGAGTTCTGAATGCAAGTGAACATAATTATGAAGTAAGATGTGGACCAGCATGGGGAGTAAGCTAAGGCTAGAGTGTGGCTGACCAAGACCAGGGGAAAGAAGAGAAAATACAGTGTACAGATGAGGTGTTTAACTACTATTATGGTTTGCATCTGAAATGAGTCTCAAAGGTGCTTGTGTTGGAGGCTTGGCCACCAAAGCAGCAGTGTTCAGAGGTGGGGCTTTGGGGAGATGATTGGATCATGAGGGACCTGCTCTCATCATTGGATTTACTCATTAATAGATTCATCACTGAATGGGCTATTGGAAGGTAGTGCAAGCTTCAGGAGGTGCAATCATAGGGAAGGAAGTATGGTCCCTGGACATGTGCTCTTGAAGTCTGTCCCTGAACCTCCTCCATTCCTGCCGCCTCTTTCTAGTCTCTCAAGTGATTTGTCTCCCTATCCATCAAAGTTACCATGATTCAATCCCGAGGCTCACCCTGAGGACGTGGTTATGGTTTAGATTTAAAACACCCTGGAAAAGGCTCTTGTGTTCAGAAGTGCTTAGGGGAGCTGATTATATCATGAGAAGTCTAACTTCATCACTGTATTTTCCCATCGATGGATTTATAATTTGACAAGAAATTTAGCAGATGGGACCTAGTTGAAGAGAATAAGTCACGAGGGCAACACCTTGGGAACCGTATCTTATCACAGACCCCGTTCTCTTGGCTTATTTCCCTTTCTGTCTCTGCCTACTGCCTGCTATGAGGTGAGAAGCATTCCTCTACCATGATGTTTCTGCCTTGGAGCCACATAACCATGGACTGAAACTTCTGAAATCATGAGCCCAAATAAACCATTTCTTAAGTTGTGCACGTGACATGCAGCAACACAAATGTGTCTAAAACAGAAAACTGGTAGCACAAAGCTCTACTCCACCACACGCTCTCCCCCTATGATGTCTGGGGACCTGTAGTCCAAAGCGATGGGACAAAGCAATCATGGACTGAGTCCTCTGAAATCATGAGTCGAAGTGCATCTTCCTTCCCTTAAGCTGTTTCCCTGAGGTATTTTGTCACAGTGATGAAAGTTTAGCAGAGAGATCATTTGCTGGATTCCATAGTACCTAATATGGACAAGCATCAAGTATATCAGAACAGAGATATGTCACACTGAAAGGGATACACAAGGCAAAGGCTTGCATCACCTTTTTTTCCAGCTCTTTGCTACTCATTGGTTTAATGATTGCTCTTCAAATACCCAGGGCACATTTGGAATTTAACCCCCCCTCCATCAGGTCAAAGAACCCATATCTAAGCCAAACACAGTGGCTCTTGATTATTCATGGATTCTGTATTTGTACACCCTCCTATGCTCTTCTATATCAGTGTCATTAATGTGCTGTTTGTTTTTACCAGTTTCCTCCAAATTACCCAGAAAAGGAATCGCAAATGGTACAAAGGCTGGCTTGATTACTCACAGAGGATCACCATAGTATCCTACCCCCATCTCCAAGTTCCAGAGGAACAAAAAGTGGGTATTTCTCAGAAAATAAGTACAAAAATAATTAATTTGCCTCACGGTTTCGAGGGATTCAGGCCACGATTTGCTGGTTCTGACACAGAAATATCATGGCGGAAGGGAATGGTGGAGCAAAGCTTCTCGGTTCATGAGGTCCTGTTTATGTACACTACGATGATAATTCCTTATGGTGAAAATTCCTACCAGTAATATTAATCTCTGCAACCAGTGTAAACTGAGGAAAACAAATGTGAACACTTCAAAGCCTTAAACCAGATCTTAAACCTGCAGTAGGGGAGCACAGCTATCGTCATAGATTTGGATTTTTTTTGTGTGTTATTTTTGTTAATTTATTCCAACAAATAGGACAACTAAACTAGGCTCATCCAATATTGCATAAGAAGAGCTTTCAATGCTTTCAGGCACTTTAGTGATGTTTTGTAGTCAAGATGTGCAAAGCTTGTCTGCTTCAGCTCCCACTGCAGTATAGTTCCTGGGACAATGGAAAGTCATATTTATTCACTACAAGTTTAAGGTAAGCTCCAAGTTCAGAAACGAACAACTAAAATGGCTTCATATCAAAACAGTACGTGATCGTTGATGTAATACTGGTCTTCAGACGAGTTCCTGGGCTGATAAACTGACATGAGCCAAGAGCGGCGTGGGGTGATGGTCTCTCCAAAGGCTCCACCTGTGTCTGAGGGGAACTGGCCATCTTCCTATCATCCCCAGACCAAATCCTCAATCACTCAATCTTGCAAAGGAAGTGTTAGTGTGTTTCTTTGTTTCTCAGTCTGTTTGTGTAAGAAATCTTAAAATTGCGTGTCAAATTCAATAATGCTATTGGAAGGTCATTTTCCAAGGTCTGTCTTGGGAAAGAGGATGTGGTTGGGTCGCCACTGTATGGTTGTGTGACAGTTAAGCTTGATGGTGTCAAGTTTATTGACTTGCGATCTACCCAGGGGACTGGTGAAGTACATTTCTTGGTATGTCTGAGTAAGTTATGGAGGAGTGACCTCAGAGACTATTGCTGGTCCTGTGTCCCTTTCTCTCTGGTGCTGGTCCCCTGCTCTGCCTCCTGGCCACCATGAAGTAAGCATCTTTATTCCACCTTTCCCTTCCACCACTATGTTTCCACCTTGGAGCCACCTGACCATAGGCTGAATCCCCTGAATCCATGAGCCAAACTAAACCTCCCATCCTTCAACTTACAGGTGTTGGTCATTGTGCCCCAGCAATGGGAAAGCTAACTAATACACGTTGTTATGGCTCATGTTTGCCAAATAAAGTATCTTGCTTAAATACTGGCAAACAAAAAGTTCAATTGCTTGTCCTTATCATGGATATGGAGAGACAGAATTTATAAATTTTTTAATTTATTTAATTATTTAATTTAATTTAATTTTTTTAATAATTGAGTTTATTATCTGTACAAGACATATCTTAGTTCCTCTTTTTTCCCCATTTCCCTCCCCTCTCTTCAACCCCTTTTCCCCTCTTTATTTACAAAGCTTTGTTTCCATTTTATCCTTTTTTTTCTTATTTTTTCTTTTCCCTTTCATTCCCCCCCCCAATTCCCCTGTCCATTTGAACAATTACTTCCTATTTCACAAAACCTATTATATGTTTTGGTTCTTATTTACACTTTCAATTTCTCATATCAGAGAGACCATGTGATATTTACACATGTATGTCCGATTTATTTCACTTGAGTATGGTCTCAAGGTCCATCCATTTAGCTATAAGTGGGAGAAACAGAATTTAGAAATCCCCAAATGGGATGTTTTTCTTGTCCTCAGAATTTGGGTCCTATTAAATGCAAAATTGATAGCAATTATTTATATTTGCAAGACAGAAGACAAAACAAGAATGTAGAATATTTACACCCCACGACACTAAATATCATGCATCACTATTTGTTATAAGCAATATAATTTATAAGTTATAGTAGAGAAGGAAAGCCCAATTTCCAATTAAAATTTTTAAATTCTGGAACCACCTACATCTACCTCCTTGATATAGAAACTAAAGTAAAAAAAATGTCCACTATTTGTCCCAAGGACAGAGGCAAATTGCCAAACTGCTAAGCTCACAACTGCTATGAAGCCTTCATTCTAAGGAAATGGATCTTCTTTCCTGATGTCAAATAGTTTTCCCTTGTGAGGCTGTAATATGTCCATCCAGGCTTCCATAACAAATTGCCTTAGACTGTATGGCTTACAGACAAAAGACAGGTGGTGCACAATCCTAGACGATGGAAATCCAAGGTCCAGGTGTGGCAGATTCGATGTCTGGTGAGAGCTTCTTCCAGGTGGCGACTTCTTGCTGCATCTTCACATGGTGGAAAAGGCAAGAAGCTCTGTAGGTCTGTTTTTTAAGGACACTGATCCCATCCATGAGGCTCCACCTTCATGACCCCATATTTCCCAGAGTCCCTACCTCTTAACTCTACCACTTTGAAGGTGTGGATTCTAACATGAATTCTCAGGCAATGCACACTTGCTCAGTTTATTGCACTAAGCAAAGTTATCACAGACTGGGTGGCTGACATTGATTCTCATAGCCCTGGGTGTTGGGAGTCCAAGGTCAAGGAGCCGCAGGCTCTGTATCTGGTGAGCGCTGCTTCTTGGTTCATAGTGGCATCTTCTCTCTGTGTCCTCAAGAGGTGAAGACGCAGGGAGCCCTCAACTTCCTCATGACATCGCCTTGAGGGTAAGGATTCAACAGAGGAATCCTTCATTGAATTTGTGAAGTTGCCTCACTCTCCCAAAAAAGCAGTTTAGAATTGTACACCTGTTTATATTATAGTTTGTGCCCTGATGTTTTTAGAAGAATATTATTGAACAGGTTCTTACATACAGAGTTGCTGCCATTTCTTGCTTTTCAATTGACAGTAATCACACAGGAAAGACACTTCTATGCATTGTCAGCATCTCAAATGAGCCTTCGGTCTTGAAGCAAGAACACCTGGTTGAAGATCTGAGATGGTAACACTCTGATAAGTTATTTGACATTGTTTCACTGGAAAATTAAAAGCATCTATGCAACTTACCACAAACACAAGGGCAGATAAGACATAGGGCATGAGTCCCTACTAAGGCTTTGCCTCTGTTTTAGGGACCAAGATGAATGGGTTACTTGGTTTGAATGTGGTTTTTTTTTTTTTTTTTTTTTGGCTTCTCCCCAAGTATGATGTGACTGGAAGCTTGCTTCCCCTTGCAATCCCTTTTTTTTCCTCCTGCAGTAGAATGCAGTTGGTTTTATATTTTCTGCTTTGCAGAAGATGCCTTGAGGCTCTTGGACTTGGAGTTAAATTTTTATGTGACCCTGACACCTAGAGAGGCAGAATTCTCTACCTCTGAGCTATGCTGGCCTTTGTCGCTGCAGCATTGCTAGGGATGATAGATTTGGCAGGATAGCTGACTGCTAACACATTCTGTTCTTGTAGGGACTTCTGAAAAGGACAAATTTTAGAGTTTATTCCTTGGTCATTTCTGCAAGGATTTTGTAAGCCAGTGTTTTAAAATTCAGGCTCAGACTTCTAGTTTGCAGGTCATTGTATTTGGTTGTGTCATTGTCCACATGTGTGAGGCAGCAAAAAATTCCAGAAGGACAGGCTCAACCCTTGCATTAATTTTCCGATGGCTACAGCACCTCCTCTTGGAACTTGGATTAGTCCACTTGCTGTCACTATAACAAATGCCTGGACAATCAATTTATAAATAGGAAAGGTTTATTTTGGCTCATAAGGTTAGAGGCCCATGATAAGTTGGCTTCATTGTTTTGGTGACACAGCGTGTCATGGCAAGAGTGCACCATGGTAAGAAAAACAAAAAAACAAAAATAAAAAACAAAACAAAACAAAAAACACCACTGACCTCATTGCTATAAAGTGAAGAAAAGAGGCAAAAGACTGGGATCTCACGGTAGCTTTGAGAATACACTCCCGATGACCTGAATACCTCCTAAGACTTTGTGTATCAGTCAGGGTTTTACTAGAGAAATGGGTATAACACAAGATATAGAAACGTATAAGAACTTACAAGATTGGCTTGCAATGGTCAGCTACAGAGTTGGATGAGGAAGCGTGCAGAGGGCGTCTGCACACTGGAGGCTGAAGGGTCCAGTGCAAGGTCTGGAGCTCACTGCGGTGTTCCATGCAAGTCCATATCAGGAGGCTGATGGGTCTGCAGAGGAAAGCTGAAGATTCTATGCCGGAAGGCTGAAGGATCTGCACCAGAAGCCAAAGAGTCTGCACTGGAAGCCAGGAAATGGTGTCCAAGCTGAAGGTGAAGACTGGAGCTCCTCTGAAGAACCAGAACACATCCGTCCTTCCTTATTTCCTTTTTATACAATCCAGGTGATGAGCCACCCTAGGGTGGGTCTTCTACACCCTAGGGTGTAGAGTTGCTGAGCCCATTTAGTTAAGCTTCTAGACTCCTCAAGTTGACACAATAAATCAACCACTACACCCTGCATCTTGAATGTTCCACAACTTCCCCAGCCTCCAAGACGTGAAACTTTGGGGGATATTTAAGATCTAAACTTTATCAGAACTGCAGCAGTATCCAGTGGATGAGCTAGGAGCTAATATATCTTTGAAAAAAGATAATTTCACTTCTAAATAATTGAAACATTATTTCATGTGAAAACCAACATGGACTGTGGAGGAGACTTTGGATTTCTTTCATGCATAATTGTATGGGATTACTAAAATTAGAATGTGTGTGTGTGTGTGTGTGTGTGTGTTTCAGATATACAATGGAGGAAAATGCAAAATATTTAACACAAAACAGAAGAAATTAAAGAAATACAACCTAATGGCAGCCACTAGTGTTTACTCATAGGAGTAAATATTTTTTTTTTCATGGGAGGCAGTTTTTTAGATTTGAACATATAGGGTCTTCCATGGTTTAGATGTTGAATGTATCCCGAAGGTGCATGTATCCAGGGTTTGGTCCTCAGGGTGTAACCATAGGTAGTGTCATTCATGTTTAGGAGGTGTGGCGCATAGGAGGGCCTCAGGTCTTTGTGGATATGTCCTTGAAGGGGATTATAAGACCTCAGGCTCCTCCCCTTTCTCTTTGCTTCTGGACCCATGATGTGAGTAATTTCCTCTGCCACACACTTGCTCGATGATGTGCACAGGGCCACTCAACCATGGACTGCAAACTCCAAAGCCATAAGCCAAAAAGAAACACTTTTCTCTTTATCAGTGAATTGCCTTGGATATTTCACAACAGTGATGGAAAACTGGCTATTACAGGGTCTCAAGGCAGATTGCTGAATTTAGGTCAACTGCGAACTAATATCCATGACCTTAACAAGGTCATTGACCTTTTCTCTATCTCAGTTTTCTCTTGTCTTATTCCACTCAAGTTGCTCTAACAAAATACTACACCAGGTAGTTTATGAACAACACACATGTCTTGCTTACAGTCCTGGCAGCTGACATCCAAAGTCCACACATGGTGGATCCCTTGTCTGGCGAGCAACACTTCCTTGTTCATAGATGGAGCTGTCTTATTGTGTCTTCAGATAGTGGAAGGGACAGGGAACTCTGTCAGGTCTCTTTGATAAGGAAATTGGTTCCACTCATAGGGCTCTACCTGCAGGAGTTCGTCACCTCCCAAAACCCCCACCTCCTAACATCATATGTTTAGGAGTTAGGCTTCCACATCTGAGTGCTAGGAGGACCCAGAGATTCAAAGCACAGATGTTCTTCTGTAAAAGTGTATCATAGTCTACCTGATAGATCGTAAGCTTTGTAAGACAATGAGATATGTAAGCAATGCATATAGCAAACCCTCCATAAATAGTTGGTGATCTTTCTATGATAACCAATATTATGAGTCAGGATATTTTGGAGGAAGACTTTGTGGAATATCTGTGATATCCTTCTGCAGCCATGGCTACCTACAGTGAGAAGTGAACATGAGAAAAAAGATCCAAGTATAAGCTGGGCATGGTGGTGCACACCTGTAATCCCAGCACTTTGGGAGGATGAGGCAGGAGGCTAGGGAGTTCCAGTCCAACCTGAGTAATTTAATGACTTAGCGAGACCATGTCTCAAAATAAAAAAGTGTCTGGGATGTTTCCAGTAACACACACACACACACACACACACACACAAAAAAAAAAAAAAAAAAAAAAAAAAAAAACAGAATAAAAGGTAGGAAGGAAAAGCTGAGGCATCCTATCATGCACATGAGACTGCAACTCTTCCTGGTACTCATGAGTTCTGAAAATTCTACAGCTATAGTTCATGCAAGTAGGACCCTTTCAAAGGCAGGCACATGAATCCAGAAATAACACCTAGCTCCCTTCCAATCCAATTCAGATTTTCTTTTGCCAAGTTTCACGTCAAGATTGACCAAGTTTATTTGTTTTTTGCTTTTTTTTAACATAAGAAAGTTTCAAACAGATTGAGAAATCAAATACAATGACTGGCTTTTTGATCTTGTGTATTAGTCACCTTCTGTTGCTAGAATAAAATTCCTGAGTAAACAAATCAAAGGAAGAGTGGTTTATTTTGCAAAGAAATAACAAGATGATCCTTTCCCCAGATGTTAGCATGATCTCTACCTTGTTCTAAAGCGGGTATATTAGTCAGCATTTCTGTTTGCTGGGACAAAATACCTGACACCCACCCACAATTTAAAGAAGAAGTTTAATCTGGCTCATGGTTTGACAGGATTCAGTCCATGGGTAGCTGACCCCAAGGCACAAACATCATGGCAAAATGGCATGATGGAAAAAAGTTGCTTACCTCATGAAGGCCAGGAAGCAGAGAAAGAAAAAAAAATTCCAGAGATGGAAAAAGGCCTGGGACAAAATATATTCCCAAAGTTCATGACTCTATGGCTTGTGATATTTAATAGAATGTAAATGGTTCTTATAGTGGATTCTTTATTAAAATCGCTGTTTTACAATTATACAACAGATACCATTTTTCCCCAAATATTTTCTATTCTCACTTGGTTGATTGCAGCAACGGGGAATCACGGGTAGATTTTTTAAAACTCAGTGTGACTTTACCATTTTCATATAAAAAGGGGCTCCCACGATGATGACAATGATAGTAATAAAGAGTTAAAACCACGAGCAATGATCTAGGTTCATGACCAAGCTTGTAAATTCAAACTGTCCCTTCTGTTTCATACTAAAGCTGATTATGGTTCTATGAAATGTCAGTGCCCCTTCCATATTAAATAATTTTAATGTCCCAATATATGTATGCCTCTCAAGCTGCTACTTCAGGCCCATCTTTTTCCTAAGAGAAGTAATTTATAAATACAGAAAGAAAGAGAAAAAGAAGGAGAAAGAGAAAGAGAGAAAAAGAGGGACAAGGAAAGGGGTAAGGAAAAGCTTTCTAGGAAGCTTTCAAGTAACTATCCATTGTCCAAAGAATAAACAGTGCCATATGCTTTTAGTCTTTTCTCACTGAGTCAAGTAGGGTCTCCAAGACATTACGAATAAGTGTACATTAAAGATGGGTCTACTTACAAAGGATCTATTTATAAAAATGTGGGTGCAGAGTAGCGGTTCACATTAGAAAGTGAGTGTGCCCCTCGAGGGACATTTCCTAATACTGGGAGACATTTTGGTTGTCACGGTGGTGGAGGGCAGCAACCTTGGCATCTATTGGGTAGAGCCCGGAGGTGTAGGCTACACATCCTATAATGCCCGGCACAATCCTCTGGAAACACAAACAGAAGAATCATCCATGCCTGCTACAATGTGGATCAAGAAAATCCCCCAGAAAGTTCATGTGTTCAGAGGTGAGGCTTTGGGAATGGGCTGAGTATACGATACACCCTTCCAGGTTACACCTCCAATGTCTACTTCCTCCAGCCAGCCCACACCTGGTAACAGCACATTCAACAATGAAACCATCGTGGATTAATCTATTGATGGGGTTATCGTCTTCATGATCCAATCGCCTTCCAAAAACTCTACTTCTGTTTACATTGTGACATTTGGGGGACACCTTAGGTCTAAACAATTGCAGTCCTACCCTGGTTACTAAGCCCTACAACTGACTTTATTGGCAAAAACCATTGGACTTGAACGCAGAGGTGTGGAACATGAGATCAAGCTCTGTTTTTTGCTGTATTCTGAAGCTCTGACTTGGGTGGCTGAGTGACCACAGGTTGCTGGCTGTGTTGTGTGCTCAGGGATAAAATCAGGGTCATGGTACCAACTACCTCAGAAGAAGATTAGGATGGCACGTGCATAGTGAACAAACCAGAGAACTCAGCACAAGCAGCAGTACACAATGTCGACCTCGTGGGTGTCATAAGGAAACCGTACATAGGAGGTCTTTCTCTTTCTTTCTTTTTCTTTCTTTCTTTCTTTCCTTCTTGTCCTAGGAATTGAACACAGAGCCTTCACACTAAGCACCCTCCCTAGCCATTTTTTATTTTCAGACAGGGTCTTGCTAAACCACCAAGTTGCCCAGGCTGACCTCAAACTTCCATCCTCCGGCCTTTGCCTCCCGGAGTTTTGGGACAAGAGGTGTGCAACACCACGCCCAGCTTGAATGTTCTTAAATACAAAAACATTGTTAAAATATTATTTTCAATGGATTTACACTCTAAATCTAAGATGCAATAGAATAAGGTGAAGTAATTTGAGCCCGGTGTGGTGGCGCACACCTGTAATCCCAGCAGTCAGAAGGCTGAGGCAGGAGGATTGCTGTGAGTTTGAGGCCAGCCTCGACTACATAGTGAGTTCAAATTCAGCCTGAACTACACAGTGAGAGAGTGTCTCAAAAAAAAAAAAAAGTTGAAATAATTTTCACCAGAAATACTGGCCATCTTCCCTCAATTACGTTGGATTTTTTTTTCCTCTGTAAGTCCTCAGGAAGCAATCTTTGTATTCTCAAAGTTAACACATCCTTTCTTGGAAGCCTGCAAATCAAAGCCTGTTTATTATCCTTTGCTTGGTCCCATACATCAGGGCACTGTGGAAAGAACTTGAAGTGAGATCTTTTCCCATCCAGGACCCTGGAGAGTTAGATGTTGCTCAGGTAGAGATAAGCCAGTTTGCAAAAGCCTGTTTATTACTACAACTGCATATCCAGAAAGTGTCTGGATACACACAGCCATCTTTGAGGGGACCCTTGCTTCCCACCATGAGACCTAAGATCATCGATGTCAGCAGGAAGGGCAGTCCAGTAACTTACAGAAAAATTTAAAACACAGCCCCCAAGGTCAACGAGTTGCAGAAGTCAGAATTTATAGGAATCCATGAAAAAGGAGATAAAGAAATGAGCGTGAATTGCCCATAATCATAAAGTTGAAATGGGAAGTTGTCTTTGAGTTTAGAGAAATGGCAAAATGCTAAAAATGTATTCTGTGCAGACATCCCAAAGAAGGATTCCCCTGTCAGTGCACACCCTTGAGCAAGTGTCCTGCCCCAGACGAGGTCTCCAGGGGTAGGGGAGTGGGCTGGCTGAGAACCCAAAGGGAATCCCTGGAGATGCTTCGTGAGAGGTAAGGTTAATTAAGGCATCAGCAGGGAAGCATGGAGTTCACTGAGACTTCCTGGGGGAAGAGCAGAGTCCAGGGAGAGCAGGCTGGACAGGGAAGTGTCCAGAAAGGGTTCCCAATGCCCAGTGGCACGGGACTGGATGAGTTAATCACTAGGATGAGTTAATCACTCCTTGGGGATGGTGGGGTGGAAAGGGAAGTCACCAGAAAGCCAGTATCATGCTGCTTTTATCACTGTGGCTTCATAACATACCTTGAAATCCGAGATTATGATACCTCCAGCTTTGCTCTTCTTGCCCGGGAAAGCTTTTGTTATTCTGGTTCCATATGAATTTTGGAATTTTTTTTTTCAGTTTGATGAGGCATGCTGTTGGTATTTTGATTGTGATGTCATTAAATCTTTACAGCCACAATGAAAATCAGTAAGAAGATTCCTTAGAAAACTAAAAGTAGAAATTCCATTCAACTCAGCTATTCCCCTTCCAGCTATCTTCCTGAAAGACTTAAGGACCTCCAAGTACAAAGATACATGCACAACCATATTGATAGCAGCACAATTCATAGTAGTAAATCTTGGAAGTGGCCTAGATGTCCATCAATGGATGAATGGATAAAGAAAATACATCTTTTACACATAATGGAGTACTACTCTGCCATAAAGAAGAAAAATTTTGAGTCATTTGTAGGAAAATGGATGCAGCATGAGACCATAATTAGATGCCAGGGAAGCTGACGTTCCAAAGGTAAGAAATATCTGATGCCTGCAAACACGTAGGCTAGGCTTTCAATGTAACCTGAGCGGGTATATATAGCAGGTTCTACTCTTTCAGTCTTTAGAGTCTTGAAAACCACTGTGCACTCCATAGTGATATATCAGCCAATGACAGATCATGTATACAATGAAGGTCTCATGGGATTATATTGCCCAGTGATGATGTAGTCATACTGGTTTATATACATACACTGTGATGTTCACAGAATACCAAAACTGCCCACTGACAATTTTGAAAAATACAGATTACAAATCAAGCAGAGGACTGAGCTCAGGAAAATTTCAAATGCATATTTTCCAATATTTCTATCCCTGTGGAGTAATGGACAGGAACACCTGGGCATTGATGTGTGACAATTTGCTAAGAGAATGATAATCAGGAAATCACATCTGAGGTTTGATAGTCTTTTGGGGGATCCATCATATCATAAAACACTAGTTGGCTAAGCACGAAGCTGGCCTCAATCTCCACACCTTGCAGAAGTCAACGGATACAGGGTGATCACAAAACACCCAACTAAATCGCATTATTGTGGTGGCCTGAGGCACTGCCCTAAATCACATTGCTCTGGTTGATCCAAAGCTTTCATGAAAAGAAAAGATGTGATTATCAAGTAGGACACTAGAAGTGTTCATGATGACCTCACAGAAGCCAAAGACATGGGCTAACTTTCTCTTAAACTCTTTAATATCTACTGTATAAAATGGTCCTTGCAAACACACAGCCCACCAACTAAGCACAAGCAACCAGAAACACAAGTCTAAGGGTAGTTCTTGAAACTGAAGCCTAAATTTGAATTTTCAGTTTCCTCATAGTCCAAGCAAGAAGGAACATGTGAAGAATTCAGTAGCCCTTGGTGTGCAGTAAAAGAACATAACTCATGTCTTCATGAACACCTAATACTAGGCTCTAAGAATAACTTGAGCCTTGTTTTATGAGAGACATTAAGCACAGCCTTGCCTAGGGTTTTTATAGATGACTCAGAAACTCTCTCCAAAGGAGATTTTACTACCATCTATATTCATTAAAACCTGAGAAGTGGCACAAAAAGATGTGCATCTGGAACCATCTGCCGAAAGCGTTAGTGTGATGTGGCTGGGAGTGCAACCTTACTATGCAAGATGACCGCACCGGCTCTCCTGAAAACAGATTCACCACCCATCTGCATCACTCAAGATCCTGGGTTTCTGAGAGAAAATGCAGACTCCTGGGCAACACCAAAACATACTGGATCATACTCCCTTGCAACATGGCCCAGGTATCAGCATTACCCTTAGTGCACAGGGGTCGCGTTGGTGATATTGGACTTTGGGCAGTGCCGTGTCCTATTAGTCATTCATAGCCTAGGCTAGCCTGCAGAACTTCCTGGTGCACAGCAAAATTGCTCTTAAGATCACACCTACCCACCGTCAATTAAATTCAAGGGCTACGATCTGGCATCTGTATCTTAGGGAAGCTTCTCAAGAGATTCTGACACTCAGCATGGTTGAGAGGTAATGGTTAAGGGAAGAGGCTCTCAGACTTGACCATGAATTCCTATAGATTGCTGAATCCACTGCAAGAGGTCTGACTTGGGGATCCCCAAGGATTTACATTTCGTTTATTTTCTGGTGTCAGGCACTGAACCCAGGGCCTTCACACTCCACAACTCCACAGTTTCAGTCCTCTCTGTTCATTTTTTATTTTGAGACAGGGTGTCACAAAGTCACTAAGTTGTTCAGGCTGGGCTTGAACTTTCAATCCTCCTGCTTTAGCCTCCCGAGAGTGGTGGGACTACAGGTGTGCACCACAATGTTTGGTCCAAAATTTGCATTTCTTTCAAATACACAGGTGATACTAATGTAGCTGTTAAAAGGACCACACTTTGAAACCACTGCTTTGGACAACTGAAAGGATAAAATGTCCCTTGGACTTGCTGTGGTCCAAGAAAATTGGTGTTCCCTCCAAAAACATCCGTTGAACCCTTAACCCCCAAGATGAAGGTGTGCGTGTGTGGGAGAGGGGGCTTCGATACTCTGTTCACCTGGTCCTTACATCTTTAACTATATTAATTCATGCCTATTTCATTTGGTTCTTAATAAGTGCATTATCTGGCCGTGTTTGTAAGATCTACTTTATTTAACACTGCTCATGATATACTGTATGCTACATGATGCGCCACCAAGTTACTTTTTGATTTTCTTACAACCGGAGATGGATTTGAGATATGCATTTTTGTGTTTCAAGCATTTATCTATGTTATTGACTTTTAATGGTTGGCTTCTAATTCAGTTTGCATGTACCCAGGGAAAGCAGTCCAACATGTCGATTTTCTGACATTATTCAGTACTGCGTAAGGTGTTAACGTGCAGTTTTTATAAATGTTTCGGGTGTGCTTGAAAACAATACGAGTTCTCCATTAATTGTACTCTCCACATTCTCTATAATCGTAGTATATTTTGGTCCTGTTGGATCAATTATTTCTTGAGAGTACTATGTTAAAAATAGTTTTAACAAGCATACTTGTTAACAATATACTTTTAAGAGTTCCCCTCGCTTCTGTTGGTTTTGTGGGGAGGGGTTGTTTTGTTTTCTCCTTTTTTTTTTTTTTTTTTTGAGGTTATGGGGTCAAATGGACAAGAGGTCTTGATTATTTCAGATGTAGTACCTTTAATCCTAAGCAATGGTTCTCCTTACTTTAAAATACTGGTATATTTTTATTGATTTTTCTTCTCTCTTGTTTCCTGTTGGATCGCTTGATTCCTATGTTACTTTTAAAAATTCCTCGTGGATTCAAAAGCTATAGGTTTAACAAAGCTTTTAAATTGTGACCTTAGGGTCTCTCTTGCATATAACAAGATGACTTTGGTGTGTTTTTTACGACACTAGCGAATGTCCTGTACTCAACTCTCTTAACATTGGTACTTATAATTTAAGCTTTCATCATATTTTTTTGTTAATTGGTAGCAATTAATTAAATTGGCCCATAGGCTTGCTTTTTGCTCCTTTTGGCTGTTTCTTGCATCCCATACTCTCTTTGCATTTGCATTTCTTCTGGCTGAATTCCCATCTTGATCATAGTAGCTGGGATAATTTGAGTTCCTGATTCTTCCTGATGGTATCAGTCAGCTTCATGTTACTACCTCGAAATAAATACCTAGAGCAATGAACTTTATAAGGAAAGGGGGTTTATTTTGGTTCACAGATCTACAGAATCAAGACTCAGATTGAGTTGTCCTATTAGTTAGGGATTCAGACAAGGGGAAAATATCACTGAAGCATGTGGAGAAGCAAGTCAGATGCAGAGAGACTGAGAGACAGGGGTCTTCACGGCTCCTTCAAAGCCACATCCCCAGTGACCTGACTGCCTCCTGTAAGGCTCCACCTTTTGAAGGTCCACAGCTCCTCCCCTTTGCACCACTTTTTACATGGACCTTTGGGAGACCCCACCCATATTTAAACCGTAGCACCCGTCAATCAGGATGTTTACCCCGTAATTGTGAAATAATTACACCTTCTTCATTTTGTCTTTAGACACTCCTTCTATTATTTCCATGTGTTTCAAGGTAACAGAGAGCCTAGAGAAGGACAAACTATTTTGATTGCAAGTTTCTTCTGGAAATATTGCCCACTTCCATGTTAGAGAAAATAGAATGTAAAAATAAGCCAAAAGGAGAAGAAAATTCTTACCATGCTCATAATCGCATTACTCAAAGTTACCATCCATTGTTTTATATAAACCATTCCAAATCATTTTCTCTGCTTACTTTGCAAATATACTTTACAAAATATGTTTCAAATACTACCTTTTACTTTTAATATCATAAACACCTTCCCATGACCAATAAATCATTCCAATATCATAATTTATTACATGAATGGCTCACAATTAATTTTGTCAGTCCATTATGGTTGGGCATATAAATTGCTTCTAATCCTTCATTTTTATAAGTAATGCTCAAGCAAAAATCTTTTCATCTATATTTTTGCATTATATTTTTGCATATATTTTTTCTATATTTTCTATATTTTTGCATATATAAATATTTTCTATATTTTTGCATATATTTTCTATATTTTTTTTCAAACAACCATGAATAATTTCTTAAATTGGAATTCCTAGAAATGGCATTACTGAGTGAACACAATCAATATATTTATATGTTTTTTAAATTATTAGTGACTTGTTCTTTTTACCCTGGGAGTCACAATCTACTGCTTTGTGTCTGATTTGAATTTGAGAAACTATTTATCTCCACTAATTAACATATATTTAATATGTATTATATTTTCTGTGCACAAAACTTACCAAATTATGGAAAAGCTCTTCAGAAACTCAAGAAATTTTCATAAAGGCAACTATTTTTAATGTTTTGTATTTTTCAATAGCTTTTTTGGGGGCGGGACCTTTTGGTCCTATTTTTTAACCATAATCTGAGCAAGGAAAGAATAAACTTTTCATCAGAGTGTCAACAAGTTGGTGAGACAATTCTATTCAAAACCTCTGGCATAAAAGACTAATTTTCTAATTTTTCAGAAGTGCATTATTTTCTATTCCACACACTTTACTCCTTCTCCTGAAACTTCCTCAAAAATATTTTGCCAATAAAATGCTATTACAAAATTATCTCAAGTTTAAATCACACCACTACCACCCAGAAAATTCCAGATCTACAGATCATCTTTCAGACCTTAAGGGGAAAAGAAGAATTCTCAAAGAGCAACAGCCACCCCTCACCCCAAATTCTCTCACTTAGAGACCTAAAAATATTCCTAGTGATCTTAGCTTTATTTCTTCCTTGATTTCAACTTGCATACAAAGTAAAAAGATTTTCAAATATTTCTCAGGATTTCATTCCCCACAGGCAAAGTAGTAAATATGGGAAGAAGGCAAAGTTCCTTTCATACAAGACACAGAGCACGAAAGCAACAAAAGTTGAAAGAATGTTGAAAGGATAAGGGACAAGTTGTGTCCTTTCATCAGCCTTAGCTCTTAAAGTCTGCAACATATGTGCAGAACCATCACCCCAAACCCTTGACAGTGACAAAATAGCTTCCCCGGAGGAAATACTTCCTTTCCTTTTTGGGATGGAGCCTGTGGAAGAACTCTTTGTTTTGACAGCGACACTCCACGGAGTCTCTTGAGAGCTGTAAGAGGCCCCTGCGTGTTTTATTTTTAGTGAGCTCCAAAATTGGTTTGAAATTTATTTTGATGGTGCAGCACAGCCCTGTGGAGGCAGTGGCCACCACCTATACATAGGCGCCCTGGATCTGGAGCATGCTTTGAGAGGCTTTGAGGCAAACGTATTTGTTAATGCATCTTTCCTTCCTTCTTTGCCTTGGCAGAGCCTGGTGGTCAGAGGCCTGTGGAAAATTCTGGTTTAGCAACACCATAGAGGGTATAGCGTGTAGTACTGGGGGCTGTGGTCTGTTCCCCCTGCCCAGGATCACAGTAAAGTATTAGATCACCTGCCACCTGGCAAGGAAGAGATCAGCATTCAAAACTGGAAGCATGGTTTCTACCAAGAAGGAGGAGCTCTCATACCACTGTGAAGTTGAAAATCTAACTCCTGGGCCGGTGAGATGGCTCAGCAGAGTAAGCGCCTGCCTGGCAAGCGCGAGGGCCCCAGTTCGACTCCCGGAACCCACATATGAAAAAAGGGCCGGTGATATTGCTCAGCGGCACAGGCGCCTGCTGGTGCATGAGGTCCTGAGGTCGACTCCTGGTACCCAAAAAAAAAAACGAAAAAAAAAAAAGAAAAACTAACTCCTACATTTGAGCCCTTCCAAGTTGGGGAACACATGCCCATTGGTGTCCAAAAAGTACCTGCTCACGTTTCGTGTAAAAGAAATACATCCTGCTTCTCTGCTTCGTACTCTCAGGTATAAAGTAAGCTAGCCAGGCACGGTGGCACAGGCCTGTGATTCCTGTACTCTGAAAGGCTGAGGCAGGAGGATCTCAAATTCAAGCCCTGCCTGAGCAACTTAGGGATTTAGGGAGACCCTGTCTTAAAATAAAATGAGATGAAATAAAGTAAAATAAAATAAAATAATGACTAGGGATATAGCTCAGTGAGAAGACCCTTGGTTCAGTCCCCAGTATGGACATAGTGTGAAACACCTGCCATTGTTTGCTTCCAACCTACTGTCAACCCTTTTTCCCATTTTAATCTAGAACTAATTATCTGCTTAAAAATTGTGAACATACCACTAAATGCATGGAGTCTGATTTTATAAAGCACATTAGTGTTCATTTTCTGTGTCTGGGTCCTTGGCTTCCAGTGTTGTTTTTATTTTAAATATGTTGCTCAAACAAACTCCTTTGAGCTCTGCGGAGACTATTTTCAGCTAACAGCGTGAATTACCCTTTCTATTTCCTCATTGCCATTTCTAAATGGTTCCTTTTTTTGAAGGGCTGCTTCCAAGAGCCTGCTACGCATTTCTTGCCACAGACATTTTTTTTTTTATAAAACCAGCCTTTGTGTATCCAACTCCAAAATACATTGTTTATTTCCAGTCATCATATAAAACAGAGCCATTACATATTTCCGCTGCTATTTTGTCTTCAAAATTTTCAGCATTTTAAAGTAATGTGTAGGTATTTCTCTTGAGGTACGAAAGCTTTTGAATGAATTGATGAATGAAGAACAGCCACTCCCGTTCCCCACATATACAGTGGTTAAAGAGATTACATTGTCTGGTCTCCCTCGGCTGACCTTAAAGGAAGGAGAGAAAGAAAGAAAGGGGAGCAAGTGGGAAGAAACAAAGACAGAGGCTCTGGAATTATAAACAAATGCAGAGGTTCCCCTGTATCCATGGAGACAATCGGTTACGAGACCCCCAATCCCTTTGATGCCCAAGCCCATGGATACCCCAGTCTTGGTGTGCTATTTGCACACCCACACTGTCCCATATACGTTAAATCATGTCTAGGTGACTTAGAAAGCCTAATGCAATGGAAATGCCATGTAAATAGTTGTTATTCTGTATTCTTTGGGGGGAAAGGACAAGGAAAACTGTTTGTAGATGCTTAGTACAAATGTAACTACCATAAGCCTAGCAACACAGGACATGCCAGCAACAATGTGAGACTTTTTTTCAAATACTTTCAATACTGTGTGAGTTGAACTCAACAATGTAGAACCTGATGATACAGAGGGCTGGCTTCATGTGTATCTGGAACAGGCATTTGGCTGAGGATTATACTTTGTGTGGAATCCTCTTTTCATGTCTGTCCACCAGTCTTGTCTACTGAATAAGTTTCAAGACCCTGGGAGTGGATACTACTTTTTAAACATTTTACTAACCAACTGTATCTAAAAAACAAACAAAAAAACAAAAAAAACACTTGATCCAGCTATGCCCCTTCTAGGTATCTTCCCCAAAGAGTTAAAGACACCATATGATAGTGATTCTTGCACACTCAGGTTTATAGCAGCACAATTCATAATAGCTAAATCTTGGAAGAGGACTCTGTCCATCAACAGATGAGTGGATAAAGAGAATGTGCTGTTCATACAACATGGATTCTATTCTGTCATAAAGAAAGATAAACTTGAGTCATTTGCAGGAAAATGGACCATCTCTTGGTCACTTTCCCTTTCGCAAAAGAGCTATTTTCCTTTTTCCTATTATCTTTCTTTCCTTTTGCTCTATATTTATAATTTGGGTTTCTCATATAAAAGAAACCGTGTGATATTTAAGCTTGTCTGACTGATTTCGCTTACCATTACAGTGTCAAGGTACATCTGATTCAAATACTTTGTCCTTGGCAGCACCTGTTACACAATTCCTGCTCATGGTGTTACAATATGAGGTTTTATTTACTAGTAAAAAACTTACATAAGAACACTGACATTAGAACTTGGGTAGCAGATATGGGTGTTATTTTATAAAGCAGACAATGTTAGCTCAGGAATGTCAAGTAGCTTAGCCAAGGTCATCCAGTCAACCCCAGGATTTTAATTCATTTTAACTTAAAAGCAAAGCCACTGTACTGCTGCATTGCTAGTTTTTTCTTGGACATGCTTACCTCCAGTTCACCAAAACATTCCTACAAGAGAGAGATGGGGGGAGACAGAGAAAGACAGAGAGAGATGGAGACAGAGAGAGACAGAGACAGAGAGAGACAGAGAAATACAGAATATAGCCCTAGACAACTGGATGAGCAAATGCAGAGGTGTTCTCTCTCATGTAAGTGGTCCTGCCCATAGCTGGTATATACTGTATCCTTCTCTTCCAAACCCTGCACTCCATCTTTTTCTTTCCCTTCTTCTTTTACATCCCCAGGTTTCATGGTAACTTTGTATACTCTTTGGAGCTAATCTATACAACAAAATGAAATAAATAAATACCCACAAGGGGGTTAACATTTTAGCTTATTAAATTTACTAAGAGAGGCAGCCTCAGCATGTTTCCCTCAGCCCTTTACCTTTTACTCCTTTTGCCTTTTTCTTCCTTTTGGAAGTGAACATGTGATGCCTATAAGCACAGCAGTCATTCTGTGACCATGAGGTCAACAGCTGCATAAATGGTAAAGATTGTAGAGTTGGAAGTAAAGAAAAGCTTGGGCCATTGGTGCCATTTGGGGGCTACTGAATTAATCCTGAAAATTCACAAAACTTTTCACATACTTAGCTACTGTTTTGAATTGATACTAACACCTTTCACTCCTAAAAGTTTGTTTATGTTGGACAAACTAATGTATGTGAGTTCATGTTAATGGTTAGCATTAATGCTCTCCTTTGATTTTATGCAATACTAATTGAATGAGGTTTATAAAACAAAACTTCAATTAAGAAAATGATTATTTCTCTATATCTGCAGAGCTTTTCAAAACAGAAAAGAAAAAGAAACAATATCTACAATCCAGCACAAAATAAATTGGACAAATCATCATTTACAGGATTTTGGAAAACCTACGTTAAATCACCTTTGGAAAACTTTGTGTCCAAGAGACAAACAAGCAGCAAGTTTGTCTTCTTACATTTTGACTTTGATCTTCAATTTAAAAATTCATGCATCTTGCAGATGGGTAAGATTGAACATACCATCACATTGGAAACTAAGTTTTGGGAAACGTCAGAAATCGCTGGCAAACAAAATTCTCCAAATAGGAAATAGGGCTGCTGTGCGGTGGAATAAAAGTTGTGAATTTATGATTTGTAATTCTCATTAGTTCCCAAGCTACCACATTGTGAGTTCAGATGTTGCATGGGTGATGCCTTTGCAATTATCATTTAAATGAGTGGTTAAATGACAGTGGCTACAAAACAGAACTTAATAACCGTCCTCTTAGAGAACGCTTGTGGAGGGTCACCACTGCAATTATAAGAAGTCACCCCAGAGCTTGTGGCTTGTGTTGTGACCACTCTGAGTTACCACAGAAATCTCCCTAAACACAGAAAGGCCCAGGAGAACAGAAAGAAAGGATGAGGTGATGGGTAGCCGGTAGGTAGCTGGCTGTGATTGCATAAATAGGGGAAAGTAACACCATCACATGGTTTGGCTTATGCGTTCACAATAATTCATCCTTAAAGAAAAAACCACAGCCCTTGAGCTAAGAAATGTGCCTCCTCACCTCTAACCAACATCAAACCTAAACCTTTCCTCTGTAACAATTTCTGCTTTTCAATAAGCCTAAAAAGAACATCTTAATTATACATGATGTTCAAGACACTAGCTTCAACTCTTTTTGTTAACTTATAAAAAGTAATTTATTTTAAGGAAAGCATGAAAAGACAGTGAAAAGAACAAGACAAAAATGAGATAAGAATAAATAAAGTTATGGTAACATTACATTAAAATATGTCAGAAAATGGAAATCAGGCTAAATGTTTCTATTCAAAATAAAAAGATAAAAGTGGATATTAAAATAAGTATTAAAAACAAAAATAAAATGGAAGTTGTAGAAAATAGAAGAAAACAGTCACAGAGACATGAAAGAATGAAATGTCATCACTAAATAAATGCAAACAGGCTCAAATCAAACTTCTATCCTTATCAGAATGAATCGTAGAAATCAGAATCTGGGATTGTTTTAGCTGTGTCTGAGGAAATCTTTATTTCTAAAATGTACATGTTTGTCATCCACAATGATTGCAATCATTGTGGGGAGTTGGTACGTGCACATAATGCCTCTTAATTC
This sequence comes from Erethizon dorsatum, assembly GCA_028451465.1. Classification (NCBI taxonomy): domain Eukaryota; kingdom Metazoa; phylum Chordata; class Mammalia; order Rodentia; family Erethizontidae; genus Erethizon; species Erethizon dorsatum. The sequence goes on from CM051843.1 coordinate 4,949,078, forward strand.
TTTTTATCTCCCCTTCCTCTCTCTTCCACGCTTCCCCTCTCTTGGTCCCTTTCCCATCTGGAAAAGAGGTATTACTAATCTGAACAAAAATGGAATGTGGAAAATTTAGCATCTAAACTAAATGACTATGAGAAGTATTGTGATTTCTTAACTTTCAATAGAAGTAATAATCAAGTGATATTAGAACTGGTAAGCCAGTGTCTGAGAAACAGAATCCAATTCCCCTCAAATCAGGGGTTATTGCTTGAGCTCCAGTGAATCCTCAATGCAGCCTGAGAATGCAAACTTCTTGTATCTTCAGCTGTTCCTTAAAATAGCAAAACTTGCAAAATTTATGTCATCATGACCTTCAAAAAATTACTCTCCTTTTTCACCAGACCTACCTTACCAATGTCTGCTCCGGGTGCTAGAATAAAATAGTATAGACTAAGTGGCTTGCAAACATCATACGTCTATTGCTCACAGTCCTGGAGGCTCAAGTCAAGGCCCAGGCGTGGCAGAGCCCGTGTCTGGTGAGGCTGCTTTCTGGGTCACAGATGGCGCCTTCTCATCGCGTCCTCACAAGGTGGAAGGGGTGGGGAGCTCTCCGGGGTCTCTGTGATGAGGACACAGATCCCATCCATGAGGCTCCACTCTTATGATCTCAGCACTTTCCAGAGCTCCCACCTTCCAACGACACCAATTTGAGGGTGAGGACTGAATATAAGAATCAGGGGGATACACATTCCCTTCCATTGCACTGGTCAAAGCACTGATGTATCACTGGATTGCTGCCATATGCAATCCTACAGCCTGGGCAACAAACAGACATGATGCGGACTTTGATGGTTCCCAGTCCTGGAGGCTAGAAGTCGAAAGTCAAAGCGTGGCAGAGCCCATGTCTGCTGAGGGCTGCTTCCTGCTTCATACATGGCACCTTCTCGCGGTGTCCTTACATGGTGGAAGGGGCAGGGGACTCTGTGATTTACTTTATGAGGGCACTGATCCCAGCCATGAGGCTTCACTCTCATGACCTCTGTACCTGCCGGAGCCCGCCCTCGTTTCCTGACAGCACCTCGTCTCCCTGGGTGGTTCCCATGTAGCACATAATGCCCATTTCTCAGACCAGGCTGTGTTCTTAGAGGGAGAGGCTGCTCCTTTGAGAGCCCCATGAGACAGACTCCTTGAACAAATTCTGCCCCCTCAGCCTTCTGCAAACTCTCAGACAGGAGAGTTCCATGGAAGGAGAGGATCTAAAAATATAACTGAATAAACACTCAATACCGCACACAAAGGAACCAAGAATTATGGACACACAGAAGGGAACAGCAAAACTTAAATTACAGGTCTGAGAAGCATGATCTTTTCTTGGAAGGCTCTGTTCTTTCCTTTTAATGATTCTAATTCCGCGAAAACCGAACGTAACACAAAGCCTTTGAAAGGCAGAAAGGAGGTGGCTCAGCACTAATTCAGTTTAATTAATGCCATCCCGCTCCTCTGTCTACAAACCATTGTTGAAAATGCAAGGTAGCTATGTGTGTCCTTCCTTCTCTCTCTCTCTTCTTTCACAAAACCATTTTACCTCACATTTCGAGCTACCAAAAGCGGAACTCTACATTATTCCGACAGCTTCTCTGTGCTTCTTATAGAACAAGCACACATTTACCACTAATTCTTGAGGAAGTAGAGGTGTCTGCCTTGGGTTTGCTTGGGACAAGTTAGACTTTCCACCTACGTCCCTAAAATGATACCTAGCGACCGGCAGCAGGCTTTTCTTTTTTTCTACATGTGCTCCTAGCAGCAACCTCCAAAAGGCACAAAGAAAATGAGTTCTTTTTTAAAAATTGACATGTAATAATTGCACATATTTATGGGGTATGGTGTGATATTTCAATACACAATGGGTAATCAGAAAAACAATATTTAAATTTTTAAAATTACAGTAAGAGACATATTACCATTAATCCCTTTCAAAATACTCCTCCTTACTTTGAAAACACCCCATTATTCTTGGCACTTTCTGAACAGTTCTGGAAGTATTTCCTGAGTGACTGTCTTGATATCCTGAATTGATTCAAAATGTTGACCTTTCATGGTCATTTTGACTTTGGGGAGGAGCCAGAGGTTCCATGGTGCCGGATTCAGCGAGTAAGGTGGATGGAGACACAGCGTTACGCTTTCACAAGGCTGCTGTTTGGTACGCAGCTGCATCCTCCAATGTATTTCTGATCATACCTCCTAAAGACACTCAAGAAAGAATACTTCCAGAGCTGTCACAGAAAGTGGCAAGAACAATTCGATAAGCATGTTTGATGCAAGGAGGAGGATTTTGGGAGGGATTTATGGCAATGTGTCTTTTATTATAATAACATCTTTTACATTTACGTATAATATTTTGATCACGCCTCCTAGGTATACAATGTTTAATGATCAGGGTGTTGGGAATATTAAAGATCTTCCCTACTAGCTGTTTTGAAATATACAATGAGCTGTGGTTAATTATAATTACCGTACTGTGCTATGAGACACTAGGAATTTTTCCTGCTATATGTACTGCAACCCTGTACCCTTTATCCATCCTGACTAGGGGAAAGGATCATAGAGAGGCTGTCATGGCAACATGGACTGAAATACCGTATATGGGAACCTCAGTATTTTCTGGCTTCCATAACAAAATACCATAGCTTAGGTGGCTCACAGACCACAGACCTCCATGGCTCCCAGTCCTGGAGGCTGAAGTCCAAGGTCAAGGTATGTCTGGTGAGGGCTGCTTCCTGGGTCATAGATGTCACCTTCTTCCTGTGTCCTCACATAGTGGAAGGAGCAGGGAGCTCTCTGGGGTCTCTTTGATAAGGACACTGAAACTGTCCATGAGACTTCACCCTCAGGATGTCTAAATTCCATCACCTTTGGGGTCAGGATTTTATAGATTTGGGGGAAACAAATTTTCAGCCTATAGCAGAAACTCTGAAGATTATATAAATCAGGTGTCTTATACATAGTGCCCACTTTACCTGTATTGGATCTTGCTACTATTTCATGTGAATCATCTATAAATGCTATCTCTGTAAAGCTGTGAGATTAAGATAAGGTGTGAAGGAAACTCAAGGGCCAGGGCAAAGACCTGCTCCTCTCCAGCAAATCCCAGCCTAGCAGAGAAGGACCAACCTGCAAAAGGGACATGGGAGGAGCTGAGGGAGAGAAAGGATTTGAGAGAAGAGAGACGCATCATGGGAATAAAGAGATTTATTGGTAAGGTGCCCACAGAGCCATGCTACTGTGAAGTCCCCTAAGAACAAAGCTTAAAAAAAAATCCATTGCAATGAGTGATACAGTGACTGGTGACCTTGTTAATTCTTTGGGTGGGGTGAGAGAGCCAAAAGGCAGGTGGCAAATGGGCCAGGAAAGAACCGAGTTAGCAAACAGACACACAAAGCTGAGGCCACTGTGTTGAGAAGTTTGCTGTTAACACAAGGGGAGATAAGGACATAGCACATTTGAGCTTGTGCTATCTTTAAAAGCAAAACTACCTAATACTAAGGGAATAATTAGGTAGATTTGTTATACACTGTAGGGTGGAAGTGTATAGAGCCAGTAAAATAATTGCACTTGCTATTTCTGCTTCTGTTCCTAATTGCTACCGAGCTAGTTGGCATAAATCAGAAAATTTAAGGGAGGCAATTCTCTCGTGGGTGGGGAGAATCTGGAAGCAAATTTCCAGAGGAGAAGGATTTCATGAATGCTTGGACCTGTGGACAGGACGCAGCCTACATCCAGGCCCCAGCGCCTGCAGGACACAAGCCCAAGATTAATAATAATAATAATAATAATAATAATAATAATAGTAAGATGGATTGTTTTCCTGAACTATGCTTTGCTGCTACTGCTGTAGTCTCAGCTGCAATGAATAGATGAAAATCACTATTGCTGTTTAAAACAGAACTCTTTAATATTTGAAATGCTAACTTAAGGATATTTAACTGTCATACTGCTTCATACCCAAAAGATATTAAATGAGTAAAAATTGATTTGTCCCTTATCTCTGGAAATGTTTTATGCAAAGAGCTTCAGCTTGATGCAGTAGATGTTTATAAATAGATGCAGCGTGTACGGAAATCTCTAGAGGCAAACTCGCAAAGCCCTGCTTGCCCTTGGTTTTGGACTGGGCTTGTGCTTATGGCGTTAGGGTGGCCATGCTGAAGCCGGGCTGCCCAGACAGGTGGGTGTGGCTTCCCAAGGAAGGAGAAAACGCAGGCTCATCAGTGCTCCATCACAGTAACAAGTGAGCCCCTGAGAGATGATGGATTCTTGTCAGGAAGACCTCCCAGCAGCACCGAACGTGTTAGGTGTGTGTTTCAGATGTTTCTAACAGGGCAGGTGGAAGCAGGTAGATTTCCTTTTTCCTAGCAGGTTTTTGCGTGTGCATGTCACATCCGTTCGATTCAGTAACCCCGTGTCGTTTTATCCCTGCAGAGCTGAGTATTTGCTGAGCTGGGAGGGAAAAGCGAGAGCCAAGTGTCACAAACAACAGTGAGCGACATGTGTTTCGGGTCAACAGTTCCGTGAATTATGGCAATTTAAGAACCACCTTCACATAGCAACTTTTTTCTTTCTTTTTTTCTTTCTGCAATTCCAACACTGCCGAAGCCGAGAGGTATAAAGGTGAACATGAAACCTTTATGCAAATGTCACATTTGACTTTTAAATTTCTAAGCACAATTTTCCTGTATGTCCCAGAAAATTGGTGATAACTAAAAAAAGCAAATAATGAAGAAGAACTCTGGTGGACCAATTAAAATGTATGCTAAAAATTTCTTTTTTACAAACTTGTTCTCAAATCTTTGGTTCTTTTGATTTATGCAAACCGTGACTTTTTATCTCTAGCTTCTGCACCTCATTTTAAGAGATCTGGGGGAATTTTTCACTTTAAAAAAGTGCAGAGGATAAGCTTTCTTTTTGACCTAGAGAAGACAGATTTTTTTATCATTCTCAACAGTCTTGCAAAAATGTGCATGCGGATGGGGAGAAATGTGTTACTCTGTGAATGATTGCCTTTAAGAAGTCACAAAAGCCATAGCATAGGATAAAATAATTAATTATTTTAATATGAATTTCCCAACACTTAAAAGAGACATACTGGGCATTACAATTTGGGAATGCTCTTCTATGACACAAATGCAAGAATTCTAAGCAGCTGCTAAAGAAAGAATCACACAAGTATCTTCTAAACATTCAGAGATTTCCCTATAATCATTTGTCTTTGGTACGCTAATTAGTGTGGTTGGCTTTATTTCCTCTACTTGGCTGTGTTCTCTGACATCGAGAAATAAAGGACATTTTGAGAGAGGTTTAAGGGGTCTTGAGACTCTAATGCTTGGCTTTTTACCTTTAGACCCTCCTTTCCTGAGTACATTGAGTCCTCAAGGTCTTTGTACAAGATAGTTACCTTGAGGGGTCTTTTCAGGTCTGTACATATGCTTAAAGACTGTCGTATATATTTCTCAATTACACCCCTGCCTACACATCTCCAGATAAGCCTAATCACTAGTACTTTTAAAATATTTAATAGAATCATAGTACATTTCCCCCTTTGCCAATTAACATTTCTGCAGCTACTTTATTATCTGAAATATTTTAAAGGTCCCTTCCATCTCAGCAGATATTCTATTCACACAGGAAGCTGTGAGGCAAAAGTGTGTTTTTTCTTAGAGACAAAATCATTTCCTTTATCATCCCGGATTATTTTTTATTTAAACTTTTGTCGTTACAGTGCACACACCTGAAATTCAATGAAAATGTTACCCAAATACTTCCTCTCATATAAGGTGTAGAAAGAGCAAAAGACATTTACCCTAAATAAAAGAAGTGTAAGCAGATGGACCAGGAATAAAACCTTGACATTCTGGCAAATGATCGTTTTAGTAGAACTGGAAATATCTAGTGAATATCCAAAACTCAAGAGGACAATGATGCTGGCATTTTAACGGGCAGACAGAAACTGCTTTTCAGCCTCTCAGTTCTCAGTCCTCTTAAACACTAGCACATTTTCAACACTTCACAAAGCAAGGAACACACAGCCACTTGAGGAAACTGTGAATATTTTATTCTCCCTCAATAAAACAGTTAAACACACCCTTTCTTTTCTGTTCAGGGGTTTTGAATCTAAGGCTATGGGCACACGATTTAAAATGAACAGACTTAGAAAAAAGGTTCAAAAAGAATAAAAGCACAAATGTCATTCCTTGGATATGGTCATTTTCATAAAGTACGCACACTGATTAAATTCCAGGCTATAGCTGCTCTTGTGAAAGTTTTATTTCTTTCCTTCGATGAAGTGAATTCTACAGTGATAGAGCCTAGCACATCTTGGACTCAGAATTATTCCGTTTCCTTTTGCTGGGACGCAATACCTGACACCCACAACTTAAAGGAGGAGAGGGTTAATTTGGCTTATGTTTTCAGAGGGGTCAGTCCATGCAAGGCAGAAACACCTCGGTGAAAGGGGATAGCAGGAGAAGCTGCTTAGTTCATGGTGGTCAGGAAGCACAGCAAGAGAACAGTGTCAGAGAGGAAGGTGTGAGGTTAGATAGAGACCCCAAGGTCACACCTCCAATGACCCACCCAGACACACCTATAATTGTGCTTTAATCTCATGGTAGTTGCATCAATTAAGTTGATGCAATTAAACTTAATCACCACAGGCTTAGAGCTGTCAGTGAGAGGAATGTGGACTTTAGTTCTGCAATCGTGATCCCTGTGCTGTCTGCTCTACCTGAAATGCTTGGAGATTTTTCATGACCATTTCTTATTGTCCAAATACGAATTTTGCCAATCCTATCTTTTTCCTTTCTCAAGCATGTAAAATTAATTTCTCTGTAGCATTTCAGAAATAACTTACCAACTCCTGGGCTTTTCTTTAACTTTAGAATTGAAAAGGAATGGAGATCCACAGTGCCCACTCTGCCCTATTATATGTGCTGAGTTGAGAGAGGAAAGCAGATGGTGGCCACCGAGTTTTGGGATGTGGTTGAGAAGGGGACTCTTGTTCTCCAAAGCAGGAAACCGAGCTGCAGAACCTCTCCAGTACTCTACTCTCAGTGGGCATCTTCTCCATGCACAAGGAGCAGTGATCTTTGAGGGACATTTCTATGAGAGAGTGACTCTGGGAATGTCTGGCATCTGTGGGATCCTATTGACCATATTTTATCCCGACTTGTGTACCCCAAAAAAGATTTTCATGATGCATGCACAGTAAAATGCAGGACATAATTCCACATTATTTGAGAAACATACTGTATGTGGTGATGGTGTATTGTATATGCATGCTACAGGGTTTAGAAACACGCTGAACCAACATGGGTAGCACAGCATGCTGAATATCAGAGGAAGAACTTGGAAGAAGTCTAGGGATAAGGAGGAGGTGTTCCTGTTTACATAGCCACTTCTGTATTTCCCCCCATTTTTAGTATTAAAAAGGAATATACTAATACTCTGTATGCCTTAAAATCTAGTGGTACTGGTCTGTTTTTAAGCTATAGCACCTAGGAGACGTGAATTAAAAATCAGGCAAGGCATATAAAGCAGCAATTAATGAAGGAGTTGCAAATGGTTAAGACATACACGGAAATGAAGGAATACATATTCAATGGATGAAGCGGCTCTTTGTTCAACACATTGAAATTGCAAGAGTGTTTTTAAGAGGGTTCCTAGGAATTTCCATGGCAGCTCTGGTATTGGAGATTTTATATACGATAGGGAAAAGAATAAGTTGGGAAAACTGGAGATTTAGAAACATAAAAGTTGTAAATGTGCACACATTCTTGGAATCAAAATTCCACCTGTAGGAATTTATGCTAAGGAGATAAACATGGGTATAAAGGAATGACTGATCTATAAGTTTGTTCTTGTGGCACTGAAGACTTAAATGTCCAGTGTAGGACAATTGACAGGTGGGGCAAAATATGCAATATTTACCAGTGGAAGAACGTGTTCGAACAACGCTGACCTCAAGGAACATTGTGAATTGGACAGAGAGCTGTGGATGATATATATTTAAAAGTTTCACAAAGTGATGAGGATTTGATATTTTGGGAGTAAGTCTCCACATATTTTTATACTTACCAGAATTTAGAAGATGAGACAATGAAATAAAAATGTGAATTATTCCAGTGTTGGGATTTGGGGTTGGTACTTACAGTATGTTTCATGATATCTTTAAAACTGCATAAAGGGGGAAGGAGGAGCTACTACATATGGTGGATGGGAATCAATGGATACAAAATACATTGCTACTACATTTTACCTGTAAAGTGGAGTCCAAAGTTATTAATCAAAGTAGTAACCACATAAAATGGGTTTTTACATACTATATCATATTTGGCAGTGGTTAAAGTGAAAGACAGATGCTGAGAAATGAATATCCTACTTGTTCTTTAAAAAGAAAAACCTTCTAACCGCACTCTTCTCCTTTGGGCTTTCAAATGACACCATTTTCCGCATCCAGCCTCTTAAAAGGAAAAGGGGGAAGGAGGAAAATTAGACATCATACGAGGTCCTCCCTCTGCCCTCTGTGGTTCTGTGACACGAGGCTGCAGATAAAACAAATGAAGAGGTTGCTGATAGAGTGATGTACCTCCTCTCTGCACACAAGAGTGCTATTTTTATATTGACATGGGAGAGAACTCATCTAAAATTATTCTGTGGTTCAGACAGATATTTTCAGGCTTTAGAAAAGGAGAGTGAAGGATCTCCTTTCTGAATCACTGTTGGAATAAGCGTCTTGTGCTACACTGACATCTGGGTTATCTGACACTCTCCTTCGAGATTTAAAAGAGAATGGCGACTTGGAGGAGCTGGGATTCTGCCCTTCTAACCCCATAGTCAGACATCAGCTTAAACTCTGGTCTCCTCTCCTCCCTTTGACTGCATTGGTGAGGGCAGCTGAGACCTCATATTTCATTTTCTAGAGCAGAGCTTTTGAAACTTTAATGTGCACACAGAGCCTCCAAGAGCCTCGTGAAAATTACAGATTCGGATTCATAGATCTGAGGCGGGGTGTGGGAATCTCACATTTCCATGAGGGTCACCTCTGCAGCCAGGCTTCCTGAGCCAAGACCATGCCTGAATGCATAAGTTTCAGATTGGGCAAGGGAAAAGAGTAACATTTTCCCACACAAGAAAACCTTCCATATTTTTAAGTATTATACGTTCAACTCGGTGCAAGGTTTGTGGGTATACCCTTTCTCTTTTTCATCCTAGAATATGGATTGTGGAATTCTGACAGAATAAAATGACCCTGAAGTGGATAAACAGGAAAGAAATAGATGCTATGTTATAATTGGTCACTGCTTGTCTGCTCTGTGTTCAGAGAGTTTCTCAGAAGGTCCTTGTCTTGTATTACTTTGACATTGCTCTCGTTTGTGTGTGTCCCTCCCGAGTCACATGTGGAAACTTGTTAACCAAAGCGATAGTCCTAGCAGCTGGAGCTGCCAGTTTCAACCTCCCCCTAAAGGTCTATGTTGCAAAGCATTGGTCTTCATCTTGGAGATCTTGGGGAGTAGTGCAACCTCTAAGAGTTAGAGCTTACAATGAGGTCTTTCAGTAATTGGGGGCATGCCCTTGAATGGACAGTGGGAATCCATCTCTGTCTCTTTCTCTCTTTTACTCCCTGGCCATGAATGCAGCAGAGCTGTGCAATTACTTACTCTTACCATGCCATGTTCCTTCACCACAGACCTAAAAGCAATTGGGTCCACCAATCATTGACTGCAACCTCCAAAATTAGGAGCAAAATCTCTTTTTCTAAGTTGATTACTTCAGATATCTCATCATAAGGATGGAAAACTATCACAGGGACTGCGGGGAGGTGGTTAGGTCATGAGAGAGAACCTCAGGAATGCGACTGATGATATTATAAAAAAGGAACTAGGGAGCTGTTCAGCTCTTCTTGTTCTTATGCCATGGAAGGACACACAGAAGAAGCTGTCTTTTAGGAACAGACCTTCACTAGACACCAAAACTGCTGGCACCTTAATCATGGACTTGTAGGTTCCAGAACTGTGAGCAGTATCTGTTGTTTATAAATTTCCCAGTCATGGGTATTTTGTTACAGTAGCACAAATGCACTAAGGGAGATATTTCATTGGTCCCTTGTTTTCCTGACAATTGAGCTGGAGCTGTGGGTTTGGGGGAAGAAGACCTCAGAGGTGGGGAATCCTTTTCATCCCATCCTATCATGGGCCTCAGTGTCCTCAGGATTCATCACAGAGGATGCCAACCATGATCGCCGCTATAGACACTGTCAAGTGCCTTGCTGTTCCTTACTCCTTCTTTGGGTTTGACCATGAGATTTTAAAGCAAAATGATTAATTTTCAACATATCTGATATTGTATCTATTTCCTGTTCAATTGCATTTTCTCTATTTTCAATTTCTTTCTGACTTTCTTTTTTTTTCCTTTTCTTTCATAGTTCTGGGGGTAGAACCCAGTGCCTTACACATATGAGGCAAGAATTCTTCCAAGAAAAAAAAAATTGTTAAACATCACATTTGTCATTGAATTTCCCTGCTTAAACTTGGAGGCTGTTCACAGTTACGAGAAAAGGAATCCCATATTTTTAACATTTCTGAGGAATGAGGGTGTATAATAAATGTTTCATACACATTCCCTACACCCATTTTACAAGAGCCTTCTAAATAAAATATTAGAGGCACATTTTTTTTTCTCAAATGAGGGAAACAATTTCCCAAGGTCATAGTAAAAAGACGGGACATAATAAAATAGGTAAGATAGAAACCAAATTGGAGATATTCAAGGTTATCTGCAGACTTTTAAATTTGACTCTGGGCACTCTACTAGATGGATTCCCCCTCGAAAATGGGTAAGGCCACTCCATAAAGCATAGACATTCACCCCCGTGCATCCAGAGATTTCTCTGATTACCACACATCCTCCAAGACTGTGAATTCCACCCTTTTCCAGTATGTTCTTGTGCACTACTACAACCCATATCAACTTTTCTTCTTGTACTTAATGCAATGTTTGTAACATTTATTGGCATTGGTGATATTCAGCACCCTCTTAATTTCAAACTGTTAAATAGGGTTAGACCATCCAAACACCAAACTGTGAAGGAAATTAAATACTGGTTCTCTGCTTAGAAGTTCCCAGGAAAGCCCTACACCTTCCGGACTGGAAATACATGCACATCCAGGTCCCGGATTTTGTTCCTCCCGTGCTTGCCCCCTGCTGTAGCACTGAGCTATGTGTGAGGTCAAGTCAGCCAACTGCAAAGTTAGAACCAGCAGACCTCAAGACTGCACACATTTCTCAGACTTGTTCCACACTCAGGTGTCCTCACACGATGACCCAGTTTTGACGTAGATTCTCCTCCACTATGACCTGATAAACCCATCATGAGTTCAAAATACTGTTAGTGGAAATTGCATTTAATGTACCTAAGCGGCCGTGTTAACTTTCCATCACTGTGACCAAATACCTGAGAAAAACAACTTAGAGGGGGAAGGGTTTATTTTGGCTCATGGTTTCAGAGCTTTCAGTCCATGGTTAGGCCTGTGGGTCACTGGGACGTGACTTCGAAAGGTATATTCTTGTCCCCACTTCCTCTCTTCTCTCTCTTTGCTTCCTAGCTGCCATGGGTTAAGCAGCTTTCTTCCACCATTCTCTTCCAAGCATATTCTCCCATGGAACCAGGTGACCATGGACTGACATCGTGAGCCAAAATAAACCAAATAAACTTTTGGCTGTGGGTGTTGCATATTTTGTTCCAGCAATGGAAAAGTGACTTATACCATCACCTACATAGATATATCATGCAGCTCTGAGCAAATGCTTTGCTTCTTTTCCTAACTATAATAGACTTTTCCTGGAAGATGTTTTACTTTGAACATAGGTAGATATTTCAAGGCTTGACTCCCGGGAAACTAACAGGATGTACTCAATGACTAGTAAAAGGAAAAAGAAATAATTCATTTTTATGGATACCTTCAAGAGAAATAGGACTCTTGGTTTATTAGTTTAAAAGTTATCTACTTTGTCATAATGACTTTTATTTTTAATGTGGGTACCGGGAATCAAACTCAGGACCTCGTGCTTGACAGGCAGGCACTTGTGCCACTGAGCTATATCACCAACCCTGTCCTAATGATTTCTTAATGTCTCTATCCTCAACCAATAAGGGAGTGAAGATCCATCTCACCTAGGATTACACGGTGGTGCTCTAAACCACATTTGGTTAGATCTGTAAGTGAATCTGGGTGGACCAAGACCTCACCTGATACTTGGAGGAAAGAACTCCCATAAGCAGTCTGACCAAGGCTGGGAATTAGCTCCAAATTACAACAGACCCCTAGAGGGGGAGAAAGCTTTCCCTTGAAGAGAAGCACATGTTCCACAAATGTCTATGTATCTGTGTCCTCTATGATAATCACCCGATAACTAAGGCCAGGAAGATCTCAGCCTTCAAAGAGATCTCTTTAGCCTCTTAGCCTTTGCTACTCAGGAAGTCTTCTGAGTGGTGTGCGACCAGCATCCATTCTTTCACACAGCTGCATCTCACAGCCACTGGCTACTCGCTACCTAATCAATATGAAGTGCAGGTACTTAGTTTGACAGGTAGAGATCAGATACTTAAAACTTTTAGCAATCTGGCTCCTGTGTAAGTAAAAGGCTTCATTCCATAGCAAGTTTTGCAATTCTTGTCCTCGCCTGTGAAACCATCCACAAGCGCTTTTCTCTCAGTCACAAGCCTGGGTTCTGGATGTAGTTAGTTTGTTTTACACCTTTCTTTCTCTTTTTATTTACTGTTTCTTTTACTGGAATGTCACTTAGCCAACCCCTATTCATCCTTTAAGAGCCAGTGCAACAAGCAACTCTTCTGTGAAGGCTCCTCTGATGCATTCTTTTTCAGTCTTGACTGTGGAGCTCTTTACTGTGTCATTTCCATTCCTGAACTTACAACACTTACCCCAGTGGCATTGCGTGGATACTACCATGCGCTACCATGGGTACTTCTCACGCATGAAGTCCACCAAAGTTTGTCTGGATTCCTACCTCTACTTGCAAGCAACCAGCACAGTCCCTAGCACAAGGAAGTTGATAAACAATAGTTTTGTGAATGAGTAGATAAACAAGAAGAAGATATTAACGATGAAAATTGCTCCCATGTAGCAAGTTAGAATTTAGTTTCGCATTCATGTGTAGTGTAGTATTTACAGATGTAAAGTTATGATTCATGGGACAGTCGTGTCCTATTTTATAAATGGGAAAAATAAGGTGCAAAGACTTGAAGTCACATTCGCAAGTTTGTAGTATGAGATGGTAAAGGACGTACAAGTAGAACCCGTGAGTCTGAACCCCAGAATCCAAGCAGTACACTGTTCCGAGCATCCTACCAGTGCCTGGTCATTATCCCGCCAGAGAAAAAGAGCACTTGGAAGGAGGGTCCTTTATGGGAAGGGAATAAACATACCCTTCATCAATAACACAAAAACAAGGTAACTCTCTCTGCAGTGTGAAAACTTGCTTTCGAGGAGTATGAAGTATGCCAGGAATTAATAAAACATCTCAAGTGTTGTCTATAATTTGAATACAAAAAGGAAAATCAATTAATGATTCTGAGAGAAATAACAAGCAGAAACAGTTATTGTGATTTTGCATGTATGCAGAATCTGTAATAATCTCGATGTGCCCATTCCCTGTGCTATGGAAGTGTAATTTTAACCAGTGTTAGAAATGTCACTCACTACTCTTGGATCTTTCTTTCAATTTGTCACCCTCTGCCTCTGAGAGATTTTATTTGAAAGTCAAATAAAATAACATGCACATTCTCATTAAGTTGCCTAATTCCATAAAATTTGTTTGATTGAAATACTGTACCCAAGTGTTTGGGTCCATAAGTGCATTCTCACATAATCAATTCAGGGAAATCAGAGTTGTAGCTATTAATCTCTCATATTTCTGTCTTGTGTTCAATCAGTTCTTCCCTCTAAAATACAAGACAATTCCAAGAACTATCCCATTTAGATTAGAGTCTATTATTTTTGCCATAGGAACTCATTTTCTCCATAACCCAATCACTTTGGAAAGGTCTTATTTTGTTAAAAGTGTCCCTGAGCAGATGTCAAAATAATGACAGTCCCTCAAAAAATGCAGACTTTGTATGCTGTGAAATTCAGTTAGCGGAAAGTTTCTATTAACTTTCCCAGGTCTCTGGCAAAGCATTATTTTGATTCTAGGTCTCATCTTTTGAGTTCTCTACAGTGCCAATGCAAGAGTGCTTAAAATTTATTTGGTGGGGCATCTGTTTCCCTCTACCTGCTTTCTCAAATGACATTTCCTCTATTACCCCTCTGTATGGACAAGCCTTAAGTTTCTGCTATGGCTGATAAGCAATGATCTCTCAACATCTTTCTTGATTCCCACTGTAGTTATTTGTATAGCAATTTACAGTGACAAAGGGTTTTATGTGTATTGTTCAACTTATGCTTGGCAGAACAGATGGGGGATTGGTCCCATCATTATTTCTAATTGGCAGATGCCATTTCAAAGAAGAATATTACTTTAGCAGAGGGAGTGTCTTCAAGCACATGAAGTGCAGTAGCAAGTAGGTCCAGAGGGCTCTCACTGAAGAGATTCTGCCATGGGAGGTGGAAGTCCCTGTCCTTCCCAGCCATGGAAGACTGGATGTCACACTGCCACATTCTCACATTCACATCTTTAGTGTCCCCTGGGAATCACCTTCACAGACAACCGGAAGAAACTAAAGGAGGGGAACTTCCTACCTCTGTGTGGTACTTCTTTGATGCCATAGCCCACATTGGGTTTTGAAGGTTACATTCATGTACGCGGGTGGTAAGTCCTGTCCTTCTCTGTTTTCCGTCAACACTGATGGGCGTGTGGATGCTTGCACAGAACGTGTGGAGTAACGTCCTACATAGGCAGGGCTCTTCACTGGGCTCTTTTCTTTCACCAACTCCTCTGCCCCCAGAACTCCCTCTTTTCAACAGATTTGAGGATTCCTTCCTCCCTCCCTCCATTCTGCCCTTCCTTCCTTCCTTCTTACTTGTCTTCTCTTCCTCCACCTCTGTTTTCTTCTTCCTCCTCCTCCTCTTCCTTCTCCTTTTCCTCCTCCTCCTTCTCTTTCTCTTTGACTTCTTTTTTTGTTGTTTTTTTTTTTTGTCGTTGTTTTTTTTTTGTATTGTCATAAACTACTGAGTGCACAATCAATGAGTTTCTAACCAGCTTGGTTAAAAAGAAAAAGAAAAGAAAAAGAAAAGAAATATACTGTGAAATAATAATAAAAATAAAGAGAGCTCTCCTCTGACCCCATTTCCTGACCCAGCTCTCCTAAATTACTTGACATTTCAGGGGCAACAGGGGTACTAGAACAATCTTTTGTCCCAATATTTGGCCTCTGACCTGGTTCCTGACACAGCAATCCTAATCCCTTGGGATTCAGCGTGACAGGAGTGTACTTCCTTCTCATGAAGGAACTTTGGGTGGGCTCCTTGAGAGAAACTGCTAGCCAGAAAGACCAAGCCATGATCAGAAGCTTGGAAATGTCCTCTTCTATCACCTTTCCTCTGAGAAGGAAAGACAGGCTGGAGACTGAGTTAATCACTGATTATGGCTATGTGATGAAACTTCCATAAGAGTTCCTGAAATACGTTTTGGTTGGAGAACACATCTATGTGCCAAGAAAGACACACACCACTCCCATAGATGCCCCCTGATTGCAGCCCTGGGTATTTCTTCATCTAGTTCTTCATCTTCACCCTATCATAGCCTTTATTAATGCAGTGCCCACCTTATCTATGGGGGATACATTGTAAGACCTCCCGTGGGTGCCTGAAACCGTGGATAATACTGAACCATACATGTACTATACTTTTTCTTATACATATATACATACCTATGACAAAGTTTAATTTGTAAGTTAGGCACAGTAAGTAAATGATTAACAACAAAAACTAATAGTGAAAGAACAATTACAACAGTATACCAGGATAAAAGTCATTGCAAACTCTTGAGTTGTTTATTTCTGAAATTTTCCACTTCCTATTTTCATAGTGTTGCTAACTGTAATTGACTATTTCTGGAATTTTCCATTTCCTATTTTCATGCCGCTGTTGATGGTTGGTAAATAAAATGTAGAAACAAAAACTACAACAAGGGGGGACTGGGCGCATAATATATTGATAAAGATAAGCAAGTGTTTCCTTGAGTTTCATGAGCAGTTCTAACACATTAATTACACCCGAGAAGGGGATTGTGGGAATCCTGACTCAGAGCTGGTTGGTCAGAAGTAGGGTGATAATGTACTGCTTGTTGGTGGTGGAGAGAACGCTTTTGGACCTGAGCTCTTAGCCAGTGGGGCTAGATTCTAATTCCAAGTACAGTATAAGACTGAATTAAACAGCAGTTGTTGTAGTTGGGGTCCTGAATGTTTCCCAAGCAGCTTGGTGCCCACCGGGGTGCGATTGGGAGGTGGTGGAACCAGTAGAAGTGGATTCTGGTGAAAGGTCAGTGGGATATGCCTCTGAATGAGATATGGGGACCCCAACCCGTTTTCTCTCTTTACTTTTGGTCAATGAGACAATAGTTTTGTTGCACCCAAGCTCCCACCATGATGCTCCTTGATACAGGTCCGAAGCAAACACACCCATCAATCATGACCTCGAACATCCACAGCCGTGATCATTTCTTTTTATAAATTCATTACCTCAGGTATAATGCCAGAGAGATGGAAAGCAGATAACACGGTGGGAGTCACAGGCTGTGGAGACCCATTTGGTGTGTAGTGGAAAAATCCCAAACATCCGGTATCAAGAGTGAGTTGTGGTTTTTCATGGCTCCAGGAGTGAGCTGCCTGCTGCTCAGAAATGCTGCGGAGGTACGTTTGTGAGCCCGGACCCTCGAAAGCTAAGACAAGTGAGATCCGAAGAAGCCCAGCCCCATGGGGGCAGAGTTAGAATGGTGTGCTCAGGGGTAGGGCAGATAAGTGGTTTTCTACCACCAGACACAAGCAGGATAGCCCTGAATCCTTGACATCTTCTTCAGTTTCCCCCAGGGAAGGGACTTGGATCACTGGTTTTAATACCTTTGCATCCAAGACTGAGGACTGTTTGAAAGAAAGAAACATGCTGTACAGTCACTTCTGCAGGCTCTTGAAAACCTATGCTGGAGGGGAAATTTTACTCTTCAGGGACTCTGCCAGCATCTTCACATGGCACATTTTCCTACACACAAAAAAATGCTATTGTCCCAACCACATAGCAATAAGTGGCTTGCACTAGACTGCCGATTCTGGCACTTTTTCAAAAAGTCTAGTCTAGGAGGCATGGTGTGGGTCCATATCTGTACTACAGGCAATAGGGGGCTTTATTTATAAACAAAGTGCTTTAGACAAAATCTTTTTTGCTTAATATAAATAGCAAGTTATTCTTTCCAAGTGCCCATAACATTCCTAGTTAAAAGTGCTTTCCACAGAAATGGCATCAATGTCTTATTTTCAGGAAAATGTATCACAAATTATTATGTGAGAGATGCACATTCTATGACTTCCCAGGAAAATGAAGCCACTGAGCCAAAGGCAAAATCAAGCAGTTGTTCAAGGACCCTGTCGCTCACCTTGGGGAGCTGTGCTGATTGAACTCCAGCAACGCTGCAGAGCACATCTGAGTCTGGAACGAGGTGCAGCTCAAACAGCCAGGGACGAAGGGTAGAAGTCGACATGGTCTCTTCCCTCAAGAAATTTGTAAACTCACCACACACTATTTCACCCGGGAACTCCCAGCTGTCATGCCAGATGATTGCACGTTCCTGAGCTTGCTATTCCCCTCCCAATCCCATCCAACTCCTGTACCAGAGCAAGCAAACAGCAGTATCTGCTTGAGCTCAGTCAATTGGCCAAAGAATTACAAGCTGAATAACTGTCCTCTGTGTGATATTTGCTCAATTCTTAAAAAAAAAAAAAAAGGAAAGAAAAAAACAGACATCAATGGCTATTTCCATTCTAAATATTCACAAGCCAGGGCACTCGTAGTTGATCTAAGGCTCTTTAGGGGTCACTAAAGCATCATTTGGAAAATTACTTCCTGACACATAATGCAGCCATAAGGATCCCTGAAAGCCCACTGTAAATGCTCTTCTGTGAAAGTCAGAGATTTGTTTTCTTCTAGACATTGTTTTAAGACAATAAGCAACTGGAGGTACAAAGAGCAGCTCTGGATTCTGAGAATTGGCTTTAAAGCAAGCCTAGGATTTTTTAAAGACACACAAGTGGAGAAACATTGTCCATATGTATGCATTTAGAGACACAATTGAAGAGGCACAGAAAAGAAAAGATACATTTCTCTTACATGTGGGCACTTACATAACAGTAGTGTGTGTGTGTGTGTGTGTGTGTCTAGAAAGAAAGTGCAGAGGCTGACCCCCAGGAAGGTCATTTAGATAATAAAGAAGATAAGGATACAATTACAGTGACCAGGAAATGCTTTGCTTCCTTCAGAGCCCTTCATACCCTTGGGCCTCCAACGGGGGTCTCCCCAAGGGTTCGCTGGAGTGTGTTGTTTCTGCATGAGGATGAGGATGCTGAAGCCGTGTCTGTGTGGATCTTTCTTGGTCTCTCTGTGCAGCATCCTCTCCTCCCAGCTATGGGGCAGGATCCCTCTGGAATGGGGAGGGGAAGGAGGTCTTTTGATCTACTATCAGACAAAGTAGGTCAAAGAATTTCTTTATGGATGGCTTTTACACAAAAAGCAGGGCGACGTTAGAGTCATATTTTTGGGTTTTATGATTGGCTTTGAAGGAAAGGGATTCTGGATTCTATGATGTGCCTTGGGGAAGAAGGATGGTAGCATTTATGACTTGTCTCCGTGAGCATGGGCAGGAGGAGGGTAGAGAGAGACCTTGTTTCTGAGGCTACTTCAGATCTGATTCCATCTTGGGGTATTAATTTCAGAGCCCCAGTATGACCAAGTTATTTGTTTCATGTGACAGGCAGGGGTGCAGCAAGTCCTGGTAGGGAAGGAGATTGGGCATTACCCGTCACCCTGATTGCTGATTTAATAGAAGACAGTAGTAGGAGCCAGCCTACGAGCTTTGCACCTGACCAAAGGATGATGAGGATGAAAAAACAAATTAGGTTAAAGTGTGGGGCAGTGGGCTCTTGTTTCCCTTTAACAAAGAGCCCCGAGTGACTGGTGCACCCTGTCTTTATTCTCTCTGACATGGGTACAAGAAATTGGAGTAAAACATGACTCATCTGCCTCCCATCATCCATGGTCCATGTCCAGGTAAGCAACAAGATCTCGGCTGTATTAACTTCCCTGCAGCATGTTGGCATGCACTCATGCTGCTTTTCTCCCTTGTGCTCACAGAGAAGGCAAATTAGGCCTTAATCTTCCTATCTGGTCTCCCATACCAGGTTTAAAATGCTGGAGTATGGAGTGGTGAGGTTCAATCTCCGTCACACAGAGATGGGCATGTCCAGTAGACTATATTTCATCATTACCAACACCCTCCCTAGATAGCTCAGTGTTGGTCATCTTGGTCACTGCTATCAATGCATTTCCAAGACATACTGATACCAGCAGTTCCTCTATCTTCTCTCTACTACAGGGCTTCAACAGACAGGACTGTTGTCCCACTGTCCCTAAGGCGTCTGTAACAAGATGGGCACTGAGTTCATTAAACGTGGCAGTCAGTTTTGCATGGCTATGACAAAATGTTTGAGAATAACCACTTAAAGGAGGAGAGCCTTATTTTGGCTCATCGTTTCAGAGTTTTCAGTCCTTGGTTGGCTGGCTCCAAGACAGAGCATCATGGGAGAAGGGTATGGTGGAAGAAGGCTGCTCACATCATGGTGACCAGGAAGCAGAAAGAAAAGAAAATAGCCCAAGAAAAGAAACGCCCTTCAAAGGCACACCTCAGTAACTTCTTCCAACTAGACCTCCACTTCCTAATAGCACGTTCAGCCCTGAACCCAACTGATCACGTTAGTTCCTCATTACATAATCACCTCAAGTAGCATAAGGGACCAAGTCCTCAGTACATGAGTCATGGGACAACATGTCATATTTAAACTACAGCATGGGATCTATAGAGAGACTCTGAGGTTGTACTCCACCATTTAGCAATATGGTGTTCATGCATTTACCAAACGATAGTTCATGATGCGGATGCCATTTGGCAGTTCCATTTACATGAACTGCAAAAGGATGAGGCCCTTGGAGTTGTAGCCCTCAGTATCTGGAATATTCCTAGGCAAAAGCACATCCAAGACACCTGAGAATATCTCTTTTTGAAGTACGGTTTCATTTCCTTGTCCTGGCCACTTCCTGAGAGGTTCCTGAATGCAGTGCCACTAAAAGAACAATGCAGCATCAAAGGGAGCCTCACATTTCTTCTTATGTGGAGATTTCCCCCCACGTTACACCCTGTGGATAACATCAAACATTTTGCTGTTCTGTTATTGGAGCCCATATCTGAAGGGGGAACCTGTGACCCCTGATATTTTCAGCACAGAATACAAAGTGATTAGCGACTCAAGAGGAATTTCCAACATTAACTAATGTGAAACTGCACAAAACAGATTCGTATTTGTGGATTCTGATCACTACTCACAGACTCTCTAAGGAATTATATCCCAGGCAACAGAAAATTGCTGTGTGAAAGAAGTCTTCCCACATGTTTTACTAAATTTGCCATATTCCAGCTTGCAGTTCGATAAATGAGGAGTTTCTTACCTCTACATCAAGTGATCCTTCTGTAAATCAGTGCTCTCTTTGGCAGGTCACTCCATGAACAGGCAGCAAGGACTGGATCTCGCACTGGTTACTGACCTTCACCAGATGAGTAGAAGATTTAGTGTCAGTGTTTCAGGATGGAGATGTTGAGGTGTCGGTTGCAATCATGTAAGAGAAGTGAGCTTTCTGCAAAACATCTCTGCCCTGCAAATATGAAAATCACATATTTGACCAAGAATCCATAGCACACATGTTGGAGAAATTTGTTCTCCATAATAAAGAGCATTTCAAAGTTCACACATACCTCTTCTAGTTTAAGGAATAATCAATGGGAAGTCTGAAACAACAGATTGCATTTATTGCAGCCATGGATTAAATTATTTGTTTTCCCATTAGGATTCTAATTTGTAACTCTCCTGGACACCTTGACCATGAGGGCAACTGGTATAAACCTAACTGCAAACTCTCAGGAGCATCGATACTAGAACACCCCAGGGATCATCTCCTAGGAACTGTGCTTGGGATTCCACTGGTTGCTGCTTCTTGACCCATGACTGAAGGAAACAAAGGCCAGGAGAAAAAGGTTGTACTGGCTGAGGCTAAAATGCTTAGATTTTTACCTGTCCAGGCCATAAGTGAGATCTGCCATGGCAAAGCCAGATCCGGCAAAATGGAACAGCAGGAAATCCATAGAGAGAACCTGGGCTCGTGTTTTGCCATTTACCAACATGGCAGCCACGGATTTATTAGGAAGATACCCAAGAACATCGTGGAAACTGTTTGGCTTCCATGTCCTGGTTACCTGCTGGCCTAGCTACAGGGCTCTCCAACAAATATAATTCCAACAAAATTCCATGGCTATGGGTTCAAGAATGTTCCAGTAAGACAGAAACTTGGTAGAAGTCACGTCTGTCTTCTTTATTTTCCCAACCAAAGTGTTTGAGAAACACCTCTGTTGCTCATAAAGGGCTAGATCTTTGAGGACTTCTGCTACTTAAAAATCTCTTTGATGTTTCCAAGATGTACTTCTTCCTACATGCTATTCTAAATGATCGATACTGTGTAAAGTTCTTTCTAGAGGAACAGCTTGAATCAAAAATGGAGACATGTATTCATGTCTGCTTTGCCTTCTGTCATCATTATAGGAATAAAGTAGTTTAATTTTTAAAAAATAAATTTGTGTCATTGACCAAATAGAAATCACTCTTAAGCAATGAGAAAACAGAAATTATTGGCATTCAACTTTGGCCAATGTTGGCGATGATATTAAACCAAATGCAGATTATTTAACACAGAATTGAATAGCAGCCATCTGCTCAGACTGAAAACAAATGCAAGGAAAATAAAACAAACAATCAAACCAACAAGCAAAAAAAAAAAAATCCTAGAGTCAATTTTGGGGCATCGAGGCCAATGACTATTTTTACAAATTGGAACGGTTGGAGTTCATCATGCTAAGAAGTCACTAACAGCGAAAAGCAACGTCCTTTGGTAGAGCAGAAGTATAAATTGTGTTCTACAGCCTGAGTTTCTTGTCTCTTAATAAGCTTTTTCTAGTCTCAATTCCTTTCACCGAACTGGTGATCTCTGAATGTTAGATGGTCAGGTGGGGACTGCAGCACAACTGCTATCAAAGTTTGTGTGTTAAGGAACTCAAGTCATGCTAAGCAGATCTTCACAGATCAACAAAGAAAAAGTGCAGTGGAGAAAGCATCTTTGGACAAAACACAGACTCATGACTAAGGTTTCTTTCTACATCAAATACATCTGTTCCTTGTTATTCACAGCAGGTTGGTCCTTAGACTCCCCTCAGATAGCAGAAGTCGCAGATGCACAACTCCCTGTTATAAAATGCTACAGTGTTTGCATATAAACTATTCACACCCTCCTATAGACTTTAAGTCATCTCTAACTGCCTTGTAACACTTCATACAATGTAAGTGCCCTGTAACTAGTTTTTATTCAGTGCTGTTTAGGGAATAATAACAGGAAAAGTGTGTATATGTTCAGTACACATGCGTTTTATTTTTGTACTACAAATCAAACCCAGGGAATATGGAGTTACACCCTCAGGTCTTTTTCTTTTATAATTTTATTTTGAGACAGGGTTTTGCAAGGTTGCCCAAGCTGCCCTTGAACTTGGGATCCTCCTGCCTCTGTCTTCTGATTAGTTTGAATTGCGCATGTGCTCCATCACGCCCTGCCTGCAGTATTCTTTTTATTTTTTTTTAAGATTTAGGTCCATAGTTGGTTGAATCTGTGAATGTGGAAGCCACAGGTATGGAAGCTGATTGTATTATGTTATTTAACATTTAATGTTATGTAGTGTTATGACACAATGTTATAACATACAATATAGAGCATTACAATAATGTATGGTATGTTTATAGCAATATGCTGTCTTCCAAAATATGCCTCCCTATAGCTATATCAGCAAGTATTTGACATCTCAAATCAACATCTATGATTCAAATATGTCAAAATAAACACCAAGTAAGATCTTTGGAAAGATCTTTTATTTCATTCAGTCCTTGGAATCATAAGTAGTCCCTGTCCATTTCCCTACACACCATATTGGAATAATATTCAGAAAGATAGTTTCATGAGTCAGCTTTCCCTCAATATATACATGAGAAAAATTAAGTGAAATTGCAAATCAGAGTGGTCCAGTTCCCGCATGAGCCTGTCCCACAAAAATCCTCATAGATAAGAGCAAAGTTGATAAATAAGCTGCTAGCAATTTGGACATAGAGATAACAGCGTTTAATCGTAATGGATAGTCATTCCAAAGGCACAAAAGATACATTTAAACAGTGAGCTCTGATGTGGAATATACGCATTAATGACAAATGAGATTGCAGAATTAATCACTGGTGAGACACTGTGTCGCTTAAAAAACAAAACGATGGCCCTGGAGCTTTGATCCTGAACATGATACCCATGCGTTTAACAGAAGTATTCTTAGAGTCCTTTTATGATGAGGTGAAATGGAGCTGGGCACCTTTTTCCCTGTGCACAGGCCTTTGTGAAAGACAGACCAAGGCATTTCCAGGGGAAAGATGTGATTAAATCCATGAATCATGATGGAAATTGATGCTAGGTCCCTGCAGAAAACCAAGAGGACATTTCTGATGGACGACTTCTCGGCAAAGGTCGACACCCCGGCAGGCGGGGCTGGTTCTCACCAGTGGAATCAGCGTGAAAGTTGTTCTCTAATATCACAGTCTCTGCTATTCTGAGCTGAAAATAGGTTTTGTCCCCATTGATAATTTTCAATGCTTTATAGGCATACATAATAAAATTATGGGCTTGACCCTTTTTATTTTTTTTTTATAGAAAATGCTGCTGTTTTCAACTTTAAACTTTATATTCTCATGGGTGGAATAATTGGCAATTCAGTGGCCCTAGAAAAGTAATCAGAAAAGGGCCGGTGAGATGGCTCAGTGGCTTAAGCGCCTGCCTTGCAAGCGCGAGGGCCCGAGTTCGACTCCCGGAACCCACATACGAAAAAAGGGCCGGTGATATCGCTCAGCAGCACAGGCGCCTGCTGGTGCGCGAGGTCCTGAGGTCGACCCCCGGTACCCACAAAAAAAAAAAAAAAAAAAAGAAAATTAATCAGAAAAAAAGATGTGATTCTAGATGTGATAATATAGATATGTCTTACTCAATGTCTCCTCATGAGACAAAACAGGAGACACACAACTTGAAGAAGGAGAGTTCAGCTTGTGATTTTTAGAGGTTTCAGTCCACAGTTGGCTGGCTCCAAGGGAGGAAGGGCATGGAGGAAGGTTCTGGTGGAGGACAGCTGCTCACATCATGGAAGCCAGGAAGCAGAGACAGAAGAAGGGAGCCCAGATGAGGTACACCCCTTCTCACCACAGGACACGATCCGGTCACCTTCCAAAAGCCCAACCTCTGAACACACAAATATTTCAAAGGACATTCTACATCTAAACCATATCAAGATAGGAGTGAGCCTTCCCCCAAACTCCCTGAGCTGTGTCGGCACTGTTCTCCAAAGATTCTGAGTGTCCCATCCCCAGACCCAGTAGCTTTCACCCCCATGTTGTGAAGTCTCAGCCATCCTTCAAGACTTGGGTTAGAAAACTCCTCACGCATGAAGGGCTTTTCCAGTTTAAGAGGCAGATATTTTCAAGGAGTTGCAAGAGTAACAGTGACTGCAATAAAGTTTTGTATCAGTTAGATTTCACACAAAATATATATAAATGACAGATAGATGATAGATAGATAGATGATAGATAGATAGATAGATAGATAGATAGATAGATAGATGATAGATAGATAGATAGATAGATTTACAAGGTAGGCTTACAATGGCTGTCTGCAGTCCCAGTGGTGGGAGAATGCAACTGCACACTGGAGATTTGAAGGATCCAGTCAAAAGTTGTAATGGCTGATTGACTGATTGTGTCAATGGGAGAAGTTCAGAAGCTTAATTAATTGGCTCAGTAATTCCACACACTAGGGCAGTTCATTGCCTGGATGGTATAAGAGGGAAATGAGAAGGACGGACTGGCTTCTGTTCTTCGGAGGAGCTCCAGTCTTCGCTTTCAGCTTGGACTCCCTCTCCTTGCTTCCAGCACAGACTCTCTGGCTTCCGTCATAGACTCTTCAGCTTCCGGTGCAGACTCTTTAGCCTTCCATCGCAGACCCATCGACCTCCTGGTACGGACATGCACAGGACATTGCAGTGAGCTCCAGACATTGCACTGGACCCTTCCATTTCCAGTGTGCAGACGCCCTCTGCACTCTTCCTCATCCAACTCTGTGGCTGACCATCACAAGCCAAAGTTGTAATTTCTTATACATTTGTCCATCTTGTGTTGTATCTGTTTCTTTAGTAAAACACTGACTGATATAAAAGTCAAAGGCCTGGAGCTCACTGCAGAGTCCCTTGAAGCCAAAAGATCTGAGCTGGAAGGCTGAAGAGTCTCCACCGGAAGCTTAGGGATGATGTCCAAAGGACTGGATCTGCTCTGAAGAAGCAGAAGCAAGACTTCTTTCTTCCTTTTCTTTTCATGCCATCCCAGGCTACAAGCCTATTCCTTATTACCACACACTTCTAGGGTGCATCTTCCTTCTTCAGTAAGTCCATCATCCACACACCAAGAACTGAACTAAACCAATCAACTGGGTATTTCTTATTCAAGCTGACACCATAGTTTGCCACCACAAGGTTCAAAATTTCATTCAGCTCATGTGCACCAAAGAGAACTTCTTCATCAAGATACTCTCAGAGTTGAGACCAAGTGTAATGGTTGATACACCGTGTCAATTTGAGAAGTTTAGAAGCTTAACTAAGTAACTCAGCAGTTCTACATCCTAGGGTGTAGAGGTCATGCCCTAGGGAGGCTGTTTATGCTCCAGGATGTTGTAATCGTTGATTTATTATGTCAACTTGAGAAGTTTAGAAGGTTAACTAAGTGACTCAGCAGGGGGCCAGGGTCCTCACTTTGTAAACATCCTGAGCCTGTGCAAGAGGAAGGCATAGAGATGGTGTGAATGCTACACCTGCGAGAGGATGGGCAGCCTGCTCCTTGTGCTCTTGTTACTTTTGCTATCTTCCCCTGCCATGAACTGCTGCCCTCTGCCATGTGCCAACCTGCGTTGGAGCCAGCTGATTAGGGACTGAAACCTCCACAAACTGTGAGCTAAATAAACCTTTCCTTCCTTAATTTGAGATGTCAGGTATTTTGTCTCAGCAAAGAGATAAAATAACTAACACACCAACTGAGTTTTTTTCCAGATTAAGGATGAGAAA
This sequence comes from Erethizon dorsatum, assembly GCA_028451465.1. Taxonomy (NCBI): domain Eukaryota; kingdom Metazoa; phylum Chordata; class Mammalia; order Rodentia; family Erethizontidae; genus Erethizon; species Erethizon dorsatum. The sequence goes on from CM051843.1 coordinate 4,975,607, forward strand.
GGAACACAGGATTGTTAATCCTGACATTAACATATTAATTATAATTAACATATCAATTTCCTTGGATTACCACCTAAAAGAACAGTGAAGCATGTTCCTAGGTGTGTGTGGGTGGGTGTTGGAGGTATGACCTTGGGTACTATATACGGTCTTTTGCCTGTTTCTCTCTAGTACTGTCCCCCTCCTTCGCTTCCCAGCCACCATGAACTAAGGAGCTCTGATCCACAACATCCTTCCACCATTATGTTTCTGCCTTGGAACCAGTGAGTCAGGGAGTGAACCTGTGAACCAAATCAACCCTCCCCTCTTTTAAATTATGGGCATTAGGTGTTGTGTGTCAGCAACAGAAAGCTGACTAATACAGAGTATGTGCCTAGGATTTGTCCTGGCTGTAGATTTCATTGTCAGGAACTACTGCAATCATGCACTTGAAGGTTTTAGGTTTTATTTGTTTTGGCCTTTTTTTTTTGAATTGGTTCTGACTTTTCACGCCTTTTATAGAAGACTGTTGATGTAATACTGGAACTGAAGATGTCAGCATGGCTCCTGAGGGCTGTATTTACAGGATTACAGTTTTCAGGGGAGGGAGACATTGCAAATAATGCAGAGAAAGAGAGAAAATTTAAAAATAAATAACTACAAGAGTCAAGGGTCTAGGCAAAGAAATCTTAGGTTAGTCTTGCTCTTTTTCAGTATGAACAGCTTCCTTGACTCTTGACAAACCACACCTGAAATAGTACAGTAGTCTCCATTTTCTCACTGTAGGTCACCTGTGGTTTGAAAATACGACATGGAAAATTCCCAAAATAAACTGCCCAGGAGTTTGAAATTGGTCACCATCCCAAGTAGCACGATGGAATCTCATGCTGTCTTGCTTTGTGACAAGTGAATGATAATTATCTCTTCCGCCAGCACGTCAACACTGTACCCACAACACACTTGTTAGTCAGTAGCTGGCATTACCAGCTCAGCCATGGTGGTGTTCCAGCGCTGGTATTCATGTAAGCCTTCTTATTCTTAATGATGACCCTACAGTGCAAGAGTAGGGACGCTGACAATTTGGAATCGCCAAAGAGAAGCCATGAAGCGCTTCCTTCAGGTGAAAATGGGAACGGTTTTCACTTCTATACATATATAAACTCATGTGGACTTTACTAAAATCTATGGTAAGGAGAAAACACATATATAACACTGGACATTGTGGTGTTTTTCAGGTGTTCACTGGGAAGTCTTGGACAGATTCCCTCAAATAAGAAGAGAGGCCTGGGGCCAGTGAGATGGCTCAGCGGCACAAGCACCTGCCCGGCAAGCGCGAGGCCCTGAGTTCAACTTCTGGAACCCACATACGAAAAAAGGGCCAGTGATATCACTTAGTGGCACAAGCACCTGCTGGCAAGCATGAGGTCCTGAGGTTGACTCCTGGTACCCACATTGAAAAAAAAAAAAGGAAGAGAGGACTGCAGTTCCATTAGGCTATTGGACTGTAGAGCTCGCTCTGCATTATTCTCCTTTTGAATGAGTCCCCGCTGTCCACTGGGAGTGTTTAGGACATTAGCTTTTTTCCATTCATCTTCCTGTCCCCGACGTTGCCCAGTATGAGGCAAATTGTAGCTCAGGCCCCCACAAACTTGTGTTGAATTGGACAGAGGGTGCACAGCCCCATGAACAGAAGGCAGATCTTCCCCTGGACCTCAGGGATGGAAAAATATGGAAGGATGAAGATGGTGTGAAGTCTGGGAGTTGCTTCAAATAACCAGCCCCATTTAAGGGGGCTGTGGAGAGTTGGAATTGGAAACTGGTTGCCTTGCAGTGGAGAACTGCAGAAACTTCGTATTCTTCACCATTATTTCCTCTATGTTATGTATATTCAGACTTTTTCACTTTCAAAGGTTAGCGGGAAATAACCCTAATAATTTAGCATTTGGTATGTACTTAATGACCTTCTCTAGCCACTTACAGCTATTGATTATCCACTGACACTGCTTCTTACTGTGGTTATACCCATGGTTTTATTGTCAGTTTTTGCAGTACTGCAGATTGAACCTGGGGCATCTCCTCTTCCAGGCAATAACTGTACCACTGAGCTACATCCCCATTCCTCCATATTTTCAAATTACTAGCAACACGGGACTATTAAAAACAAAAGTGTCTTTGTTTGTGCAGAAAAATACAAGAAGTTTTATTAGAAGGACTTACCTGAAAAATATTTCTTTTAATTACAAAGCCTTTCTTTGAACTCATGACTCCCGAGCTCTATGAAAACATGTTGTGCATTTTCCCTGTGTGGGAAGGGGTCACTGGACCCCTTCCTATACTGTATTTCTGGAGACATCTTAGAAACCGTCTATTTCAGTCCAAACTTTCATGGATATCAAAACCAAGGTTCAGAAACATTTATGCCTTACCACAAATCGTAAATTGAAATGTAAAAAACCAAAGCCAAGGTTCAAATGCAAACCTCGTCAGTAGGTTTTTCAACTCACGTATTCATTCCACAAAAGGTGTCAAGTATCTTGTATATGCCTGGCAGAATGAAGAATGCATACAAAATTCTAGGCCCTAATGTTTCAGCCTCTATTATAGTGGGGGAGTTCAGAATAGGGGAAAGGAGAGAAATCATAAGACCCAGGAGTTGCATTCCTAGCTATATACTGAAGAAAAATAAAAAGTTTTCTATGCAGACAGAAAAAAAAAAAAAAGACTTGTTCATGGATGTTCATAGGAGTATTACTCCTAATACCCAAGTGGTAGAAACAACCAAAATCCCCCCATTATCTGTTGAATGGATAAACATGGTGGTCAAGCCACACGATGGAATATTATGCAGCCATAAAAAGAAAAAGCTGTGATGTGTTACATGGTGGCTAAAACTTGAACACATTATGATAAATAAAAGACAGGAGATACAAAAGGTCACATACATTGTACATAATCCACCAGATGAAAAAGGTCACATACATTGTAAGTAACCCTATGTGTTGTCTACAGGATGTAGGGTTTCTTTCTAGGGTAATGAAAATATGCTCAGTCAGACTGTTTTGATGGTAAGCAACTGTGCATGTACTGAGCCACTCATTGCTACACTCGAAGTAGGTAAATTATGTGGTATATAGATTACGTCAATTTAGCTGGCAAATATTTCCAAAGAAAAGTAAATAGATAGTTTCATAATTACTTTGCAGAAAAAGTGAAGGAGAAAGGGATGAGGGTGTGCCATTATGGATAGATTTTATCTCAATGACCTTCCGACAGTCTCTAAATTCCTAGAAATAAGCAAATCTGATTTGCACAGCAGGGTGAATTGAGTCAATAACCATGTACTGTACCTTTCAAAAAAGCCATTAGAGAGGATTCTAAATATTCTCCCCACAAAGAATGGTAAATGTTTGAGGTACAGATATGGTAATCACCCTGATTTGATCTTTACACAATGTACCTGTGTATAAAAAAATCACATGTCCTCCACAAATTTGTACAATTATTATATGTCTATTTAAAAAGAACTAAGTTTGTCTGTCTCCTTGAGCCGACTAATCCTACTCTCAGAGCTAACTGCAGCCACCTAGCTCCATTAATTAAATCATATTGCTGCAGGTTTTCAAAAAATCCAAATGCTTTTTGTACCTGGAAATTTTAAGGCGTGACAAGGAAAAAAATGCTTATAATTCCATTAAAAAAAAAAAATCCTACCTCAAGGACCATAATTGTATCTCAAGAATAATTGGGTCTCACACTATTTGCACACGCAGGGGCTACGTTTTTCAACTCATCATTCCAGAAAAAATAATTATGTGATTCAATAACCAATTCCAGAGTGCCTCATCCACTTTCTATCCACACTAGGGCCGATGTTTAAAAAAAATGAATGCACTTGGTATTTTTCCAAGTTCTGTTTTTGAGGAGCACTTTTAGGTTGTCAAAAACCTTCAGCGAAAGTGTTTTGCAGGCTGGTCACTGGGGACACAGCCTCTCGCCCTGCAAAAGCTCTCTGGGTCTGGACTAGTGGCTCAGTGTCCTAAGAGCCAGCCTGTGTCCCATTCCACAGATCCCTGGGATCTTCCGCTGGGAGAGAGCTCACCTGCTGCCCTAGCACTGGACAGCACGGGAGCCCAGGGCACGCTACTCTGATGTGAGCTGCACTTTTATTACTGTGAAAAAGCACAGCACATCACAATCTCACGGGGAACAGAAAAGCCTGAAAGAGGAGGCTGTGTATTCTAACACAGATGTAATAGATTGTACCCTGAAGAAAGCATGCCCTTGGAAGCATCATTTGAAAAGCATATCTTGACCATGAAATAGGAAAAACGGTGTTGGCTTTGCCCAGGGGCTCTGATCTGACCTTAACTTAGAGCTTTTTAAATTTTTAAAAAATTTTTTTTGTTTTGTTTTGCTATTTCTGTGGCTCCATTTGGCTGTGAATTTAAATTAAAATACTTTCTCCCACAGACTTCCAATGAAGCATTTGGCTGGTGGCCAACCCTAGGTATCCAGGCTGGTCCTGTTCCCCATGCAGGCAGGGTGACAAAAACCAGCAAGTATGAAATATAGATTTGGAGGTGTCAGAAGAATGTGAATTAGGTCCACGTCAGATTTCGTTCTGCATCCAAAGGTCCAAAAACGTTGAATTTCACTTGCAGCCTCAGACGTGAGGCAGAGAAGGCCTTTCAAATCTAAAAGTTCACACACACAGATCTCTCTCCAGCTGCCAGGACCACTGTTTTACCTGTTGTCCATCCCGAAGGAAATCAAGGGCTGAGCGGTCTGCCCTGAGGCCATAAGACTTCAATGGGAAACTTGAAAAAACTAGGGGGTCACCAACACAGAAGAATATGATGTGAGCAACGGGAAGGTGGAGTGCCAGAGGAGAGAAAAGATGCATGCGTTTCAAAAGCCTGAAAAGTAAAATGCAAAATTTAGCACGCTTAGAAGTGGCCAGAGGGAAGAGCTTAGATTTGAAATATCTACATCCCAAGAAAAATGGCATTTGTTTTCCTCAGAGATCCTCAGCATAGTCAGGAGGTTAGCGCCAAGTTAGGAAGGAAACACAAAAAGGCAAACAGACCAGGGCCATGGGGATTAAAGACATGGGATTTCATTTTCCAGCTCGTGTTGGTGTAGGAACTTAATATCACTGGACTTTGGCGGTGAAAAAAGAGGGAATGATACCTACTTCACCAGAACACTGGTTTGTTAAATTATGTAAGTGGTGCTAAATTTTATAGAAAAACTGCTTAATAATATGAATTCAGTGCCATGTCCTGCAAAAAGTATTCTAGAATGGAGGCTGGTTAATTATGTTGGTGGGCGAGTGCGGTCTGCTGCCTGTGTTTGTAAATCAAGTTTTTCTGGAACAAAGTTATGCCCGTTCATTATGAACATGTCCATGCCTGTTTTCTTCCTTCAGCTGCAGAACAGAGTAGTTGAGACATTTTTTTTTTTTTTTTGGACAATATTTTGTTCATGTTCTATTGTTATAATGGCATACCATCGTCTGAACTATTGACAAAGAATAGACGTTTATTTGGCTTGTGGTTTTGGAGTCGGCTGTCCTATTACTGGGCCACAATACCTGGAACCCACAATTTAAAGGAGGAGAGGTTTAGTTTGGTTCACAGTTCAAGGGAGTCAGTCCGTGGTCCGCTGGTTCCGAGGCAGAAACGTCATGGTGGAAGAGTGTGGGGGTGCAAAGCTGCTTAGTTCAGGGGGGCAGGGGAAACAGAGCAGGGGAACAGTGTCAGAGAGAGGAAGGGATCAGGATATAGTTGCCAAAGTCACGTCTTTGTCACCTCTTTGACATGCCCATGGGTGTGCTCCACCAATCCCATGAGTGGATCCCAAGCCAATAAAGTCGACACAGTCAAACTTAACTACCACAAACCTCTTGTGGCATCACAACATGGGGGAGGAATCACAGGTCGAGACAGAGCAAGCGTGCTAGCTTGGGTCTCCCACGCTCTTCTTATAAAGGCACCGATGCCACCCATCTTCACGACTCCTGTAACCCCAGTCATCTCCCAGGTGCTCCACCTCCAAATACCATCAATTTATGATTAGGGGGATTAAGTGTTGTTGTGGTTCATATCTGAGATATCCCCCAAACATTCTCATGCACTTAAGGCAGGTTTTTGAGGGTGGTTGGATCATGGGGGAGTTATACTCATCGGTGGAATTTTGTCTCCAGATATAAAGAGTAGAGAATGAATGTGAACTAACATAGTAGAAAAGTAGATGGTATTGGACCAGGTGGTCCAGTTCTTGATGGAACCCAGGGCCTCACACATGCTAGGCAAAAGCCCTACCACTGAGCTACTGCCCAGCCCTACATGATGTTATTTCCCATATTCCTGCGAAGGGCTTTGGTAGGCAGAAGTCTAAATTCTGGAGCCCTCCAAAGGGTGAGCTTGAGGAGTCACTTCTCCCAGACTCCATCCTTCTACCCACATGACACCAACTGCCCGCCCCTGGTCTCCCAGTGCCTACTGCTTTCTGGTATTTTATATTCAGACACTGAGCACATCTGCCTATTGCTTGTCACCCTGTGATGTATGTCCAAGAACACATCTTTCCTTAGCTCAGCTTCCACAGAAGAAAAATTCACTTATTTGAACCAATGATCCCAGTCTCTAGTCAAAGCATAGAAAATTCCGAAGACAGCAATTGGCAGAAGATGAAGCTCCAGGCTGCTGCTCTATCTCTCCTATCCAAAAGGCAGTCTTTGCAACTGACTCTCCTCTGGCCCCGTTTTCACTGCCTCAGACACCTTTGGGAAAGGCTGCCCAAAGTGCAGGGCGGGAAGGGGTAGCAGTGGAATCTCTCCGCAGAAGCTGCGGCTGGGGAGGAGGAGAGGGGGGCAGGCAGCTGGAGGGAGAGTCGCTCTGTCGAAGGTATAAAGTCTGAAAATTGGGGAATGCACTCCTCCGAAAGCAGGTGGACGTATCAGGTAGGAGAAAGGGGATCCGGGGCTGTGTCAGGCTACTGAATGCCAAGTGCAAAGCATGGAAGAATACACGACCTTTATTTGGTAACAAATCCTGGTTGGGGGGACTCCTGATGGAAAGCTCCTATTGGCAGATTTCCTGCCTCTTTCTATGACTAATGGTGGCCGTGACGGTCGTTCTTATATGCACATTTGAACACGCGATGCAGTGAACACGACACCTGACCATTCTCTGCTGTGTTTTGCCGCCTAGGACGTGGGACTTGGTTTGTGGTATTGTCTCAAACTTCGTGAGTCTCCCACCTTTGCGACATTAGGTTTTATCAATCCACAGCTTACCAGTAATCTTGACCCTGAAGAAACTGTGCGGTTGGCATTCTTTTGCCATTACTAACCCGCTGACCACTCTAAGTCATAACCACTTGCACTTGAGTCTTGCGTTTTCTTCTGAGAGGCAGAGCAGGAGGATCACAAGTTTGAGCCCAGCCTGCACAACTTAACAAGACCCTATCCCAACTTAAATATTAAAAAAAAAAAATTAAAAAGCGCTGAGGATGTAGTCCAGTGGAGAGGGCTTGGTTCAATCCCCAGTACCACAAAAAAAAAGGTGGAGAATTTTTTTTCTTGCCCACCCCATAATTAAGTGCATTGTTTATGATCACTAAAATAATCTGCTCAGATAATTCACTAAGGCCTATTATTTTCCCTATTTATTATTTATTGGAAACATCATTTAAAATTGAAAAAAAAAAAAGCGAGTGAGTACCTCATTCCATTTTGTGCTGCTGTAAGAGAATAACTGAAAGTGGGTAATTTATGAAGAGAAGAGGTTTATTTCTTATAGTTTGGTGGGCTGGTAAATCCAAAGTCAAGGGACCTAAATCTGGTGAAAGCCTTCTTGTTGTAACATCCAGGGAGGCAGAGTAAAGGACGTGAGAATCCGTGCATGCATGAGAGAGAGAGAGACAGACAGAGACAGAGAGAGACTGAGTCGGGTCAGCCTTTTATAAATGGCATTCATCCGCGCGTGAAAACCTAGCCCTCCTGCCCTAATCAGCTCACAGAGTCGCGCTTTTTAACATGGTTGCAAGGGTTTGTAACGTTTGCTGGGGGGCACGTTCAAACCACAGCAGTGACAGTGAAAACATCCAGCTCGCGCCGCCTCCTGAGAAGGGAGGACACGGGGACTGCAGCAACCATAAAGGACATCAATGTAAAAGGTAAACATGCATCAAACCCAAAACAGGAAGCCTCCACATGCCCTGAGTTTACTGAAATGTCATATTTATGCTAATGATATGCATTCTATTTTATTTTTGCTTGGAAGTAAAACGGCCTTTTGGGGAGCTGCCAACATGTCGATGAGCTCGAGGGTGATGCTGCCGATTTCCAAGAACTCTCTGCTCTCCTCGGCTGATGTCTGAGTTCAAAACAGGGCTGTGTTTTGAGCATGGGCAGAATGTTCACCCAAACGAGGTTTTCTGGGTGCTGTTAGTGTTGTTCGACCTCAGGCAGAAGTAGTGCAAGGCTGGGGGTGCAGCGGAAACAGCACCAAGCAGGATCTAGGGAAAATGATTTCCGCTGTTCACCAGCTGTGCGAATGTGTGTATCTCCCAGCACCCTGGCCTCATCCCTCAATCCGTATGAAAGAGGACTGGCGTTGAGTCTGTGCTTTCTAAGATGCTTCCCTTTCCTCATATTTCCTACTGCTGCTGACTTACAAGAAGAGAGAAAACAAAAAATGAACTAGGTCGAAAGAATGAAGCGTGGTGCAACAAAAGCCGAGTTCATTTTTATTTGCAAGTAGGTGTCCCTGGGCTTTGTGACATACAGAAGTAGAAGACAAAGAAAGGATCCCATGAAAAGTGGCCCAAACAGAGTCCAGAGTCTTTCCTGGAACCTGAGAAATCTACCTTCACTGTATCACATACACATTTTTAATATCTGTATGGAGTTTATCACAAGTAGATTTGACAGACGTTGAGTATCCCTTGTCCAAAGTGGCTGGGACAAACCGTGTCTCGTTTTTTTTGTCTGTTTGTTTTGTTTTGTTTTTCAGATTTTGGAATATTTGCACATACATAATGAGCTGTCTTTTGGCTGACCTGCCAGAGCTTAAACACAAAATTCATTTATGTTCCATTTGTACTTATTTACATAGCCTGAAGGTAATTTTACACAAGATTAAAGATAATTTTGTGTATGAAACAAAATTGTATTTTGTGGAGTTCTGCCAGTAATCAAAATGTTTCAGATTTTGGAGTATATCAAATTTCAGATTCTTGGAGTATGGATTAGGGATTTTCAGGTTACAGATGTTATATACATGGATTTGACACAGCTCGTTTTGAAAATGGAGAAAAAAAAAAAAACACTTACACAGGTTTATATAGGGTGATAGTAGTCATCCCAGTATCCACAGTCTTGTATATACAAATAACTGTGATCAAATTAACATTGTTCTTTCCACCCCAAGGACAATTATACTTTTGTATAAAATGAGCAGATTTTAAGATTGTTTCTCTAATTGAGTCAGTTCAACTTAGCACACCCAACTGGTGCTAGATGAATCCATACTTTAGCAGGGATGTGAGTCTCAAGGTAGAACACTGAAAAGGTATCCATATGAAACTGTAGGGCATTAAAATGGAGATACTAGAATTTTTTGTACTTCACGCTTTTTACTGCCATTGAATCCATTTGAAACAAATACAGAAAAAAAAAGTTTTTCCTAAGGATAAACTCAGTTACAGATATCTCTTCTAAGCAAAGCAAAGGGAAAAAAATGAAGAGGAGAAAAAATTAAAGTTGATTTTCTTTGAAGCAGTGAAGAGACACAGAGTTGTGGAATCACAAACTAAGAAAGAAAGGTTCTAAATAATCTCGGTGGAGGGGAAACACCCCTCAGGTGTGCTCAGAGCAGGCAGCAAAGCCTGAAAAGGGAAAGCTTACTTGGGAAGGCAAGGGCAGCGTGCATTAGGGAAAGCAGGCTTGATGGAGTGATCATTCAGATATAGCATGCATACACAACGCATGCTACGAACAGGGATTGATAGAAATACATATGGGATCATCTCCACATTGGTGACCTTACTGAGCAGAAAAGATTGACTTATTTTTACTTGACAGAGAAAAAGTAGACTCTCTTTTGAAGCCCAGATACTTTCTTATATCTGTGCAAAGCACCACAGGTGAGGCACAGGGATAAGGCAAAGGACAAATGGTCATGAAATGGTAAGAGACAATAAAAAATGCCACGGGGCATACAAGGTCCATATAATTGGTGCTGGCAATTATAAATAGAAAGGGAAATATAACAGAAAAAACTAAAATATAGAAAAGAAGCTTTGACAAGAAATGACAGATGTTTGCAACCATGGGGGAATCCAGAGCTTGGTAATGACTTTTATAAATTTTACAGGAAACTCAGTTTCAGAGAGGGATATGTCTTTCTTGTATTAGTTAGGGTTTTCTATATGAACAGATTCAATATATGTATGATTATACAAGGGATTTATGAGGTAGATTTACAGGGTCAAAAGTGTAAGAGGCCCAGTAGCTGCCTATCAGGTCAGACAGAGAAGAATCCAAAATGGTGGTCTACCTGTTGGAGAGCTGGAGAATCCAGTAACAGTCAAAGGTCGAAGGCCTGGAAGCTCACTTAAGATTCACCTGCATGAGTCTGTATCATAAAGCTGGAGGGTCTGTTTTGGGAGCCTGGACTGGAAGTCTATAGGAACTAAAGACCAACATCCAAAGGCAATGACAAAGATTGGAGCTCTTCCCAAGAAAGGGAAGACTTCCTTCTCCTTTCTCTTTTTATTCCATCTGGGCTATAAGCCTATTGGTTGATACCGTGCACATCCAGGGTGTGTCTTCTTTCCTCAGTTTGATGGCCAATATGTCAGTCATCCACAGATACACCCAGAACTTTACTAATCTGGTAAGAGACTCTTACTGAAGTCAAGTTGACAAATCACAATTCTTAAAAAAATACTTAAGGTAATAATAGTAATGCATTAAGGAATTGGGCATTTGTAGCCTAGTGGTTGAAGGTATGCTTAGCACATATGAGGCTCTGTGTTCCATCACCAGGAACAAAAGAAAGACAAAAAAATAAAAAGCATTTGTTCTTGTGTGTACCAATAACAGAGAAATGACAACAGTTCTCAAATATTAGAGTATGATGGTACACTGGCAAACCTTGATGAACACAGGAAGGCTGACATTCCCAAAGAAATTACAGTGAGCACAAGGAAGCCTTCTTAATGAATTCAGGTCTCATATACACATGCACAAAATAAGAAGGCAAACCAAGGCATACATCTTTCCTGGAATGTCTAAGGAAAGTCCTAAGTACACTGTGAGGCAAGGCATCCAAAAATATAAAAGGAATCAAAAGGGCCCTTGAGTTCATTTTACAGGTAGAAGAACAGAGAAAAGGGGGCCTCTTCCTGTGTCCTACAGTATTAGCCAAATACGTGGGGTCTTCACAGGTATTTCTCAGGGATGGCTGATGATTATTCTTTAGCACTTTAAAAAAAATTTATTAGGGCCCAGTCAGTTATAGCTGTGGTTTGCTGTAGTTTGTGTCTAGAATTTTGCCCTATGTTGTAGCCTTAATCACCAAAGTACGGGGAAGTGGAGGAACTTTTAGGATGTGGGAGGAAGTTAGGTCACTGGGGCATGGTCTTGGCATGGTCAGTCCCCCCTCCTCTCCTCCCTCCTGTCTTCCCTCCCTCCTGCCCCTTCTCTAGCTTTTTTTTTTTTCCTGTTCGACATGGGGTGAACAGACCTTCTCTACTACACAAAGCACCAGGACAAATGACTGAGGGCCCGTGGATTGACTGGATTAATCCCTCTGAAACAGTGAGCAAATGTAAACCTTTCTTCCTTAAACGTTCATTGCCACAGGTGTTTTGAGGCAATGATGCAAAGCCAACTAAAACACAGTTCTTATTTATTCTTTATAACAAACTCTGTCCTTTCCATCCCCTGATGTGTCTCTCCTTTCATTTTTCCACAAAGCTAAGTGCTATGGTTTAAGTCTAAAATGTCTCCCCAAATTCTCACAGGTTTGGAAGGTGATTGGATCATGGGGGTGCTATACTCATCTGATGAACTCAGTAGCTGAGCTGTTAGGAGGTGGGGCCTGGTTCGAGGTGGGTCACAGTGGGGACATGACCTGGAAGGGTATATTCTTGTCCTCTGTTCTCTGTTTCATGGTTGTCATAGGTTGGGCAGCTGTTCTCTGCCATACCTTTTTGCCATGCTCTTTCTGTCTTGGAGCAAGCAAAATAAACCTCTCCTCCTTTAAGTTGTGGTTACCAGGTATTTTGTCCCAGTGACAAGAAAGGGACTAGTACACTAAGTAATAGTTTCAACAGTCATTCCATTGCTTTTGGAGAAAATTATGTACAGTCTTTATTCATGTAAGGGCCTAAGAGATCATCAGTATATGGGAATAAAAAAAGATAATAATGTAGTTAGTATATCAAACATTTTCACATCTTAAAGTATTGAACTATGGTAGTCCCCCTTATCTCTGGGGGATACATCCTAAGATCCTCCAGTGGATGTGTGAAACCATGGATAGTACCAAACTTAACATATGCTAGATTGCTTTTCCTACACATTCTGCAGTATAGCCACATAGTACCAGACATGATCTGGCCTTCCATGTTTGATGCCCAGGTGCCTTCTCTGCACCATTCATCTTGCATGTTGAGTCCATCGTTAAGTAGGGGTTGTTTGAACACAAGCACTGAGATACCACCACAGTGGATCTGATAGCTGGGACAGCTCCTAAGTAACTAACAGGTGGGTAGCGTATACAGGATGGATACAGTGGAGGGAGGGATGATTCATGTCTCAAGTGGATGAACTGGTAGAGCGTCAGATTTCACCAGAGTACTCAGAATGGCAAGCCATTTAAAAAGTATAGATTATTTCCAGAATTCTCCATTTAATACTTTCAGACCTCAGTTGACTACACGTAAATGAAACGGAGGGAGGTGAAAGACTACTATACTTATTTGCTTCAGAGCTTTTGCATATTCCCATCTCCTGTGTGAATTTGTCTTTAGGTGAGGCCGATACTGTCTTTAATCATTTTATGGAATGGGGATGTAAGGGCGTGAGAAATAGACAATGGACTTGACTGGATGTTTTCTTCAGAAAGGCCACTAATTCCAGGACAGAGCAATAGGTGGGAACTGGTTACCCACAGATCACTGTGCATATTGATTACTTGTATTTCCCAATTTCCTGACTCCCAGTTTGGTATATTCCCTGTGCATTACCTATCTTTTCCTTCCTTCTTCCCTTCTAAAACTATGCGATGTTTGTGGTCTTTTCACAATTCAGCCAACTAAGTGGAAAAGTAAAGGTGTGCCAATTTAAATTTTTTTCTGCAATCATTTTTGCTACTGATTGTTTTCCTGCTCTGTTTTTTTTTTCTTTTTTTAAGTAGTAAGCCTAAATATAGACAGACAGACAGAAAGACATGAAAGCAACATTTATTAGCAGAAAATTCCAGAATGGATTGAATGGGATAACATGTGTTGAGGAAATGGTGGGCAATGTATTCTTGTATAGCTGTGATGGGGAACCTTTCAGACTTTCAATGATTACAAACAGCTCACTGTGGCACGTGCAGCATAGGTTCGCCACCACTGTTCTATAGCTAAAATTTTGTTGTTACTTTCCTTATATAATTTTGGCCAGCCATAAGATATCCACAATCATCGTCTCTTACAATATCAATGTGTTCCAGAATGAGTAGTTTACATTCTAGTTGTTCTATCATCAAAACCATGGTGATGAGCCAGTGAGATGGCTCAGCGGCGTAAGCGCCTGCCTGGCAAGAGCGAGGGCCCGAGTTCGACTCCCGGAACCCACATAGGAAAAAAGGGCCGGTGATATCACTCAGCGGCACGGGTGACTGCTGGCACATGAGGTCCTGAGGTCGACCCCGGTACCCACAAAAAAAAAAAAAAAAATGCTGAGAATCATCAATTAATTGTTTTCCAGCAAGAGAGAATATTCTTAGGGTTTTTATTTTGCTCCCATGCCTTAGTTTTGGGGAATAACCTGCAAGAGGTAACTGTGAAATTAAATTTAAAAGAACAGTAACATTCTACGGACCGTGAGGAGGCTATAAAGAAACCCAGTTGTGGAAGAGAAATTTTCTAGGCTAAATCAAGCCACTTCTCAAATTCGAGTACAAGCTTACAGATCTATGTAGACTGATGTCCGTGGGTCATGTACAGAACAGCAGAAATTTCCATCAAGAAAACTGAAAATGCAGAAATGTTCTGATTTTTCAAGGACCAGAAGAGGTTGAATTGCACAAGAAAGTGAGGAAGAATGATGGGTGTTAGGGCGTCAGAGGCCACCCAGAGTTCAGGCGGAGGGAGCTGAGAACAGGAGCCGGGTGATTAGAAGTCACTGGAGAGGGCTGACAAAGCAATTTAGTTGTGAGGGAACAGGAGCTTAATGCATTCCCTGAGGACAGTTTGGACACGGGTTATTTTAAAGGATGGTTGGCGAGCGCTAAAATAAGCGGGGGCCACTGTGAATCAGTACGGGCTCATTATGTCCAAGTCACTCCAGACTCACTTCAGCAGACTGAGGTGTACGGGATGTACGCAGAATCTCCAGGGGACCCGAGCAAGAGACAAAATGGTTCACCGTCACCTGTGGGTCAGGTGATGCTACGACTCAGATCAGCTTAAAATGATGGAAACGGGATTAAGGGATAAATGGCAACCAGGAGGGGTGTTTTTCCTAGTTCCTGCCTGTCTCTGTCGTTGGTCCTCTCCTGCTGACTCTTGTTAATCGATGGCTTGGATGATGAGTGGGACAGCCTGATAGGCAGGGCTGCAGATTAGGGGAAGTCAACACAGTGTGTTAATACATTGTATTCCATGATTGAGACCAAAAGAAAGTGGAATAAAAGAGAGACAAAAAGAAGAGGGGGGAGGGGAGAGGAAGAAAGAAGAGAGGAGAGAAGAGGAAAGGGGAAGGGAGGGCAGGAGGGCAGGGAAGGGGAAGGGGCAAGAGGAGGGGGAGAGGAGGGGAAGTAAGGGGGGAGGGGAGGGGAAGGAAGGGGAGGGGGAGGGGAGGGAAAGGAAGGGGAAGGGGAGGGGAGGGAAAGGAAGGGGAGGGGGAGGGGAGGGAAAGGAAGGGGAGGGGGAGGGGAGGGAAAGGAAGGGGAGGGGGAGGGGAGGGAAAGGAAGGGGAGGGGGAGGGGAGAGGAGGGGAGGGAGGGGAAGGGAAGGGAAGGGCAGGGAAGGGAAGAGAAGAGAAGAGAAGAGAAAAGAAGAGAAGACAAAAGAAGAGAAGAGAAAAGAGAAGAGAAAAGGGAAGGGAAGAGAAGAGAAGAGAAGGGAAGAGAAGAGAAGAGGAAAGGAGAGGAGAGGAGAAGAGAGGAGAGAAGAGAAGAGAAGAGAGAAGAGAAAAGAGAAAAGAGAAAAGGGAAGAGAAAGGAAGGGAAGGGAAGGGAAGGGAAGGGAAGGGAAGGGAAGAGAAGAGAAGAGAAGAGAAGAGAAGAGAAGAGAAGAGAAGAGAAGAGAAGAGAGGAGAGGAGAGGAGAGGAGAGGAGAGGAGAGGAGAGGAGAGGAAGGGGAAAGAGGGTTCAAAGGAGAGTCACTGGGCTAAATGAATGAATCAAATTGAACAAGATGGAGACTGATGGCAACAGAATACTATTCTGCAGTCTAGTATATCAGCCACACAGGGTCCAAGTAGAGCAGACAGGGATTAAAGGCTATATAATTCACACAGAATCAAATGTTTTAACTGACTGCCACAGCACTATAAATCTGCAGTATTGCTAAGTGACCATATTGCTAAGTGAAATAAATGAGACACACAAGCTTAAACATCACATGGTTTCTCCTATATGAGAAATTCAAATTATAAATAAAAAGCAAGCCAAAAGATAGATAATAGGAAGTAGGAAGACGGATCTTTGGCAAATGGGAAGGGAATGGAGCGATGGAAGGAGGGGAGGGAGGGGAGAGAAGGATGAAAAAAGAATTAGGATATGTTATGTCCGCACACCAACTCCACACAAGGAATGGAAACATTACATGCTGCAAATATGGACTAGAAAAATAAAAATAAATTACGAAAATTGGGGAAGATGTACCAACAAAGCACGTTATATTCATGTACATGGTTTGATAGGAAATATGGTGAATGTTTAATTTTTTTTTTTTGTGGGCACCAGGAACTGAACTCAGGACCTTGCACTTGCCAGGCAAGCACTTATGCCACTGAGCTATATCACTTGCCCAAATGTTTAATTTTTTAAAAAAATTATTACAGTAAAAGATCCAGTGCCATTAATCCCCTTCAAAATCCTCCCCTTGCTTAGAACGTTCTTATCCCATCATTCTTGGCACTTTCTGAAGCAGTTCTGGAAGTCCTCTTTCTTGAGTGTCTTTCATTGTACTTTGTAGCTGCCTCCACATCCTGAATCGATTTAAAATATTTCCTTTCCTTGGTCATTTTGACTTTGGGGAAGAGCCGGAAGTCACAAAGCACTAAATCCAGTGAATAAGGTGGATGAGCACATAGCATCATGTTTTGTTTTGTTTTTTTTTTTTGTGGGTACCAGGGGCCGACCTCAGAACCTTGCACGCCAGCAGGCGCCTGTGCCACTGAGCGATATCACCGGCCTTTTACTCATATGTGGGTTCCGGGAGTCGAACTCGGGCCCTCGCACTTGCCAGGCAGGCGCTTACACTGCTGAGCCATCTCACCGGCCCAGCATCATGTTTTTATGACTCTGCCTTTCCGCTGTAAGGTGCTCGGCACCAGCATTCACTGTATTTTTAATCGCAACTTGTAAAGACACTGTGGGAAGACTTCCAGAACTGCTTCAGAAAGAGGCAAGAATGATTAGATAAATGTGTTCAAAGAGAGAAGGGGGATTTTGAGTGGGATTAATAGTCTCGTTTCTTCCATTGTAATAAATTGTTAAAATTTGAACATTCACTGTAAATTTTGATCGCCCCTTGTAGGAAAATCTCATAATGAAATCCATCATTTTGTACAGATAATGTGCACTAATAATTATGATTAAAAAAGAAAAGAAAAAAAGAAAAAATGAACTAAAACTGTGCTCAATAATTTTTCAGAAAGAGGGACCGAGGAGGTGAGGAATGAACAGATGCATGAGAGGGAAAAAAAAAAGAGAGGGATTAGAGGAAAGGAAGGGAAATGCAGAAGACTGAGCAAGGTGAAAGATAGGTTCTGCACTTCAGCCTTTCTTGACGTTCCCTATACCTGGTGACTTTTCTAAGTTTCTGTGTGGAGCACTTCCTTCCGGGTTCAGCTAGTGACAGCCAGCATCTGATAGCCACGGTGCCTCAATCTCAGGCAACCTCCCCGACACACACTGTGACTTCCATTTGTGCCATGTAAGACAACAGTCACTACACAACTACGGGAGCACTTTCCCCACTCTAGACCCTAATTGATAGCGAGGACCTATTGGTCTATTTCATTACTGTATTCTCAGTACCTAGCAAACCACCATGGACAAGCACACGCAAAACACGCTAGCAACATTTCTGCATAGAATCTGGAATATTGCTGAGCTATCCAGAAGGTTCCTTATATAGCAGAAATTTTCAAATAGAAAATATAACACAGCACCTGCCTGGCAAGTGCAAGGTCGTGAGTTTGATCCCCAGTACCAAAAAAAAAAATATCTATATATATATAAAATAAGAAACATATTTTAAATTAATGACAGAACATTATAACCTATAGATGAAAAACATTATTTTAATAAAATATATTGCATAGAACATTAGTATGAATTGGTGACTGATTAGCTCACAATGCAGGTTATCAATACATTTTACCAGGTTGTTATTGTATGTCGTATTTCCTTCCCTTTATGCATTAAGTTAGAAATCAAGACAAAAGCACAATTAGAAATCCTCATGCATAGATCTTAAAACGCATTATTTTAAAACTCGTGTCAGAAACCGAAACAAATTGAAAATGGAAACAACATCACAGTATATACTTAAGTGAAAGGGGATACCGATGCAACACCACCTAAATGGCAACGCAACACCTTAAATGTTTACACTAGGAAAGAAAGTAGGGCAGAAATCTATGAATTAAGAATACAGTAGAGGGGGCAGAAAAGGAGTAACAGGTTGAACCTTTGAAAAGTAGAAATAATAAATTACTCATCATGAAAAATCTCCAGCATGATTGGGGAGGAAAAAGCGAGATGGAGAGGAGAGAGAAAGGAATAGAAAAAGTGTGTGTGTGTGTGTGTGTGTGTGTTTGTATGTGCTTAAGACAGTCACCATTAGATGACAAAACAAACATACATCATGCAGAGATGATAAAATGATAGCATGGAAAGCTTTACAGCAATAAATTTTAAAACATAAAGTACATGTTAAAAATGCTAGACAAATACAACTGACAGATAAACAAACAGAAAAGCGGGGTCAACACTTTAAAAATCATTCTACATAGGACCAGGTCCAATATAGCTTTTATATGTTAATTCTCACAAACAATAAAAAAAAGAAAATGAAATGAATACAATTTCAGAGGAGATAAAGACACGAAACTTACTCCCAATTATTTTATAGGACAAGCTAACTGTTAATAATCACATGAACCAAGGAAAACATATTTTATTAAATATCGGAACAATTATCTTAAGCAAGATATCAACAAAACAATCTAGCAAAATACAAGGTATAATAAACATATCATAAAATATTTGAGTTTACCCTAGAAATATAAATATGAGTTAACATTAGGATCAATTCATTAATCATCAAAGAAAAACCCCTATGTGATCACATTGATTTTAATTTTTTGATAAAAGTTACTATTCCTTACTCTTTTTAAAGATCTTTAACAAATTAAGAATAGAAAGTAACTTTGTTACTGTGATATATAACATCTATTTTTAGAAACTTAGTGGAAACAAGGTATTTAATGGTGAAAAGGTAAAAAAATATTTCTGCTTAAGATCAGGCAAGAGAAGGTAAAAAATATTCCTATTCCTGCCTAGGCCCAGATAATAAAATCATTAAAAAGCTTTTTCTCACCACCTCCTATCTACTTTGAATTAGAAGTACTAACAGCCACTTACTGAAAGAAGGACTAGTATAAAGTACTACTATATTTCATTCAGAACTAGTATAAAGTTACATTGGTTAAATAAATATGGAACTGGGGTTATAACAGACACATTGCACAATGAAAAGATTAAAAAAAACATTTCGGACAAGAGCAGGCAAAACAACTAATGAAAGCATCAAGAGCTCGGAAAAAAAAACCTTTGGTACATCAGAGTTTCAAGTGTAGCAAAATAAGCTTTTCTGGTATGTCAGAGAATATGAAGTAAGTGATTATTTATATACGTGGAAAATGGAATTGAAGCTCCACCTCACATATCTCCTCAAAAATTAAATCCAAATGGTAGAACACTTAAATGCCAAAGGCAAAGTCATCACACTTTACAAGATGATTTAGGAGACTTTGTAGGCTCTGCTAAAAAAGGATTTCTTAAGCTGAATGGAAAAGATCACAAGACATAGAGAAAAAAACAAAACAAAACAAAACAAAAAAACAAACTTGCTTACACTCAACCTATTTCTATTTGTCAAAAAATAGCAAAGAGAGGAAAAAATGAGGCAACAATAAAAGATACTACGTGTAATACATAATTTGCAAAGGTTTAGCCTCTAGAATACCTAAGCCCTATAAATCAACATAAAAGAGATAAACCATCCTACAAAAAAGTCAGGAAAATACTTGAATCAGGATTTTACAGAAGATGAAATAAAATCATACAAAAAGATGCTTCATCTCATCTAATTAGTTATGCACAAAAGAAAATATGCAGTTTTGTACCCATTAGATTAGCAAAAACTTGAAAATCTAGAGGTACAAAGGTATTGATGTCAACTACCAAGGTGAGTATACAGAAAAATTGCACATGGTGGCGTTTTCATGGGAAACGATGAGTTTAATGGCGGACTCTAAATCCCACCTCTAGATTGCCAAGTGTTCTGCCCTGCTTCAAGGATAGAAAAACTAGGTCATTTCTGAGATTGGTGAGCAGCTTTCTGTGGCTAAATCTGTTTCCATGCTGTGAGCAGCCCTGCTTCTTGGAGGGAATAATGGGTGCTTAATGCTTCCTAGCCTAAAGAATGGCTTCAAGGGCTTCTTACTGTGCTTCGAAATGCTCCATGGAAGACATGGAGAAATGACTTTAAAGAAAGCCTGCATTCTGACCCCTACATTAGGAGTGAGGAAGCAGAGCCAGGGGGAGGGGGTGGGTTGCAATCTTGGGGTCACGCTTCCTCTACTAAGTGGCATTCCACCAAAGAGAGTTCTGGGTGGAATTGCTTTAGAGTCCTGGATATTTTGGGAGCTGGACAGAACTATATGTGCCCATCCAAAATACAGATTCTCGGGCCAGTGAGATAGCTCAGCGGCATAAGTGCCTGCCTGGCAAGCGCAAGGTTCTGAGTTCGACTCCTGGTACCCACATACGAAAAAAGGGCCGGTGATATTGCTCAGCGGCAAGGGTGCCTGCTGATGCGCAAGGTCCTGAGGTCGACCCCCCGGTACCCACAAAAAAAAATAATACAGATTCTCTCCATTATCCCTAGTCAAGGGGCTTAGCTGAAAACCATCAAAGAGACCAGAAAACTGGTCATGAGACAAAGAACCAACTCCATCTTTCTGCATCCCATCTGAGGACCATTTTGCCCACTTAAGTCAGTTTTGGAGTTTTGACTACTGCATATTTTAACTTAAGATCTTGAAGAAAGAGAGCACTCCTTTAATGATTAGGAGAGACATGAGGTGGAAATAAAGATTTTATTACTTACAGGCCTTGGGGGTACATGGTATTCAGAGAGAGAGAGAGAGAAGGAGAGACAGAGAGACAGAGAGACAGAAAGACAGAGACTGGCTAACCCCTTTGTTGACTCCAATGTTATCCAAACAGGTTTCCATAATGAGTTTTAATTGGCTTTGATGTGAGCAAGCACAGGTCCCAGAAGGTCATGCTATGACTGAGAAGCAGACGTAGTGTCGCATAAATACAATCTATATGGGATGTCAGGGTCAGTGGAACCAATCAACCTACAAGCTGCCCTTGGCTATCAAATTGGAAAAAAGATCTTCATCAGCAGGAAGTTATATACAGAAATAGTACGTGTGATCATTTAGATCTAGAAGGCTCCTCTAAAAACTTGCGTGTCCACCTCATGAGAGGTTCTTGGATCATGCGGGGTCTAACTACATCAGTGAGTTAATCCAATGATGAGATCAAAATTTGAGGATATTATAGGGAAATAGGAGGCAGAGCTAAATGGGAGGAAGTTATGCCATTGGAGATTTGTCCTTGAACGGGACTGTCGGACACCAGCCCTGTCCTCATTCCTTCCTTTTGTTTGTTGGTTGGAGAGGCCACTTGTTTCCCCACCATCATCTCCCATCATCATGTCCTGCCTCCCCATAGCCCCAGCGCCATGGGGTCCACAGTCCGGAACCTCCAAGACTGTGAGCCAAAATGAGCCCTCTCATTTTATACGTTAATTATCTCAAGCATTTTGTTTCGGTGATGGGAAGCTGACGAACACAGGCAAGTATCTGAAACGACTTCATGGAGAAGCTGGAAGGAGGTGGGGAACTAGAAATTATGCCAAGGGTGACATGGACCCCATGTCCAGTATGAGAAAGTTCAATTTATATCCAAAATCTATGCTGAGGCAGCACAAAATGATAAGAATTGGTCTGTGGCAGAGTGTTTGCCTACCAAGTGCAAGGCCCTGCATTTGACCCACAGCAGGCACCACCTCCCAATAGCACACTCAGCTATGCCCTCATCAATGGTTCAATTCACTGATGCGTATAGCGCCTCCATGATCCAGTCACCTTCCGAAGGCCCCAGCTCTGAACAAGACACATTGAGGGACATGTTTTATCTAAAGTATAACAATAGCTGAGTGAGGTGTTAGGAGATGGGTTTAGCTGGAGGAAATAGGTCACTGTGTGTGTGCCTTTGGAAGACACATCTTTTCTATGACTCCTGGCTATTATGAAGTAAGCAGCTTTCCTCTGCCACACCCTTCCGCCATGATTCTTCTTCCTTAGAGCCAACTGCCTATGGACTGAACCCTTTGAAACCACGAGCCAAAACAAAATCCAACCATTCCTCCTTTAAGCAAATGTTCTCAGGTATTTGGTCACAGTGATGGAAAATTGGCCAACAGGGAAGACACTTTGTTTTATTTTTTAATGTGATATGTCTCTCCAAGTGTTTAAAGAAGATGAAAGTCAGTATCCTGTTCTCATAGAGGGTACAACTATAACATAAAGCCAGAGAATGATACAAGCAAAGTTTTGGAGATTCTGTATTGTTATTCTCAACTTTTCAATCATCTATTGCAAGGATTCTGTAATATGTACTTTTGCAAGCAGTCAATATATAGTGCAAAACAACATGTAGTTAAGCAGAAGACATAGGCCTGGGGATATAGCTCACTGTAGAGCTTGTCTAACGCGTGTAAGGCTCTAAGTCTGGTCCCTAGCACAGGAGAGAGAGAGAGACAGAGGAAGAAAGGGAGAGAGAGAGGGAGAGAGGAAGGGAGAGGGAGGGAGGAAAAGAGGGAAAGAGGGGGGAGAAGAAGAGGAAGGAGAGGGGGAGAGGGAGGGGGAGGTGGGAGAGAGAGAGATGACATCACTGGAAGATAAGGTGGGCCTATTTATTCGACTAAGAAACTTTAAATTGTTTATTTCTGTCCTTAAATCCCCTATCTGGAATATGCTTTTTATGCCATTAGTAGTTCATGTCCCTGATGTTTTTAAGGTTTTAAAAAGCAAAGGAAATATTTTTTTTCCTCTCTCTCCATGCTATTCTTTTATATTTCTCTGCCCCAGGTGGTGAGCACAGTTTCCTGAAACCCACAGTTTCCTGAAAGAGGAATGGGGTGTGGGTGGGCAAAAGCAGATTTATGGGATGACTGAAAACTTCAGTAAGATTTCAAAAATATCCACAGTTTTAACAGCAAATATCTCCAGATGGTCAAATTATTGCTTATTTGTGTTTTTTTGTATGATGTTCTATTGGTCCCAAGCTTTTTATAATGAGAATAAACTATTTATGTGATAAAAAATAAGAGATGTTATTTTCTTTTTGTCTCTCAGGTGGATTGAGATTGTCTAGAGTATAGGAACTAACTGCTTATTTTGGGTTTTATTCCAGGGTTCAATGCATGAAAGACACCCTAAAAATAGTTGTCGAATTCAGTAGAATGAATTGACCTTAAATCTTGCTCTTTTTTTAATTTTAAAAAGAAAAAAACAATAAAAACCATGATAAAGAGTTTCAAAACAAGATAATGGGAAATTAACGATGGTTAATATATTACATATTGTTGTCTTCAAAGTTGTTGCTCAGATTACAAGATATAGGCATGAAAAATTGATCAAACAATGTAAGCACAAACCATTCTTATCAATGAACTAAGTAGTATAGATTAGTAGTATAATTATCTTACCTATCTTGTGAAAAAAAAATCTTGCTCGTCCACTCATTTACAAGTGCAAAAGTATAATGGTGGATAATCCATCTGTATGTCTCTGTTTCTCGCAGTTCCAATTCTAAGCGCAAGGATTTTTAGAGCCATTGTACAAAATTGTAAGAGCAAATGACACTTTTCAGCACACAGATCGCTTAAAGAATTCCTTCTTGTACTTCTCCTATAGACTTGGATATGCTAGTTATTTGATGTAAGTAAGAAAGACCTACTTTTTGTTTAATGAAAGCT
This sequence comes from Erethizon dorsatum, assembly GCA_028451465.1. NCBI lineage: Eukaryota > Metazoa > Chordata > Mammalia > Rodentia > Erethizontidae > Erethizon > Erethizon dorsatum. Next base: position 4,999,388 of record CM051843.1, read on the forward strand.
TATGCGCCAGACCCTAGGGATCTCAGAAGAAGCCTGCAATATAAAAATGTGCAATAAAAATATGGTGAGTGTTGAAGTAAAAAAAAAAAAAATTATTACAGTAAAAGACACATTACCATTAGCCCCCTTCAAAGTACTCCCTTTCGGAAAAATTTGTCCCATCTTTCCTGCCACTTCCTGAAACAGTTCTGCAAGTCCTCTTTCTACCACATCTGTAGTTGTACTGTCATGGCTGCTTCAGTATCCTAAATTGAATCAAAACATTGACTTTTCATGGTCATTTTGACTTTGGGAAAGAGTCCGAAGTCAAATGGTCCTGGATCTGGTGAATAAGGTGGATGACGGCACTGTTGTCTTTTTATGAGCCTGCCTTTCTGTTGGTGGCATTCACTGTATTTTGGATCACACCCCATAAAAACACAGAAGAATAACGAGATAAGTGTGCTTGAAGTGAGGGGAGTATTTTGAGGGAGATTAATGGCAACATGTCTTTTACTGGAACACATTTCTTTTAATTTAATCACTCGCTGTGTATTTCAATCGTAACTCATAGATGTTATAGGTTAGACTTTCCCACTTAACAGAAGAGGAAAATACAGATTAAGTGATTTTCCCATGATGACCTAATTGATGGGGTATATTTCCTTATAGCTGCTTCAACATTATCTGAATAAATAAGTATAGATTAAGTATCCCTTACCTGAAATTCTTGGGATCGGAATTGCTTCAGATTTTGCATTTTTTCAGATTTGGGATATCTGCAGAGTCATAATGAGATATCTTGGGGAGGGGATCCAAGTTGTTACATGAAATTGTTTTCTGTTTCATATACACCTTAAACACATGGCCCGAAGGTGATTTTAAGCAATATTTTTATAGTATGGGTGGTTTGCATGTGAGCTATCACATGGGGCCAGGTGTGGTGCTTTCTACTTGGGGCAACTTGTCAGTGCTCAAAAAGCATTGGATTTTGGAACCTTTTGGATTTTATATTTTTGGATTGGGTATGCTCAACCTGTGGTTGGTATAAGTAGATACAAAAGCTCATCATGCAAGACAACATATTGACAGGTTCCTGAGATCAGGACGTGGGTATCTTTGGGGAAGCCATTATTCTGCCTCTGATTATCTCTCTGGATATCATCATCTCTTTCCAAATCAATGCTCCTCTTTTATGCCCCCGTAGCATTTTGGGAATTCTTTCATCATGAACCTCTCACCACAGCTTATCATCATTGCTGGTTTATCTTTCTCCCTCTTTGGATTAAAAACTCCTAGACAAACTCCTGCTTCAGTATGCTTGCAGAATGAAAGAATTAGAAAACAAACAAACAAAAAGAACCACTAATGAAAGGTTCTGTGCTTTTTCTTCTGTTGATCTGGCATTTTTCCACGGGTTGACGTTGGGTTCAACAAACTGATGTGAAGATCTCATTGAAAAATTTTTATTTTCAAGAAGCAGACCTGGCCCCTTACAGACAAAGTCATTACAAGCATGATTTGCAGCCTTTCTCCTCCATGAGGTTTTATGACTTTCGTTAGCTACTTTAATTGGACTATCTATAAATTTTGCCCTCAGGGAGCCTAGTTAGGGCATAGTGTAACTGGTTTGCCACGAGGTGTACTGGTTTATCCTTGCTGTGCTGCTAATTATGAGGGCTGCCCTTTTTCAATCTCCACAGCTTCTGTTTTGGTGATAAATTATAGTCACACAATGGATGCCATCATCAAATATGTACGTCCCCTGATGGAAGGGAAAACAAGGAGAGAGGAAACCGATGACATACTCGTAACCAACACTAAGTACACATACGTGTTCCTTGCTTTGTTTGAACAATCAGCACCATTTCTGAAAAGGTTAAGAAGGAGAAAAAAATTCATACTTGTTTTCCCTTAAGAAGGTGACAGGTATACAAACCAGGGTCCAAATCGGTATTTCCGTATCCATCCATTCTCTGTGCTTAATATACTGAGTTGCTTCTCTCTTCCACTTTTATTTGCAAAATACTGCCATAAGGAACTCAGTTCCACTGACAAAGGGCTGATGAGCTTTTTTCCTTGCTGAGAAGTGGAGAAAATGTTAGCCTTGGCAGGGATCCAGTTGGACAGACAATAAGGTGCAGAAAGACAGAACTGCAAGCAAATTGCCTCACGCTCGTAGGGAAAGACAAGGGTGGAAGGCAGCCAGCTGAGGAGCTTAGAAAGAAAAGCTGTCTGCCAATGATCCAAATTAGCAACTAATATCTTGTCTGGTAGCTAGGACTGGACCACCCGATGCTAAGGAATGAAAAGGAGCACAGCTGAAGGAATGCGTTCAAATACAAGCTTGGGCACGGAAGGCTGTCATGGAACAGGTTTCTTGACTCAATTTGCAAACGGATAATTGCAGTTTAAAATGTCAGAAAGCAACAGGGGAAATTCATGATCATCTAATTTGGAGCATCGAACAAATTTTCTTTAAAAAATGATGAAAGCAAACTAAGAAAACTGCAATCATTCTATAATCTCTTAATCAGATGCCAATAAATAGAACAATATGCGTTCGGTAAGACCCAGATCTATGGCATGGGAACTTATGTGAATTATTAAGGCCATTTCTGATTTATTTCTAAGCAACTCGGGGGAGTGTGAACAATAACTGGTATGAAAGTGTTCATTCATCCCCAAAACTTATCTCATTTTCCACAACGGTCTATACAACATACACAACCTATCCTAGCATAAAGATCATGAGTAAATATTTGCTTTTTATTCCCTAGAAAAGACCACATACTTACATCTGCTCTAAGAACGGAGAATTCTTTCCACTAAACAGCAAACTAATAACATTTTAAAAATACTGATTTTAGGGGCCGGTGAGATGGCTCAGCGGCTTAAGCGCCTGCCCGGCAAGCGCGAGGGCCCGAGTTCGACTCCCGGATCCCACATACGAAAAAGGGGCCGGTGATATCGCTCAGCGGCACGGGCGCCTGTTGGCGCGCGAGGTCCTGAGGTCGACCCCCCGGTACCCACAAAAAAAAAAAAAAAAAAAAAAAATACTGATTTTATATTAAAGGATACCTACATAGTCTACTTACATGGAAAAAGAGAATTATTGCTAGTCATGCTACTTAAAGATCAGAGTACGAAAGAAGCATTAAGGGGTCAGAAAGTTCTTTCTTTAGTAAGGAGCTTATCTCAATTCATGCGAAGAACTCCATGCCTGTTTGAGGTTCTTCTGCAAAATTTAAATTGCTAAAAGGAAGACCATCTGCGGCCCCATGCTGAAAGAATGCAAAATCTCACAAGCACTGAAGACAATTCCTATATCTTCCCTGAAGTTGTGGCAGAAAGAAAAAAAAGGAAAAAAAAAAAAAAAAACTGTGAAATTACTCAAGTTGAATACTCAGTATGGAGAAGTCACTGTGCTAGATTGACAAAGAAGGAAAATGTGCCTCGCACCATTACGGACAGAGGGTACCTGTGGGGGACAGAGGGTCACAGACAGTGACCCACCTTGACGAGCAATAAGGAAGGACTCCAGTGTTGATAATCAAGGACTTCTGAGACCTAAATGAACAGTGATGGTCGTGCAGAGTCTGCACAGCTCCGAGCCATTGTTGGCTGTCCACTCTGCACTTGCCTGCGAAGGTCAAGTTCCAGCTTTTGTAGGCTTTTAAAAGGAAGGATAGTGAAGGAATCAGGTTATGAATGAGTAGAGGTAGAGAAATAAGGTAGGGACGGGCATTCTTTTTTTGTTTTTTAATTTTAAGTGTAGTAAAAGACCCATATCAAAATCTAACATCGTAAGCCAGGCATAATGGGACATGCCTTTAATCCCAGTAGTCTGGGAGCCTGAGGCAGAAGGATCGCAAGTTGGAGCCCCGTCTGGGCGACTTTACAACTTACAGAGACTCTGTCCCAAAGTAAAACAAAACAAAAACAAAAGACAACAGAACGGGCTGGGGATGTAGCCTGACAAAGGCTCTGGGTTCAAAACCCAGTACCACACAGAGGAGAAAAAATGACAATTGTGGACCTGGAAGATATTATTATGTTAAGTGAAATAAGCCACGCACAGAAATTCAGATACATCACAATCTCGCTTATTATGTGGAATACAGAAAAGTTGATGTCAACTAAGTTGGGAGTAAATGGCATCTACCTGAGAGAGTAGGGGAGGAAGAGGGAAGGAGAGAGGTTGGTCAGTGGATATTAAGTTACAGGTAGATAGGAGAAAAAGTTCTGACTTCTTAAAGCATACTTCCATAGATAACAACAAGGCACTGCATATTTCAAAATAGCTAGGAGAAGTGATGTTGATCATTTCTTTCACCACAAAGGAACAATAGATGTGGAGAAGATGCATATGTTTGTCCCAATTTGAACACTGCCCGTTGTATACATGTATTGAAATATCACATGATCTGTGGTGAGTAAGTATAAATTTGGGGTTGGTTATAAAAAGAAAGACAATTTCTATCATAAACATTTTAAGCGTATGCCTCAAGAATATTAAGAACATTCACACTGTTGCAGAAACACCATCCCCAGAGTCCATCTTCAGGTAAATATTTCATCATGTCACAGGTACACTCTGCACCCATCAATCACCAAAACCTTATGTCCCCATCCTCTGTCCCGGAACCACTAATCTATTTTCCGTCTCTATGATTCTGACCACACTAAGCACTTCAGATAAGTGGAATCATTTATTATCTGTGCCTTTGCATATGGTTCATTTCAGCTGGCAGTCTTTAAGGTTCATCCAGGGTGAGCAAGTGTCAGAATTTTCTTCCTTTTTTGTATTTTTTTATTAGTACATGTTTGTAGTATAAAATGTTTATGTTCCCTGCGAGGAGTTGGTGCATGTACATAATACATCTTAATTCCTTTTTTAATTCCTTTTCCCTTCCCTCCTTCCCCCCTCCATCCATCTCTTAAACCTCTTGTTTTTGTGCCATTAGAGAAATGCAAATTAAAACAACACCGAGATTCCATCTTACACCAGAAAGAATGGCCATCATCAAGAAATCGAGTAATGAGAAAAGCTCCATGGCTCCACAGAAAAAGGAAGGCTTCTACATTGTTGGTGGGAATGTAAACTAGTACAACCACTATGGAAATCAGTGTGGAGATTCCTCAAAAAAACTAAGACTAGAAATTCCATTTGGTCCAGCCAATCCCTTTCTAGGTATTTTCTGAAAGAGTTAAAGACATACTACAATGATCCATGCACACCCATATTTATAGCAGCAGAACTCACAATAGCTAAATCCTGGAAGCAGCCTGTACGTCCATCAACAGATGAATGGATAAAGAAAATGTGGTATTTACACACAATGGAGTACTACTCTGCCATGAAGGAGGATAAACTTGAGTCATGTGTAGGAAAATGGATGCACCTTGAGACCATAATGTCAAGTGAAATAAATGAGACATGAAGCTTAAATATCAGATGACTTCTCTTATATGAACCCCCACAATAGCAAAATAAATGACAGATAATACAAAGTAGGAAGTTAGGCACAGAAGCGGCTGACAGGAAGATTGGACAATGGAAAACGGAAATTCAGATATGACATTGGCTGCCCCAGAGCAGCTGGTGTGGTGGATTAACTAATGGTCAAGTTGTATCACCCAGGTGAACTGAATCAGCATGGTGCTGGGTGTGGAAGGCCCACCCGAGGACTCTTGCCAACAGCATAAAAGGAGAACTGGAGGGGAAGATGGTGTGCTGTTGATTCTCCTGGAGGAGCTTGTCACGCTGGCTTTCCTGATATGAACTCGGCTGTTCTCACTGTCGGTGGAGCTCGGGTCTTCACTGTCCCTGAGGATAGCTGTGGTTCTCTTTGGGGGAGCTCTGGTCCTGACCTTGAGCATCACTTCCTGGCTCCAGTGCAGACCCCTCAGCCTGCCGGCACAGACACTTCATCCTGCTGGTGCAGACTTTCTAGCTTCCACCATGGACCTTTGGGCCTTCCCAGTGCAGAGCCTCAAAACAGACTTGCATGAGACATTGTGGGCGCTGGACCTCCAGCTGGACTCGGGGAGGACATTGCATGGGCTCCAGGTCTTCAGCTGGACTCGTGCAGGACATTGCCGTGGAATCCAGGCCCTCAGCTGGATTCTTCAGGTCTCTAGTGTGTGGGCACATCTCCCACACTCTTCTGCATTTTACTTTTTGGGTGAATATTATAAAATAATCCTATAAATTATGTGTCCTGTATTACATCTGTTCCCTTGCAAACCCTGACTACAACAGCTGGCAAGCCAATAAGAGGAGAATGGAGTAATAGCCAAGTAGGAAGACAACAGATGCAGAATCTAAGCTCAAATCCTAGCTCCGCTGCATCCTGACATGCCCCAGGGAGCCCTTAGTATCACTTGGAGGGTTAAATGAAGCGCAAGGTGAAAAACACGAATGGTGCTCGACTCATGCCGTTGAGCTCCTCTCAATGACTATGGCACAAGCCTTATGGTGGGGTTAACACTCGAGATCATGGAGATGAACACCGGCTTGGTGGAAGCCTCTTTCTCCGTTCAGTTATGTCCACAGGGATGAAGCCCTGCTGGAGACGACGCTGTTCTGAACCATCCCTGACTGATTTCAAGAGCTCTGGCCGCAGGAGCTCAGTGACAGAGGCTTAGCATAAATCACTCCTGTTTTCCCTGCAGGCAGATCTCTTGGCCAGAAACAGGAGGGGAGGGCCAAGCCCTGGTGCCAGCTTCGCGAATGACTTCTCAGCCAGAGCCGGGATGAGCTGGTTAAACCTCATCTCCTGTTAGAGGAAGGTCACTGTGGTGCCGCCCAGTGGAAAAGGATTGTGGAGCTTTTCGTCATTCATTCATTAATGATTGCCCCTTTTGTTCTCAGCCCCCCCAAAACTAGAGACATGCCCAAGTCTCGGGTACACAGTCCCACATTATGTAAGATGAAGTTTTAATGTGTATACGATAACTCAAAAGACTAACAAACATCTCTTTCTATTGTAATCCCCAGGTAGGTGAATTACTCCCAAAGAAGTCGTTTCCCATTTTGTTTCAATGTTGATGCTTCTTAAATTTAGTTCAGCTCACATTTGCACGGCCACCGCAGGACACAGAAATGGACTCTGTGGTCACCTTCAGGGGAACTACTGCAAGAGAATATTTTTTTTTGTTGACACTCACTCACTCCATAGATATCTAAAAGTCCTTTCCAATCTCTCATTTTTCACTGTAAGGACAGAAATGTTTTCATAAGTACTATTTTTGGTAGGGCTGTTTTTTGAGGACTCTGTCAAATTAACAAAAGAGGACACAAACATAAATATCATGAGATGATACTCTCTCTTCACCATCTGCCATGCTTTAAAATGGATAAAATAAACATGTATCTCAAAATGATCATAAAAAAATAAATTCTGCCTGAGGAAAAGTCCTGCATTCCGAGGTTTTTGCACAAATAATCTGATATTGCGGTCATGAATCATTGAAACTAACACTTGAGGCAGTCGGTATAATTTAGAGGGAATAAAACAATTCGAATTTTTTGTTGGGAAGTTTAAAATGTAGCCTTATGCCAGTGAGGTAAAAAGAAATCATTTCTTAACAATTTACATTTTCTAATGTGTGGTTTCATAAAATTGTTACGATATATGTAGACATGGAATGATTTGAGAATAGTGAGGCAAATATTTTTCTAAAGTCTGCTCTGTCCTAATTAAGAAAAAAGAGTATCCCTATCACAAAGGAAATAAATTACCTCAGAAAAATGCGATGTCGGGGAGCACAGTCAGCGAATTCAACCAACATTAAATAGGAACAGAAATAAAACAAATATTTACCTTATATAAATGCCGAAATTCATGGGTTCTCAGACTTGGCTTTGGGGGAACTTTCTGTATTTGAAGGGGACTTGGAATATTCTTTTGACTCAAAGGGTTAGAGCGTTCCGATCCTGAAGCACATGAGATAATTTTAACAATTTTAGGACTAGAGAGAAGAGGTGAAGTGAAGGGTGTGCAAACACTGAGCATGGTCGTTTTTAAATTCACTCAGGAAAGAAAAAGAAAAGCTTCTTCAACTGTCCTGGAAAGAGCCGTTAATTCCGCAGCCGCATGGGCAGAACGGGGAGATCGCTTTTGACAGATGCTGAGGGGTACAGATGAGTCTAGTGAGCAGCTATATGATAACCGACTGTCGTGAACAGAATATAAAATCAGCAGCAACTCTGTGAGAAATACCACGGGTGTGGAGTCCTAACCCACTTGGCAGTGAACTTGGATGTGAGCAAACATCTTGTGAAATGTCCTCCGGGTGGATGGTGAAAATATCCAAATCCAAAAGAAGGTGTGTTGAATTCAAGTGGGAAGCATGTTGCTTGCGGATGTCCCAAGGCTAGGTTCTAATATTCCTTGCTGCGGAAGCTTTGGATATTTGAATAATGAAGGAAAAAAAAAAAGTTGAATTTTGAAGGCCCTGGATTCCATACCAGTACCAGGAAAACAACAAAACAAAATGACACACACACAAAAAAAACCCAAAAAACAAAAAAAACACTCTGTTGAAGGCGATGTTGGTAGTTCAGTTCTGAAAGAATTGGGACAAACATAGATCAGGGTCCCTAACCCACCCTTACCCTGGGCAATGGATGTGGTCTGTCAGAAGCCGAGCCATACAGCGGGAGGTGAGCCGGCAGGTGAGGGAGGAAAGCTCCAGCCGTATTTCCTAGGGCTGCTCTCCAAGGGTCACATCGCCACCCGAGCGCTCCCTGCTGTCCGATCAGCAGCAGCATTGGACTCTCAGAGAGCTCAAGCCCTGCCGTGAACCGTGCCTGCCAGGGATCTAGGTTGTACTACTTTTTACATCATGCAGAAACCGTATTCCTCCCCACCGTGTAGGACAATCATCTTCCACAAAACAAATCCAGTCCTTTGTGCCAAAGTGAGTGGGGACAGCAGGTGTAAACAGTGTCCTTCTCCAAGGATAACTCCTGCATGACAGATTTGCAAAGCGCCTTCAGATCTCCTTAAGTGGTGCTGCGCTTACACAGCCAGCAGCACGATTTGCCTCTGCCACCTTTCCTGCAATAGCACCGTACGCACACTTGAGCTGGATGCAGTAGCAGTTTTAGAATGCAGCGGTGCCGTGGTTCATGAATTTCATTTGTTCCACAATTCTGGGGAAGATGGCCTCATCCATGTTCATGCAGGGAAGATGGCCGTGGTTGTGTTTGTCACCTGATGTTCCTCAACAAAATCAGTATTCACAAACAAAACTTTCCTGAACCAAGAGGCATTACCGTAATCAGAAAACACTTCCAGTTGTGCATGCCCATGGAGACACTGATCGATGACTGTTTCATGTGTTTTATCCCTGTGAGTAAAATACCCACAAAAGGAAACTCATACAAGAGGAGGTTTATTTCGGCTCACTGTTCCTGAGGTTTCGGTATGTACATCGTTGGCTCGCTCCAAGGCAGAAAAATCATGGCAGAAGGGCATGGTGGGTTTAGCTACTCAGCTAATGACAGTCGAGGAAGAGGAGGAGGAGGAGGAAGGGAAGGAGAAGATAAAGGAGGAGAGGAAGAAAAGAGAAAGAAGGAAGGAGAAAGAGAAGGAGAAAAAAGGAGGAGGAAGGAGAAGAGAAGATGAAGGAAGAGGAGGAGAAGGAAGAGAACAAGGAGGAAGATGAGGAGGAAAAGGGAATGGGGGGCAGGATACACACATCAATGGCACTTCCCCGATGACCTACTTCCTCCAGTTGGATCCTACCCCATAACAGCTCACTCAGCTATAAACTCTTCATCCATAGATTAACCCATGAGCCAATCCTCTTCCAAAAGCCCTGCCTCTAAACACATGAGACCTTGGGGGGACATTTTAGATCTAAACCATAACAACATCCACCCTCTCAATGTCCCGGCCATTCACTCCACTCCATTCTTCTGTCCCCATGGCCCAATCCCCCACATTTCTTCATAGGACAGGGTGATTTCCAACGCTCTTTGCCCTCAGTGCACACCTCTGCCATGGATGCTTCCACCAGGCCAGAGTGACTTTTGAATCCAAGTGCAGATGGCTACGTATAATCAGAATTCTTAAATTTGACACTCTGCTCTGTTAACAGACAGACAGAGCTTCATCCTGTCACGGAAGACATCATTGTTGTGTCCTATGGTTCAAAGCAGATGCCCTGAAGTCTTCATCCAAAAGCCTGGTGATGCAGAGAGCAAAGTCAGCCCTTCTGGGCATCCTCCCTGTGTGGCAGACAAGGGCTGTTCTCTCTACAGCTCTCATCTACTCAGTATAGCAGGCCAAGCACTGCTGTTACAGAGAAACTGGAAATGGAACACAGGAAATGTTTAAAAAAAACACCGTCAAACCTTAGCCATTCGACTCTCACTAGTTCTTTCAATGTGGGTTATAAAGATTCTTCGTTAGAAACCTTAGACTGGTTGGTAGCAAAACTATCAAAAAGAACTTTTGTACTTGGGTTTTAGCACAATTATAACCTCATGGTAGAGACATTGAGCACATTTCTCCCTCTCGTTCCTACAATGAAGTGCCTATTTCTCTACAGGGCTTTTTACTTTCTTCCAGTATTACTGCCTGAAAAAAAGCAGTACTTTTTCTCACTGAAATCATGGGATGAGTTCAGAACAATCCCATGTGTTATGGCTTGTATTTAGATGTTTCCCCAAAGCCTCATGCCATCATAAGTGGGTTTTTTCTGAGGTGGTTGAATCTAGAGTGTGCAAATGATTCATGGTGCAATGATAGGATTAAGGGTGGGTGACTACTAAACTAGTGCACTGATTGGTTTGGCACCCACCTAAACCTGGTAGCCTAGACAGAATATTAAAGGGGTAGAAAGAAGCTGCTAATTCCCTTGGACTTGCTGCTTGCAAATTCTGCCTTCTGCCTGCCATGAACTGTTTCTCTTCTGCAATGGCCCTCTGCCATGCCACCCTGCCTTGGAGCCAGCCAACTCTGAACTGAGATCTCTACAAACTGTGAGCTAAATAAACCTTTCCTCCCTTAACTTTGGGTGTTGGGTATTTTGTCTCAGCAACAAGAAAAGTAACTAAGACACCATTTGTTGTTGGATTTTGTTTCAAGATACAAGATATGGATGGAGGGTGCATGGTCTCTTTCCCCTTTTATTTCTTCCCTTTCTTTCATTTAACTAAAACAAGCAAAGGCACAACTTCTTTGCCATTCCAGGAGTTCAGACTTCTCCTTTTCGACATTAGCAGGAAAACTCCAGCAGACTGAGTTCTGCCATTAAAGAGAAACTGGAATTGGAACTCATTTCACCAATAGATTTTCCATCATTATGAAGAAAGAGTGTCTCAGTCACTTTCCCATTGCTGGGACAAAATGCCCAACATCCATAACATTAAGGAAGAGAGGCTTATTTTGGCTCACAGTTTCAATCCATTGTTGGCTATCTCCAAGGCTGAAATGGCCCGGTGGAAGGGCATGCTTACCCCATGGTAGCTAGAAAACAGAGAGAGAAGGGAGGAGCCGGGGACAAGAATATACTTTTCTAGGTCATGCCCACAGCGATCCACCTCCAACCGTCCAACCTGGCTCCATCTCCTAGCAGCGCATTCGGTTATGAACTCATCAATGAATTAATCCACTGATGTGTGTATACAGCACCCCATGATGCAATCTCCTTCCAAATATATGAGACTTCTGGGGCCATCTTGGATTTAAACTCTAACACGGTGAGGAGGTGCCTGTGGGAGGAGAATGTGGTGGCCAGAGTGTATGGACAAGCAGCAGCCTTCCACCTACCAGGCAGCATTTCCTCATTGCCTTGTACTTCTTGGGGTCCATCTGGGGCTGTCCTGGTCACAGCTTGTTTTCTCCGATCGAGTCTGAAATGAACGAGGTTGTAGGGACAGTTGGGGAGGAATAGGCAGCACAGTGCACAACCCGGGTGGCGAGTGTAACAGAGGTAACCGCATGCTTACTCAAGACATGATGTACTGGAAAGGGCTGCCCTTTGTAGGTCATTTGCATACTTTGGCCACATGGCTCCTGTAAACCTTGGCTCACACTAGAAATAAAGGCTGAGACCCTGATTGTACCAATCGGAGAAATAGTTATTTGTAGAAAGTCAGCTTACCCCTATAAGTATGGGCGAGACAAAGACGCTATGCCGAGAACCACACCTCACGTGCTACGCAGCTCTTTTGCTGTGTGGCAGCGCCGCCACCCCTGCCTTTTGCAATGTTATCAGTAAAACTTCTGCTTTACTTCACTTTCCTCATCTGAATTTCTCATTCCACATTACAGAAACTTCCAGCTCTGCGTCAGCGTCGCTCCACCTCCTGCATTCCTGGCGGGGTGGAGAGAAGCAGGGAAGTCGAGGATCTATTCACAGGGACCTCAGCCTCCAAAAAGACCGCCGCTTGATACAACCAGGTCCCCAGAAAAGGTGTGGTTCCCAGGATCTCACTTACAGGTGGTGGCTTATGTCAAGGTTAGCACTCAGATTAGCACAGAGGTATGTTTCCGTTGAGTCATTTGTACTTTGAAATGAGGATCGTGGTATCTAGCACCTCTACCACCTGGGGTATACACAGGAGTGCACGTGTGTAATTTCAGTGCATAAATACACACATGAAAGTGTTTATTTATTTTGGGACGTTAAGTAATATTAACAGCATTAGAGAATACATTGAGTGATTTTCTTCTATTTCTGACATTTCCTCTAATATCTCCTGCTTCCCTCTGGGTAAAACCACTTAAACCTTTTATCTTGGTTTCCTTTGTGGAAAAATGAGGATAACAGACACCCCTTAGCCATTTTAGAGAAATGTTTTGATGCCAGCCCTTTTTGTCATTATGTGAGAAAAAGCTTTGCGCTTTGGCACTGAGGTGCTATGTAAATATTATTAGCAAGCTCCTGAGATTTTATCTTTGGAAGCTGACAAGTCTTTCTCTTCTAAAAACCCTCCAGTCTTTAGCCGCTGCATACACAACATCTCTGATAGCTGTTTGCCAAGATCCTCTCGACTCTACGAGATGGCAGACAAGCTGCTCGTCCAGCGAGACTAGTGACGGGAAGTTCTGAGATGCGGACGGAAGGAGATGGTCTCGTTGAGATGACCGTACACCTGCAGGGGCATGTCAGACACAGGCCGAAGGGGACACCGGACAGCAACCGAGGGCTGAGCTTGCTGTGGCACCGTGCGATGATTCCTCCTGACCACTGGGTCATCACGGGGTACGCTGATTCTCCCAAGAAGGGTCCCTGTTTCTAATTCATCTTCAACTTCACGTCCTCCGTCAATCTCGCAGGCACTGCCTTCTGCTAAATGTGTCGCCCAGCACTGGGGATGTACATCAGTGTCTTTAGTTGCACTGTTGTGGTTGCCTTGAAGTCCTGAATCAATTCAAAGTGTTAACCTTTCATGGTCATTTTGACTTTGGGGATGAACCAGAAGTCACACAGTGCCAGATCTGGTGGAGAACACAGATGAGGACACAGTGTCATGATCGCACCCTGAGTTTTTAAATCATTTTCCCATAGCTTTTTTATCATTATATGTTGGCAATGCATAATAATTACATTTATATTGGAGAACTGGTAAACGTACATCCAGCAAATTATTTCCCCTTCCCCTCCCTGCCCTCCTGTCTCTCCTGGACCTCAGGTCCCCTTCTGATCTCCACAAAGTCTACCTTGCTGTCTCCTATCATCTTTTATTTTGCTCTTTAAATTATTTATACTTTGAGTTTTTACATAAGAGAAAGCACATGATATGTCATCTTTTGTGTCTGATTTATTTAACACTGTGGTTGCAAGGTGCATCTGTTTTCTTACAAGTGACTCAAATTTATCCTTTATGGCTGAGTAGTACTCCACTGTGTAGATATAGCACATGTTTTTATGAGCCTTCCCTTTCCATTGATAGCATTCAGCAGTCTCCTTTACTGTACTTTTAATCACACCCCCGAAAGACCCTGATGAAAGACAACTTCCAGAACCTCTTCAGAAAGTGGTAAGAACAATGGCAAGAGTGTGTGCAAAGCTAGAAGTGTTTTAAGGGGAATTCGTAGCAATGGGTCCTTTATGTTTTTAAAATTCAAACATTTACTGACTATTTTGATCACTCCTTTGTAAGTTAATAAATACTACTAAAAATATATATATATCTAAAGTGTTATCCATGTAGTACTATGCAAAAAGGTTATTTGTGAAGAAAGAAGGAGAAAGGGAGTGAAAGAAAGGAGAGAGAGAGACAGAGAAACAGACAGAGAGAGAGAGACAGAGACACACACAGAGAGAGGTAAAATTTCCTTGGTATGTGAGTAACATTCAATTCACTCTTAATATTCCCCATCATGTTTGTAAAGGGAGACTGATTTACCAAGAGGAGGTGGAATTAAGTGATGACTGTCATGAAATGCTTAAAACTAAAACAAAAGTAGAATTAGGAGGACTTATTCTTAATCAAGTTTCAAGGTAAATCTCTGTATCTAGGCACAGGGAGGTGAAAAACAAACAAAATAAAACAAAACAAAACAAAAAAAAAAAAACAGCTAATGCTTAGAGCCAAGATCCCCCAAAAGCTACCTGTGTTTGATGGGAGTTGCTTTAGGAAAACGCTTATTTCATGTTAATAGTCCTGAAAATGAAGACTGAGATTTGGGTTGGTTTTTCCAAATAGAATGAGTGATTTTTTTTTAAAAAAAGGCTCTATTCTTAGAATATAGGATCCAATCGATCCAATATATATATATATTTCCAATATAAATATATATATCCAATATATGTATATATATATATATTTCAAGGGAATAGGCCTGTGGTCAGAAATGAAATTAGAGAGAATGTAATGAGAACAGCAAGTTGGTTTTGCCCTCCGTTCAGAGGCAGCGTGACAATGTGGGGATATGGATTTGGGAGATTTCCTGTCATGGGAATGTTTCGCCAGCATTGCAGTGTTCTGCCAAAAGACTAAGCTGGTCAAACCATAGTGCTGGCCATGGATACTTCCAGGATATTTAAGTTCTAATCCATGCCCTCAAGCAGCCGGCCAGTCACAGCACAGACCAGGAATTTCAAAACTGGAAAGGAGAGCTGAACTGACCTAAATGTACTGGTGTGTCCATTCATAACACCTAATGCGTAATGATGGGTTGGCATCTGTGTCTTTTGGTGGGTTTAAAGACAGAGAATGGTAAAATTTGAAAGGATTTTTAAATTCATCAAATACCCTCAGTCAGCAGAATTTCCTTCACCACCTCTCTGTTCCTATTCCAAAGATTTTTTTTTTTCCCTCCCCAGGAACTTAATGTACTTGAAATTGGGTTCGATGCTAGAAGTCCAGCAATAAATAAGATATAATGGATTTCTGCCCCTAAAAGGTTGACAGCTAGTATGGAACAGAACTTCCCCCAAAATTATTTTTTTTAATCTAGTAAACACAATGAACATGAAGGAGGGAAGGTGTTTAAGGCAACTTGGGCATTTCACGTGGGGTATCTAGGAACATTAGAATATTCGGAGGAGCTAGAAAGACAGGACATAATACAGAGCAACATTCCATTGGTAAGTAACATCAAATTTTAAAGACTGTTTTTTTTTTTTTTTTTTTTTTTTGTGGGTACCGGGGGTCGACCTCAGGACCTCGCGCGCCAGCAGGCGCCCGTGCCGCTGAGCGATATCACCGGCCCCTTTTTCGTATGTGGGATCCGGGAGTCGAACTCGGGCCCTCGCGCTTGCCGGGCAGGCACTTAAGCCGCTGAGCCATCTCACCGGTCCTAAACTTTCTGATAGGTATGTATGCATAAGGAAAAACAGTATATGTACGGTTTGATACTATCTGTGGTTTTTTTATCGAGCATACTGCCTGATGATCTTATAAGCCAAAGTATAGCAGTAAGTTTTTGCAAACAAAAGGAAAATCTTTTTTAAGCATCCCACTGGCAAGGAAGCCAGAAGCTATATGGTTTCCTCACTGCTTGATAGCGTGGGGAGTCATAGAAAGGAAGAGGGTAGAAGCAGCTAGCTGGTGGACGACAAGCAGACACACATTTTTCTTGGACGAGGGGAGTTATGTTCTGGGCGGGGGATGCAAACTTGTAACATTATTGACCAGAGGACCCAGCTTCTTCTGCTCATGTCCTTTCTTGAAACGCTGGTTCCAATCCACAACAATCATTAGTGAAAATCTGGGGACATCCTCACCCACCCCATTTAAACCATCACATGCACCTGTACCAGGTGCCAACCAGAGAAACTCCAGGGCTCCGAGATGGATACAGTGCTACGGAGAGAGGATCTGGGGTGTTATCCACATTCTATTTGCCTCACTTGGTTCAGGAACCTCCGGGCGGTGGTGTCAGGCGCTGTGATTGGGGTGGGGGGAGAGGCACCTGCGATCTTTTCTGTGTTCTGGGATCGTGGAGGGGCAGCATGTTCACTGGAGCCCAGGATATTGCCTCTGTGTTGCAAAGGCACTGCCAGAATCTGACCCTTTCTGCAACCTGGCATGGTACCTCTCTGGTCCCACCCACCATCATCTCTTGTGTTGAGTTCTGCAGTCACCCGCTAATGGATGTCCCAGCATCTGCCTTGCCCTCCAGGCCATCAGTCCCTCTGAGTATAAGTCAGAGGGCTTTGCTGTCCTGCTCCCAAACTCCCATTAGCTCCGGCTTCCTGCACTGTCCCAGCCTAAAGCAGTGCACAAGTGCATAATTTCAGTTTATATTACTTTGCATGGGTTATTATTTATTCAAAAACCAACCAGTAATATCCTAAAAATAAACTAATAGACTGCACCAAGAACTTTAAGTCCCTTTAAAAATATCTGTGCACTGGGCAGGCTGAGTGGACCGGTGAATAATCAAAGGCCCTAGATTTCAAAGCTGTTTTGATCGTAAATGGTCAAAAGCACCTTGA
This sequence comes from Erethizon dorsatum, assembly GCA_028451465.1. NCBI lineage: Eukaryota > Metazoa > Chordata > Mammalia > Rodentia > Erethizontidae > Erethizon > Erethizon dorsatum. The sequence goes on from CM051843.1 coordinate 5,016,278, forward strand.
GATAAGAGGTGGGATCGAAAGATACAATGAATGTTTAAATCTTAAAAATGTATTCCAGTAAAAGACACATTGCCATTAGTCTCCTCAACATCCTCCTCCTTGCTTTGAACACACTCATCCCATGGTTCTTGCCGCTTTTTGCGGCAGCTCTGGGGTCCTCTTTCCTGAGTGTCTTTAGGTGTGCTGTCATGGCTGCCTTGATATTCTGAATGGATTCAAAAGTTGACTTTTCATGGTCGTTTTGACCTTGAGGAAGAGCCAGCAGTCACACAGTGCCAGATCTGGTAAATGAAGTGGGTGAGGACACAGGTCATACTTGCATGAAAAAAAACCCCAAAATTTCATAACCAAATAAGAGGAGAATAACAATAGCTATTACACGGTGTAGCACTACCTTCAAAGTCGCTACTCAAAGGACAAGACATAAACCAAGAAGATTCTTCCAAAAAAGAAGAAAACAGAGAATAACACAAAAACTTTCTTTTCAAGGAACTAAAACTAGTAGTACTGATGGAATGGATTAGCAGTATATTGAAATATTTTTAAAACAACAGGATATTTAATTTGCGGAAGTATTTGAACTTCTCCCTATTTCCTGTTTCTCTCTCTTCTGTGTTTATGAGCCTGGCTTTCCTTTGGATGACAGTTGGCCCCAGCATTCACTGTGTTTTTGATCACATCTCATCAAGACTCTCAGGAAAGAGGACTCCAGAATAGAAAGTGGCAAGAATGATGCGATAAGTGTGTTTGAAACACGGGGGAGTACTTTGAGGGGGATTGAAGGTAACATGCTTTTCACTGTGATCTTTTTTTTTTTTTTTTTTTTAATTTAAATGCTCCCCAGATATTTTGATTGCCCTTGTATTACGGCCAAGCTTCCCTTCCCCGGCCACACATGCCACTGCAGCAGAGACCTGAACTAAGCGAACTGCAAGTCCTTGGTTCTGTGTCCACGTGCAATCATACTTTTACGCCAGCCGTTAAACAGCCTGTGCCAGCAGGGAGGCAGAGAGTGAGAAAAGATTTCATTCCACCTGCTGTGCCGCTGCAGAAAAAGCAAGTCTTTATTTTCTCCTGGCAGCTGAAATTTCGTAGACGGCTCCTGAAAACCGGATGTTACCTGTGATCTGCTTTGCACACAGTCCCCTATAAACCTACCCGATATTTTTCCCCAAGAGAAAAGCAACATCAGTCACGGGTGGAACACTCACTGTATTTATTGATCATTGTTAAATGTACACAAGTAAAAATAAGGAAAATAATAGGGCACTGCACTTGCATGAGTGATCTCTAGCGTCTCTTATCATGTGCCCATGTTTGGTGTTTTGGAGCTAAATGTCTTTCCACGATTCCAAATCAAAGATAGTTTTTTGGAACCGAACAAATGCCTTTTGGGTATCTTGGAATGGCCTGAAGAAAGCCAGCCACTACACAATCACCAAAGAAAACACTGATTCGTCTTTTGTAGAGGGGATCATGCACGTTTCACCATCGTGTTGGCAGCGTGGTGGATTACCACCGGACACACGGAGCATGGTCTTCTACCTCAATGTTGTATTTATTTTGAAAAGGCAACTATGTAAATTAATGCAAATTCTGTTCCTCTTTTCTTCCCAAAAAAGGATAGGATGTCTACCTGGTCACTTTTGAGGGTGGCTGTATTGTTTATGAGGATATTAAACACAGATGCAATATGAGAAATTTCTGAAAGACTAGGAATGATTTATAGTTTTAAAGATTCAGGAATTACTCTTAGAAGCAAAAAAAAAAGAATGATACTGAAAAGGTGGAGGGTGTCTGGGGAGAATGACTGAATGAGATGTTTGGAGGTGGAGAGAGATGGAGAGAGGAAGAAGGAGTTTGGGGGAAGATGAAGCAGAAAGAGGTTTGGACACAGTTGAAGTTCTGGAGAGATTCTGCAGAGATAAACATAGTGACCAGAAGCTTAAGTGGCTCTGCTTTGTGCCTGTTCCTGAGACTTTGGGGAAGAAGTGAATTATTTTTACCAAGCTTTTCTGGAAGTCAGAGGGGTTGGCTTCCATTTGAATGAAGTGCTACCGTGCTGAGATAGGTAATGAGGTCTCCCAGCTCCACACTAGAGGCGCTTAATAGTTCTTCAGCCTTTTCACAAACACTGCCCCTCGCGCAATGCATGCTGAGTTGCATTCAAGGAAAACCTTCAGGACTTTCTCTCTTGAATCTTAATGATTGGCCCATAAATCGGAGCTGTGCTGAGCAGTAAGCCTAAATCCCCTATTATTAAGCATGGCAAAAGGTGAAGATTCCGTGCTCGGGCATCTATGACAGCAATCTGCAAGGGCAGGTTAATGGCGAGCAGCGTGCGTGTGATGCACACGCGGACACACATGGCACCACCACCATGAGCACTAAGACCGCACATTCATTTTTCCTGCTATTTCAGTGGCAAACTTCTCTGTGTTCCCTGGGGCAATGCAAGGAGAATTCTGCTGCTTTCCTGAGCCTTTCTGCTGCTGGAACATTCCATGAGGGCTGGGTGGATAGTGCTCCCATCACCAGATGCCAGCCTGTGTAGCAAAGTGAGTGGGCAATCCCCGTGCCTCAAATCCAGCCCAGAGCTGGCTGCTCATGCATCCTCTGTATTAGCAATTGGACCTAAGAGTAACTAGGAAGCGTGGCCTGCAGCCACTTGGAGAGGCCGCCTGATGGATATTCGAGAAACCTGTGCCAGGCTACACAGCGTGTCTGCTGGAATTGCCAGGGAGGGGTTCCCAGGTTGCTCACCTGACCTTCAGCCTATGCACAGAGGTCATGAAGACAGAGGGGTGCTTGGTGAGATTCTGAGCATGTGCTATTGCCTATAAATGGTTTTTCCGTGCAAGTAAGGGTCCTTGTATTATAAAAGTAATGTGTTGCATTTTTGTTGACGTGGCAATTGTATGACAATGTTATTTTTCTTTTGGGGTCAACTCCTGAGGAAGAGAGTGCCACTGCAGTCCAACAGTTGACCTTAGGTGGGATCTAATTCCCCTGCAATGGTGGAAATAATTACATGAAAGATAATAACCAGAGACTGTCAGAGACCACAAACCTACAGTATTCCCTCCTACAAATACCCTTACCCCAGCCCCTTATTTACTATCATGTTGTCATCCCCATTACTCACACTGCAGGGCAGATGTATCTGGTATAACTGTCATCAGCTTTATGGATTGAAATGTCAAGATAAACTTTTGTGTGTTTGTGTGTGTGTGAAGGTTTGCTTAAAATAATGCACCCTCTTTTGAGGATGGGCTTTGCAATTTATAATTCATGGTGTCTTAATGATGTGTTATTTTGGATACTGATCTCATATTTATATTGTCGAAATCATAATTGTAAATACAGATATGCATATTGGCCCTGAGAGTGAAATCCCCAAGAGCTGGGTAATATTTTAGGGACATGTGGTGGAACGCTGCATTTGCGAAATGCCTGTAATGTCGTCTCGCTTTCAGATACTAGCTTCAAACTCATAAAAGCGAGTGAAGGATAGGCTGCTACCTAATTTTCAGGACAATATAATATGGCTGATTTTATGCAAAAATCATTACAGAATTAAGGACTGAATCATTTCTTTGCCTAAGTGAATTTCTCATTCACTCACCTGCAAAATTGTTTTCTTCCCTCTCATTTTTGGCATCCTTTGGCTTTTTTTCTTCTTTCTTTCTTTCTTTCTTTCTTTCTTTCTTTCTTTCTTTCTTTCTTTCTCTCTCTCTCTCTCTCTCTCTCTCTTTCTTTCTTTCTTTCTTTCTTTCTTTCTTTCTTTTTTTTCTTTTCCAGTACTGGGGATAGAACCCAGGACTTTTGCACTGAGCTAGCTCTCCAGCACCTTTTCCATTTTTTTCTACTTTGAGGCAGGGTCTTGCTAAATTGCTCTGGCCGGGCTCAAACTTGTAATCCTCCTGCCTCAGCTGCCCACAGTGCTGGGATTACAGCCCAGCAGGGCCACGCCCAGCTCTTTGGCTTATTATAATCACTCAGAACGCTCCATCCACATAGTTCACAAATTGAACCGAACCGGTATCCCAGGGAGCGTGTCCTGTGGATCAGGCTCTAGGGTCGCAGTCTCTAAAAATGGAGCTCTGGAGATAGTTAAGACATGCACTTTGCACACAAATATTAAGTTACAATAAGAAGGCCAAGATTTCCTGGGATAGCTATGATGGTCCGAATATATCTTCTGAATAGGCAGGTCTTGTTCTACATGCAATTCTGCAGGTCTCATCAAAAAGGCAATAGCAGCAGTCAAGACCTAAGAGCATTAGGGTGTGCAAATGTCTTGGAACATGTCCTCCTGACTCTAGATTTTGTTGCCTGACTGGCCGGGTTCAGGTATTGGCACCACTATGGACTAGCTTGGTACTGATTATATCAGTGGCCCATGCTTGCATTTCTTCCTCTCAGAAATGAGGTTATGCATAGTGCATTCTTGTTTCTGGAAGAGTAAATGGGAGTAATGGGGTGACTTCCATTTCTGACCAGGAAGGAGTAGCAGGAACTGGATTAACTGTCCTTCCAGAAATAACTGGAAAAGCCAAGGGACAGAATGTACAGGACAGTGGTTTCATGACCCCAGAATAGGGCAGTAACCTCTGAGAGGTGGGCAGCAAGCAGAGGGAACAGTGTTTATAAGAGCTTCCTGCCTGGAAAGAGTTTCCAGGGTGCAGTGAAGACGGGAAACCAAGGCAGAGTTTCATCAGCCGACTAAAGGCAATGGAGCTGAAAGAGACCTGGTGAGGAGGGCAGTACACGGAACGGGAGACTCTGAGAGCCTCGAGTATCTAGCTGGGTTCTGATCGGTGCCTCGATTTGAAAGGATGGGAGAAAGACCCTCTGAAATAAACACAGAAAAGAGAGCTTGGTACAGGGCTGGAAAGTGTCTATTATCATCAGCTGGCGTGGGCGGGATCTATAATTCCCAGAGCATTTGGGTAGAGGATGCAGAAAAGTCTTGTGTTGGCTGTAGGGAAAAGCTAGCTCTAGACTGAGCACTGCTCCGAGCCTTTCTAACTGATCACAAAAGCAAGGGTCCGAAGTTGCAAATTGTTTCCACGTAACTTAATTAAACTCCAGAAGGCAGCTCAAGAATATTTATAGGAATACAAAGTATCCAGCGCCATAAAATGTAAAATTCATAATGTTTGGCTCGCAATCAAAAATTTCCAGGCATACAAAGAAATAGAAAAAGTGATGCATAATAAGAACAGGTAATCTTTTAAAAGTGACCCAGAACAGATGCATATATTAGGCTATGCTTTCTGCTCTTAAAATTTTGCTTCTAGAAGTACTGTGGCTCTGGGTTTTATATACAAGTCTATGATTCACTTGAAGTTACTATTATTGGGTGTGTATTGTTCACAACATGGGTCAAAGTTCATTGTTTTCTTTGCATATGGATATCCAGATGTCCCATTTGTTCATGAAACTATCATTTCCTTACTGAATTGTCTTTGTATCTTTTCAAAACTTAGTCACCTGTATATGTGAGTCTACTCTGTAATGTCGACCTATTTGTCTGTCTTTATGCCCATGCCACACTCTTGATGATGCCTCTTGGTGTTCCCCAGAGTTAGATTTTCCTTTTGCTCTTTATTTTTTTTTCTCCAAAGTTCTCTTGGCAATTCTGAGTGTTTAAATTTCTCAATGCATTACAGAATAATCCTGCTAGTTTTTAGAAAGAAGTCTAGGGACTGGTGAGATGGCTCAGCGGCGTAAGCGCCTGCCTGGCAAGCGCGAGGGCCCGAGTTCGACTCCCGGAACCCGCATACGAAAAAAGGGCGGGTGATATCGCTCAGCTGCACGGGCGCCTGCTGGCACGCGAGGTCCTGAGGTCGACCCCCCGGTACCCACAAAAAAAAAAAAAAAAGGAATAAGTCTATTAGGATTTTGATCACGACTGCATTAAGTCTACAGGCCAGTTTGAGAAGAATGGACCACTAAACACTACCGGGCCTTCTAACCTATGAGCGATGTCTATGTCTGCATTTATTTAGGCCATCTTTTTTCTCTCTTGAATGTTTTGCAGGGGCTGCGGACGTAGCTCAGTTGTGGAGTGCTTGATTAGCAGAGCGAAATCCTAGAATCAATCCCGAGTATTTAAAAATAATAATATTTTATTGTTTTAAGCCTACAGGTCTTTCACATACTTTCTCAAATTAATCCTGGAAATTTCTGTATGGTATGCTACTAAAATGGAATGGACTAATTTGAATTTTTGCTCATTGCTAGTATATATAGAGTGATTGATTTTTTTCGTATATTAGTCTGATGTGTGTCCTGTAACTCTTAAAGTTAACTGATTAGAGTTCTTTCTCATACACCCCATTGGGTTTTTGACCATGTTGCCTATGTATACAAAGAGTTTATGTCTTTCTTTGTAAAGTGGGTGTTTCTGATTGATCAATCGATTGGTTGATTGATTTTACTGTACTGGTTTGAATCTCTAGGACAATATGGAATAGAATGCTGAAAGTGGGCATCTCCATATCGTTCTTGAACTAAGAGGGAAACCGTTCAGTTTTTCCACTAACTGTGACATCAGCTAGCAGATAACCTTTGTCAGCGTAGTGAAGGTCCTATCTCTCTACATTGCTGCGGGACTTTAAATCAAAGCTAGATGCAGGATTTTTTTTTTTAATGCTTTCTCTATGATCACATGCATATATTTTAATTTCGTAGTTGGAGAATACTATGGTTTACATTGATTAGTTTTCAAATTTTTTTTTTTTTTCTTTTTTTTTTTGTGGGTACCGGGGGGTCGACCTCAGGACCTCGTGTGCCAGCAGGCGCCCGTGCCACTGAGCGATATCACCGGCCCCTTTTTTGTATGTGGGATCCGGGAGTCGAACTCGGGCCCTCGCGCTTGCCAGGCAGGCGCTTAAGCCTCTGAGCCATCTCACAGGCCCCAGTTTTCAAATGTTTTGATACAATACTGTACTGTATCATACTTCAGGGACATAACCCAGCTTGCCCTGGCTATATGTGAATTTTTATGTAGATCAGAAAATCACATTTCACAATGACCCACATAACTGCACTGAAGTTCTTTTTACCAGAGCAGCTCCCAGAATTAAGCAATGGCTGCAGAGGCGATGGAACTAAAAAGGAGTAAACCTGCCCATGCATAAAGGGCTCCAGAACATTAATTGTGTTATTCCAGTGTGTCTTATTCCCCATGATGATTTCCTCAGAGCCTCCTCTATGGAGGATGATATGAGATGTAATCAAAATCTACACTAAATATTTAAATTTTAAAAAATTAATACAGTAAAAACACATTGCCATGAATCGCTCTCCAAATCCTCCTCCTTGCTTTGAACACACTGATCCCATGGTTCTTGCCACTTTCTGAAGCAGTTCTGGAAGTTCTCTTTCCCATGTGTCTTTTTTTTTTTTTTTTTCCCTTTTTTTTTTTTTCCCTTTTTTTTTTTTTTCCCATGTGTCTTTATGAGGTGTGATAAAAAATACAGTGACTGCTGCTTCTGAGGGCCATCCAATGGAAAGGCAGGCTGATAAAAACATGATGCCATGTCTTCACCTACTTTTATTCACCAGATTTGGCACTGCGAGATTTCTGGCTTGTCTACAAAGTCAAAATGACCATGAAAAGTCAACATTTTAAATCCATGCAGGACATCGAGGCAGCCAGGACAGCATAACTAAAGACCCTCAGGAAAGAGGACTCCAGATCTGGTGCAGAAAGTGGCAAGAACCATGCGATCAGGGTGTTCAAAGCAAGGAGGAGGATTTTGAGAGGGAATTCAAGGCAGTATGTCCTTTAATGTAATAAGTTCTTTCTTTCTTTTTTTTTTTTTTAATATGCGGGTACCGGGAGTCAAACTCAGGACCTCACGCTTGCCAGGCAGGTGCTTATGCTGCTGAGTTATCTCACTGGCCCAATAAGTTCTTAACATTTAAATATTCATTATAGGTTCTGATCACACCTCATACCTCTTCCTGTAACTCAGCTCACTGATGCAGTCATTCTCTTTTTTACTTACCTTATCCCCTTGTCTGCGTATGTCCATGGATCACTTACACACAGGTGGGTTTCTCTGCAAATGTTTTTCTTTTCCCAGACTGCTGCATGGATGAATGCCATTCACCAGAACTGCCATTTTCCAAAATTCCAGTTGTGTCTTAACATCTTCTCTAAGCAAAGGTCTTCTTGACCTAGTTTCTTTGCTGATTGTAACAACAGGCCACATGGCTCACAGTTCAGAGAGCAGAAGGTAGCAAGGGGTCAGTGTTATGGGGATGTGGTGAAAATTCTCAGCCCCGCACCCTTGTATCCATTGATTCATAGAGCTGAGCTTGGCTTTTCTGACCCCAAATTCCCCAGTGAACGGGGTACCTGGGGGTTAACGTGTCAGATCTCTTCCACCTATCAGTGGTGCATTCTAAGAGAGAGCTGTGTTTGTGAACCCCATGGGAGACGAGCTTGTCCTGTCAGCCTTCGCCTTATTTAAAAAGGTAACTTCTGCTAATTCCTGAGCGTACGGGACCTAAGTCGATTCATCACTAGAAGACCACTAGGCATAAAGTGATAAATAGATGGTGTCAACTTTAACAATGGATTCCGCACTCTTCCCTGGGAAGACCTCAAATTTCTTGGGTAAGCAAAGGGCGGCTTTTGCTTGTTTTAGACCATCAGATGTCGATCTGCATGCTGGGGGCATATCACTTAGTCAACATGGAAGGGATGGCGGACCGGGCATAGCTCCCTCCCCAGAATGTCTGCTGAAGTTCTACATTTGTCGCCTTGCTCTTCCCTCTAAGTCTGTAAGCTCTTAGAGAACAGAGAGAGTTAGTTTTACATTACATTGTGGGATCCGTACTGCATTACATTGTGGGGTCTGTATTGCATATGGCGTCAGAACCACAGATGAGTATGTTTTCTCTCAGATTGGACGGCTCCAGGCCATTCTAACCTTTGTATCTTGGCTGTGCAGGGGAAGGGTGGGAAGAAAATCCCATTGAGTTCCCCCTTGTTTGCAAGGAATGGGGTGTAGTCCTGTTGCAAAGCAGACCTATTATTTGGGGACTGTAGAGACATGGTATCCCCTTGCTGGCCTCTCTTGGGCCTGAAATGATCTCTTTCTGCTCCAACCCACAAAAAAAGGCACAAATGCCACCGTTCTCTGAGCATTGGCCTTGTCCAGTCTCTGCTCCGGATCGCACAGTTCCTTCTCGTGGAAGGTTGGGCTCGTATCCTGCTGCACATCGTGTCAGACGTCCAGCATCACCGTCATGCTCGGGAGCATTTGGAGACGTCTGGGCACATGTTTAGTTTTCCTCCGTGGAGGAGGGTGCTGTTGGCATGTAGCAGGTGGAGGCCAGGGATGCTGACACACACCCATGGCGCACAGCCTATCTCCCACAATCCAGGGTGTTCTCGTGCAATGCCAGTAGCGCTCAGCTGGAAGAGCCCTGGTCTCCCTGGCAAGGATGCTACTCTGTCCTCTAGGACTGGGCTCCACCGCCAACTCTACAGATACAGCTGGGATTCTGAAGTCTGCGTCTTCCAGCTTTTCCTTGGGGAAGTGATGATCCTGCCAATGCTCAGTAGCTGGAGTTTGACTTTATGTGTTTATTACCTTCCTGAAAACCCTTTCCTGCATTGCCTCAGGCATCCACGAGGCACACGCCATGCACACAGGCTGTTTAGAATGTGGCGCAGCATCTCCGGCTGACACCTTTCCAGCTGGCCTTGCTTTGGCTTGTCCTCCCAGCCCCAGACCTGTTCCCAAGTCTCCTGTCCCTAGAAGGTCCCCCACCGGAGCATGCCTCACTGAGATAAAACCGTCTATCATGCTAGTTTCAGGAGTCATCACAAGTGCTTAGCACCATTGGTTGGATCAGTGAACCTCTGGTCCAGAATCAACAATACAGGCAGGTGTCATCTAATATTCTGCTGATTTTTCAGAGCCTAGTTTGACAAGATTTTTTCACATTTCAGTTGCAAAGAGGAAACACTATCTATGTATCTATCTTTCTATCTATGATCCTATCATCTATTATTCTATCATCCTATCAATCTATCATCTATCGGCTTGCCTATGCATCTATCACTTATCTATGACACTGTCTATCCTCTATTATTATTGATAGGATTAGCTATCAATGTATCCATCCTAACCTTGTGCCATCTATTATCCTGTCGATTCATGTATCATATATTTATGGTCATATCTATCAATCACCCCATCAATTCATCTATCTACCTACCTACCTACCTACCTACCTACCTATCTATAATCTTCTAAGGGAGGAAGATATATAGCTCCTTTTATCCCAGGTGAAACCCATAAGCATGCATCGCTGAGCAAATATATCCCAACAAGACAAGAAAATCCAAATACAGCAATACCTCGGTTCACGAATGCTTCTGTTTGCAAATAATTTGGTTTGCAAAGAAAAGCATTTGGTAAAATTGTGCTTCCATTTGCAAACTTTGCATCAGGTGACAAACAAAACAATGCTCATCTTCCCTACACAAACAAATGCAGCCATCTGCCCCCAAATCGTAAAACAAATTAAGTTCACGAACCGAGGTACCACTGTAATTAGCAAGGTATCATACAAAATTATAACCAAAAAATATGACTTCTTTACCTCCTAGCCAAACTCTGACTAGTTCACAAGATCATACAGACAGGCTGAGTCATGCAGGAATTACAGGCCCCAGCTTATCAAGGGAATCTGACAATGATGTCTACACATCAGGGTGAAGCAGCAGAGATATTCTGAGGCAAAGTCTGGGCCAGACAAGGTACTCAGAAGTAGTTCTACCTAGAGAAATAAGCTTGCCTGGAGAGAGGCAGCTGTGGAGTGGTTACAGTGCTTAGTTTTCTGGTCACAAGTTCTATATGGCACTAGCTACTCTCAGCCATAAAATGTGATGGATAAGAAGGGCCACTTGAAACTCGCAAAGTGCCATTACTGGGAAAATTTCGTGAACATCTACCTCAAGTAGTTTTGCTGGGCTGTCACCACAAAGACAGGAACCCTGCAGTGAGCAGTTAAATAATACCAATTTATTCTCCCCCAGTCCTGGAGGTTGCAAGTCTGAGGTCAAGTTGTGGACAAGTCAAGGCGTGGTTTCCTCTGAGGCCTCTGTCCTTGGCTTGCAATCACTATCTTCTTGCATCCTTACATGGTCGTCCCTTTGTGTCCTCTTCTCCTCCAGCAGGGTCCACCACATTTCCTCCTTTCATTGTAATCACCTCTTTAAAGACCCGTCTCCAAATACTGTCATACTCTATAGTCCCAGAGACTAGGGCTTCAAAATATGAACTGGAGTGGGGCACAAAGAGCTTCATTACGGCATCTTTCTAGAGGTTGTTGCATAGCATCGAGGCTAGGGTCACCTAAACAAGAACACACGGAGACAGCACAGTAGAGGGAGAGGGTCCTCCCAGGCGTGCAGCCAAGAGACCAAGAGATGGATTCGGTCAAGGGCACCCGATGAGCACGAGGTCATGGGGGTGATGGATGCATGCTGCTTCCTAGTGCTCACGTTCGCCTCGTGATAGATTTTCATTCAGCACGTCGGAAAAGACAAAATTCCTCCAGGTGCTCACTCATGGGGGAGCTTACAGTGCTGGAGAGAAAAGCGCTTATTTACTGGTGGAATTTGATGAAGCATTTTACCTGCTACTTTCTGGGGATAACCTATTCACTGCCATGGAGGAAATCGATAGCCTTCATTTAGGTTCTTAATTGGCAATTTCATCTCACTCAATTTACCCCATCTACCTTGGCTGGAGGGATGGTGGACGTTGGGGGCAGACATCTGGACAGGGTTTTGAAATTGTTATTTCAACAAAGATTAATTTAAGGAATTCAGGATCTCAGAAAGGGTTGTATTTTTTTTCCCCCTCCATAAACCTCTTCCCAGCCACTCTCAAATAAATACTTAGATTTATTTCAGTACATGTGCATGTGTTTCCCATCTCCCATTCTGCTGAGGAACATGGTAGGTTCAGAATGCAAAATCGGGTATACTATTTTTGCTTCAACTATTGTGACACCTTCACCAGAACACTGCTCATTTCCATTTTGCCCTCTAATTTTCTTCTGTTGCTGGAGGTTCAGGAAACTGTCCTTGGGAAATACCAAGGCCTACCATGGGCTCTGGGGGTGTGGCTACCCACATGACCTACCGTGGTGTTTCGTGTCAGTGGGTGCCGGCTGGAGGACAAAAAGAAGGAGAAAAGAAACTAACGACGCCTGCCACACGGTCCACATCTCTCTGTGTGTGCCCTGAACACCCGGCTAGTGCATACCAGCTCCTGAGTAAAAGGGTCCCAGGATAAGACGAGGTAGGAAAAGCTGAGTGGAACCATTGATTGCATGGGGAAATCTAGGAAAATGACGTAGCAGCCTCAGCCCCGGGCTCCCTTAGTTATGTACACAGCCTTCCTCGGGCCATCTTGTGGGGCCCGTGAGGCACAGGTCATGGCGTTGAGGAAGAGAATAGAGGAGAGGACTCTGGCCATAGCTCAAGGAGAGTTCTGATGCACCCACTGTGGAGGTCACATGAACATTGTTCATGTAGTCACTCTATAAGCTGCCTTCCCTCATGGTCTAGAAGCCACGGGAAGCTGATTTCTTAGAAGGTTCTAACATTTCTTTTTTTGTTGTTGTTAAAAGAAAAAAAATATGGTGAAGTTAACATGTGCCCACTGACTCCTAAGGCAATACCATAAACAGAATTAACATTTATCTCTAGACACAAAGAAAGCCACCAGATGCTGGTGAGGGTGTGGGGAAAAAGGAACCCTTCTCTATTTTTGGTGGGAAAGGAAATGAGTTAACCACTATGGAAATCAGTATGGAGATTCCTCAAAAAAACTAAAACTAGAAATTCCACTTGGCCCAGGTAGTCCTTTTCTAGATATCTTCCCGAAAGGGTTGAAATATCACATTACAGTGATCCATGGATACCCATGTTCACAGCAGCACAACTCAAAATAACCAAATCTTGGAAGTGGCCTATATGTCCATCAACAGATGAACGGATAAAGAAAATGTGCTGTTTATACACACTGGAGTACTACTCTGCCATGAAGAAAGATAAACTTGAGTCATTTATAGGAACAAGGATGCACCTTGAGAACATAATGTTAAGTAATGTAAATAAAATACACAAGCTTAAATATTACATGGTTTGTCTTATATGAGAAACCCAAAGTATAAATAAAGAACAAAATAAAAGATGCATAATGGGAAGTAGGGAGACAGATCTCTCCCAAAGGGGAAGGGGATCAAGATATGGAGGGAGGGTGGAGGAAGGGGAGGGAAAGGGGATGAGGAAAGGAATTAAGATGTATTATGTACATGAATCAGTTCCACTCAAGGAATGTAATCATTATGTAATGCAGACATGGACTAATAAAAATAAAATAAAATAATAATAGAAAGAAAGCAGCTCCCCCGTTCAGTTCCATTATGAGCTTCTCACAAGTTCTAAATGTGATCTACTCTCCTATTCTGCAGCACAAAGCCAAGCAGCTAGAAACCTGCTTGAGGGAAACCTGGTCTCGGAAAAAGTTCAAGTACATTTAATTTCCTGTAGGACCCACTGGTGTCCCAATGAAACTTAATGGGGAAAAATAGTTTTTTCAACACGTGGTGTTGGAAATCCTGGCTGCTCATATGGTTAAAATGATCTCTGACCTCTTATCACCTACCATACATAAACATTAAACTGACATTAATTTAGCTTTGGTCCAAATATAAAATCTAAAACTGTGAAGCTTCTAGAATAAAATGAAAAAATAGACAAAGGTTCTTTAGACAAAGATCTAATACTATACATTTTAAAATTTAATAGACTGTATTTCATCAAAAATAAAATTATTTAAAATAAATGAAAAGCAAGTGACAGACTTTGAGACCAAGTATTTGTGTTCAAAATATGTAAAGAGATCCTAGTGAAAAGGCAAAACAAAAACACATGGAAATATCAGGAAAATAGGCAAAAAATATTTGGACAGGTACATGCCAAAATAAAATGTACAACTACCTTGGACTCACATAGAAATATGCTCAATATTATTGATCATCAAGGAAATTAAAAGTAAAACCATAAGATACCAGCTCATACTCACTAGAATTGCTACTGTGGAAAGAATATAAAATGATGTAAAATGTTGGTTAGGACGTAGACAACTGGAATTCTCATGCATTGAGGTGAGAACATAAAATGGTACAACCACTTTCTTAGCTTTCCACTGCTGGAAGAAAATATCTAGCATAAACATTTTATAGGAAGAAAGGTTTAGTTTAGCTTAGGGTTCCAGAGAGTTCAGTCCATGGTTAACTGGAACTGAAGCAGAAACATCATGGTGCAAGAGTATGGCAGAAAAAACCTGCTCACCTTGTGGCAGCTGAGAAGCAGAGAAACAGTGAGAGAGCTAGAGTGAGAGAGAGAGTGGGAGAGCTAGAGACAAGATCTAAATTTTAAAGACAATCTCCCTTTAATTCCATCAAATTATGAACCCATGAATAGATTAATCTGTTGGTGAGGATAGCACCCTTATGATCCAGTCACTTTCTAAATACCATAACTCTGAACATTGCTGGATTAGGGATCCAGCCCTCCCTATAAGACCTTTTTTGGGGAAACAGTTCACATTTAGACCATCACAACCACTTTAAGTGACTACCTTACATCCTGGTAATCCAACTTGTAGGTATATACCACCTGGTAATCCAACTTGTAGGTATATACCAAAGAGAAATGAAAACATTTATCTATCCACTCAAAGACCTGACACAGCAATTCACTATTTGTAACTGTGCTCTAAACTGAAAAGAACTGAATGTTCCTCAACAGACAAATGGATGAACTCACCGCTACATAGTCACTTGGAGGAGAAAGAAAGGGTCATGGTACGGGTCATATGAATAACCCACCGAGTTCTAAGCAGTGCCAGGTAAGAGTGGAATCAGAGTACTCGGCAGGCAGCCCAGATTTAATTAAGGCAAGATGTAGAGAAGACTGTTCGGAGGAACACTGCGGATATGAGTTCACTGCCTTTGGGATTCGGTGGGGGAGAATAGAGAAATTTGGAGAGGAGGTGGGGTTAAGGCCAGATCCATCTGGAAGCCAGTCCTACCCCAGACCTTCCCTTACTTGAAGAATCCACATCCATATCATTGAAGACCATCTGACTGTGGTATTTTGTTCCTTGATGCTGAACCATCCCAAATAATATGATTGGTGATATGAAGCCAGGAACCAAGAGGACACGTCTTCTGGATTTGCTCCAATCCCATTTGTGTATGAAATGTTCAGATTTCTATTTGGGACGTTTTTTTGCCCCACAATGGTAACCTAAAAAGTTCATCAGTATAAATCTGCTGAAAGGTATTCAAAACACAGAAAGTTATTTCTAGCCCAAAATGTCAAAACATACATCTCTTAGACATCTGTCTAACTATTACTGTGGAGTTTTTTTTTGTGTGTGTGTGGGTACTGGGGGTCGAACTCAGGACCTCATGCGCCAGCAGGGACCCGTGCCGCTGAGCGATATCACTGGACCTTTTTTCGTATGTGGTTACCGGGAGTCAAACTCAGGACCTCACACTTGCCAGGCAGGCGCTTATGCCACTGAGCTATCTCACCGGCCCTCCTGTGGTGTCTTGATGGTGTTTCTTATAGTTACAATTTATGCAAAAATCTATTTCTATATGTATCTATCATCCATCTAATATATGTATTCACATACTTCTATTTTCTATCTATCCATCCATTTATCTATACATCTATCATAATATATATATATATAGAAGTATAGAAACTACATCATCTAATAAAGCTATAATTGATCTATGTATCTATATCAATCTATCATTCTATCTACCCACCTTATCGATCATCTACCGCCAATTCAATCTACATATTACCTATCCATCTACTTCTATTATCTATCTATCTATCTATCTATCTATCTATCTATCTATCTATCTCTGTCCATCTATCCAATCATCCACCTATACATCTATGCAGAATGTTAAAGCTGCAGTATGAGGGCATTCCCCCTTCACTATTTTTTTCTAATCTTCAAAACCAAATTTCTGGACACAGTCTTGTGAAACCCAAAATTGAGCAGCTCGTGTGCAAGGGGCCGACATGCTGCTGCTCATGAAAACCTGCAACATCCCACTGGGCTTTTCAGTTTTGACATCAGCAAGTCCAATTCCTGGTATTTTATTTTTATTAGGAAATAAATCCTGTAGTGTAAGGAAGTTATTAGAAATCGAAGTATAACAATCTCCTTATCAATTAAAGTAGATTATGTGGAGAGGTACAAGATGTTAAGGACAATGACATATTTTTCTCTTTTGGTCTTATAATTTTGAAGAATTTTTTATTAGCACATGTTTGCTATACATAATGAATACACTGGGGAGTTAGCATATACATATCATATAGTACTCCTCTTTTCTTTATATGAAATACTCAAATTATTTGGATTAAGGCATACAAATTTCCTTAAGATGATATAAACTCACAGTTGAAAACTTACATTTTGTATTAGAGTCACTTAATTAATACTGATGTTTATTGTATTAAAATAAAATCTAGGGCCGGTGAGATGGCTCAGCGGCTTAAGCGCCTGCCCTGCAAGCGCGAGGGCCCAAGTTCGACTCCCGGAACCCACATACGAAAAAGGGGCCGGTGATATTGCTCAGCGGCATGGGCGCCTGCTGGCGCACGAGGTCCTGAGGTCGACCCCCCGGTACCCACAAAAAAAAAAAAAAAATCTAAAACTTTCTACAGGGTACATATTTGCTTGAGAGTGAGCAAAATACTTTAATATTCTTAGTTTTTTTAGGTAACACACCTATCTGGAAGCACTAGTTTTCCTTGCCCTAGTCTTCGCCATTGTCTTTGTATATGGGTCTCCAGTCTCGCTAGGCAGACTCGCACTGGTGACTCTGCCATGAACGGCCAACTCTTTGACCTTAGACTGGGGGTGCATCCTCGATCCCTCCTATTCTATGGCTTCCAGCATCTCGGGCTGAGCAGCTGCTGGACCCTCTGGCTCTACCTAGAGCGACTGTGGACTCTTCAGCCTCTGATCCTATAAGCCTAGCTAATAAGTCCCTTCCCATAATTACACATATATTTTATATTGATTGTGTTCATCCAGAGAAGTCTAATTAATACAGATTTTAGTTTATGCCATTCCTTTTAACAAATGAAATATATAAATATTTGAATACTACATTTATGGAGACTTCATGGAGTTTATACAAGTTACCTTTGGCCTCCACAATGACAAGAGGTGCTCAACATGGTGGCCATCAGCTTCCAGATGTTTTTTAGTACAGCAAACTTCTGCTTGGGAAACCTTGTGTCATGGCTTGTGTCTAGATGTCCCCCAAAACCTCATGTGGTCATAGGTGGGGCTTTTCAGAGGTGGATGGATCTAGAGTGTGTAATGCTAGGATTAAGTGTGTGATGCTGGCATTAAGTGTGTGATGCTGGGATCAAGGTTGTTTGATTACAAAATTACACCACTGATGGGTTTTGCATAGTTTTGGGTGTGGATAAAGCAAAGGCCCAACCTGGGTGTGAGTCCTACTCACCCTAAGGACATGTAGCCTGGATAGAATATAAGGGACGGAAAGAGAGCTGCTGTCATTGCTTTCAGCTTTGCTACTTCACTGTTTGGTGCCTTGCTGCCTTCTGCCCACCATGAACTGTTTCTCCTCCGCGATGCCCCTCTGCCGTGCCATCCTGCCTTGGAGCCAGCCTACTATTCACTGAAACTTCTACAAAGTGTGAGTTGCAGTAAACCTTTCCTCCTTTAACTTTGGGTGTCAAGTATTTTGTCTCAGGAATAAGAACAGTAACTAAGACACCCTGCTCATTGAGAATGCTGCATGTGCATTTTCAATTTCTTCTCTACGGTCCGGCAGTGCATTGGGTTTTCTGCAATATACGATATCCTCTTTGGTGCCCAGTATGCAGATAATGCCATCTGCTGATACTATTTCTTTTCCTGAAGTGTGAATACATTTTTTTTTTTTTGGAGACTCTCTCTCTATACATATACATAGAGTTTTACTTAATATAAGTTTTAAAATACCTATTGAAAGCTTAGAATTACAATCAGAAAATCAGCATCAACTCCTTGCCATGCTTATTTTCAACTGCACTTCCTGTTTAATTGGTTAATTACTGTCTGCACTGGTCATGCTTGATGGCATTTATTTCCTTCTCTGTGACCATAATTTCCAGTGGTTTGGCAGAGTGCATCCTTTAATTCCAGGATGAATGTTTTGAACATGGCTGCTCTGGATGACTGAGGATCCAACCTGGGTTTATTTGTTTTCTTCATGAACACATATTTTTTGAGTTTTGGAATTCACCACTGGATAATTGTTAATGTTTACATTTAGACCCCTGCACACACACACACACACACACACACACACACACACACACATCCTCATGCACTCATGGGTGATTTGGGGAGATGAGGATCACAGGTTTGTGATACTCAGCAGTGGATTAGCCCACTGGTGAGTTTATACCTAAATGTGATGGGAAGCTGAGTGTGGTGGGAAGAGGTGGTCAGATGATGCGGACTGCAAGGGTCTCACCCCCTCCTCCTCCCTTGATCTGTCTCTCTGTGAGATGCAAAAAACCTTTCCTCCTTTAACTTGATTTTCTTCCCACTACCATGCCATGAGCTGTTTGTCCTCTGCCATGCTCCTCTGTCGCTCTGCCCTACCATGCTTGGGGCCACCTACCATGGACTGAAACCTCTACAAACTGTGAACCAAAATAAGCCTCTCCTTCCTTAAACTGTGGGTGTCAGGAATTTTGGCCCAGCAATGAGGAAAGTAACTAAGACATCAGTCATTTCCATACGAGAAATGTTATGTATTGTTTTAAGAAAATCCTTATATAGTCTTTTCGAGCTGCTATTGCAAAGGGTCACTAAGTGGCTTAAACAAAAGAGATTTAGGGCCGGTGAGATAGCTCAGTGGCATAAGTGCCTGCCTGGCAAGTGTAAGGTCCTGAGTTCGACCACTGGTACCCACATAAAGGAAAAAAGGGGCCGGTGGTATCGCTCAGTGGCCCAAGTGTTGGCTGGCAAGCGTGAGGTCCTGAGGTTGACTCCTGGTATCCACATAAAAAAAAAAGAGAGAGATTGAATGTTTTCCAGGCGCAGAGGCTGGGAATCCACTAACTGCGTCCTCATCTCCTTTTCTCATAAGCAGCATTTTGAAGTATCTGCTAGGAGTGTAAGTTAAGTCGGATTAATTTAAATTTCACATAATAAGAACAATAATAATTCTTCATCCGTGGGTCTTTTCTTTCCGTAAAAGTTAAAGATGGACAAGAGATAAGAGACGGTTCAGTAAAGGAATTCTACATCCCTCTGTGTGTCTCTGTCCTCCTCCCCTCTTCGGAAGGACGGAAGTCCTACTGGAGTAGGGCCAACCCCAGTGACTTCATTTTAAGTTAATCGCCTCTTTAAGAAGCCACATCCAAACACAGTCACATTTTGAGGTCCTGAGTGTCAAGACGTTGACATATGTGTATGCTGGGGACCGCAATCCAGTCCATACCATACTGTCATAAGATATATTCATATTACTTCCCAAAGGACCCTGCTGGTGGTCGCCTCACACCTGCCCTCCTTTTAAAAGTATCTGCAGTGTTCGAAGGAAAACCTTCCTCCATGAGAAATAAAGGGACAAAGGAAAGCACAGCATTAATCCCAAAGAAATCTGGATCCCTGAGTTAAACCAAAGTCTGCTTTTTTTCTGTTATATAATGCATGTCCCCGCACCCTGCCAAACCACTTTATTTCTCATTTCATATAAATCCATTTTAACGCGAAGTGACTAAATAATAGGACTATGCATTCATTTCCTTCAAACCACCATGGAGGACCTGGAGGACAATGCTGGTTTATGTTTCAGCTTTGATCATTCTTCCATTCCACTGAACGGTGGTAGTAGGGAAAAATCCCTGCTCCAGGTACATTTTCTATTTAGTTTAAGTTAGTCAAGTTATACAAGCAAGTAGTATAAAAACTAACATCTTCCTCTAATCTCTCAAAAATATACACAATTTATCTAATTTTACTTATTTTAGATGATGCTGAATTGCACTAAATTGAAGAGCAGCCATTGGGTGCCACTTTTGTGGGCTCTAGGGATAATTTCCAGGAGCCGTCCAAAGCGCCTCCCATATATCGTATGTGTGTAAGTCACCAAATCCAGATGAAGCCTTCCCTGCTACTTCATGTAAACATTTACGGTGTTCACCTGGCCAAAGGCTGTTTGCACACTGACACGTAGAATTCAAACAAGAAAAATACACCCTACAGACAAAATTGGAAGTAAAAAGAGAAAATAAAAATTGAGGTAAAAATATATATATTTTCTTTATAAGGTGAGCGTAGCCTGCATCACGTGCTTTGTTATACTCATAAAAATGAACTACCGCACCCTGAATGAGTCATCCTCCTCCTGCAGACTCTCGGAAGTGGGCACGTGTGCCTCTCTGGAGGTTGGTGTCTGCTCAAGGAGTTAGTATGGGACGGATGTCACCACCCGATGCACTTCTGCCACAGAGAGAATACAGCTGACTGTCCGCCAGTCCACAGTATCTGGATGCAAACACAGAAGATGCTTCCTGGGGGAAGTACCCCCAGGTATGGAATGGAAGGGGAAAAAAAGGTCTCCAGTAGTTGCCACTGCTATGGTTTGATCTAAAATGCACCTCCTCCCCAAATCTCATGTGTTCAGAGGTGAGACTTTCAAAAAGTGCCTGGATCATGAAGGCTCTAGCTTCATCAAGTGGATTAATCAACTAATGAGTTCATTAGCTGAATAGTCTTACTAGGAATTAGGATCTAAGTGGACGAAGCAGGTCACTAAACGTGTTTCTTTCAAGAGTATATCCTGTCCCCAGCCCCCCTCACTTTCTGGATGCCATGAGGTGAGCATCTTTCCTCCCCCAAGCTCTTCTGCCATAATGTTTCTTCTTGGAGCCATCCAACCGTGAACTGAACTCTCTGAAGCCATGAACCAAAGTAAACCTTTCCTCCTCCTTTATGTTGACTTTTCCAGATATTTTGTCATAGAGATGAATGCTGATTATTCAATGTACAGTGGGAGCTTTGCTGAGTGTTCAAAGATGAGAGTGGGCACGGAAATATGCAGGTAGAGTAAATACTTGATTATGTAGTGGGCATGCATTGTTATACTATGAGGAGGGTCAGTGGGCACAGCTTAGAGGAAAGTTTTCTGGTGCCAGAGTACACATGATCACTCCCTTCTTCCACCCAAAAATTAAGGCATTAGAGAAAATGATGCATGCTGTGGTAGTGCCCTTCCACGACCAGCCCCATCTTTTGGCTCCCCTGTTTTACTCCCTCTCTTCTTCTTTCACCTTGCCATCATCCTAAGAAGTACCCACTCAAGCCTCCTTCCCTTCCGATTGCACTGCTCTCTCAAGGCTCATTCACTTTTCACTTCCTCTCCTTCTGTATCCTCTTCTTTAAATCCAAATTTGATTCTCTCTTATAAGCAATTCTTAGCGAAATTGCACAGGAAGCAATAAGACTGAATAGGCCAAGAGGGGAGTCACTTCTCAGGGGGATTTGAATTTTTAAAAGGGGATTAATGAGCACCTGTGATAGTGTCATTGTGGAATTTTACTCTGAGCTCCAGCTCAGGGCAGGGAGCAAGAGGTTTTAGATCAGAAGTTATGTTTTGGGTACTTCACAAGCATGCGGCTACTTCCTCAGCAGAGCCATAAACAAACATCTCTAGCCATGAGTGGGGTCCAGAGAGCTACAGAGAGCGGAGAGCCAGGACCCCTTCAGTTGGCCGGCTGTGTTAGACTATGAGATGGGTTCAAGTCCAAGAATGTAGACATAGCTTGTAGGGCTTCCTTCCTCTGTTTCCTCTCCACAGGGATGGTGTCTTGGCCTGCTCCCTCCTTCCATGTCTCATTCCACAAAGGAGAATTTTTAACTCTACCCATGTCCAATGGGTCCATCTTACCTTTGGCAGGTTATGGTGGCTTTACAGGATCTTTACCGTCCAGAGCTTAGAGGTTTTGTCTCTGTCAGCTCTCCGAGTACCTCACTCCATACCAAACTTCAGCAAAGTGCTCTGTGGTCCCTTGCCCTGGATTCTTTTAGCCCCGTAGGGAGAGCCCCATTTCTTGGCTATTCTATTTGGCAAAACTTCTCAGAAGGTCTTCTACATCGTGATCTTGTTTTCACTTTAAAATTCTCCAACTTGTCTTCGATCTCCCATGAATGGGTCATGTCTAAGCCACGGGTAACTAGTGAGTGGTCACACCCAGTATCCGCTTCTCTGTCTTTGTCTCTCTGGACTTCTCAGCAGTATCTTAAAGCTGATTTCCACTTTCGTGATGCCCTCTCCCCCTTGGCCTTTTGCTGCCTTTTCCTAGTGCCAACTCCCTTCTCCATCTTATCACTTAGTGCTTTTTCATCTGTTAAGAGTCATCCCACCAAAAGCTGCACGTTTTCCTGCATGACATGGCTTATCTTGACAAACTGAATCTCAGAGAAAGGCCCATCTCAACTCACACTCAACACAGGTTGCTTGAACCTTATCTGAAATCCCTGGGACCAGAAATGTTTCAAATTTTGGGATATTTGCATATATATATACGGTGACATTTTGGGGGGGATAAGATTCAAGTCTCAACATGAAATTCATTTACGTTTCATACCTACCTAATACAAGCAGGCTGAAAGTAACTGTATGCAGTATTTTAAATAATTTTATGTAAAAAGGAAGTTAAAACACGTGCAATTTTCTACCAGTGGCACCACGTTAGTGCTGAAGAATTTTGGATTCTGGAGCATTTTAGAGTTCAGATTAGGGATGCTCACCTTGTATGAACAACAAAGCCCCTTCTCTTCCATTTCATGTCCCGTGCTAGTTCTTCTCAGAAATGGCAGACACGGCTAATCAGGTCAATGATACTGGAAGATACACATATTTTCCATTAGAGCATGGACTGAAGCTGGATGATGGGGGCACACCTGTAATTCCAGCACTCTGGGAGGTTAAGGCAGAGGAATCACAGGTTTGAGCCCAGCCTGGACAACTTGGTGACTCGGCAAGAACCTTTCTCAAAACAAAACAAGACAAAAAAAAAAAAAAAAAAAACAGTGAAGGGACTGGGGAAATAGACAGTGCAAAGGCCCTGGGTTCAGTGCCCAGTACCACAAAAAGAAAAGCAAATGGACTGAACCCATCCATTTATTTGACATATTTGCAATCACCACTCTACAACTGAAATCTTTATCTGTGCCCTGTCCAAATTATATAACTTGTTAGAAATGCAGGAAGACGCTTTTAATGGGAACTAATTACGGTCAACTCATTTGGGTGTTGGTAAAAGCAACAATAACATTGGAACTTGTGGCATTTCATTGCAGAGCTGATTTCCACCTCCCCTCTCTCTCTCTCTCTGTCTCCTCTCTCTCTCTAATCTTTGACAGTGCCTTTTTGTTTCCTTGAGGCTACTATCAACATAGGTGAACATCTGTATGGAAGCTTTTATTGACTCTGTCTTTATTTCTCTTAGATAAACAGCTAAGAAAGGAATTCCAGGTTGGGTGGTTAAGTGTGTGTTTCAGTTAAGAAAATGACCAGGTCAATTTAACTTTCTGTTTTCTAATTTTACCATCAGTTCTTCATCTGCTTTGCATTGTTACCATAAAATATCTGAGGATAGCAACCTATAGGAGGAAAGGTTTACTTTGGTGTACAGATTCAGAGGGTTCAGTCCATGGTCAGCTGGCTCCATTGCTTTTAGGCTGGTGGTGAGGCAGAAATATCATGGCAGAAGGGTATGGAGGAGGAAAGCTGCTCACCTGATGGCAGCCAAGAAGGAGAGAAAGAGGGGTTCACCAGAGAGGAAAGAGCTGGGACAAGATATAGCCCTCAAGGTCATGCCCTCAGGACCCACTAACTTCAAACATGCCCCACCCCTAAAGTCTCATCTTCTGTCTTTAATGTCATCAAATTATGGATTTGTCAATGATTTTATCCATTTAATGAGGCCAGAGCCCTCATGATCCAATCACCTTCCAAAAGCTGCACCTCTGGACATCGTTACCTTGGAAGGACATTTTAGATCCAAACCATAATACCTTCCATGCCCTTTCTGCAGTGAGGCCTCCTGCTTGATCCTATAAGACCTAAACTGAATAAGGTGACCACTGCCATTCTCTCTTCAACCCTATTGCTTTGCTTGGCAGTACAGATAAAATTTGCCATTGTACTTTTATGTTAGTGATTATACCATGTCTTCCTGACCAAATCATAAATTCTACAAGAGCAGAACAGCCTATCTATTTTTCCATTGTGTCCTCCCCACCCAAACAGACCTATAAACACAGGGGACATTCAGAAAACATCAGTCAGGGGGACTGGTTGCAACAGGCTTTTTGTTACCACACAATGCTTGGGAAAGCTTGTGAGGCATTTCCTGAGGGACATCTTAGTCAGAATAGGGCAATGACTTATTCACAGATGGCAGGAAGGAGTGGATATCACATGGATCCACAGATGGTTTGAGAAATTCCAGACCTGCTCATTCCCGAGACCTTCATCAGGCTATGCAGAAAAATTCAGTCAGCATGTTCAAGGCCAACTTTCATCATACTGAAGTTCATTTGGTTGTGCATCCATCAATTTTTTTTGTTGTTATTGAGACAAAATAGCTAGCATATACCACTTAAAGAAGAAAAGGTAACTTTTGGCTCACAATTTCAGAGGGTTCAGTCCCAGCTGGCTGTCTCCAAGGCAGGAACAACATGGCAGAAGGGGATGAACGAGGAAAGATGCTCACATGATGGCACCCAGGGAGCAGACAGAACGGGAAAAGCCGGAGAAAGAGTCATATAATCTCCAAAAGCACGCTCTCAATGACTCACCTCCTCAACTGAGTCACACTTACTAATAGTACAATTTGCTATGAATTAATTCATCAATGGATTAATCCATGTATAGATATTATACACCCATGATCCAATCACCTTCAGATAGTGCCACCTCTGAACACTTGAGACTTTGGGGGGACATTTTAGATCTAAATCATAGTGCTCACTCTTTGACAGCAATGTTGGTAATAGTGGTGAGATAGGCAGAATGGGGAACAAGCATTCTGTAGTAAAGAAATCAATAAGAGAAATGGAAGAAGTTAAAAATAAATCTGAAGGAGGGAAGTGACTGATGAAAAATCTCAGTTCTTAATCTTTGAGTTGGCCTAAAAAAAAACAAAAACAAAAACAAAAAACAAACTACTTAGCAATAACCAGATGGTATCCTTTAAGAAAACTGAGATAAGGCTTATAATTACTTTTTGCACTGTGGCAGAAAGCTCATGCAAATCGCTCTCAACTCAGATCCAGTCTTAAACTAGCTAATACTGTGCTTGGTAAACACGACCATGCATTAATACAGAAATAAGAAAATAAACAGCTCATCACCTGGACCTGATGAGTATTTGAGAAGTTGTTCTTAAGAATGACATTTTGCAGTATTTTCCAGAGGCAACTGGAATACTGAAGACAGGAGTAATGAGGGAGTCAACTCATGCATAGATAAGTGGTAGTATTCAAAAAGCTTCGCATTTTCTCCATTAGTGGGCATCTCAAACTTGTTTAAGGAAACTGTTCCCCCAGATGTGTTCACAGTGCAGGTAGAGAGAGTGTACTGCGTGCTGGCTTGTGTATGCTCAAATGCATTACAGACTCACTTCTCCCAAGATAGACCTGCAGGAGTTGGGGTGATACCAGGAAGGCAATGAGGAAATGCTGCCATATTTTAGCCTGCACTGGACTGTTCCCTGAAGGCCAAAAGATTGAAGAATTGCGGTACAATTATTGGGAGGTTGTGGGACCTCTTATAGGTGGGGCTTAGTGGGAGGAAGAGAGCTTACGGAGGCGTGGTCTTGAAGGGACTATTGGGACCCAGCAAATCTCTTTCTCTTTCTCTCTCCTCTGTATTCCTCTCCCTCTTCCTTTTTTTTTTTTTTTTCCTTTTCTCTCTTCCTCTGCTTTCTGGCTACCATGTACGCCCGCCATGATGTTCTATCTTACCACAGGCCCAGATTCAATGCAGCCAGCTGACCGTGGATTAAAACCTCTGAAATCATGAGTCAAAATTGATCTTCCCATTCTTCAAGTTGTTTATCTCTGGTATTTCATCACAGTATTGGGCAGTTGACTAACACATATGGTAAACATCCTTTTTAGTCTAATTACCAAGAACATTACTTTTCCCTTGATGGTTAAAGGTGACAAAGTTGAGGACTAGGAGTGGTGGTACGTTTGAATCTCAGCCACTGGTGTGGCTGAGGTAGGGAGATTGCAAGTTCTAGGCCAGCCTGGGTGATTCAGCAAGACCTATCTCAAAAATAAAAAGCTGGGCATGATGGCATACACCTGTAATTTCAGCTACTAGGGAGTCTGAGGCAGGAGGATCGCAAGTTTGAAATCAGTCTGGAAAACTTAGCAAGGACCTATCTTAAAAAATTAAAAACAAAAATAAATAAATAAATAAATAAATAAATAAATAAATAAATAAATAAATAAATAAAAAATAAAAAGGGCTGGGAATGGAGCTCAATGTGATGGCCCCACATTCAATCCTCAGTATTAGATATATAGATAGTCAATTAATGAACAAGGGCTGGGGAGATAGAAAGTGGTAGAGTTCTTGCCTAGGATATGTGAAACCCCAGGTTCAATCCCTAGTAATGAAAAAAAAAAAAAAAGAGAATGAAAAAAATGGGAAAAACTGGGGATACACTTCCTTGGAATCTGAAGTGAACCTACCTTATAACTTTAATCCTCAGTTACACCACTACATAATCAAACTGTGTCTCAGTTTCCTTGGGGATATTAAGAGTCGCCTCAGCCAGTATACAGGGGCAATTTAGACATGAGAGTAAAGCCAAAGTCCAGGGATACGTGCATGTTCATGAATACAGAATGCCTAGTTTGAGATCAGCACTTGACAAATGTTAGATGACCTACTTCTGCACAAATTTAAAGAGTATTTTGCAATTTTCA
The DNA here is from genome assembly GCA_028451465.1 of Erethizon dorsatum. Taxonomy (NCBI): domain Eukaryota; kingdom Metazoa; phylum Chordata; class Mammalia; order Rodentia; family Erethizontidae; genus Erethizon; species Erethizon dorsatum. The sequence goes on from CM051843.1 coordinate 5,043,409, forward strand.
AGTGATCAGCATATGTAAATACTTTATACTAATGAGAAGTGTTTTCTGTGAGTTTTCCATATTTCAGCAACTGTGTTATCTCTGCCTTTCTTCACTAGATAAGCATTTTTCTGCAGGCTGGCACACTTACCACTTTCAGGATTTGCCTTCATGGAGGACACAAAGCCGCCCTCGAGGAGAGACAAAAGGTTCTCTTCGGAAGTCCCGTCTCCACGGCACTCTGCCCCATGTCTGGAGTAGATGCCCTGGTCCTCAATTCTCTTGGGTCCCTGCATATCTGAATCCTGACATATAAGACTCCTGGGGAAGGGCACTGGTCTCCCCCTGGTTGGTACCAGTAAGCTTGGATTCTGGTGCAATTTAGAAATCAAATCCTTTTTAGGTACAAATGCATTGATTCAAGTTTTCTGGCCCCTTAAGTGTTCTGATTTGGTACACAACCTGTGCCTGGACAGACATCAGATTACATAGACTGCTTAACAATTCATCTTTTTTGTTTTGTTTTCTCTTTGGCTTTATGAGATGACTCCAAAAGAGAGCCTAGAAATACTTGGAGAGATGATGCTTTGGTCATTTATTAAAAATACCACAGACTCAAGATGACCCACAGTGTCAAAACAAGGAACCAGGAAGATAGAACTTTTGCCAAAGGGACAGGGATCAAGAGATGGAGGGAGGGAGGGGGCATGAAGAAGGGAGGAGAAAGAGATTTAAAAAAAATTAAGATGTGTTCACTCCATGCACCACGTCCCCAAAATGAATAAAATCAATCATCATGCACTGCAAACATCCATTAATAAAATAACAAACTGCAAAAAAAAAAAAAAAAGAAAATACTCAAGTTATTCACCATTCTATAATCTCAAAAAACAAACTGAGAAAACAAACCACACACCTCGGCAGACCAAAGGCCGAGAATATCTTAACGGCAGCTAGAAAGAGACAACTTTCAAAAGTGTAATGGTGGCACCAACTTCTGGTTTTCCATGGAAACTGATGATCAGACGAGGAAACTGGATGAAAAAATTGCTCTCAGAGTAGAATTCAATACCAAGAGAAAATCCCCTTTAAGAAGCGATGAAATAAAGATATTTTCAGACAGCAAATGACACAGCTTGTCACTATGATACCCACCTGTGGAAGCATGCAATGGCATGATTCGTTGACGAGTCTCTGAATAATGAAACGAAACTGACAGTGGGAATCCTTTTTTGTGTTATGGATTCAAGTGTTTCGTTCCAGGATGAATATGTGAACGGAGACAGGGCCCTTAAGGAGGTAATTAAGGTTGAATGAGGTCCCCAGGATGGTCCAACATCTATGCATTCTTAATTTATTAAAATGATGCATACATGAAGATTTTTTCCTAAAGTGGATCTTGTTAAGTAAGTGTGCAGAATATACAAATTCTCCATCTCTTTGGCAAGGTATTTAAATAAGAAGTGAACATATATAATTGTACGGTTCCCAGGGATTTATGCTTGATGAAAGATGTTAGCAGACATTAGGATTCTCTGGATATTGCATTCTTTTATATAAGCTTTGAACCCTGGAAAAGTATAATATTAACCAAATGGTAAATATTTGGGAACATTTTCATGAAAAGGTATTCATTTCATAAAGAAAGTTGTGGAAATCCATGTAGAATTTGGGAGTCACGGACACCCGTAGTCCAGAAAGGCAATACTTTAATATCAAGGTGAGAGTTTTATGGTCTGAAGGCAATGGTGTGTCATGTTATCGGGCACCATCAAAATGACGGAATGACTTAAATCTCTGAAAACAACTTGGGTCAAAAGATGAAAGAAATATCTAGTTAATTTGAGGGACAATCACATCCAGCCAGGCAGCGCAATGATATCCCTTGGAATCTCTAGATTTTCATTCGTATTTTGTCAGCGAAGTCATGGTGAACACAAAGTAGGGGAAGCTGGCTGTCTCAATCTGTTGCTGCTGGTGGCATAAGATAATTTCCAGACTGGGTGACTTACATGTAACAGATCTTGTGCCCAAGATCTAGGCACAAGCAGTTCTATGTCTGATATGGCCTGAGATCTGTCCTAAAATGGCCTGATGAATGCTGCGACCTTACACGATGGAAAGAAAAGCAGGCAAAAAGGGGGCCACCCAAGCTCCCACTGGTTCATTTATCCGGCGGCACTGAGACATTCAGGAGAACGGACCCTTCAACATGTAATCACTCCCCAAAGGCCACACCTGGTAACGCCACAACACAGGTCAAGTCACAGCTTGCAGTTTGGAAGGGACACATCTGAACCACAGCGCCTTGGTCTTGATGCTTTTGGGCCTGTGGAGAGGCAGCACCTTGGGGTGAAGAACATGTAGTGGAACAAAGCTGCTCAGCTCCTGGTGGGCAGGAAGTAACAGGAGAGGAGGAAGGGTTGAGATCCCATAGCCCCTAAAGGCCACGCCCCTAACTTCCTCCCACCAAGCCCCCCTCCAATAGAGCCACAGGCTGGGGACTAACCATTCAGCACTGCTTTGGGGATATCCCAGATCCAAACTAAATTTTCCAAGACCCACCAGTAGATGCCTGAAGCTGGATAGTACTGAACCCTATATAGAACCCTATATATATCATGGTTTTTCTTCATACCTACCTACCTATGATAGAGCTTAACTTACAAATTAGACAGAGCAAGAGATTCACAACAGCTAATAACAAAGGAGAACAATTCTAACAATGTACTGTAAGAGTAATTTAAAACTAGTGAATTTTTTATTTCGGGATTGTCTCCCAAAAATAAAAAAATATTATTAAATTTTTACTAATTATAAATTTATTAAGTGTTATTATTAATTTTACTATTAATAATAAAATTTAATATTTTTGGAGTGTGCCTAACTGGGGGAAGAGAGAATGTGAAAAGCAAATGGCAGACACTAACTACACTTTAAAGCCCCTTGCTGCATAATGCTTTTATTTCCTCTTTACAGAGATCATAATTCTAGATCGCTGGTGACTGTTAGTCCAGAGAGACTTCACGTAAGTCCTAGGAGTTTCCATGGGTTCCTGTGGAGGAGCTGAGTGCCGTGCAAACCACAGGCTAATCCATTATGACAGCTGTAATGTGCACATTTGCTGCTTAAGGTTTTGAAACCTGATTCAAAGCAAGCCAGCTTTGACATCAAAGCACCATTTGCATTCAAAGAAGCAAAAACTACAGTATCTAGATATCCCTATTCCCAGTGAGTAGTCTTTCCTGTGTGTAGCAGGTGTCATCCAGATCTTTTTCTTTCACAGAAATCTCCAAACTCCAACGGAGGGCTTACCCAGTGGACAAAGCCTCTAATAAACAGTAATTAGTTCTCCTAAGTGCTGAGCATGTTACACTGAAGTGGGGTGAAGAGGAGATGGGCCATGTCATCCCCAGGCGCTGTCATCCTGAATCCTACTGAAGGGGCTCAGGGCACGAGAAGACACTGGCTGCTGGTTAGAGCACAGACTGCCAAACCGCTCATCTCCGTGCCTCCCTGAAGGAACACACTTTTTTTTTTAATATGCGGGTACTGGGAGTCAAACTCAGGACTTCGCGCTTGCCAGGCAGGCGCTTATGCCGCTGAGCTATCTCACTGGCCCTGAAGGAACACACTGGAAGGAGGCTAGGAAAGAACGGCAATTACTCTGTAGGCGACCAAGCCATGAGTCACTCCCATGTCAATTTTCAATTTTTCTTCCACTATGAAACCTAGGCATTACTCAATAGAATGAAATAAAGCATACAGAAGCGACCGGGCAGATGTGGAAAGAATAAAAAGAGAGTATTGGCTATTCATCAGGATTTTCCCTTTGTACAAAAATATAAGGATGTGGCTTAGCTTCTGTTAAAACAACACACTTGAGATAAAACTTACCAAACAGGAAAACATGCCCAGATGTAGACCTGTGTCTTGAAAAATGTATCACGCCTTTTCATCTTACTCATGCAAAATGGTTAATGATTAGAAGACACTGTCGAAATGCAAATACTCTGGGAGAGGTACCAAAGCAAACATGAGACATTCGGAGCATTTGTGTTGCACCCAAGGGCGCTGCGGTTCACTTCACTATATACAAATGTACAGTGTGAGTACTTTTGGGGTAAGAAAAGAAAAGAAAGTCTGCTGGCCACAATTACGTTTTGCATTTGTCAGAGGATTTTTTAAAAAGGTAACATCATAACTTCTACATAAATATTACATGAATGTGTACAAAAGACTTTATTCAACTGAATTAACATGTGGCAGAACCATTATGATGTTACAGCTGGTTTGGAGGGGAATTCAAAGAAAAGACGAGAACATAGGTAATCAGGGAATGCTGAAGTGAACTTCATAGATGTAGGCGGAACTGACTCACAGGTGAACCCAGTCATTCCACCAGACAAACACATGTATTATTACATTTACAGAGTTGAAAAATAACAACAATAAATGTCACAGTCACCTGGAAGGGTGTAACAAAGCAAAATGAAGTTATTTTCCTTTTTCACCATTTTAAAGCCTCCAGTAATTTCTGAGAAATGATAGCCAAATTTCCAAGGCAGAGTAAATCTACACAAGTAGCTGATCACAAATATGTGATGGCCGATTAAGAAAAAAAACATACTGTGGATCTCTGTTCAAGCAGGAATTTTTTTTTTTTTTTATGTGGGTACTGGGAGTCGAACTCAGGACCTCGCGCTTGCCAGCAGGTGCTTATGCTGCTGAGTGATATCACCAGCCCTTTTTTTCTTTATGTGGGTACCAGGAGTCAAACTCAGGACCTCGCGCCTGCCAGGCAGGCGTCGAGCAGGAATTTGAAAAAGCCTTCTTTAAAAAAAAAAAAAAAAAAAAGGGTAAAAACTCAGTATTCTACAGAGAAAGAATTTTTGCTGAGGTAGAAAACGTTGTTCAATGTGGATAGGGATGTAAATTGCGAGACACATGCTACACACACATTCAAAGTATAACTACTGATGACGCACAGCTCAAGGGTGAGTCACTGAGGAAAGGTCTAAAGAGATATTTTGAGGGGACAGAAATTAATTTAAGACTAGCTAGTTTGGAGAATCGTTTCCTAAGGTTCATAAATATCCAGGCTTTCCCCACTCGGGTTACAAAGTCAAGAGATTGCCTTCTCAATTGCGAAGCAGTGTATGATGTAACATACATATGTAACACACATATATACATATACACACAAAAGCATATACATGTATGTTTACATAATTTATATTCGCAGGTGCAGATGTTCAGAAAATCTAAGATGGAAAAGAAATGAACATAAATACAATGTCACAGTGTCTTGGAGAAGTATATCCCTGACATATAAATATGCATCCACACATATACATACTTATGCTTACAGCACACACATGTACATCATGGGGTATACACGTGTGTGCGTGTACATCCCTGTCCGCAAACTGCATCAGCTTCCTGGTTCACAGATTCAGAAGGCAAAGCTAGATCCTGGCTTGGGCTTCTTCCATTAGTCTTTCCTCAGCTGTCAAGTGGATGCCACCAACCCTGATGAGAGAGTGGCCCAAGGCCATGCTGGAAGGGATGAAGAGGGCTGCAGTGGGGACTGTGGACCGCGGCTCCCGCTGCCCTCTCAGCAGTGTGGGTCGTGAACATGACCTGGAGCAGAACGCAGGGGCGCGGCCCTCACTCGTAGGCAGGCAGACCAAACAACTCGGGCTGCAGGTCCTGCAGGGAACTCAGCACCACGGTGGCCTTGGTTGTCAAGTCGTGGCTCAGGTTCTCATCAGGAACCATGACGACCTGCATCCCCGCTGCCAGCGCTGCCTCTACCCCGTTGGGAGCATCTTCAAACACAAGGCACTGCGGGAAGAAAAAGAAAGTCGAGATGGCCTTGTGCGCAACCAGACTCCTAGAGGAAGTGTGTTTGCTATGGTTTGATCTCAAACATCCTCCGAAGAGTGTGCGTTCAAGGGTCTCCCCCCGTGCTGCAGTGTTCAGAGGCGAAATTTTGGAAGGCGTCTTAGCCACTTTCTCATCACTGAGACACAACACCCAACCCTGGAAATTAGAGGAGGAAAGGTTTATTTTGGCTCACAGTCTGCAGAGGTTTCAGTCCATAGCCAGGTGGCTACAAGGCAAGGCAGAGGAGAAACAGCTCACGGCATAGTGGCTGGAAGCAGAGAGAGACTGAGAAGGAAGGAGATACATCCTTCCAGGCCACGCCCCCAGCACCACAGCTCCTCCAAAAGCCCCAGCTATGAGCAGGTGAGGATGTGGGGGAGCATCTCGATTAAATCCATAGCAGGAGATCTAGTGATCATGAGGGTTCCGACCTTATCAGGGAGTAATCTATTGATGGGCTCATAGCTGAATGGACTATAGGAAGGTGAAGGAAACAGGAAGTGGAACCTAGCTGAAGGAAGTGGGTGGAAGGGGCATGGCGCTGGGAACCCTGTCTTGTCCCTGGCCCCTTCTCTCTATCTCTGCTTCCTGGTTGCCCTTCTGCCATGATGTTTTGACACAACGCAAGCCTGAAAAAGCAGTGGAGCCAGCTGACCATGGACTAAAACTTCTAAAATCATGAGCCTAAATATACCTTTCCTCCTTTATGCTGACTTTCTCAGATGCAGTATTTTGTCACAGTGATAGAAGCCTTGTCTAACACAATGTTTATGGTGGTTGTCACCAGGGCCTTTGGGATTGTCCCAAACGGGGCAGAAGGGCGGTGCAGGCTTTCTGGTTGAGCGGCGGTGGGGAGAACCTCATGCTGGTTCTGACCCACTCTTCCCACCGTGGTTGCTCTGCAGGAGACATTCTGTCCCTCTGGAAGCTTAACTGCAACACAGCACAGCTGTGCATCAAGTCAGTATTTTTGGTATGAAACTTTATTTTATTTGGATCATAACAATCTGCTCCATCAATAATTGAACATTCAGAGTGTGAGAGGAAATTGTAAAACAAAATGATCATGCTTCTTAAATGTAAAAACACTTCAGAGTTTTTCATACTTTATGTGCTGTAGTTAGAAAATTAAACGGTTCGGTGTTTTACTGAAGAATTCAGTCACTGTGTGCTCCATGTTAAAACAAAACAAAAGAAAATTCATGAGCACATGGGTTTGGGGCAAGGGCACATACTCTCTGTGAAGATCGTGGACATTGACCTTGACACGGGGATTACTGACTTGTGAATCTGTGTAACAGAGTGTGCACCTCTGCATGCACAGTGGTGCCGTGTCAGCCTGCAGGTCTGCTCGCTGTGCATGTCCTCCAGCTCCGACGTGTGTCCCGTGTCAGGGTCACATAGGGATTCCCTCCAAAGCTGCCACAAAGGCATCTATCTACTCAGTGGCAAAAAGGAGCAGAGCTGAGCCTGCTGTCCTTGTATCTATCACTCCATCTGGGGAAAACGCACCCCGGCAAGCTTCCCCAGTTCCCCGGAATGGGACCCACAGACACTGGGAAAGGGTTAAGCCTCAGAAGCACTTGGGGAGCTACTCTTCATGCTGTGACATGAAAAGCAAGGTTCCCTTTGCCAAGGGTGGCCTGTGACTCAGGAGCTGTCCAAGTGGGGCTTTCAGCCCTCCACTGAACTCTCTGTGAGCCTCTGTCCCTTTACCTTCTAATACAAAAATCATTGCCAGGTATGGGGGCAGCCCAATGTGTGTATGCTCCGGAAAGGACCCAGGGAAAGTGTCTCTCCCTCTCTCTCTCTCTCACCCATATACATACCTTGTCTTAATTTCTAACGGTCTACGCCATAGCTGCAGCAAATACACTGACCTTTTTTCACTTTGCTCCCTCCCTCCCTCCCCCTTCTCTTCCTTTTCTCCCCCCGCCCCATTCTTTCCCTCCATCTGCGCCAAGATACTTCATATGTGACTCCCCCCTGGGACTGACCGAAAGGTAACATGAGTGAATCTGGCTACTATCGAGAGGCTCCCCTCCTACAGCTGGTGAGCTGGTTTGCACCCCAACCTGGTCCACTCAGGACTGAGGGGGATGGGGGACAGGCCCATGGGTGTTTAGTGCTAAACGTGAGTGGTGCTGGGCAGGACGGGGCTGGCTGTGTGTCTTCCTTCCTCCCCTTTGTGTGTGTGTGTGTGTGTGTGTGTGTGTGTGTGTGTGGCAGTACTGGAGATTGAACCAGCACCTTTGAACTGAGCTACATCTCTAGCTCTCTCTTATTTGTTTTTTGGTTTTTTTATTTTGAGAAAGGATCTCCCTCAAGTCGCTAAGTTGCCCAGGCTGGACTGAACTTGCAATCCTCCTGCCTCAGTCTCCCTAAGTGCCAGGATCACAGGTGTGGGCCGGCAACCCAGCTCTGCTACCCTTCCACCTGAGGACTTCTGAAGTCCATAGTCCCTCCGGCACCCCCGCTCTTGCCTTTTCTCTGAGCAAGAGGACGTGACTCCGCTTAGACCAGCAGCTTGGCTTTTTTAGTTAAGAGACCCATGCACTACCGGCTCTTGACATTTCTGTCCCAGCCTTCTTGAAGTTACGCCTTGACTGGTTTCTAAATGTCCCCACTGTTCTCATCTGGGACCATGACAGGCATCAAAATGTCAAGTGGCCCTGTGACATACTTGTCACGTCCTCTGGGGCGCTGCCGGGCTGCGGTTTGGAAAGCGGTTCCCCGTCCGCCTGCAGGGGGAGCACAGTGTGTGGGGGGGTGCACAGCGGAGCTCGGAGCTCAGGCGGCTCACCTCAGAAGGCCAGGGAGGCCTCTGACACGCCCGTGTGCACCCCCACAGCACGCTCTGGGCTCTGCACTCAAAGGGAAAAGCGCCTGGGTGCCATTCACTTGCCAGCTCCTTGCTGCTGCTGTGGCAGGGTCACAGGAAGTAGAATGAGGAAGGGACGAGGGGCCAGGAGACATTACAAGGGGAGTCGTGACTGCTTTCTCAGACAACTTCACTCTTTCTGGGGGCTTGTGTGTTTGGAGGGTTTCTGCTTTCAGTTCCTAGTTTGTCCCTTCCTCATCTTAGAAGAATCCAAATAGGGCACCAATATGTGAACGACAGGTTGAACACGGGTGATCTGAAATGCTCCAAATCAGAGGTTTCTGAGCTCTGACAAGATGCCACAGGTGGAAAATTCTACAAGGTGAAACCATTTCGGGCACAAAATTATTGAAAGTGCTCTATGTAATTACCTTCAGGGTATGGGAATGAGGTGTATATGAAACAAAAAAAATCTGTGTTTAGACTCGGGCCCCATCACTGAGGTAACTCATTATGCATGTGCGAATGTTAAATAAATTTTAAGAATCCTAATACTGCTGGTCCCAAGCATGTCAGGTAAGGGATATTTGACCTGTATCATGTAGACTGGAAAAGATGGATGTGGTAGGATCTGCACCATGACCACAGAGTGACTTCCTGTCGCTGGGACAAAACACCCGACATCGCGACATTACAGAAGAGTTTTAGTCTGGCTCAGTGTGCTGAGATTTCAGCCCACAGTCAGCTGATGCCAAGGCAGAGGACGGGCATGGTAGAGGAGACCTGCTCAACCCATGGCGGTCAGCAAACAGAGAAGAGCTGGGGACTAGAGCACATCGGCCCGGAACTCTCCATGCACGGATCCACTGTTGAGTACAGCGCCCATGGTCAGATCACCGTCCAAAAGCCCCGCCTCTGAACTCTTGTGAGACTTTGGGGCACATCAAAGATCTAAACCATAGCACGTACGAAACAAAGGGCCACTTGCATTGTGCACACGCACAAGCAGGTAAGACATGCGTGCTCAGACACTCTGGGGAAAACCTCGCAGGACAAGCAGCTGGACTGAGGCTCCCTGTGCGAGCCACGCACGTGGCTCATTATTTGCAAGCCACCACGGTTCCCAGGCAAACACAGGCATGGGTTACTGGAGTCCTCCACCAAAGAGCAGATCTGCTGATCATCTATATTATGTCCATGGCACCCAACTCTCCTCCTTCCTGTGCCCGTGAGGTTAGTCTGCCGTGCAGCCATCCCAAGATGCTTCTCACCAGATGAGCGGCTATCTGGCACTTCCTGTCAGCTACCAAGAATTCCTCTGGAGAAAGGAGGACATGGGAAAACAGAAGTTGGAGTCTCAACAGGACACTCAGCTGAGGGTGGCAGGAAAGATCAAGAGAACAGGAGCGGCACAGCCTGAACAGTCCCCACGGAGGCAAAGGTGCTGGGTCTGTGAGCCTGGTGCTGTTTCCACACCAACTAAAGACAGTACCATGTGCACGGCAGAAAACAGACCTACACACAAATCCACGAGAACCCACCCAAGGCTGCGACAGAGGCCACCACGCCACACAGCCTGCAGATGAGTGGATTTCCAGTCAATCCACAGCAACCGAATGCCAGTTTTGGTTTTTTTTTTTTCCTCAGACACATTAGAATTATAAAGCAGAACAACCGCTGTGTTTTGAAGCACCTATCAAAAATGTTCAGAAAGGTTTTGATGTCTTCATTAGACTACGTGTCTTGATTCCAAAGACCAAATGTGCTTCTATCTAGGACGCCCCTTCTGTAACAAGAATAACGGCTGTTACCTAAAATTCCGGGCAGGGTAAGAGCTGCCACAGCAAGGCTCGTCTGTGTACTGAGGCCAAGAACGAATCCTGTAAAGTTACCCAGAGAGACTGCCTGCTAATCACAGGAACTGCGGTCGCAAACAAAATGAAAACTGAAGATAGTCCAACCACTACTGAAAGACAGAAGTCAAAATACAAGCTCGTACTTACATACAGGCGCAGGAAGTATGTTTCTCTATTCAAAAACAGAGCTGCCCCAGAGCAGTTTCCGTCAGACACGCCAACTGCCAGCCCTGGAAGGAACAGGGGTTGACTCTCACCCTGGCTGTGTCCTTTCTTCAACCAGGCTCAGAGACCAGCCAGCTTGTGACCATGTCTTTGCCCTAGGGGACCAGCCTGCCTTCCCACCCTTGATGGATTATCCTTAACCTCCAGGACATTCATGCCAAGGGGCACCGGGTGAATTGAGTGTTTGCACTGTGGTATGTGGGGAGGGAACCTCCCCTAAAATAAGGGGAAGTTGGCCACTTACTGCGTGCGCTGGAAGCCAACCGACTTTTCTAGCCCTGCTCTCTTCTACACTCCACCCTTCCGGAGGCCCAGGACAGGACCCAAGAGGTTGGGTGTGGGATGGTGCCGAGACCCTCACCCACTGTCAGAAGACCCCCTTCCTCCCGGCACTTCCACATCTCATCTCTCTGCTCTGAGATGCAGGAGGAAGTGCGCAATTTTTAATAAATTTGTGGTAGCACCATGCATTGTGGTGCATGTTTTTTTTTTTTTTTTTTTTTTTGTGGGTACCAGGGGGATGACCTCAGGACCTCGCGCGCCAACAGGCACCCGTGCCACTGAGCGATATCACCGGCCCCTTTTTCGTATGTGGGTTCCGGGAGTCGAACTCGGGCCCTCGCGCTTGCAAGGCAGGCGCTTACACCGCTGAGCCATCTCACCGGCAATTTTTTTTTTTTTTTTTTTTTTTTTAAGCCTTTCCGTCTTTTATTACTCGAAGAGCTCCATCTTTTATTTCGCCTTCTGACTCTGTGCTTGGGCCTTCAACACTTTCACAACGATCTTCTGCTCTTCAATAAAGAAAGCACAATTGATCCTGTCACGGACACACTTGGCACACATGGAGCCCCCGTAGGCCCTGCTGATGTGCTTCTTCGTTTTAGACAACCTCATAAGAACTTTAGGTCGCACAGCGCGAACCCCTCGAAGTCTGCCCGGGCACACACCGCATGCAGATTTGGGGGCCTTCCCAACCTTCTTGGTATAGAGGTAAACAATTCTATTCCCTGGGTTTCGGGACAGCCTAGTTTTGTTAGAGGCTGTGTTATAGGAAAGCCTGCGACGGTATGTCAAGCGCTGGACCATTGTGAGAGCCTGTAGACACCGTCCCCGGAAGAGGTGGTGCATGTTTTGAAAGACAATCTCAGGACTTCAAGGACGGTTTCTAGCCAAGTGCTCTCACTAGGCAGGGCCTGGTTTTAACTTCCTTCTGTGATTGACAAATGTTTGCTGAGACAGGTATGCGGTGTTTTTCTCCTGGTGTGGCCACAGAGCAGAAGCGGTGAGGTGAAGGCGGCCTTCTCACTCACAGGGAGAGGCAGCTGCGCCCCGGGAAGGTGAAAGGTGAGCCGGGGCTCTCAGTCTCGGGGACGACGAGCTTTGGAAGACAATCTGGGTCTGCAGAAGCCAAGTTCTTCTTTCTGCCTGCACCAAGCTAATGGCTGAGATCCATCTGGCTTCCATCTCCAGGAGAGAAGATGGGCTTGATTAAATGGTAGCTGGAGGGATTCATGGGAAGGGAATGACATTTCCTGCTGGAGGGGAGGTGAGGTGCTTGGACACCAGAGCACCTGGAGCTACTGAAGCCGAGGCTCTGCACAGGCGGAAGCTCCATGGTGACCTCAGTGACTGCCCCATCCCCGTTCTTCACCTGGCCAGCTCATCGGGACCGGCCCAAGGGTGGAGGCTCCTGGCGCTTTAACTTTCTGAAGACAAATACTATAAAACTAAGAAGTTCCATTTTATAACTAGGGAGTGCCACGCAAGAATCTCTCTGTCTGAGGGCGTGCGTGACAACACCATAGCTGAGCTGGCTTAGATAATAAAGGTTTATTTCTTCTGGTCCTGGGAGCTGAGGTGCAACATCAGTGCAGGGCAGAGCCCGTGTCTGGTGAGGCTGCTTCCGGAATCATCCATAGATGGCGCCTTCTCGCGGTGTCCTCATATGGAGGAAAGGGCAGGGAGCTCGCTGGGGTCTTTGATAAGGACACAGACCCCATCCCTGAGGTTTCACCCTCCTGAGCCCATCATTTCCCAGAGGTCTCATCTCCTGGCTCTACCAACTTGGGGGTGAGATGTCAACATATGGATTCTGGGAGGACATAAATACTCAGTTCATAACCATGGTGGGGGGATACAAATGGATTTCAGCCCGGTGAGACTGAGTACCATGCCCAAAAGACTGACCTAGGCAACCCTGGGATAAATCTGTGCTTTAGGACTTGAAAATTGCAGTGATTTCTTACAGCAGTGGTACACAGAGAATCTAGGCAACTGCTCTAAGAGAAGCATCGCGACTCATCTTTAAAGCTTTGTAAATATACCTAGCTTTAGACACTGTAAAAAAACTGTTGCAAAACAAACATACCCTCTGGTTGTGCCAAGAGCCCTGCAGCTAATAAAGCAAAGCATATATTCCCTCTCAAGTGTCAACAAACGATATGGACTCATTTCCTGCGGGCTGAGAAGTAAACTCCAGCAAGGCCCTCCCAAGCCTTCGATCAATCTGCTTTATTTGTACAGAATTCAAGTCCAACTTCTTAGTATATTTATCTGGAACACTGATGTTCTGCTTTAGAAAATAACAAGGGATTCCATTCTAATCAGTTTATGCCCATGTTGGGGTTCGAGACTCAGAATTAGGAGGATGTCGAAGAAAAACTGACCAACACCCACAGCATCTCCAAGACTGGCTCCTCTTACAGACACGTCAGGCAAGCTTTTGCCAATTGTGGGACTGAACTGGGGTGGCAGGATGTCTGGCTACTCTTGGCACATGGCGCTCCAGAGCAAAGATGGAGGTCACTGGGTCCACCTAGCTAAAGTAGGCAAAGTGAGGGGACACAGTCTATTTTGGACAAATTTAAAAGGATCCTTGAATGGACAGAGGCTGCCCTTGGAAATCACGAGGGACTATTTACACAGTATTTGTTGTTGAACACTGCACAGTATTTGCAGTGTTCCTCAGCAACTTTATTCGTTATTCTCCTCTCTGAAGGGCCCCTTCAGACACGGGTTATTCTACCCCACTTCATTCAATACTTTTTGGAAAGCCATCTAAAACTCATTTTTAAGAAAGGGAGGAAATCAGGAAGGTTCCCACTGTGCAGGAGATGACACAGCTCCACTTAGGAGGAAGTCATAGATAATTTGAAAGGGAAACATTTTCACTGGCGAGAAGAATACCCCACCCCAGCCACCTGGAAGATCCGAGGTGAACTGCAGCCTTTGAAAGTCAACACACAAAGCTTCAGAATTATGATTTTCTTGGAGACCTTTTCATTGCATGGAAGAATGAATATATTTGAGAGTGTGGAGAACAAACAAATGAATCCAGGATAAATAACACTATTCCCGACCATAGCACTGTTTAAATATACCTTCACATCAACTTCTCATTTTATAAAGGAATGAGTGAGTGAGACGCAGTGCTTAGCAGCTGGGAAGTGCTCCACCGATATCAGCTACTATCACGATAATGGAGATCCAGCCCGCAGATGTTACAATATACGCACTGAGAAGTTGCATATTACTCAAGCTGGTCATGGCACCATGACTAGCACTTTATGGCCCCGTGACTACTCTGCTAAGTATCTCCCCTGATAGCTGGGATGTTAATAAACTGCATATTAGTGACGCCTGCCTCTTCTTGTTTGTGTCTGCATGAGATTCACCAAGCATGGACATGAAACGTCCTGTGTGTAGTAAAGAGGCTAATATGGGAAACCTGGAGTAGGAGTGCTTTAGACTGCAGTTATAGGCTGCTTTCTGTTACTGTAACAAAATACACAGGGCCGGGTGACCTATGATGAAGGAGGTTAGGTAGCTCAGATTTTTGGGGGTTAAGGTCCAAACATTATGGTGCAAATAAGGAGCAAAATAAAGGATAATAGGAAGTAGGAAGATCCTTCTCAAAGCTGTGTCACGTACAAGTACCAACACTCCACAATGTACATAATCATCATGCACTGCAAACATAAACTCAGAAAAAAATTCTTTTTTCAAGACAAAGGCCAGCTCTCCCTCAGTATGTTGTGGATGGAGCAGTGCACACTAGCAGTTTTATGGAACCTCGAGCTATCGCTTCGTACCCAGACAAGTATTTTTAGGGAATGCATCACCTGTGCTTACAGGTAACAAGCTGCTGCCCCCTTGTATGACTGTTGTACACTTAAGGATCACACTGACTAGGCAACGAACTGCTCAGTGCTTTTTAAAATGATTATACATGTAAGAGAAACCATGTGACATTGAAGCTCGCGTGTCTGATTTATTTTACTTAGTATTAATGGTGTCAAGGTGCATCCATTTTCCTACAAATGAGTCAAGTTTATTCTTCTTTATGGCACAGTACTACTCCATTCTGTATAAACACCTCATTTTCTTTAGCCATTCATCTGTCGGACACACAACATCAATTCTGTGACTGGAAATAGAAGCATGGGAACCCCGGCAGCCTAAAGTCTGTCTCCCCAGTGGGGCCGAGCTGACGGCCATGCTCCACCCGCGTCAGTGCTGAGACACGCTTGCAGCCTTCTGCTTGGCCTGTCCTGCTGTTCGGCTGAGGTGGCCGGGGGAGCTCACCTGGACCCTGTCCCATCAGCGGAAGGCCTCCGTCCAGCATCATGTGTGGATGCTGGACCCACG
The DNA here is from genome assembly GCA_028451465.1 of Erethizon dorsatum. Classification (NCBI taxonomy): domain Eukaryota; kingdom Metazoa; phylum Chordata; class Mammalia; order Rodentia; family Erethizontidae; genus Erethizon; species Erethizon dorsatum. The sequence continues at coordinate 5,058,826 of CM051843.1, forward strand.
CGTGACGCACTGAGCTGTGGACAGGGCCTTCCTGGGATCAGTTAGGAGAGGCCGTCTGCTGTCCAACAGTGTTAAATGCCCCGTTCACCCCATAAAATCCCCGGACGTATCTGGCCAAACTCACTGCTGGAGCTCAGCTGAGCTTGAGCCAAACACCTTTTTCCCTCTTCCTGCAGGGCTGGGGATGGAACCTAAGGCTCTGTACATGCCAGGCAACGGCTCTGCTACGGAGCCCTGTCCCCAGCCCACATCAAAAGACCTGTGCGTGAGCCTCGGCAGATGAGTAACTCGAGAAAGAAAGACTCACTGTGTCCGGGGGTGGTAGGAACCCATGGCTTCTCTGCAAATCAGTGCAGCAAACACTTCTGACACGCGGTTGTAAACTAAAGCTAGTGCTGCGGAACGCGAGGTATCCAGGAGCACGTGGGCGGAAGGCACTGGCACCCGTGGGTCCCTTGGTCTATGATTCCCAGACCGATCTACTGATCAAGAAGGCGGCCTCCCACGCTTGTGAAAAATCGGCAGTGCTCTGTTCTGTGAGGGTGCAGAGACTTAAGAGAATTCACCAGAATGCGTCCAGGGCACGGCAGCTATCATTACTAGTTAAGAGCGAAGAGTTTTAAAAGACGCAAAGCTGCAACGGAGAATCGTGGACACAGCAGCAATGAAGGTGGGGCGACAGCGTGGGGCGGGCGCGGGGGCAGTGTTTTGATCCTGTCTTCATTGGGCGGCTACTCTCATCCCCGAACAGCCATGTCCAACATGCTGTCACTGCCAGAAATGCACAGCTGGTCAGCAGCCCAGCTCCGGGACCGCCACCAGGACAGCTGTGGCATTTTCACTGACTGTGGTGACTGGGTTCTTAAGAAAGTATTTTGGGATGAATGGTGTGCACATTTTTAAGGCACTGAGTGACAGTGACATTTTGGGAAACAGGTTTTAGAGGATGTAATAAATGTACGTGGCGACTGTAATCTTTCGGTTCAGGACATCAGGCAGTTGGTGCAGGTAGGAGAGGCAACAGTAGCATTAGTAGACAGATTCAGCATGAAGTCCTCACCGGGGGAGACAAATTCCAAAGACTCAAGCTTTTGCAGTGATAACTATTAACCTTTCAGACACACATACGTGCATGCACACACACGATGTGTGTTCAATGAAGCCCTGCTCTTTTGCACTATTATACAATCACATTGCCTTTCAAAGGGTAATTCTATAAGCCAGGTGATGTGGTGGCACCCTCTAGGAGGCTGAGGCAGGAAGATCACAGGTTCGAGTGCAGCCTGGGTGACACACTGACTTAGGGAAACCCAGTCTCAAAATAAAAAGTGGACTGGGGAATGTGGCTCAGTGCGAAGACCGTAGGCTCATTGCCTATAATGCAAAGGGCTCAGAGAGGGGCTAAGACCCTGGTCGTTAACAAATGTGCAGGTTTCAAAAAAACCCAAAACCATACTGTACCAGAGTCCCTTGTTTACAAATCCTGAGTCAGCTGGGTTGCAGTTTCAAGGCTGATATTTGCACAAAGCGATGCCGGCTACAGGGAAAACCCAGGCTTGTGGGAGACCCCTTGGGGGGCTTCCCACAGGAGGGAGCAAGTGCAGGCACACACACAGAGGTGGCGCGGGAAGACCTGTTTGGACTCCCACTTCCTGTTATCTGCAGGGAGGGGTAACAGCGACTAAGGTAGATACAAAGAGTGACTCCCAAAGGAATGCATTCACGTGCCCAGAAAGTACGTAACGGGATTTCTGTGAAGGGACTCCTTGTGCCCAGGTCGAGCACCCCTTCTCTGAAACGCTGGAGAGCAGGTGTGCTCCGGGCTTGGTTTTGGAATCTCTGTGCAGAGGTTGTAATGAGAGATACTGGGCAGCTGAGTGCCGCGGTCCTGTGCAGTAAACCAGTGCTCTCCGCTAGCGCATTCATGATGCTTTGAGTTCCTTTCAACGGGAAGGAAGTCTCAAGGGAGGGAACTTCTTGAATACAGAACAAAAGAAAACGAAAGTTAACACAGTGGTGACAAGATAACAATAAAAATCCCTGAAACTTGGCTCCTGCTGAAAACACCACCGAAAAGAAAACTGAAATGACCCCCGCTGTTCTAGAGAAGCTTTACAACCTGACTTCCTGTTTCACTTGCAGTATCTGCCAAACCCACATAGGTCAGGTGCACAGCACGCAGTCACTTCCGTTCTACAATGCAGGTGTGCATTTTTGTGGATGGGAGGAGATGACACAGGCCCACACCCACCTTGCCACCCCCACCTGCATGGCACCCGGTGCTCCCTGTCCTCACCAAGTCCTCAGGACAGCTGGCGCCTGCGCACCACATACCCACAGCGGCACTGAGGATCACCTAGGGGCAGGGGCAGCTTGAGAGCGGCTTTGGGACACTTCTGCCGAAGGCCTTTCTTGGGCCTTTGAAAGTCACTTTTAAGCACAAAGGAATGATACGTACAGAACAGAAAACACCCCCAGTGAAGGCCATAAGGATGGCTCTGTCAGCTGCTTCCCCTTAGTAAAATGGTAATGCAGACTCTAATTTCCTAGTGCCACCATTTGTTTTCCACCACTTTCTGTTATGATTACGACTCTAACTTTGGGGTTCCCGTGATATCGTACGTTCCACAGGGTGACGCCGGCTGAATCTCCATCCTCCGAGAGGAAGTGGACAGACAAAAGTGGAGAGCTCAGCTGTGTTCAACCCGGGCCTCAACCACGGCTCTTTGTGTCCCGGGCCAACGCTAAGCACAGAGTCTGGGGGCCTCAGGAAGAAGGGGCAGCTCCCACCTTCCTTTCCTACTTCAACCTCAGGGCACATCACCGCGGGGGCCAACAGCTACGGGGAGGAGAGGCTCCCCGCGAGCTCCACTCGCTCTGCAAGGAGCCGCCTGCCACAGCCCTGCTGAGACCTGACTTGCTGCTCTCAGGCAAACCTGACTTGTGGTTCTGAGAGTCACTGTCTCCATATCGCCACCATTATGAGAGGGAAACTTCCATTTCTACACCATGGTACCTGGCAAGCGAGCAAAGCCTGGAGCTGACCTTCCGTTCACCCGCTCTTGTGGTGCGGCGCCGAGTCTAGTGTTCGCCAGCTCTCTGGGCTGATCTGCTTCCTCTGGGAACCAGTTCAGGGAGGGTGGCACCTTCCTTCTCCTTTGTGAACTCTTCCGCAGCAAGCTCACGCTGAACAGAAAAATGGTGCTTCCGGGAGGGAGGCTTTATGACCTCGAGTTAGGAAGTCATTATTTAACCGGGGGAAAGGCCTCCTGCAAAGCAAACACGGCCCTGCACCCTGGCATTCCTGATGGGGCATGGGGGGGCAGGAACCTGACCTGGGAGGGACGCGCATTTGCAGCAGGGACCTGGTGCAGCGCCTGGGCTCAGGGCATCTCTCCAACTCAGGGCCTGAAGAAGAGGAGGAGGGAGGGAGGGAGCAGCGAGGGCGGCTCACGCCTTGGCTGGGCTCATTCACCCCTGAGACCTGCCTCGGCCAGGCAGGTGCGTGGTGCTGTGAACGCAGCCCTGCTGCTCAGTGACCCTTCCTGCCTTGGTATCGTGAAGGATACATGTTCCATCTTGCTCCTGCGTTCCTAGCGCAGAGCTCCTGAAAGTCTTGGAATTTCCCCATGACTACCAAGCCCTTTCTGGCCACACCTGAGTTGCTGCTGAGGCGCTGGCCCTTGGTGTACCCCAGGGTCGCTCCAGGATGATGTCTGCACGTCACAGCGAACCCCAGTGTGGGGAGGGGACAGGAGCTGGTCAGTGACTCCCTCCCTCACACCTCAGTCACGAGGCCACCACATAAAAATGCTCCGGGATGTGTGTGTGGGCACTGAGGCCGGAGGGCACATGGAGGTGAGGATACCGCGTAGGAGCTCTGTGCCCACCACCAAGCCTGGCCATCGGCATCTGTTCAATCTGACGGGTCCTGGGTTGCTTCCTTCGCAGCAGACCAGCACACGAAACTCCAGTCTGAGTCATTTCAAGGGACCCTCAATGTACATGCAAATACTGCAGCATCTGACACCCAGAGCACTTGTGGCCCCGAGTGTTTCCCCGAGCTGGAAGTCCACTGCACACAGGGACCGCAGCCAGATCGCCCCAGAGCACTCCAGGTGCCCAGCTTTATTTAGAAGGCGGCGGCTCTGACGGGTGTCTGGGGCCACGACCTTCTCCATCTCACCTGTTAGGATGACTGGAGACAGGCGAGAGTGGAAAAGGGCTTTCCCCAGACTCTGCCTCTGTGAACTGCCCCCCAGACGTGGAAAGCTCACTCGGGGACCTTCTCTCCCCCTGGGAAACACTACCAGCTACTCCTGCCGCCTCCCCTGCCGGCCCTCTGCTGTAACTGACACAATTCCGTGACCAGGAGAGACCTGTCCACCATACCCTACTGCTCTGCTGGAGCCCGTCTGCACCGGAACCGAGCACAGCACCTCCGCAGTCCCAGGGGCTCAGGGAATCTGGATTCAAGCTGAGCGATGCCAGTGCCAGGCTCCCTTGGGAACCACCACGCAGCAGAGCACAGGAGAAAGCCATGGGCCTGTCTCCAGGAGGCCTGCCCCGTCTAGCAGGCACTGTGGCCAGGCAAGGGGCTGTGGGCACGGCAAGGCACAGCCCACAAGCTGCTAGGTTCCCAGGGAGAAAGACGGCAGTGTGGAAACACACAGACTGGAAACCCACACGAGCTAAAACTGCAGCCACGAACGATCGCTGCCCAAGCAATCCGGGAGAGGAAGTGAGCTGTGAGGAACGCACAAGTGCCTGGGAGTGTGCTCCGGTAGAAACGGCCCCTGCCCCGCAGAAGGTCTCTTGGGCAGCCCCTTTATGGGAAGTCTGAGGAGCATCCTTCGGATACCCAGATACTCCTGGCGGACCCACGCTCCCGGGTACATCTGGCGCGATGCCTGGCGCTGCTCACCCACACCCAACTCACTTGTTCCAGGGGCGGCGGGGGAGAGAAGCGCTTGGCACAGACGAGGAAGATGTCGGGGGTGGGCTTGCCACTCTTCACCTCGGGATCGTCTCCCAGCACGATGTGGCTGAACAAACGGAAGAACTCCTTGTGTCGGCTCGTCTTCATCTCGAAGGACGCGCTCCCTGAGCTGGTGGCCACGGCGAAGGGGATGCTGTGCTTCCGTAGGTGGTGGATGAGTTTTTCCACACCTAGGGAGGAGGGGGGACATCAGTGCACTGGGCACAGTGGTGAGCGACACCGGCCTAGGTCAGTGCCACAGCCTGGATGTGCAGTGTTCCCCCAAGGGCTGTGTGTCACCTGTCCCTGGGGCATGGCATGTCGGGAGGTGCTGGGCCTTGGGAGGCAGTCCTCGTGGGATGAAGAGAGGGCTGGGGTAACAGAGGCCCCAGAAGGACACAATGAAACCTGGCTCCTCCTCCCTCGCTCTCTGCTTCCTGTCCACCACGAGGTGAGCACATCTCCGTACCATTCGAACGCACCCTGATGTGGAGCCTGCCTGCCTTTCTTCCCTTCCTCCCTCCCACTCCTCCTTCTTTCATTCCCTTCCTCCTTCCTTCCTTCCCTCCCTCCCTCCCTTCCAACTAAAACAGAATAACATTTGATATCACTAATGGAAAACTATTTGGAAAACTACAAATATCTGGATGTTAAACAACACGCTTCTATGGAAGACATGGGTCAAGGATGAAACCACAAAAGGAAATTAGATCACACTGTGTGGAGAACAGAACTATATCAGAATGTGTGGGATGTAACTAAAGTAGAAGAAACTGGTAGTATTGAACGCTAGATTAAAGAAAAAGAGGGTCTCAACTCGGTGGTCTACCTTGTCATACTAAAAAAAATAACTAGAAGATCAGTGATGAGCTAATCTCTCTCCTTAGGAAAGTCACATAAAAAGAGCAAATCAAAAGAAAAAGGGAGTAAAAATAGAAGAAACAACAAAAAAGCAGAAACACAACACAGAAAGTCAATTAAGCTAAAAGCTGGTTCTTTGAAAAGATCAACTGAAATACTGGACCTGTGTCTGGACTGACCAAGAAAAAAAGATCTAAATCTATCGGTGTAAATAATGAAACATTACCGACCCTAAAATCATTAAAAGGAAAAAAAAACTTACGAACGATTCAGTGTCAATGGACTAATTCTTGGAAAGACGTGAAACTCGGCATACTAATAAGCTGAATAGCCCCCTATGTATTAAAGAAACTGCATTTGTAGTTAAAAACCTTCCCATATCTAGCATCAGAGCGTCTCTCTGGTGACTTTCCCAAACACCCAAGAAATAAATAACAGGAATTCTAACAAATTCTCAGGATATTGGAAGGAACCCTTGCTAACTCTTCTTATGATATCAAGATTATACTTCTCCGGTAGCAAAACCAGACAAAGCCCAGAAAACTACCATTGCTTTTATTTCATGAGGACACTGATGCACCCATCTTCACATAACAGCAATACTCAACCTGTGAAAAAGTATTCATGTTGAAGAGCTTCTATGGAGCTTGCATCCTTAGTTAAAAGTATTTCAATGCCACACCATTTCATAGCTTGCAACAACTACTGGTTATGAACAGGTAGTATTAAAAGCATTGGCAAAATTTCAATATAAACTTAACCAGCAGAGAGACTGGAAGAACTGCCATAGTGAAGAGTAAGCCAATAAGGAACGTCTGGCTAGACGCAGTGATGGATGCTGAGTAGCAAAATTATTTGTACTTGAAGGGAGATTTTAAAACTACTATCTCACAAAATTTTAAGCCCCACGCTTTAAAAAACAGTGGAGCATATTTAAACACACTGCTCACTTGAAGACATGGTATGAAAAGCAAATTTTTTGTAAGATTCTTTTAAAGAGATAATTGGTTTCGTTATAGCTTATCCTTGTCACGTTTTTCTGTCTGTGACTATTTTGCTAGGTATCTAATGGAAAATCTTAGGAGGAGCAACCAGAAACAAACGCAAGTCAGTTTACGCACTGCAGAGCGCATCCACATTTTTATGTCCGGGGAGGAAGCCAAGATGTTTGTGGGTGGGTGTTTCAAAACAGGCACAGGGTGCTGAGACCCTTCTGGATGTCTGGGACCCGCGTGAAGACAGAGCCCAGACAATGCTCAGTCCGCCAGCCATGGGGACAGCGAGACGCCCTTTCCGGGCCTCAACTGTAAAACAGCCCTTAGACGTCCGTGGGTGGCTTCCAGGGGGCGGAGACAGACATGTGTGAGCACCTGGCACGTGTGCAGGGAATTCGAGAAGGTGCGGGCCTGTGTCACCATCACTGCATGCACGTTCAGTAACAAGTGAGCCTCGCTTCACATGCGACTGCCTGGTTCCTTCAAAAGCTCTGATATCCAATGCATACTGAGCAGCAACTACTCTTATTGGGTCACTAAAGGGCTGTGCAAATGGAAATGGAGTTCTCTCCTAGGGAGAAGCTGGTTAAAGGAAATCCCACTAACAGCTCCTAGCACTTGGCACGCATAAGCCGGCTGAGGGGCAGGGCAGGTATCTACTGCTAAGCAAGATCAGCTCTGCCGGGATAACCTCTGGGGAAAGAACAGGGAAGGTGAAGAATCAGCAGAAGGCTTCTATTTTACTTCGTCCTGGAGAGGCAAGATGGGGGAGGACAGGGATGCTGCAACTGAAATGGATTCAAGAAGGAGAAAATGCAGAGCAGACTGACAGCGGTCAGGGATGCCCGAGGTTTGCTCTCGGGGTTTATACGCACCCAGTGGGTGTATCCGTCAGAGCCTGACTAGCTCGGGAATCACCCTTGATACCTCGCCCACTACCCCGAAGCAAGACACGCAGGGCGCTGTCCTGGGACTCCACATACCGACAGACCATGTCGGTTCTGCAGAGACTCAACTTCCTCCCAACAAAGCCTGCGGGGGACAGTCGTAGCCCCATGCAGACAGGGACATTCCCTCACGTAAAGTGCTTTAGCAGAATGCACCCTTTCTTAGAAGACGACTTCCCAACTGCCTGAAACACCGCGACGTTACGGGTCAAAAGCTACGTGACTGAATGCACCAGTGGGTTGTGTGGTGACCCTTCAAAAGTGGCACCCCGCTCACAATCCCTGACACTTGTGAGCAGGACTTAGTGAAGGTCTTGAGAGAAATCACCCTTTATTAGGGGATACCTAAATCCAACGACAAGAGGAGAAGCCACGCGAAGACAGAGGCAGAGAATGGAGTGAGGGATATCTGAGGTCTCGGCAGCTGGATGAGGGAGGCAGGATACCCCTGGAGCCTCCCTAGAGGGCACCGACCCTGCCCACACCTCGATTTCAGGCTCCTGGTCTCCAGAGCCAGGCAGAACGCATTTCTGTTGCTAGAAGACACTCAGTTGGTAGGGCTTTGTGACAGCAGCCCCAGAGAAAGGGCACACAGCTCCTGTTATTGAAAGTGAACGAGAAGAAAACATCACCGGGCATTGGTGGAAAGTGTCAAATATGAAAGCTCAAACGAGGAGACAGGAACCTTCTGGAAACAAAGGCACCCCAGGAATAAAAACACCAGCGTCATGGTGGAATGGTCATCCCGACACGGACATGGTGGAATCCTAACAACAAACTGATTGCTATAAAGAAGCATTACTCAGAATGAGAGTGCACTTGAAGATGTAAAACAAGCTATGCTTCGACAGAGTCTGGCTGGAGTGTCTCCCAAAGGCCCATGCGGCAAAAGCTTGGTCCCTAGCTTCATGCTTTTGGGATGTGTTGGGTCATTTAAGAGCTGGGGTCCAGTGGGAGGTTCCCAGGTTATTGGGGGTGCCTTTGAGGGATTGTGGGAGTCCTGTCTCTTTCCATCTCCTTCCTCCCTGGCTCGCCCTGAGGTGACCCGCTCGGTTCCACCATATGTTCCCACCCTGGGATGATGCCTCTCGCCCAAAGCAAAGGGGCCACTGATCAGGCACTGGGGGCTCCTGGATTGTGAGCCAAGACATACCTTCTCTCCCCACAAGCTGCTAATCTCAATGTGCACTCTCTGAAAACTCGAGAGGAGGGTGAAGAAGGAAGGGTCAGCCATGAGATCAAGTTCTCTTTGGGGTGTGTGTCTGGGAGCGGTGTGTGTGAACAAAAGACTGCTCTTTTCCTCTGTTTCCGAAGCTATTAGTCACGTCTGGCTTTCAAAACACAGGATGTACTAAAAAATACTCTCGAACTCCTGGCTGGCTGGTACCGCTGTACTTCCCGCGAGGCGGTTTTACTTCCTTAGGGTTATGGCAAAACTCTGCAGAGTCCCCAGGATTCACACACATCCTCTTGTGTGTCCCCACCCCTGCTACAAGCTCAGGACCAGGGCTGCTTCCTGCTTCTCTGTTGTTCTTTGCAAAGGTCCAGTAAGCTGTTCTCTCCCGGTCCCTCCACGGGGCAAACGTGTTTATGTGCAGAGCCTCAGCTCTCTGGCCACCGGCTCCCCCCAGGCTCGGCAGATCCTGTCCCTCCCTGAGCACAATGGACCACTCCCTCTTTGTGACCTCTGGGATTCACCGCAGACCTCTGACTTGGGTAGCGATTGGTTGAGGTGTGCACTGAGCATTGCAAACTTTGCTCCAAGAGGGAACATTGATCCCTGCCCTCCTGAGACCCTGCGCAGGCTGTCCCTGCATGGAAACCGTGGCACAAAATTAAAAAAAAAAAAAAAAACGCCTGCTGTGTGTTCTTCAGAAATGATGCTCATGACCTAGAGAGGAGCCACGCTCTGATCAGGGCAGAGCTTCCAGGAGCGAGGCTGGGCCTTCAGAAGGCCTGCACGCTGGTCCCTATCTCCCAGTCCAGCAGCCTCACATGGCGAGAGGGATTTGGGCAGCGGGGTGCAGACAGAGAGGCTGCAGGTGAATGGGCAGATCCAGCACGGAGTGAATTACAAAGAAGGGAGGAAAACTACAGGTGGGTCAAACAGGTGGCTAGGATTCCACAACGGGACACTGGCGAACTTGCCCTACTAAGAGACCAGCTGTGGGGGGCAGCCATTCACAGAGTGGTCCACAACATGGATTTGAGCTCGTGTCCTTGAAATGCAGCACACTCAGGGTTCTTTTTTTATAAATACGCCAGTGCATTCATTTATCTCTCAAAAGGTTTTTGAAGAAAGGTAATTCTGTGAGAGAAGTGGGTAGCACTGTGAGCAGCTGTTGTCCCTGCCCAGGCTGATCCTGGCGCTCTTGTTAACCAGGCCTAACCCTGGTCTGTAAGACGTGAATCGACCTCACAACCGAAGGCCGCGTCCCTAGAGGAGAGCTAAACGCTGCCAGCTGTGCCTGTGGACACCGGAGGAAGGGGCTGGACATCCACGAGCACCACTCAGCAAACATGCGGTTTCACACGCCCAAACCCAGCACTCCCTGCAATGCCGCACTGTCCTCCTGCCGCAAGCCTGGCTCCCTGTCTCTCCGCTAAGGTCCCCTGCAGAAGCCCAAGGTTCTCTGCAAATTCACAGGGCTCTTTTCTCTCTTGCAGGCATGGATCACTGAGGAAAACCTGTGCTGACCACTTAAGCGTCTGGCTTTATCTTTTATACTAGAAAACCGTCAGAATCAGATGTCTCCATGCTTACATAGTACTCATACTCATACACAGCTTTTAAAAGGGTTACTGCATGCTAGTTTATCTACTGCCGAATTTAGAAAATGGGGCTAAAACACAGACTTTTAATCTTCGTAAGTTTTACGTGTTTATCTTTTAAGATGGAGCCATCATGTAAAACTGTTCGCATGGGCTTGCTAGCTCCTTGCAGGGAGCTTTTGCTGGCTATGGCCATGGCAACTGGGCGTTTCTTAAAGATTTAATTCCGAGCCATGCCTCCGGCCATCAATCTTTGGCTAGTCCCCACTCCTGGGAATATGCGTCTGTCTCAGGCTTCGTTGATTTGGGCAGAGCCCCTCCTTCCTTTGTCCAGGCATTCCGAGTGAATTCTGGGCTGCTCTGGAAAGGTGCTTGGGGTGCCGGAGCAGGCCCTTGGCCGTGGCAGTCAGACATTCGGGACTAATTTACCAGGGACCAGGCACCCTGCAGGGATCCAACACATGGGGAAAGAATCACACCCAGCTGCCTCTAACAGTAGAACTGAGAGGTATACCACGGTGTCACACAATGCCCTACAAAGGGGCAGAAATAAGAGAGAGGGATTGGGATGGGGGCAGAGGACAGTGAGACTCCAGCAAGACTGTAAAGCTCCTGCACGTTCTAAAGAAGGGACTGTAGCTGATTCCGGCTCCCAGCTTAGGACAGTGTGAGGTTTGGGGGTGTCATGGTAACTTTCTTGTGGCTGAGCCACAATATCTGACACCCACAACTTATAGGGGGAGAGGTTCAGTTTGGCTCCCAGTTGAGTCCCAGGTTGGCAGGCTCTAGGCGGAAAGGACATGGGGGAAGGGTCTAGGGGAGGATAGCCGCTCACCTCATGGTGGCGAGGAAGCAGAGAGGGGGGCGGAGGTAGGGAGGGAGATGGACCCCTCCAGGTCACACTCTAGCACAAGGCTGGGTGGGGGACGGACAGCTGGGGTGGGACCGTACTCAGATGAACGCTGTAGCTGCAAGCTGCATCTGGAATATGCTGAAGGCTCGCTCACTGGCCCCAGGTGCTATTGGGAAGTTGAGGTGGGGCCTCGTGGGAGGAAGTTAGGTCATTGGGTTCTGACCCTGAAGGGGGTCCTGGGGACTAAATCCAATGACTGATCGCTTTGTAAGAGAAAAGAGAGGGGACATTTGGAAACACACAGGGAAGTGAGGCAAGTGAGGAGGGACGCAGAGATTAGAGAAAGGGAGCATAAAGCCAAGGAGCTCCGTGGATGTAGCCAACCACCAGGAATCGTGAGGTGGGCAGCTTGTGCTGTCATCTACACCCGCTATGATGTACTGTGCTACTGTGGGCTCACAGGGAACAAGGTCTGCTCAGCCAACCCCAGCCCCATTCCTCTCTCGCTTCACTTCCTTCCGACACTGTCCGCCACACACTGAGCTGCACAGTTCTGGGAGATGGACCAGTTTTTACAAGCAGTCCTGAGCCCTCTTTTGAGCCCGGCAGCTCTGGAACGTTCTGGCCACCCCAGGACACCAGTACAGCGGGTGGGTGATGACAGAGAGCACGTGAGTGGACAAGTGTCCTGCATGTGAGGTGACCTCCGAGTGCACTGTTTCTCCTTCTCAGCACACACGTGACACCACACAGTGGAGACTGTGCACAAAATCTGTTTTCGTCCTTGACAAACATTACTGACAGAAGTCAGTGGGCTGAAAAGCAAATATAAAGGGGTTCCTTTGCCATCTTCAAAACACAGCCAAGAGAGTCCAGTTTGCACGTGTTTGGTCTGATGGTCCCAGGCAGCCCTGGGAATGAGCATCAGTCACCTTTCCACGAAGCACATCGCTGCTTTGTGCACGGCTAAGCTGGCTTTGCCTACTGGCTCTGGCACAGGCAGCTCTAAGACAAGAGGTACCTGCCTCTAGAACCTCCACCACTACCACGGGGGTGCAGCAGGTACTTAAGTCCAATTTTACCCATTCAAGTTATAACCGAACCCCGGGATGCAATGGAAAGCCTAAAAATGACACTGATCAAACGGCAAAAGTTGAAGTTGAGGAACAAAGGGGAAAATGTTTTTTATTCCCTGCCACTGAAAATAAACTGAAACAGACAAGGGTATATAGAGAGTGATACAGAAATCTTACTTACGGGAACTAGGTTTGGGAATCTGACTTTAGCTTCTATAAAGTAAGTGTAAGATTACAGGGCAGCAACAAAAATGGACTTTTCATCTCTCCCACTCCTTTCCTTAGCAGTAGGAATGTTTGCAAGGCATGGGGGTCTATAATCCCAGTACTCGGGAGGCTGAGGCAGGAGATCTGCCATGAGTTCCAGGGCAGCCTGGGCAACATACTTGTACTCATAGTGAGTTCAAGACCAACCTGAACGACATAGTGAGTAGTTTGTTTTTGTCTCAAAAAACAAAACACCTAAAAAGGAATCTTAGAGGCAAGCATGCTCCTTTATGATAAAAGCTGATTCTAAATTTCTTTCTGTTGCAGATTTGCCTCTTGGATCAATGTGTACAAACTCACCTCTTGACTCTACTATGGTTTGCTGATCCTTAATCTTTATTTTTTTCCTTTCTTGTATAATGACTATGCTAAGAATTTAAACAAAACACATCTAATTAATAGTACAGGGGTTTAATAATGGTATATATTAGTTTCCTGGGGGCTCAGAAAATGGTACGCCTGAATATGGTGCTCGGACACGGTTGATAGGCTCAGAGAAAGGATGCTGGGAAGGCTCGGAAGCAGTCTGTGACCTTGGCTGGTCACTGTCCCTCTTGCCTATTTACTTCCCCTACAGTGTGTCACGGGAGCTCCAATCCCTCCTCCCCAGGCACTGTGGTATCCACGGCTCTTCTCCCCGAGACCCAGAACCAGCTAGAGAACCTAACAAAGCCCCTCTCTCTGCTCCTGTCCCCGGGTCTTTGCTTCCGAGGGCTCTGGTGCACTGCAGAGCTTTGATTCCACAGCTTCATTACGCTTCTCTCTGGTTACCCTGTCTTTCCGTGCAGGGGCGTGGGTGAGGAAAGAGACTGCACCTTCAGCACAGCGTCCTTAAACTGTGGGCTGCTGACAGTTTCTGTGCCAACCGCCCTTGCACCGTAGCACAGGGAACAGACCCTTGATTCTGGTTTTCTCTTTCGGAGAGTGATGAAGGCAGGGGCACAGAATCAAGCCACCTTACTAATGCCACGGAGGAAGGTACACTCGTCTCTCCTGCAGATTTCCCTCTGCGAGGACCGACCTGTGTGCTGTCCTCTGATTTTAGGTGGGATCCTGACCCCTTCTCCCCAACTGTCCCCCTTTTAGAGAATGGCTGTCCAAGGAGTGTACCGTATCGTGTCAGTGAAAATAACACCAGGGATCCAAGCAAGAGTTTCCACAAGGAGCTTTTCCTTTCTGTGTGTGCTTTGCACAGAGTTCTTGGAAGGCAGGGAAAAGCACGTGGACACAGGGCTGCCACAGAGGCTGATGTGCCCTGAGAACAGGGTTCCAGATCCAGGCCTCCATGGCCGACCACTGGTGACCCAAGGTCTCTCTGTCACTCTGTTTCCAAACACAATCGATACCCTCCTTTCCGCCCAGAGTGGCAGTCTAGATGCACAGAGTATGGAGGAGGCCCAGGGGCTCAATGGCTTCACATCCGAGACTTCAACCCATCCCGCTGAGTGTTTTTAGCCCTTTGTTTTATCCTGCACTCTTTCAAACACACACCTATGCTACCTACCTGCTTTTAAATGGAAAGAACAAAGAAGATTCATTATTTAATTATTTGAGATGAGTCTTCCTGTGTTGCCCAAGCAGACCCTGAAGTCCTGGGCTCGGGTGATCTTCCTGCTTCAGCCTCCTGAATAGCTGGGACTAGAGGTACACGCCACTATACCTGGCAAAAGAGTTTCTTGTGACATGTGGAAATGAGAATGTGACTCAGATTTCAGTTCCATCAGGCGGTTTTATCGGAGCATAGCCATACTGACTGTCTATGCAAAGTTTCTTGCTAAAATGGCAAAGCTGAGGCAGGAGGACCACTGTGAGTTCGAAGCCAGCCGGGGCTACAAAATGAGTTCAAGGCCAGCCTAAACTTCATAGCAAGACCCTGTCTCAAAAAGATATAAACAAAACAAAACAAAACAAAGGGCAAAGCTGTAAGGTTGAGACGGATACTATAGGGTCTGCAAAGCTAAGTACAGAGAAAATAAATTATCCTTACTACAGGATTACCATTTTAGAAAAGGAATCCAAAGTCTCCCAAATCGTTCTTCTTCCATTATCCATTTAACTCTTCTCTGGTAATGCTCGGACTATTAGAGGTTGGGAATTTAAAGTAGATACGGTGTATACTTATTCCATTGTATAATAAAATATTATAGCTCATGGGAAAATATATAGCACACCAGTTCGGTAAGGTTGTTAATGTCTAATGCTCAACTCCGGTACTTTCCAGCTACACCCCATTATAGCTATTTGTTGGTTTACCATATATACAGGATTTTATTAACCACACGAACATCATTTCAGTGTAACCAGAAATGGGTAGGATTTTCCATTTTTCTAAGATTTTCTTAGTTTTATGAGACGGGGCCCACAACATCTCTAAAGGATAGAAAAGCATGCATACAAGAATTAAATCAATCTGATACACCAACATGCTTCAAAGCTCCTCATGAAACTGCCTTCCCAAGGTACACAAAGAATGAAGAAAAACTTTCCTTACCTGGACCCGGGGATCACATGGCCCAGATGGTCACCGAGTGGGAGGATGCGCATTAGCTGCTACAGCAAGGGACATTCAGGAAATGTCCATCTCCACTGGGCTGGCAGGCCAGCCATACTGATCACATCTGCTGCCTCACAACTACTTTCTGTTTTGTAGGGACGTTGGTTTCGACACAGGAAGTGCCATGGTCCTCACATGGTGGAAATGGGAGGGGACGGTGGAGTTTTCTGCTGCTCCCCCTCTTCATTCGAAGGACCCAGGCCAGACCCCGTCCCAGCACCATCTCCTGTCCTACCCCATGGGACGAGTCTACCTGCTAGGTGCAGGGTCCCAGTCCAGCTGGAAGTCAGCTATGGACTCGATCCCAGCATGTGGTGTCTCTGCTTCCAAAGTGAAGCAGCTCGCACTGTGTGTGATGCCCACAGACGCGGCAGGTGGGGGCCAACCTGGCCAAACTCCCCTTCAACAAGAAGTGGCAGCAGAGAGGACAGTGGAATTCTGTTCCCATCAGAGTGCGCCTCGTTCTTCACCAAATGGGACACCGAGAGCCTCCTGGGCTTCGCCCGACTCCAGAAAGCCCTCGAAGCTCAAAGCAACTTTGCCTGGGACATCTTTTGCACTGTCTTTCTTAGGATTTGAGGAATCTAACCACTTCAAAACACTGACAATTCCAGGAAATAGTTTGTCTCTTTCTGTGGCTTCACTGATTTTCTGAATAGCTGCTTTAAACACTGGTTTTATTTGCTTTGAGTCACTTTAAGGTTGCTGCCTCTAAGGATTGTCCCTACAAAAATCAATGTACAATAGCTATTTAAGTAGCGTATTATTAACAGGGAAAGAGAAAACTATGAATTAGAAAAAGTTGGTAGCTCACTGAATTTTTCTGATGCTGTTATGGCCCCATAGATGACATAACAATTTAATTTAGTCTCCCTAAATAAGCACTCAGAGCGTTGCAAAACCAAATCTAAAACAAGGCAATTAATGCACCATAGAGAACGTGCTGGTTGATGCTTGACATTCTCAATAAAAATAGCCTGGTAAAGTACCCTCCAAGCTCCGAGGCCCAGTTTGTTGCTCCTCATTTGTGTCTCTGTATTCTCACCTGTAAATTGCGAATCAGACCGACTGTACTTCACAGAGCCAGGATAGAACTTTAGATGAAAGGAAGACTTTCAATTCCAATGCCCACACGGAAACAGAAATGAGGGAATAGGAAAGACAAGTGTGCTCCTTTCAAATAATTCACATTAAAAAATAGACTCCTTTTGAGCTAGGCACTCGAGGATAAGACAAAAATAATTTTGTACATTACTATGATAAATCCAAGCTAACTTAAAAACTATTAACCCAATTTTGTGAACTCCTACTGTAAAATAAGATGGTTTCCCATTGTTCACTGTTTTTTCTTGATGGCATTCTACAGAAATTTTAACTGTGGCCAGAATTTTTGTTGATGCTGTCATACCAATAATCTCTAACATAACATTCTTGCTGTTAGTTAAAAATCCATACAAGAACTGCTGTACATTTAAAAAGATACTATAATTCTTTAACTTGAGAAAACTTTGAGAGATCCAGTTATTTACTAACTAGGAGCACTGGAAGTAAAGATTTGAATCTTTGTTTCCTTACCTAGGATGTCTTCGTTATAGTTCACTAAACGAGGGTAAGGCAAATAGCAGTCTTTGAATGCAGAAATATCGTAAACCAGAAAAAAAACAGATTACATCCACCTACCTCACCCCGCCCCCACTGCCAGAGGCTCAGAGCTCCGACTCTACGCGCCTGCCAGCATGGAGGCCTCGGTCATCACGGCCTGGGTGACTTTGCCAGCAAGCAGCCTAGTCCCGTAGCCCTCGATGCCATTCCCCGTAAGACGGAAGTGCTAAGAGCAACTGCTTTCACGTGTGCGGCAGGAGAGCAGGCTGACGTACAGTCCCGAGGGCAGACACAAGACTATGAGCCCCAGCGAGTCCTCAAGGCCACCAGAACACCACAACTCCATGAGGACAGGGACTCGAACACCAGCCACGAGACCTGCTTGCTGGGCAGGACAAAAGAATACATCTGGTGGCCCCCGGGGTAGTTCTGGTGGATCTGAGCCCCCACACTCCTCCTACGACCTGCCTGGCACAGTCCCACAGCCGAGTGGGCAAATCGGGCCTGCCGGTGGCACTGCTCTTCGGAAGGTTTACTTGAATATGCCCTTTGTCTGGCCCGGGGTCCCCCCACCATGATGTCCCCAACCCCCACCCCAAGCTGAGACGCTCTGCCTAGAGGACCTAGAAAGGAAAGGAATAGGAACAGAGGGCTGCAGTTCCTCTGCCGGGTTCCCATGCTGGCCTGAAAGCTGAGTCCCGAACCTAACAGGTCAGAGAGGCAACTGCCGACGTGGCCATATAAAGATGAATGGGACAGCGGTGTAAGGACGCTGCTGTGTGCCGTTCCTCCGTCACCAAGGAGAGAACGAGCAGCGCGGTTTGCAGGCATCTTGAAGCTGCACCCAACACGAGATCCGTGTCACTGCTGTAGCGGACTGTGCGTTCCTTCAGCCGCTCCGGCACTGAGCTGTCTATGTACCTCCCAAGGGACCGTCTGTGGCACAAGGAGCTGCACGGGGCCCTGCCTAAGGTCTAGGGAAAACATCCTCACTTGCTTTACACCTGCCCGTTACCGAAAATATGGCTTATTTTTAAGTAACCTGAAGTTCTGTCCTACGAGTCATATATACCTGCTTCGAACCCTGAAGAATGATATCAGCTGCCTCACTGACAAAGGAGCAGTGTGTGTGTGCGTATTCTTATGTGTGCCTGTGTGCATGTCTTGCTCTTCCTGGACCCGGGGGCTCTTGGAAGCAGCCACCATCTTGGCTCCGGGCTGGGGATTTCACAATCATTAGGGGCCCGAACACCTGGTTTGTTCCCAAGTCCCTAAGTTGAGAAGTCTGGCTTCGGGTCACAGGAGAGGCACACTCCTCACCTACTGCAACCTTCCAGGTGTTCTACCACCCATCAGCGCAACCTGCCTCTCCTCTGCCACCTGCACTGTCGCCTGTGCCCCAGGTCATTCTGTTGTCCACCTCCACCACACCTTTCCTGCAGGCCCTTTTAGAGGGGTTCCACCCCCAACCCCTAGCAAGGGTTCCATCCTCATGGCTTATGTGTCTCCTAAAGGCCCCATCTCTCGGTTGACCATTTTCAATCCACAAACTCTGAGGCGCACCATCAGGCCACCACACTGCCCGATGGAAACGTCCACGCTGGCATTTCCTGGGGGAGCCAGGGATGAGGAGCACAGGGAGGGCTCAGGGGCAGGGCTGGGCTGCAGCCCAGCGCACTCCTCAGCCACGTCCGATCCTGCCCTCTGCCCTCCCCCAGGATGGCCACTGTCCAGGCTACCAGATGCTGGTCCGTTTCTCCCGCTGTGTCATGGTCCATAATCTCATTGATGGGGACAGGGTGAGGAGAGACGCCTCACGGCAGTAAGTGGGGACAGGGGACGGGGTCCCATGACTTGGGGAAACCAGGCCATCTGAGAGGGAGATAGAGGGGTCGCTTGGGACCAGACTTGGCCACCTCCCACTCAAGGAAACTAGTACAGAGAGTCGGGAGAGCAGGAAATCCTGGGGAACACCTGCAATGAAAGCAACTGCCTGGCTTCATCTGGACCCTTCTGGTCCAAATGACTCCATTAAACTATCCCAAAATGAACTATTTCCCCCACTCCAAAGAACTCCTTATTGATGAGATCTACCCAAAGACAAGATGGTAACCAACAGATCTTACGGGCTATATTTTTGAAAACAATGTCTTTGATCTCATAAATCAAGATGTAAAAAAAAAAAAATTCACACGTATTTTGAGTTATAATACTATACCTCTCGAAAAATCTCAGACGTTTCTTAAATAAGAAGGGGATCAAGAGATGGAAGGGGGGGGCAGTGAGATAGCTCAGAGGCAGGAGTGCCTGCCTGGTAAGCGCAAGGTTCTGAGGTCGACTCCCAGTACACACATTAAAAAAAAAAAAAAAAAAAAAAAAAGAGATGGAGGGGGTGGAGAAGAGAGAGGAAGGGGATGGAAAGGAATGAAGATGTGGTATGTGTATGTACCGACTCCGCACAAAGCATGGGAACGGTACATACTGCAAACATGGACTCATTAAAAGAAAATCCTGGAAAACTATTTCTTTTCTGAACGTTGTACCATAACTGAAAAGCTTGCCTACTTTTTGAAAATGGTTGAGGTGTGGGCTGGCCCACAGTTTACACGCAGTCATAAAACAGGCAGTGAATTCCCTCCAAACCTACTGCTCAAATGGGATTCCTTCCCTCGCAAGACATTCTCAGTGGTCCATTCTTTCCTGGAGAGATGCAACTCGTGGTGACTGTTTATCTGCCTGGGCCTTCAAGCCCCATCCTGCCCTGTTTGCCTGGAGGCTGGACTAGCTGGGGAAGAGCTTCCTCTGCTATCAGTCAGCCAAAGACACACCACAGCACAGTCAGGTAGACACGCCCCTGCAGCAGAGTCAGGCCCAGACATATCCCCGCATCATAATCAGGGGCCGTCTCTATGGTGACTGGTCCAAGCACACACTTCCCCACAGCACGGTAATCAGGTAAAGACACCACACGCCCCCGCAGGGTAATCAGGGGTTCTTCCCCGTGCCTGGTCCGGCCAGACATGCTGCAGCATTGTACTCGGATCAGACAAGCCCCGCAGAACGTGCAGCGGGGTAGGTCCTCTGGTGACACCCTGGCATTCTAATCAGACATATCAGCCCGGCCCCCAGAGTCTAGTCTGGGACTGCTCCCCCTGGGAAATACCCTTCCTACTGGACTGGGGCTGATCCCTGCTGGGGGCCGTCGAGGAAAGGAAGGATGAGGATGGGGAACAGATAACATACCCACTCTATGGGCAGCTGTCTTTTCTAATGAGCTCATGGTGACTTCTACAACCTAAAATATCTTATTACCAGAAGATACTTTCAGAAAGAAAACAATAAGTGAACCCAAGGATTCTATTATCCCTCACAGCTGAAGAAGGGGAGCAAAGTAGTGAGTGAGCAAAACGACCGCCCGGGCCCAGAATGAAGACAGAATGTCCGTCACAGGAAGATGGACAGGAAAGGGCTGCTTTTCCCGTGGAATTCATCTACGGCTCAGATAAAGGAGACAAGAGGGATGCAGAAGGGACGGAAATGAAATCCCAAGGCAAGTCCTTTCAGGACAGAACGTCTGGACTATTTTATTATTCTCATTTGTGCATATTATCAAACAGAAACCCCAGGGAAAGGATGTTTCTGGGTCAGTGTTGTAACCTGACAAGGCTAATGCCATCTTATGAACAAACCGCCATTTCGCCTGCCCGGCTCCTGCTTCCCGCCTAATACCGTTAGATAAGCTTCGCCTCAGTTTAGGCTAGATAAGTTCCCTTTCTGTTAAAGTTGCAATTTCCCCGTAGTAACGAAATGTACCTTCCCGCCCTCTAGCAACCCATAATAAGATGTTCCTTTTGCCCAATGAAATAATGCCAAATACCCCGCGCCTAAAAGCCTAACCAATAAATTTGTAAAATTACTTTATTAACCGTCGCTATTGGCTTCTGTGCAACTGCTTGCTACTATAAAAACTGCTCCCTAACCCCCCCCCCCGGCGCTCCTCTTTGTTCTGGCATAGAGGACGCCGCTGGGTACCAGCTAAAATAAAGAGCTCTGTTTTTCTTTTGGACACCCTCTTTTTGTTGTCTCATTTATTGGGTACAGCAGTCAGAAGTTTTGGACATCCTTTCTTTCCGCTCCATACGTTTGAGCCAGCATTTTCCTTCTGTTCGTCTCCCCCTTTGGGAAGAAAGCTAATTTCCAATCATTCTGCCCCATCCTAACTCCTCTGAGAATGTCACAGCGGCATCTCCTGAACCCTGTTCCCATGGGACCCAGCATCCCAGCGTGACTTTTAGTTCTCCTATCCAGGACTACTGTGGGTATTTCTTCATGGTCTTCCAGCTCTCTGCACGGTACGCTCACCTTCCTGCCAAAACACACTCAGCTAATTATGTGGTGTGCAGATACGACTGCGCCATATTTTCAAAGGCAGACTTGTTATCTTTGATGAGTACTAACTCTCAGGTGGGAAGCTAGTAAAAGTTAAGTATACACACAGAAAAAAACTTGTTTAAAAATATGTTTTATAGATTATAAAAAAAAAAAAAAAGAATGAAATAATTCCTTTAACCCACTGACCTGGGAGAGGTAAAAAGTGGTGGAAGAAGCCCAGAGAGTCATGCAGGGGAGCTATCTTTGAAGGGCTGGCTCCAGGCTAGGAGTTGCTCACGTTCTAGGATGTTCTATGACCGGCTCCTTTAAACGAGGTCACCGCACCAAGAGAAGTCTGTAAATACATTCATTAGCATCCAGCCGAGTTATCAGAGGAGCCAGGTCCAGCGCGGTATACTTTCAGAATGGAGGGGAATGTACGCATTTCTCACAACACAGGGCAAGAACTCTAGAAAGAACACCAGTTACAAGGTTTGAGTGAAAATGGAAAAAAAAAAAAAAAAAAAAAAAAAAAGATTTGCATGTCTAATACACTAGGGGCACTTTGCATGCTAAAAAGCCTGAAAAGGACTCTAGGTTATACAGTAACCGCATTACAAGAAAAAAGGAAGACGACTCAGATAATTAAAATCAGAAATAAAAAGAGCAGAATTACAATCAATACCACAAAAACAAACAAGAATTAGAGTGCCATTTCTTGGCAGAATGGATATCCTCAAAATGGATCAATTCCCAAGATTGAACCATAAAGAAGTAGAAAATCCAAAGAAAGCTTGAAGTCGTAAGATGTAATGATAACGATGGTGATGACGATGGTGATGATGGTGGTGGTGGTGGTGCTAATGGTAATAAGCCATAAGCCTTCCACTGAGAAATGCCCAGGTCCACTTGGCCTCGCTGGAGAGTTCTACCAAACATTTAAAACAAGAAAACCACAGGCCAATATCCCTGGTGAACGCTGATGGGAGAATGTGGATAAAAAGCTTACAAACAGAGTTGAGCGAATTAAAGGGACTGTATAGCAAGAATGGTTCAACACATGAAACTACATTAACAGAATGAAGGAGATAAATCACATGATCATCTCCACAGACAAAAAATGAAAAGAGGAAATGATAAAACACCAAACAAACCAGGAATAGAGGGAAACTAGCTCAGCATAATAAAAGCCATACATACAAAGTCCACAGTTATCATCCTACTCAATGAAGAGAGGCTATAAGCTTTCTCTCTAAGATTAGGAACAAGGCACAATGTTTCGACCCATTTTTAGAAGTCCTCGTCAGCGAAATTAGGCAAGAGAAAGAAATTAGAAGAATTTAAAAGAAGTAAAACTACCTGTTCACAGATGAGATGATTCTATATATAAGAGGATCACACATATACATACACAAGCCAAACTGTAAATCTAACAAAGCAATTTAGAAAAGTTGAAAGAAAATCAAACAAAAATCAGATGGATTTCTATACACTAAAAATAAAAAATTCCCAAAGTAAATTACCGACACAATTGAACTCAAAACTACATCAAAAAATAATAAAGTGTCTAGGAATAAACATACAAGAACTGAAAGATCTGTGCACTAAAATCACAAGATTATTGAAAGAAACTAAAGAAGATGCATATAAATGGAAAGACATCCTGCATTCATGGGACTGCAGATCTCAGTACTGTTAAGATCTTCATAGCACATAAAGCAAACTACAAATTCAAGCAATCGCTAACAACATCTCAACGGAATTTTAATTAGAAATAGTTAATTCTATCTTAAAATTCATATGGACTCTTGAGGGATCCAGAATAGTGACATTCATCTTGAAAAAGATGAACCAAGTGAAGGGCACACGCTTCCTGATTTCAAAATATTATAAACAAGAAGCAGTAACCCACACAATGAAGTTCTAGCATAAAGACCAAGGGAATGTAAGAGCCCAGAAACAAGTCCGCCGTCTACGGAAAAGTGATCTGTGACAAGGAGCCCAAGACCACTTCAGTGGTGACATCAGAAAGTTTCTGTACACCAAAAGATCAATCGAGGAACTGAAACAGATGGCCTACTAAATGGGCAATGGTGTTCCTAAACCGCACGTCTGAAAAGGGGTTAGTATCCAGAATACATCAAGAGATTCTATAATCCAACAGCAAACTAACTATATTAAAAAATGGGCGAAGAATCTGAATGGGTTGTCCTCCAAAGAACATATATAGATGGACAATAAGTATATGTAAAGATGTCTAATAGCCATAACCCTTAAGAGACACAGAAATCAAACCACAGCAATACCCTACCTCCTCACACCCACCTGGATGACTGCTATCAAAACAATAAAGAGCAAGGTATGGTGCAACATGCCTGTAATCCTAGCACTCTGGAGGTGGAGGCAGGCGAATCATGAGTTTGAGACCAGCAGTGGGTGGTGGGGACTCACAGGTATTGATGAGAAAATGGAGAAACTAGAACCACTGTGCACTGCTATTATATAAAATGGTGCAGGAGCTGAGGGAGCTGGGCAGGGAGGTTTTGTCCAGAGGGTATAATTTTAGATTTTCAAGATGGAAGAGTTCAGGAGATCTGTTGTATAAGCATGTGAACAGAGTCAACACTAACGAACTCTTGCACACCTAAAACAGGATTACGATGCTACATTTCATGCTGTGCACTTTGTTCTTCTTTTATTAAACCATGATTAAGAACATATTACGTGTTTCCATCAAGACTTATCATGACGACTTCCTGTGCAAATGCTATGGGAAGATAAAGATGCAGAGGGACTGGTGTGGGCACTCACTGAGCCTGAGATGCAGACACCCCACCTGCAGATGTAGGGAGAATGATCACATGGGCGTGTGTGTGCACGTGTGTGAGTGTGTGCGTGTGTTTAACCCAAGGTTAGCCCGTGTGAGTTCTACACGACACAGGCCCTGCCATCAGCAAGGCTCTAGCAGGGACACTCTCTACTTCCCAGAACATTCACCTGGCACGTGTGGAGATATCTGTATCTACGTATAACTATACATAATAACATACATTTCAAAACTGGGCGTGCATAATATTCATATGATTTTAAATCCAAAGTTATTGCTGTGAAGTAGTGTTTTTCCTCCCCGGGTGCCAGGAATTCTAAAGACAGAATATGGCGTTCACGCTATCATCCTATAGGTATGTTCAACAGTCCGTTTCTGAGCACTGTCTGACCTGAAACATAGGACATCCCTGTCTTTCTCGCTTTTAGCAGGAAGTCTACTTTCTAATGGAACCACAGTAAATGAGCCCACATGAACAGCATCTCTTCCCCAAGGGGACACTGGATACAGGGATAGACATAGGCCATGCTGGGGCCGTGGGTACAGCTCAGTGGCACAGTTATCACCCACCATGCATGCGACACTGTGTCCAGTCTTCAGCACCACCAAATACACACACAGACAGATACCTAGGCAAGCGAGCGAGCTACACGATGTACAAGGGCACTAAAAATAAACTAGGGTTTTAACTTTTATAATTAAACTCTTACGGGGAGATTTAGGTGCTTATCAATTTATTAAGGTTTGAATAATTGCTAAAATTTTAATCCTATATCTGATTTTGAAAAGAAAGAGAGGAAGCCACTTACTAAAGTGAAGTATGAAGCAATTCTGACATGAATATCATCTTTACCGAATGTGAATAAAGGGCTGCGGTGTGGCTTAGTAGTACAGTGCCAGCCCACTGCTGGATTTGATCCCTTGTACCACGAAAACAAAAAACTAGACTAAATAAAACTCAAGTCTTTGTTGGACCCCAGACATCAGTGAAACTGATGCATCTCCTTTTAAGCAGGTTGACTGAATCATCATCCTCAAGTGTCAGTGGAAATCTCCAGGGTGCAGTCCTGAGACTTAGCAGGACACGACAAGATAAACCAAGCACTCTGGACTTCAAGTGATTTACAAGGCTCCTACTGCTCACACACAGGATGGAGAGAAGGAAGAGGAGAGAGGGGCGCGGGGAGGGGAGGAGCAGAAGGCACAGGAGATACCTGGCATGAGCGCAGCTGTGGGGAACAGCTCCTGCAACTTCCCCTGACTCTCCTCCACCAGCTCCTCTTTGGACATCGGGAGTTGCAAGACGTCTATTATGATCTGAGCGGCTTCTAATGCCTTTTTACCCATCACCAGCGACTTCACATCCCAGCTGTATTTCTTCCCATAGCGACCACATATTTCTTGAAACACCACCGAATACAGCCGCTCGGTATCTGCAGAGACAAAAACATGAGAGCGAAAGATAAGAGAGTTTTAGAATGCAGACCATACTAACACAAAGTCTGTCAGATCAGCAAAAACATACACAGTGTAAGTCTCAAGTCACGAAAAAGGGCCACAGGGAGGCCTAACTAGAAGATGGAAGTGTCTAAAGGTCCTGTCTGCTAAAAGGTGCCCAGGCCAACGCCTCTGGGTGTCAGGAAATCAAGCCCTTGGAGCTGTGACCTGGAAAAGCAGCCACCAGGAGAAAAATGAGATCTGCCTTATTGTTTTTCTATTCGCATGAATATAATCACAATATGCACTTGGGATCGCTGACTCCATCCCATGCCACATGACGTCGCTGCGTATTTGCAGGCATGTTGAGGAAAACACCACCCAGGGTCTGGTGTGGCACCCGAATGATGACTCCCGACTGCCAGGTGCTGGGCCATGGGAGAGCTGTGGCACTTCCAGACAGGAACAGAGCACACACACGTGTCGTTGTCAGAAAGGCGCCAAGCTGGCCTGACCATGAGATCCCAGCCTGGTACGTACGAGGCTATGTGTGGTTTCCGCAACGTGGCTAACGCGTCAGGGCTCCCTTTCCCCGTATTTACGCAAGGAGAACACGAGAGTGATGGTAACAGTGCTGATACAACTCATGTGCATTAAAGTCCATGTGTACCCGAGGTCGGCCCTTCCGGTCTGGTTGAGCAGTGTGGTCAACTAACCATGCATCGAAATCTTAGAAAACAAGTTGTACTCAACATGTACAGACACGTTTTCATGTCATCCCTCCCTGGCCAGCACAGTTTAGTATGTAGTATCGGCACTGATATTACCAATTATGGGAGGGATGGTGGTACAGCTGTACAGTACGACAATTAGTACTGCGCACGTAAGTGACCTCAGGACAGCGCTGGACGAGTAGTGCTACTCGTTCGGTACACTCGGAGAAAGATTCCTGGAATAACACTGGACAAGCAGTGCGTGCTCGTGAAACACCAGCTGTCCGTCCTATGCCTTCGACATGGGTCTAGATGGTCAGCTCACCAAAAAGCCACCCAAGTGGCCAGCGAGGAGGCATGAGGAAGGTCCAGCCAACACAGCAGCTTCAAGACCAGGTAAGCAGCGTGGAGCTGACCATGGGCTCGAGGGCCCAATGAAGGCAGAAAGGCTTTGTGTGGAAGCCTTCTATCCAGGACCCGTCTTGACGCTGGTTTCCCGTGGCCCTGCCACAGGCACTGCACACACCCCAGAAGCAGAGGTGGGGCTGGTCACACATGGCTGGCTACAAAGTCACGGGACTCGTCTGACGGACACCCGAGTTCTAACTCTGTCTGATCCTGTTGTAGCTTTGGTAGAAAGGCCTCCCCTTGGGTCGTGCACCCCTTATGGGATGGATTCCGGATCTACACAGCTAGACCCAATAATTCTTGAAAGAACGGAGTGGCTTTAATGGCTTCTAGCTGGCTTTCTGAGATGATACGGAAAAAAGGCAACAAGTGATGTCTACATCCTATTTTCTTCTTTCTATGCTCGGAGACGCAGTGCAGGCTTAGGTAAAGAAACCGTGGACACAAACTATAAACCGTGTATGCGCATGAGGCATATAGAGTCACAGGAAGCTGCACACTGGATAGTTATTTATCAATATTCTATAAAGATTATGCCCATAATTGTATTGCCTCAAAGTTAATTTCAGTAGGCGAAGTGTATAAAAGCTGACTGTGCCTTGTGTACACATATGTGTATACATGAACATGTTCATATGCATTTATATGCACATAAGCATGTGTGGTTATGCATACATGTACATACTCATATGCATTTATATGCACATAAGCATGTGTTTATGTACACACATGAACATATAGTATATTCATATGCATTTATATGCACATAAACATTGGTGTTTATCTAGAAGTGCCTAAGTCCATTCTGGAAGTTGTCAGAGTGTACACTCTTAATGATGGAGACAGCTCCAGCAGGTGTGAACCCTAAGCCA
The DNA here is from genome assembly GCA_028451465.1 of Erethizon dorsatum. NCBI lineage: Eukaryota > Metazoa > Chordata > Mammalia > Rodentia > Erethizontidae > Erethizon > Erethizon dorsatum. Next base: position 5,086,359 of record CM051843.1, read on the forward strand.
TCTGCTCTTCCCAGATGCTGATGCTGGGGGCTGTCTAGACCAGGTGCACGTACCAAGCATCCTGTCCTCTTTGGAGTCACTTGAAATTCTGGTGCCACCCACTGGCCCCTGCGATTTATCCTTTGCGTCTTTCTCATAGAAAGGGTGAGGACACAGCAGGGTCTTATTACTCTGTCCTACCCAACTTTTTTTTTTTTTTTTTTTTCCTTTTCTTTGCAAATCCCTGAATGAATCCAGGAGCAGGAAGCTCTGACAAGCAGAACTCTTCCGCACAGGTCTCCACCCTCTGTCTCCTCTGCATCTGGTGCGTGGACCAGAATGGTCTGTTCTGGGTCCTGCCACCCTGTACCCCAAGCATGGGGACCACACCTTATGATAGCATGTGCTGGCTGGGCCCTTGGGGGACAGTGCCCCTACACCATGCAGGCTTCCCTGCTGTTCTTGGGGCTCACTGCACCTGGGGAATGGGGCAGAGGACACCCCTTGGCCCCTGCCCCTTGTCGTTATAGGCCCTGGACACCTGGACATTATATGGATGTTTGTGTTCTGCAGTTACAGCAACAGAGAGACTTCTTTTTCCTTCTTTTCTGGGCTTTTTGTGGCAAAAGTGCTCATGGCCGCATTGTCAAGTACAATTTGATCTTTAGCATTTTGGCTATCTCTTCCTTGTGTCTGTACCACAGGTTGTATTTTACTGCAATGCTGTACATGGTAAAAAGTAAATCTCAGACTCTCCGCCCTTCTGGATCCGTGAAATTGCTAAGGCATGATCGGCAGGTTGGAGAAATCAATGACCTTTCACTGAGTACAACAGACAGCAAGCAGGACTTGAAGAGGCCTCCCGGGGTGGTCCGTATGAGAAACTGCTGTACGGATTATGACCCGAGCAATGGGAGGCTTTCTGGGCCCACCCTGCACTTCGTTTCTCTAAAGAACTTAGAAGGACTCGTCTCTTCTCTTCTGCAGCAGCAGAGGGCTGAAAGAGCAGGCCTGCGGGGAAGCTCACCCACTAATGAGTGCCGCTTTTAGTTCCCTCTTCGCCAAGAGGCAGAAAAAGGAACAAGGGCTCTCGGGGTAAGGAGATGGGCAGACTGGCAGCGAGGCGGTGCATTTTACTGTCCTTTACTAGGTGAGACAGGAGTGAGCGAGAAAAGCAAAGCAAAGCAACGGATCAGGGCCAGGTGGGAAGACAGCGCAGCGTAAGGGGAGGAAGAAAGGAGCCTGAAGAAACGCAAATACCAAAGACACAAAAATAGCTGCATCCTTTAAGATGATTTAAACAGTGTTTATTTAAAGCTTATAATGTCATAGAGCTTTTAATTTAAAACATACAGAGCTGGAGGATTATAAATCTGTAGGGGACTGCGCAGCCAGCCACTTTTCTTCGCAATTTAGATAAAATCACTGAAAATCCTCCGTAGAATAAGGAGGGATCTAAACAAGTAATTAAATTCCTCAGATCAAACGATACGACGGAGCTGATGACAGCATACTTAAAATGAAAGGCACCGTGTTTCCAAAGGGAGAAAAAAAGCTAAAATAAAATATAAGAGCACAAAACTGCTGCACAAATCTATCCAGTGCATTTTCCTCCTTCCCTGCTAAGCTTAAAGCCTTTATAAATTGCTTCTGTCGTTTCCACCAGGAAACTCCACGTTGTGTTTAACATGGTACAGCCAGAGAAACCACTCCGTTCCTCAGGTGACTTGAAAAACCTGTGTGAAGGCGGACCTCCATCTTGGCTGGGATGTATGGAGTGCAGGTGGACACCTGGAGGCACCAGGTAAACTATGGTGGGAGGGGCCAGATGGGAAGGTAGGCACAGAGCACTATGGCCAGGAGCCAAAAAGAAGCCACACATGTTCAACAGGAGAAGCAGGTGTGTCTCCAGGTGGGAAAATACACAGTGATCCAGCTGAAATGAATCACTGCGCTGCAGAGGCCCTGCCCCTGAGGAAGACTGCGCCCATGGCCCCTAAATGTCTAAGACCGAGGTTCTGCAACTGCAACCAATTAGCAATGTGTTCTACAAATTATCTATGGATTCTGTATGTGCAGATTCAATCGATGACAGAATGGAAAAAAGAAACTCCCTGTCCAGTGCATGCGTAGACTTTTCTTGCTATTATTCCCCACATCGACTATTTACATAGCGTCTGCACCCTGTTAGGCACTGTAAGTCATCTACGTGATTTAAAAGCCATTCCGGGAGGATGTGCACCTGTTACATGCAAACATTATGCCCATTTATGTAAGAGTCTTGAGCACCCCTAGACTGGGGTCCCCGTGGGGATCCTTGAACAAATGTTCCATAGATGGTAAAGGAGGACCGTCAATGAAAATATTCCTAAATGCTTGCTGAAGTTGCACTAATAACAAAACCAGCACACACGGTGTGTTGTAATGAACCTGATGGTGCCACTTTTCTAAGTGTTTCCAATGAGCACATAGTAGCTAATGGGTAAGTGTGGGATAGAGGTAAAATGGAAAACCAGTTCTGCTCACTTTAGAATCTTAACTGCCTGTTTCTCAAAGTGTGGTCCAGAGATCAGCCATCAGCATCCCCTGAGAAGGGAAGCAAAGTCCAAAGCCTTGGGTCTCACCCAGTATCTACAGAATTGGAGATTGGGCTGGGCACCAGGGACGTGCATGCTGTCCAACCCTCAAGGAGACCTGGAAGTGGTGTCTTTCCTGCAGACCCAAACGCTCTCGACCCAGCAATTTAATACACAGATCAGCCCTAACTACCCCTGAACTAAACCCACGGTTTCAACTTAATGTACAGATTTATTAGTAGAAATAAAAACAATCTAGATGACATTCCTCCCAATTTTTACACTTTCCTTTGCACTGCATCCCATTACGACATGCACACACGCTCCTTTCCCATTTCCTTTCCTCAACCCTGAATCGTATGTTGATGTATTTGTTGTGAAAGCAAGATTTCTTCAATAAGAAAGCTTAAAGCTGTCCCTTTCTAAAGTTAATTGTAATGAATCATTCCAATTAATTGGAGTTCTCAGTTAATCGAGATTAATTAAGTAATATTGCGTCAGATGAGATGTGAATCACAATAAAAATTACATACAGGTATGGTCAAAGCAACACCAGCTGTTGGAAAGAGAGCCTGGTACGCTGGTTTCCATTTAAGAAATATACCTTGGAAGAAAAGCAGTCACACCTTAATGGAACATCCTATATTTAAAGGATGTTTAAATACTTTAAAGGATGTTTAACTACTCCATCTCACCCTTAAATAGGAATCAAGAAAAGAAACATTTTCTTAGTATTGGGATCATTAGACATGAAACAGTAATTATCCTTGGTGGCCTTGTTTTGAGAATAGCCACTGGAAACTTCACGTATTTGCCGTATATGCATGTTCTGGCATGGGACCCTCTTTCTCTTCCCCATTTCTTATAGACAGAATTGGAAAATAAAGGTCCATTTCTGAAATTCCTGTTTGGTCAGTAGCATAGCCGTGCTGATAAGGAAGGTTTGGGTTACAGGAAACAGGAACACAGGCCTTGGCAGGAGAAAGGTCTGTGATTCCCCAAATAGCTAGATCTGTTAGCTGGGTTTGCCCAGGGCTTTGCCTGACCTTTCTAGGCAGCCAGGGTTGCTTCATAATTCCCCCAACCACAATGGAAGCAAGGGTTTTGGAAGGTCGCCATGGGCCACAGCCATCAAGCACTGCTCCTCGTGTTCCCACGCACAGCTCGGAGCCTTATCTGCCTTCTACTGTGGCAGGGGTGAGTCATCTGATGGAGATTCAGAGCAGGGAGGCCTCATGGGGACAGAAAGGCTTCAGGTACACCCTGACTCCGGGTGCTGGTCTCGGGGAGCTGGAAGGAATTGGCTAACAAAAGCATGGCATCCCATGGGGTGGGCTTGAGGGAACATACGACATTGTCTCTCACAGGCCCTGAGTTGGAAGGAGACATGGGAAATGGGGCAGGTGGTGGGGCTGACCAAGTCCTGATTAGTGACGGCTGCAGGGGTGGCACCTCGACCTCCTGCCTGGAGGAGAGGTGGGCGTCTCTATCCCAGCGTACACTGTCTGCACACTCAGCCCCTTGTCACCTCTCTTGGGTTTAGAGTTCTGCATGGGTGCCTGGCCAGGGTACAGGGTGCCGCATGGAGAAGTGTGTCCGGTCTAGTGGCCATGCCCTCTTCCTCCAAGGATGCAGGAGAAGATGTGCAAAGGCAGGGCCACACTGCCTGTCACGTCCACAGCATTCAGGTTCCACTGAAGGGAATGGATGCTGGCCCATAAGGACCTGGACCCCAGGCCGCACCCTAGCCGGAAGGAAGCACGTGTTCCCCAACCTGCCTCCGGGTCTCTTCCTGCCGCCTGTGACTCACAAGCAAAGCCTTGCCATGTTCCCAGCTGGACCCAGGTTCCCCTGCTGCCACACCTGGCTCGGGGCTGTCCAGGTGAGAGGCCCTCACCATCTGTCCCTCCCCTCCCTTGTTGGTGGCCATTCAGAAGGCGCCGTGCTCCCGCCACACATTTACCAAGAAGACACGGGTATAGGGGCAGGGAGTGCTGAAGCAGAGGACCTACTGTCCTGGAGAAGGACATGTCAAAACAGTTCAGAGAACTGTCATCCCTAGGGGGACTTGAATGCCCATAGATTTGGGTGGCATGCTGTGCTCCCTTCTCTGGGCCTGCCACCTGAACTCATTCTTGTAATCTACATTTTTGGATTCTGCCAGGTTGCTAAAAAATGGTATAAAGTAGAATACGAACCAACCAAAATTTTAATTTTCCCCTGAATTAAAATTCAGTATGAGTTTGCAATGCAGCCAGGGTTCAAATGACTGAGTACAGAGGCCACTCTGGGGCAAACATTTACAAATTGGGAATCTCTTGTGTCACCAAAGTACATAGAGAGCTTACTACAGATTAGAATCATAGAGGAATGGCTGTGGGAAGGCGGGTATCAATCTCAGATATACAGACATAGCACACGGCTGCCAGGCAATGGGGTCAATTAGTCTGGTGTCCTAGGTGCCAGGCACAGAGAAAATGTCACAGTGGGGACCCTTACAAGGCTAAATCAATCAGTCATCAGAAATGAAAAGCTCAATACCATTTCTTCAAAACAGTACAGGAACACACAGATAGCTGCATTGTGAGTAATTAAGAAAATGCTGGGCCGGTGAGACGGCTCAGTGGCATAAGCGCCTGCCTGGCAAGTGCAAGGTCCTGAGTTCGACTCCTGGAACCCACATAAGGGGAAAAAAGGGCCGGTGGTATCGCTCAGCTGCACAAGCGCTTACCCGGCAAGCGCAAGGTCCTGAGGTCGACTCCAGGTACACACATAAAAAAAAAAAAAAAAAAAAAAAAAAAAGGGAAAATGCCAATCTGGACACTGCAATGTCGTCCTCATGTGAGGACCACCAATATGGCACGTCCCGCCCAGGATGATGACCAATCATCCAAGGACTTCCCTCCGAGACCTGAAGACAGGTCAGGCAGAAGCTATGGTAGAAGCAAAACACAAAACACAAATTCCCAGTACTATGATGAAGTAAAAGACAAGGCAGTAAGAAAGTAAGATGAAGAGAAGTGTAATGATCTATGTTTTCAACAAACACTGCAAGTTCCAAACAGGCTGAGAGCATTTTTCCAACAGCCACTTGCATTCTTTGCGCTGGATCTGACACAAGAAAGGGCCATTCGTGCTCCTCTGCTGTTTAACCATTAAAACTGAGCTTACATGTAAAAGGTGTTGTGTCCTTGTGTTTAGGAGTTTAAGAGTGAACGGCAGGATCAACAAGCGTGCAATTATGTGTTTTGTTAATATTTGCTTCAAATTAGATGCTGGTTCTTAGAGAACAGTATGTAAGGAGTGGCCCTAGCCTGGCCCAGCAGCACCAAAGCGCCGGTAGAGTGTCCCAGCAGTAGTGGGACAATGTTTCCCAAGGGGCCCCACAGAGCCAGCAGGTAAAATCAATCTACCAAGGGGAAACTCAGTGCATACAAGTTCCTGGTATATGTTGGATTTTATTATATAACTGTAGAGCTTGCTCCTATGGTTAGAGGTACCAAATTAATAGTTTCCACAGTTGGTCAGCTGCTAGGCTGTGCTAGATGTTTTTTTTTTTTTTTTTTGGTGGGTACCAGGGGTCGACCTCAAGACCTCACGTGCCAGCAGGCACCCGTGCCGCTGAGCGATATCACCGGCCCTTTTTTCGTATGTGGGTTCAGGGAGTCGAACTCAGGCCCTCGCACTTGCCAGGCAGGTGCTTACACCGCTGAGCCATCTCACCGGCCCTAGATGTTATTGTTATTGCTAACTGTACTACTTTAGCCAGGATGTCATACATATTCTAATCAGTTTTTCTCCCTCGTATGATAACACTGTGATTATCTGGGGTAATCACCACCACCATAGTCCAGTATGAAAGGATGCAGTGCAGAGCCAAATAGATAGCAACCTCCCATCCTTAATAAATTGGGGAGGTAGGTTCTTGGGACAGACATGAAGACCAAGAATCATACCTAGAAGACATCTCTGAGGAACAGACATTTCCTAGGGAAGGAACAGTAGCAATGATAAAGCTACCTACCATAAGAAATCTACAAGCACCAATATAGAAACTACAACAAAAAACAGAAAATAGAAAATGACAAGATACGGAAGCAAAATGCAACCCCAGACCTCAAGTCCACCCAGAACAAGTCCAGAGCACAATGAGATGGAAGAAATTGGAAGTCACACACTGGAACTTTCTGAAATGATAGCAGCAGAAGTAAAAAAAAAAAACACAACAACAAAAAAAATGGAGGTGGCTATAGAAAAAATAATCTCAGGTAAAAAAAAAAAAAAGAATGACGATCAACATGAAAGGCATGCCCAATAAATCCACAGTAGACACAGATTTAAAAAATAGAGGTGCTGGGCCGGTGAGATGGCTCAGCGGTGTAAGCGCCTGCCTGGCAAGTGCCAGGTCCTGAGTTCGACTCCTGCTACCCACATAAAGGAAAAAAAGGGCCGGTGATACTGCTCAGCGGCACAAGCACCTGCTGGCAAGCGCTAGGTCCTGAGTTTGACCCCCGGTACCCACATAAAAAAAAAAAGAGGTGCTTTAGGAAAACGATCCCAAGAGATATCCAGGAGATTAAAATTTCCAATGAAAGTATACACAACAGATTGAACAAAGGCGAAGATAGAATAACAGATTTAAAAGACAGGATTGTGGTTAGCAACCATGACAATAAAGGTAACTTCATAATAGCAAAAGATCATGAAAAATCAATCCAACAGCTGCAAGATGAAGCAAAGAAGAACAACATACAGTTAGTCGGAGTCAATGAAAAAGCTGGAAATAGAGCAAACACCATAAAAACCCTCTTCACAGAAGTAATAGCAGAAAACTTACCAAACATAGATAAAGAATTTGACATACAAATAAGTGAGGCAGAGAGAACTACTAATAGTCATGGTCAAAATAAATCTAAACCAAGGTATAAAATAATCAATATTCCAGAAATTCAGCACAAGAGCAAAATATTAAAAGTGGTTAGAGAAAAGAAACTGATCAGCTATAAAGGAAAATCCATTAGAATCACAGCAGACTTCTTTACACAAACCCTCAAGTCAAGCAGAGCTTGGAGTACTTGAAGCCCTAAAAGAAAAGAACCTCCAACCCAGAGTGAGATACCCTGTAAAACTATCTTTCAGAATTAATGGAGAAATAAAATACATACATAACAAAGAACAACTGAAGGAATTCATGATCACCAAACCAGCTCTCCAAAAAGTTGTGAAGGATATTCTGGAAAGAGATAAGGAAGACTACAATTCCAAGAACACTAATAGAAAGAAGACACCAGGCAGGGCAAGCAACTGAACAGAGGGGTATGAGAAGGTACCAACAACAGGAAAATAATATGAAAAGGATAAGCCAATACATATCAGTTATAACTCTCAGTGTAAATGGTCTCAATTCATCAATCAAAAGAAACGGACTGGCAGAATGGATCAAGAAGCAAGATCCAACAATATGCTGCATACAAGAAACACATTCAACTCAAAAAGAAATTCACAGACTGAAAATCAAAGGAAGGAAAATAATACTCCACACAATAGGAACCCAGAAAAAAGCAGAGGTAGCTATTCTATTTGCAGACAATGTGAACTTCAAGCCAAGACTGATCAAAAGAGACAAAGAAGGTCACTACATACTTGTTAAGGGAAAACTCCAAGAAGAAGAGATAAAAATTATAAATATATAACGCACCAAATAGTGGTAAACCTAACTACATAAAACTAATATTAACAGACACAAAAAATCAAATAAGCACTAACACAACTGTAATGGGAGACCTCAATACCCACTGTCACATATAGATCAAATGGACAAAAAATCAACAAAGAAATTTCAGAACTGAACCAAACCCGTGAACAAATGGACTTAGTAGATGTCTACAGTGTTCCGCCCCACAACATCAGAATACACATTCTTCTCAGCTGCACATGGAACGTTCTGCCAAACAGACCACATACTAGCCTGTAGAACATGCTTAAGTAAATGCAAAGGAACTGAAATTATCCCATGAACATCATCTGACCATAGTGTAATGAAATTGGAAATCAATGGCAAAAGAAACCACAAAGAATACATGAACACCTGGAAATTAAATAACATCCTCCTGAACAATCAATGGGTCATAGATGAAATTAAAGAAGAAATTAAACAGTATCTACAATTAAATGAAAATGCCAATACAACATATCGGAATTTATGGGACACAATGAAAGCAGTCCTAAGAGGGAAATTTATAGCGGTGAATTCTCACATCAGGAAAACAGAACCAGCTCAAATTAACAATGTAATGTTGAACACAGAACTTCTAGGAAAAGAAGAACAAGTCAAATCCAAAGCTCATATGAGGGAGGAAATTATAAAGAGCAGAAATTAAGGCAATGGAAACTAAGAAAACAATACATAAAAATCAATGAATGCAAGAGTTGGTCCTCTAAAAGATTAAATAAAACCCTTAGCCAACTTTATCAAAAAGAGGGAAGAAAAGATTCAAATTCATGCCATTAGGAATGAAAGGGGTGAGATCACAATGGATCCTATGGAAATCCAGAATATCATCGATACATACTTTGAGAACCTATACTCTAATAAGATAGAAAACACAGAAGAAATGGACAGATTCCTAGATACATACAAACTGCCAAAACTGAATCAAGATATAAAAGATACAAAAATTCTAAATAACCCAGTACCAGTCAATGAAATTGAAAATACAATTAAAAACTTACCAACAAAGAAAAGCCCAGGTCCTGATGGATTCACTGCTGAATTGTACAAGAAATTTGGAGATCTAATGCTACTACTGATGAAACTCTTTAATGAAATTGAAAGGGAAGCAATACTCCCAAATTCGTTCCTGAAGCAAGTATTATCCTGATACCCAAAGCAGAGAAGGACCCAACCAAAAAAAGAAAACTACATGCCAATCTCATTAATGAACATAGATGCAAAAAAATCTTTAATAAGATACTGGCAAACAGAATGCAGCAAATCATCAAGAAGATTATACACCATGACCAAGTAGGATTCATCTCAGGGATGCAGGGATGGTTCAACATATGCAAATCAATAAATGTAATACACTGAATTAACAGAACCAAAGATAAAAATCACAGGATCATCTCAATAGATGCAGAAAAAACATTTAACAAAGTCCAATACCCATTCATGATAAAAACCCTGAATAAAATAGGAAAAGATGGTCTTTATCTCAATCTGATAAAAGCCATCTATGAAAAAGCAATAGCCAATATCATACAAAGCAGACAAAAACTGAAACTTGGGCCAGTGAGATGGCTCAGCAGCATAAGCGCCTGCCTGGCAAGCACGACGGCCTGAGTTCAACTCCTGGAACCTACATACGAAAAAAGGGCCATGGGCGCCTGCTGGTGCGCGAGGTCCTGAGGTCGACCCCCGGTAGCCACAAAAAAAAAAAAAAAAAAAAAAAACTGAAAACTTCCACTCTAAAATCAGGGATGAGACAAGGATGTCCACTATCACAATTCCTATTTAATATAGTTCTAGAAATATTAGCTAGAGCAATCAGACAAGAAAAAGAAATAAAAAGAATAAGGATAGGAAAGGAAGAAGTAAATTAGCATTATTTGCAGATGACATGATACTCTACATAGAAGATCCCCAAAACTCCAAAAGACTTGTAGATTTAATAACAGAATTCAGTAGCACAGCTGAATACAAAGTGAACACTCAAAAATCAATAGCATTTCTGTACACAGACAACAATCACACTGAGAGAAAAATTAGGGAAACAATACCCTTCATAATAGCATCAAAAAAACTGAAATACTTAGGAATCAGTCTAACAAAGGAAGTAAAAAATCTCTACATTAAAAATTACAGTATTTCGAAAAAGGAGATTGAACAGGATATCAGAAAATAGAAAGAGACCCCTTGCTTATGCATAGGAAGAACCAACACAGTAAAAATGGCCATACTCCCAAAATCACTATACAGATTTAATGCAATCCCAATCAAAATACCATTAGCATATATCATAGAACTAGAGAAAACATTCCTAAAATTCATTTGGAACCAGAAGAGATGTAGAATAGCAAAAACAATGTTAGGCAACAAAGGAGGGCAGGGGGCATCACAACCCAAATTATATTACAAAGCCACGGTGATAAAAACAGCATGGTACTGGCAAACAACAACAAAACAAAACAGACCTGAGGATCAATGGAACAGATTAGAAGATGGAGAAACAACTCCAGCCATATTAAACCACCTTATCTTTGAAAAAGGCTCCAAGCACATTTGCTGGAAGAAAGAATGGTGCTGGAAAAACTGGCTTTCCACGTGCCAAAGACTAAAACTAGACCCATGTCTATCACCATGCACTAAAGTCAACATGGATCAAAGATGTAAATATTAAAACAGAAACACTATATCTGATGGAAGAGAGAATAGATAGAACACTTGAAGACACAGGTATATGCAAAGATTTCATGAACAAAACCCCAATCACACAGGAAGTACTACAAAGAGTCACAAACTGGGATCTCATCGCATTAAAAAGTTACACAGCAAAATAAATTACTAATATAGTGAAAAGGCAACCCACTGAATGGGAAAAAATTTTGGCGAGCTGGCCCTCAGGCAAAGGACTAATATCCAGAACATATAAAGAATTAAAAAAAATTAGCCTCCTCTAAATTAAAAAATACAATGAAAAATGGGCATCTGAGATGAATATACACTTCTCAGAGTAAGAAATACAAATGGCAAATACATATATGAAAAAATGTTCAATTTCACTGGTTATTTGAGATGCAAATTAAGACAATGCTGAGATTCCTTCTCACTCCAGAAAGAATGGCTATTATCAAGAAATCAACCAATATCAACTGCTGGAGGGGCTGTGGGGAAAAAGGAACCCTTCTCCACTGTTGGCGGGAGTGTAGACTGGTGCAACCACTGTGGGAATCAGTGTGGATCTCTTAGAGGTCCTATTTGACCCAGCAATTCCCTACTAGGTATCTTCCCAGGAGAATTATCTTGGAAACAACACAAATGTCCATCAACCAAGGAATGGATAAAAAAGATGTGGGACTTTTATACAATGAAGTACTACTCAGCCATAAACAAGGATAAACTTGAGACACTTCTAGGTAAATGGATGCACCTTGAGACCATACTCTTAGGTGAGATAAATTGGATACACATGTGTAAATATTGCATTTTTTTCTTTGGTGTGAGAAACCAAAAGGGTAAATAAGGCTCAAAGTGTATACTAGGTATTGCCAAATAGGAAGAAATTATTCAAAGGAAAGGGGAACTAGGGAGGGGTAAGGGGGAAAAGAAGGAAGGGGAAAGGAAAGAAAAAAAAACTATAAAAGGAGTATAAAATGGAAACAAAGCTTTGTAAATAAGGAGGGGAAGAAGGGTTGAAGGGAGAGGAGGGAATTGAGAAAAAAAAAAAAGAAGAGGAACCAGGATATATCATGTACAGGTACAAATTCCATATGATGACAATGATCATTTTATCTAAATTATATCAATAAACTTAATAAAAAAAAAGTGTGTAAGGAGTGTATGTAGGTCCTCCTATGGCTGCAAGCTGTCATTTTTCAACTGTAAGGAAAAACTAATAAATACAAGGGTTTAAAATAGAGATCGATAATCATAATTTAATGGTACAATCATTTGCAAAGTTAAGACTTTCAATTAGGATTCAGTCATAATTCACTGGCATTAGTAATTATTCTATTTAATCAGTGTGAGTACTGGTCTAATTTTTTTTTTCTGATAATCCATATTTAAAAGAAAAATAATTTTATTTATGTATTTTTTTGAGACAGGCTCTCCCTATGTAGTCCTTGAACTCACTATGTAGCCCAGGCTGGTCTTGAACTCATAGCGATCCTCTTCCCTCTGCATCCCAAGCGCTGGGACGATAGGCGTGCACCACTACCCCCAGTGAAAAACCATTTTAAAATGAACTGATTTAAACAATGCTGGTAGATCATGCGTCTCTCTATGGAAACATACCTTTACTGGGGAAAAAAGGGACATCTACCCTTAGGACCATAAACTTAAATGTAAAACCAAAGCTCCATAACTTCTAAAAGAAAACAAGACAAAAACCTTAGGGCACTGCATTAGAGGAAGGTTTCATAGAGCACAGGAAGTAAAAGCCACAGGAGAAGTGGGTAAAGAGGCTTTCTTCAAAATTAAAAGACAAGGGCCGGTGAGACAGCTCAGTGGCATAAGTGCCTGCCTGGCAAGCGCGAGGTCCTGAGTTCGGTTCCCGGTACCCACATAAAGAAAAAATAAATCAATAAATAAAAATAAAATTAAAAGACACGAGGAAGACAGCAAAAGCACACCATAAATGGAGGGACAATATTTATCACATACACATGTAGTGTCTGTCTGTCTCTCTTTCCGTGTCTCATACAACACAGAGAGTACCTGCATGCAGAATATAAAAAGAACAACTTCACAGCTCAGCGGTGAGACTGACAACTTGCAGAAGACAGAATAATTGTCCTCTAAAGATGCCCACATCCTAATCCCCAGAATCTGTGCATATGGCGTCGTCTATGGAAAAGGACTTTCTGGATGTGATCCAGTAAGAACCTTGATGCGGTGAACCCAGTAGAATCACAAGGTCCTTACCAGAGGAGGACAGGAACGTCAGAGTCAGAGAACAAGACATGAAGGGAGAAGGAGAGGTTGGAGCCACAGGACGTAGGGAGCTCTAGAAGCTGGAGCGGCCAGGACACAGTTTCTCCCCTGCGGCCTCAGAAGGCACGCAGCACTGTCAGCACCTTGACTTTATCTACTGAGACCTAGGGTAGACTTCTGGTCTCCAGCACTGAGACAGTACGTCCTTGTTTTAAATCACTAGGTACGCAGCAATTCTTTACAGCACTGATAAAAGGCTTACACGTAACCCAACATAGAAAACACATTTGTAGTTTCTTTAGAAGTTAGATGTACACCTGATATTAAGCAGTAGGAGAGTTATTCTTGTCCTAGGCTGTTAGTCAGCTTTCAATCCCTGTAAAAGATACCAGAAATAAGTCAATATAAAAAGAGGCAAGGTTTATTTGGGCTCACAATTTGAGAGGGTTTAGTCCATGAGCGATGATTGGCTTCCCTGCTTTGGAGACACCTCATGGATGGGAATCGAGAGACCTCTGGGACCCAAAATCCCCACTGAGGACACCCCACATGACCTAAAGAACTTTCAGTGGACCTCACTTCTTAAAGGTTCCTCCAGCTCCGATAGCTCCAACCAAGCCTCCAAGCTATGGGGCGTATGGGGACACTTGAGACCGAAACTATAGCATGGCTGTTAGCTAATGGACAGAAAGCCTTTGTTCACATCGACATTCACCGTGGAAGCTTCCTTTGTAATAGCTAAAGCCTGCAAAGGACTCAGAAGAGCTTGGGCAGGTAAGTGGACATTCAAACTGTAGTGTATTCACACAACGAGTTGCTCCTTAGGAGTGAGATGGATAGTGGACTCCCTCGTGGAAGACACCAGATGAACATGGACAACATGCCGCTGCGGGAACAGCAGAGGCTGAGTGAGATACAAATAGGAGAGGTTCATCTTGCTTACTGCTATGGAGGTTCAAGAGCATGGTGCCCCATGAGCTCAGCTCAAGCGAAAGTGTTGTGGTGAACAGCATCACAAAGACGCGAGAGTGTGATGAGGGCCTCGGGGGAGGCCCTGCACTGCTCCAAGAAATCTGTTCTCCTGGGAACCAGCCCAGTTCCCGGTAACCTGACCGAAACGTTCAAGCGCAGGTCCCCAGCAACCTTACTCCTTTGCGCTCTCTGGAAGGTTCCGCCACCTCAACACCTGCAGTCTCAACACCTCTGTCAGGCTCGAGGGGATGGGTAGGCTCTTATCCCCGGGGCTGTCCCTCAGGGGCACAGGTGAGCAGAACCAGGAAGGGCACGGTCCCCGAATAGCCTCTGCATGTCTTCAGGCCCACAATGCACGCCCACACCTTCCTGGATAAGAGCAGGTTCCATCTTTTTTTTATGTCTAATTATGGGGGAGGTGGGATAGAAGGGATAATTTAAGGAAGAGCCAGCGAGGTGCCCTGGCTCACGGCGGGTGACAGGAGGTCCCAGACACGGAGCACAGGGGGCACCTCAGACAGAAGACACCTGCAGGTAAGGGGCTCAGGGGAGGCGCCCGGCTTGGTCAGTGGCAGGAGGTATGCTGGGGCCAGCCCTGCAGCCCTAAGCACTTGTGGGGATAAAGAGCTCTGGATCCGGGTTTGTACATTCAACCGAATTCCATGATCTATACCTTGAGCTATGTGAAGGACAGTGATTCCTAAATCTTGCAGATATTAGGATTAAAGGACTACGTTTATTTACTTGTAGGAGAAGCTGGTAAACATACCTTAGAAAAAGAGTCTAGAATGTCTACTGAAGGATGCCACTGTCTGTGGGCATACTGTCTACACACTTTCTCCATTCCTCTAAAAAAGCCTTTTGGGTGAATTTTTTTCCTGATCACAGAGAAGGGTCACCTCTCGCTTGCCTATGTCTCTCTCCAGTCCTTCTTGTCCTCCCTGAAATCTCTCACAGCACAATGGCAGAAGGTGAAGACTGCTTTTGTACATCCTTTAAGGAGGTAGCGGGTATTTCAGAAAAGGACAGCTGTGGGAGCCCTGTGTCCCCGCTTCTCTCTGCATTGTGAGGAACAGCAGCGAGGCTCATCCTCCCACAGTCCTGGCTGACCCAGGACCCGTCCTGCGCAGCGCCCCAAGCGTGTGGGGTGTTCGTAATGACTGTGCTCACAGGATGTGCTCGGATTCAGCCTCCCTCCCCTCGTTACATGCAGCACTTCCTGGGAAAAGATTTGCCTCCCAAGACGAATTCCCTGGAAACTACTACTAGCCTCATACTAGGAGTTTCTATTTCCCTTCCCTCTCTTTTTAGTTTTTAAATTTTTATCAGTCCTTATTTGCGGTACATAGTAACTACTCCACGGTCATTCATCACGGGGACTTGGTGCACGTACCTAACACATCCTCATGCTTTTTACTTCCCAGCTCCTCTCACCATTTCTTGGCCCCCTTCCCATTTGCAAAAGATCAATCTCTCTGTTTCCTATTATCCAGTTTTTATTATTTCTCCTATTTAAATAGACCTTATTGAGCCAAGAAAATGTTTTAACTTGAAGGTATCGGCCAGTCAAGGTTCATTATAGACATCAGGGTATTGGGGGTCTAACTTAGTGGTAGAGCACATGGTTACTATGTGCAAGTCCAGGTTCGATCAGCAGTACCAAGGGGGGGGTTCTTATCAATTTTATTTTTTACTTTACTTTCTGTTTTGTTAAATATCATCAAGCCAGGTTTGAAAACACTTAAAAACGTAACTCCTTTTCTACACAAATATTAGGGCTTTCGTTACCCAAAAACTACATCAGGACCATCTCTGGCAACTCTTCTGAATATTGCTAAGTTACTTATGAAGAACAGTGATGCTATAATTTCCTTCCTTCTTTCCTTCCTTCATCTTCCTCCTCCTTTCTTCATCTTCCCCCTCTCCTCCGTCTTCCTCTCCTCCCTCTCTGGACCTTAAGTTACTGATTCGCAGCTAGGGGTTGATTTTGCCCCTTGAGAGATACCTACAGGACAATATAAATGTATTTTTCAATGAATCTTTTTTTCCTATGTGATTTAAAAGAAAAGTGCACGAAGTAGTGATTATAAATCTCTATGATGGGGCCGGTGAGTTAGCCTAGCGGCATAAGCGCCTGCCTGGCAAGCGTGAGATCCTGAGTTCGACTCCCAGTACCCGCATACAAAGAAAGGGCCGGTGATATCGCTCAGCGGCACGGGCGCCTGCTGGTGCGCGAGGTCCTGAGTTTGACCCCCGGTACCCACAAAAAAAAAAAAAAAAAAAAAAATCTCTATGATGGGCACAGAAAGAGTAAAGATGTAATTTGCATGTCAAGAGCAAAAAGAAGGGCCGGTGAGATGGCTCAGCAGCTTAAGCGCCTGCCCGGCAAGCGTGAGGGCCCGAGTTCGACTTCCGGAACCCACATATGAGGAAAGGGGCCGGTGATATCGCTCAGCGGCACGGGCACCTCCTGGCGCGCGAGGTCCTGAGGTCGACCCCCGGTACCCACAAAAAAAAAAAAAAAAAAAAAAAGAGCAAAAAGGACAGATGGGAGAACAAAGTTACATAAGAGCAAGTGGTCTGTGGGTGTTACGGTTTGTGTCTAGATGTCCCCCCAAAACCTCATGCAGTCACGGAGGTGGGCTTCTGGAGTTTATGACTGATTCATGGTCTAATGCTGGGATTATGGGCGTGAGTGCCACACCCACCCTGGGGCGGGGAGCCTGCATGTAATATAAAGGAGGGAAAGAGGTTGCTCTCTCTCTTGCTCTCGCGCCCCCTCCCTTTTGCTCTTGCTTGTTTTTGCTGCCTTCTGCCGCCATGAACTGTTGCCCTCTGCCATGTGCCACCCTGCCTTGGAGCCAGCTGATTATGGATTGAAACCTCCACAAACTGTGAGCCAAATAAACCTTTCCTTCCTTAATTTTGGGTGTTGGGTATTTTGTCCTAGCAACGAGAGAAAAGTAACCGAGACAGTGGGTTATTTAAATTAACTGGTACTAATGTAAACTACCCTGCTATAAACGGGCATGTCTACCGTAATTTGCAGAACCACCACTAAGAATCTCAAAAATATCTAGCAAAAGAAGTAAAAGACTTGAAACAGTACATCAGGAAATGCAGTTCAGAAAGAATAAAGAGACAAAACATAAAACAGAGAAAACAACAAAATACCACCTGCAAATCCTACTGTATGGACACCTGGATTACACAAATGGTTCAACCGATTCAGTTAGATGGTAGATGTAAGCAGATTAGTTTGAGCCATAACGCAGCTATAAAGTGTGACTGAAAAATACATTGATTGTTTAAATTAAAAAATATTATTAAACAATACATTGCCATTAATCTCCCTCAAAACCCTCCTCTCCTTCTTTTGAATGCACTTATTCCACTGTTCTTGCCACTTTCTGCAGCAGTTCTGCAAGTCCTCTTTCGTGAGTGTCTTTAGTTGCCTAGTCATGGCTGCCTTGATGTCCTGAATCTACTCAAAACATTTACTTTCACAACCATTTTGACTTTGGGGGAAGAGCCAGAAGCCACACAGTGGCAGATCTGCTGAATGAGTTGGATAAGGACACAGTGTCATGTTTTTATTTGAAAGAAATTGCCATAAATATTTACTCATCGAGGGATATTCGAAAAGTAGGGAAAATATTTAAATTTTCCAAATTACAGTAAAAGACACATTGCCATTACGTCTTACCAAACACTCAAAATATTCCCCTTCACTCAAACACACTTATCTTTTATTGTAGCAAGTTTTTTTCTTTTTGATTTGATCATTCAGATATTTGTCTATCACTTCTTGTATATGCTGTGTACATGTTCAAGAGTGAAAAGGTTGAAAGGAAAGGATGGAGAAGGTACTACCTGCAAACATCAGTACAAAGACAGCTGCCAGGCTGTAGAGATATCAGATGGAATAGACACAAGATAGGCACTCTGACCACAAAGAACACAAAAATTTACATATTTCACAGTGATAAGAGGTCCATGCTATCAACAAAATGCAACAAGGTTAAACACAGACGCATGAAGCAAAAACTGCCAGAATGGAAAGGAGAGCGAGCAGAATCAGCAGTGCTGGCTGGAGATGTCCGTATCTCTCTTTCCGTAATGCGCAAACCAAGCAGATTGAAGATAAACAAACACAGGGCTTGATTTAACCATGGAAACACTATAAACTAAGCAGAATGAACAGATATCTAAAGAACACTGTGCTGGACAAACACAGAAGGGAGGCAAAACATTGTGTAGTATACATGGAAAGTTCTCTAGGACAGGCCATAAAACAAGTCTCGAGAAATCTGCAGAGAACTGAAGTTGTACGGAGCACTTCCCCCATCAAGAGTGAAATGAAATCGGAAGTCAGTAATGGAAGAAATTGTATGGAATCCACAAATACGTCGACAGCAGTCAATACCCTCCCAAGCATCTATGGGTCAAAGAAGAAATCACAGAAAAAATAAGATACTTTGAGAAAACTATGCAGTGAAAGCACTTAGTTGAAGGGAGGTTTATGCCTACAGATGCTGTATTAAAAAAGAATGGTCAGAAGGAGGAAAGATTGGATGGGGACACAGTGGCACAGGCCTGCAAACCCAGCACTCTGGGAGGCTGAGGCAGAAGGATCGCAAGTTCCACACCAGCCTGATCCATGAAGCAACTTAGCAGGACCCTGCCTCATAATAAAAAGGGCTGAAGATGTAGCTCAGTGTAAAGGCCCTGGATTCAACCCCCAGTAACACAAAGGAAAGAGTTTGTTAACCCTTACCAGCCCCCCGCAGTAGGGGTTCTGGACAATGACTCTGCAACATATCAAAAACACAAACAATAATCTCTTAATGTGGCGTTCACAGCCGGAAGTCAATGGGGGCAGCAGACGCTTGTTAGAAAGGCATCTGACAGCTTCCCAGAGATGACCCGTCAGTTTGGGGAAGGGAACAGCATGCTCAGCCATCATCATTCCTGCAGAGTAATCACATAAGGATGAACCCGACTCTTCCCGGATTACTTGGTGGAGGGTTTCTTTCTTCCCATTTTATGCTGTCACGCCATGACGCCTCCACGTGGGCAATGGGGATCATTCTTCTTGAATTTTAGGATAAAAGTCCAATCACAGAGCTCGAAGAGGATGAGCCCGTGCCCAAAGCCTCTTCTTCAGGGCTACTTTCCCCATGTCCTGAGCTGGGGGAAAAATACGGAATCCACATATCCCTAAGCTTTGTGAATGAAAGACAACTACCCAATGTGCTCCGCGATGTGCACAAAAGTTTTAGGACTATATCCTCCCAAACTCCTTCTAAAGCTTCTTAAGGTTCTCTCTTTAGACCCTTAGACAGTGATGGATGAGGGTGAATGGTGCGTTCGCTCCTCTCTCCCTCCCTCCCTCCCTCCCTCCCTCCCTCCCAGTGAAGGACTAGAGATTGAACAAAAAGCCTTTTCACTGAGCTACCTCCTCTGCCCTTTTTATTTTATTTTTTATTTTTTTGACAGGGTCTCCCTAAATTGCCCAGGCTGGTCTCAAACTTGCAATCCTCCTGCCTCATCCTCACCGGTAGCTGGGATTACAGGTAGGAGCCACCACAGCTGGCTAGGGGGCCACCCTTCTGTTTCTATTTTTACTTCTGTTATCACAACCTGATCTACCCAGGGCCTGTGGGAACGAATGCAAGCTTCCAGTACAGACATTGCATTTTAAGAAACTATCAGGCAATGCACATCATTATGAGGTCTGGAAGGCATGCTGAGAATGGAAAGAGCACCAACGCTCCTCTTCTAAAGATGCACAGGTGGTCACATCTCGAGCTGCTACAGCATATTTCTGTGCACTTCCTGACTGTCTTGTGTCGCTGCGGGTGGAGGGACATCAGAGAACTCAACTGGCAAGGATACCGGACTTCTAAGGCAGTGCTGCAGGCTCAAGCAATGCAAGTACAGCCCTCAGCCACTCACTGCCTCCTTCTGGAAGAGAAATGCCCGTAAAATCTTGGTCCCCATGAATTGATCCTTTCACAGAATCAAAACAGGAATGTGCTGGACATACTCCTCTGCTAGGGCAAATCAAAGTCACACCCAGGGCACGTGCACTGGGCAGTAAACAAAATAAAACCATTTCTCTCCCAGTCCAGGAGGCTGAAGCCCGAGGTCCAGGCGTGGCCAGGGCTGGCTCCTCCCGAGGCCTCTCCCCTTTATTTGCAGACATCGACTTTTCCCTGTGTCCGCACACGGCTGTCCCTGTGTGTGTCTGGCTCCTCCTCTCCTCCTCTATAAGCACGATAGTCCTAGTGGGTTAGGACCCAGGCTTGACCTGATTTCACCTTAATCACCTCTTTTAAAACCCCATGTGCAAAGACAGCCAATGCTGAAGTGGTCCTGGGAGTTTGACGTTCAAAGTACGCATTTGGGAAGACTGCAAATCAGCCCACAACACTGGCTTGTAGACCTTCACCTACTCAGCATTTCTTTTTCTAAGAGTCCAAGACAGGCATAGTTTCTTATCGCAAATGAGGGAGGGATGAAGGAAATGACTGAGAAATAAGGAACAAGGTCCCTTTTTGAAAGGATGTATATTTGCATACTATCACTGGTTCACATCTCTGACTTTAACTAATTCTACCTAAGACTTCCTGAAGGAATTGCAGGGCATTAAGGGGTGGTTCCCTGCTATCATGCATCGCTCTACTCAAAAACAGTCACGTGGGAGCTGGAATGAAGGGAAGCGTGGTGTGGAAACCACAGGCATAGCTCCAAGGCCCAGCCTTCCAACCGAGATACCGAAGGAGGGGCTCAGAAACATCCACTTGCCTTCTCAAAGAGCCCCTGACCTTGACTGCACACTCCGATGGCCAGGGAAGGTCAGCCCGCGGGGGACACCTTCCCCTGAGCAGAAGAGCTCAGCTGACATGTAATGAAGGCAAGCGCCACGTTCATTTTCCAACTTGTGTGAGTGGGATGGCCTTATACGACGTTTCTGCATGTCAGGCAGACTAAGTA
The DNA here is from genome assembly GCA_028451465.1 of Erethizon dorsatum. Lineage (NCBI taxonomy): Eukaryota > Metazoa > Chordata > Mammalia > Rodentia > Erethizontidae > Erethizon > Erethizon dorsatum. The sequence goes on from CM051843.1 coordinate 5,107,539, forward strand.
CACGGAAGATCCAGGATGCAAGCAGATAGCCTGTTTGAATAGCTGTCTCCAGGACATGTGCAAATGTGGAAAGTACAATAGGAGAACGTACAGTTTTTGTCAAACTCAAATGTCACTGGATTTAGGGGGCATGATAGTTACATACAGTAAGAAGTGAAAAGATCTAGTCACTAGGGTAAGAACCTGATCTACTCAGTTGCATGAGGATGTACCAAGGAGCAGAACTGTTTCCTTTACTAGGCAGACGTGTCTCAACTCCTTAAGCCTTTAAAAAAAAGTTTACCAGAGATGAGACCAGCCAGGCATGGTGGTGCATGCCCGTCATACCATCATTTTGGGAGGCTGAGACAGAAGGACTGCAAGTCAGAGCCAAGCCTGGGGAACTTAGCAAGTTAGCAAGACCAGTCTCAAAATAATAAATGAAAAAAAAAGGTACACAGTGTGCTGGGGATGCAGCTCATTGCATAAGGCAGTACTGCCAAAACACAAAGAAGAGCACCTCATACATTTTTTGTGCTGTTTATTATTTTATAACTTATGCTCTCATTATTTTATTACTTATGCTCAAACTTATGCTCAGTTTGGTATATGAGGGTAATAATGCTGCAAGTGAAAGCCTAACTGAATTATGCATACTTGCATTTAAGACCACATTACCACACCTATTTGAACAGTAAGAAATCACCTTGGTTGTTTTTCCGAACCTCATTGGGGAGACTCAGTCACTGACTGTCCAAATGGTTCCCTCTGACAATTCAGGCAACTGCAGGACTTGCTGGAGTCCGATTAGCATTTCCCTCAACACCCACCCCACAGGCTGAAGGCCCGTTCACCAGGCTGTGTTGCTGTCCAGAGTGATGGAGCTTTTAAGATGCAGGGACCAGGGACAGGTTTCAAGGTCACCGGGGCTGTTCCCCAAAGGAGACAAGAGGACCCCAGCCCTTCTGCTTCCTCATTTTCATCGTGGCCGTGGTGCAATTGGCTTTGCACCCCCACACACTCCCACCATGATGGGCCAACTGGCAAAGCACTGAACACCCCAAAGCTGAGAGCCAAAGTAAACCTTTCCTCTTCATACGTTGATGTACGTCAGCCACTGATATGTGCCACACTGACGGAAAGCTAGCGCCATCCTCAACAAGGAAATGCAATATATAAACTTTACATATAAGTATGGCCCAACGTACTAAAAAAGTGAAGTTTACAGAAAAATGTGTAAATGGAGTCACTGTTACAGCCTCTTTAAAAATGCCAGCTAAAACATAACAGATTTATAAGGAGAATAAGCGGAAAGTAGTTGTTTAAAGAGGAGAGTTTTGAATCACCAACTTGTACCTTGTGAACAGGAGTAAGAATGGAATTATGTTTCTGATTCACCAAGCTGGTACCCAAATGGGATTTCCCATCACAGACAGGAGGTGGTCAGGAACATCCAGGAGAAAAGCTGGCAGCAGGTAAAGGAAAGTTTTCTGAATAATGCTGTGGGTATTTAACTTCTATATCTAATCTCTCCATTTAGGGAAATGTGTTCTAATTATCCAAGCATTTCCCCTGGAAATGATTCTAGGGCCTCCTTTGTTTATACTCTGGTGTAGCCTCTAATGAATGACGCTATCAGCTGAAGCAACAGGACCTGAGGTGATCAACTCATGAATAAGCAAAAATGTACATCTATGCCTATGAATATAAACATGATTCTATATGAATATATTTGTGATTACAAAACCCCAACCCACCTTGCCCTTTGGCCATTCTGGGAGCTGCAACTCTGGACATAATTAGAGAATACAGGGACATAGGGAGATGTCAGAATATAATTAGTCACCCTCTCAGTATTTCATTAGCGACATGTAATGAATGACACCCAAAGATCACAGAGCACACACACAACAAGAGTCCTCCTTCCTTCCATTTTACATTCTCATATTCCCTGCAGTGTACTGAAAGGAAGGCTAGGGAGAAGAGGGGGTAGAGGGAGACAGAGGAGGAGGAGGAGAAGAATGAGAACAGCTGCCACCACCACAAGGGGTAGGACACAAGTCAAAACAGCTGAACTTCCAGAACCTTCCCAGATCAGCTATCCAGCTCCGAGTACATGTGCATTACCTGCATCCTCCGGCCTCTACTGCTGCACAGAAATCCTCCAGTCCACCAGAACTCTCCCTCCGTTTCTCCATACTTGGTTGTCAACTCCACAGCCTGAGTCAGGCTTTGCTTCCTCTCCCATCAACCTAGAGGTCCTCGGAGTATGTTGAGGAGCGCTCCCCTCACAACCACTGTTCTACCTCCCAGCCCCCACAGCCTTATTTGAAAAACTGGTATTCCCTGACATGATTAAGCCATGGACCTAGAGAGAGGTCATTCTGTGTCATCTGAGTGAGGCCCTGATCCGATGGCAGGAGGCCTGATCAGAGAAGAGCCGGAAATAGTGGACATGCCCGTAATTCCAGCTACGTGGCAGGCTGAGGCAAGAGGATCATGTGCTTGAGGCCAGCCTGGGCAACTTATAAGACCCTGCCTCAAAATGAGATAACATGGGCTGGGGATGTACTGCAGTGCTCCCAGGGCTCCGTCCCCAGCACTGTGTCAGAGGAGAGCAGCAGACCCTGGAGGCAGAAAGCCAGGAGCCAATGAGGAAGCCTCGTCGAAGGCCTTCGGAGGGAACCTGGCCCTGCCAACACCTTCGTTTTGGATGTCTGGCCTCCAGAACTATCAGAAAATCATTGTCTGTTGTTGGGAGCCACCCATTGTGTGGCCCTTCGTTACACCAGCCTCAGGAAACTGAGACAGGCTTGTTACGTCTCACACAGTTATCCCGTGTTTAAGTGTTCTTCGACTAGAGCGTCAGAACCCCCCCCCCAAAGGTTCTCTGCTTGCAAAGCTGTGTGGTGGCCGGAAGACACATTCTGAAGCCCTCAGCATGGCCCAGAGGGTCCCAGCCACCGCTCCTGGTCATACCTTTCCCCCTCTGTTGCTGGGGTTTGCTGAGTAACCTCCACTCTGGCCATTCAGGTCCCCCTTTCCCAAGCCTCCTGTTCCCTCACCTTTGTACACACTGCCCTCCTAGCCTGGAACAGTCTGGCTCTTCCTCCTCCTCCACCTGGCTCACTTCCACAGCTCTGCAGGAGCCCAGGATGCATGCTCAGGGAGGCACGCTTCCAGGCTGACTTCTTGTCCAACCTCCTGAAGAAACTGTGTCATCGACAGCCCATGGATGATGCTAACACGGTAGACAGACAGCGTCTGCCTCCAAGCACGCGCCCTGCCACGTGTGACCGGAGTCCCATTCACCACAGGGATGGTGGTGGATTCACTTACCGCTGCGTCTCAGAAACCGGCATGTGAAGGGAGCATGGGTTCATCAGATGAAGGTATGCCCTGGACACCACTCTCTCCCCTCAGGATCCTCAAGGATGCATCTGACTATGCTTTGCTTAAAGGGCCACCAAGTTTAAGGCCATCTCCCCAGACTCTCATGGCACACAGAGCCACCTATCTGCAGCCACTAAGTCATTTATATTAAGCGCCTCTAATGGTCGGCTCCATGGATTGTTCAAATCACCCACTGGGTGGCTCTGCATGCTGTTATCAGGCTCTTCTCCACCTAGGAGGTCAGCACAACTGGTCCAGCAAGATGGGTGGTGAGATACGGCCACAGCATGCAGAAGGGAGCTGGCTCAGGGAGCCACACCAGGGGATAACTCACGCACCTGCGTGAAGACCATGAAAGCAAGTACAGAAAAACCAACACATGGGAGGATGAGGGCTTCACATACCCCCGTGGATGGAGGTGGAAGTCATCCTTTCACATGAACGACCCTTCTCTTGGATGGTACTGAAGGACCAGTTAGGATCAAATTCCTCTGACAAGGAATGCAAGAGAACATGCTGGAGGGGACATGGAGGCATACAAAGAAATCCCTGGTGATGGAGAAGTCTATCCCTTCACCAAAGTGCCTCTGTCAAAACACACCCGGGCCCCAGAACCAGCAGCCTCACCCATTCAAACACCAGCACTCGCCAGCTGTCGCCAACCCTTCTGCAGATAGCACAGAGAACTTCTGCGCACAAGGTGGTGGTCAGGTCTCAATGAATACAGCCAGGAAAAAGCCCAAGGTCCTGAAGAATCAAAGGGCAGCTGGACAAAAGCAAAAGTGGCACTGAAATACTGAGAAGTAGGGACTTGGCGCATCTGAGAGGGGGACCCTAAGAAACTGAAGATTGGGTGGACAATGGGACTCAAGTGACAGGTGAGGGCTGGCAATATCACAGCCCAGCCTTTGTTGAAGCCCAGAGGAGAGAGGGAGAGAGGGAGAGAGGGAAAGGGATTAAGAGAGAGAGATTAAGAGAGAGAGAGACAGACAGACAGAAGAGACACTCTAAGACAAAGCCATAGGGCAGCCCAGGGGGTAATTAACAACCACTAGGACCAACACGGATGTTAAAATTCTTGAGCTACTTCAGAAGTCCCATTCCCTCCCTAAGTGAGGAGGTGATCACCCTCGATCTAATAATGATCACTAGCCACAGACAAGCTGCATAATATTTTCAGAGGATTAGACCTCTTTTGCAAAATCAGGTTAAACAGCACAGTAGGGGCCTTGGGTCAGACACTGAACATGGTCTTTGATTTGTTATTCATTTTGATAAGCCCCCAACATCCCGGAAGATAGCATGCTTTCGTCTGTGATGTTTCACAAACCAGGAGACGGGGAGCAAGTAGGACTCTGGGGGCCTGGGGATGCGGAATTTACCAAGAGGGTACAGAAAGAAACAGGAGACGATGGGCCAGGTTTCATTTAGAAATGTAGCTAATGATTCCCCTAAGCTAACATGGGCTTGGGCTATGGACAGCTAGTCTCAACAAATTATTCATAAGGTGAAATTAAATCAGCAGGTGTCACTTGGTGGATCTTTGCTGAAAGATCTGCATTGGTACCCATATCCAGGGAGGGTTATTGAGGATGTCAGATGTGCCCACACTTGACACATCTCAGTGAACGGGACCAGGACAGCTCGCAGCTGTAACTGAGCAAGTCCTCTGGAATAAGAGTTAAAAGTGCAGGTTTCCATGGGCTTTTCCAACCAGCTGCCCGGGTGGAGCTGTCGGGTCTCTTTGCCTAGGTTCTCAGTAGAGAGGACAAGTTGCTTCAATTCCAAACCCCAAATCCGATTATGACCGGACACCGGAAAGCTTTTGTTATCTCAGAAATGCCACATTAAAGCTGATGTGTCACCAAAATGTCCGCACAAAACACAGGGCTGCAAAAGGAAATAAGTTGGCTGGACTTTCATGTTTATCTTGATATATGTACTACTCATGCAAAAGATTGTGTGTGAGTGTGTGTAAACCTTATTTAACTGAAGGAAATGTTTTGTGTTTGTTAAGTGTTACTGGTTTGTATCTAGGTGTTCCCACCAAACCTCACAGGAGGGGCTTCTGGATTACGGGCTTTTATAGCTGGCTGACCCCGTTTATAGCTACGAGGGTCTAGGTGGGTCAAAAGGAGTGGGAGCCGGAAGGGTTTATGTCACCCAATGGCTCCTCTCCTCACTCTGTTTCCTGTGTGCCGCACCCTGAACAGCTCTTCGCTTTGCCCCTCTGCCATGCTGTCCTGCCTTGGAGCCAGTCAAATATGGCCTGAAACATGAACCAAAATAAACATCCCTTCTTTTCACTCGCGGGTGTCAGGTATCGTGTCCCAGTGACGAGGAAGTGACTAAGACATTAAGATCCATGAGGGAAACAAAAGGTGCAGAAAGCAAGTAAGAATGTACTGAAGGGCTGTATTGAAATCAGCAAAATGTTCACTATTTAATGAAATTCATGCTTATTTGTGGCTGGAAGAAAATATAAGTAACACCTTCCTATTAGCGTTTCATCACTATAAGGACACATTTGAGCTAACTTACTTATGGAGAAAAGGTTTGTTTTGGCACAGTGCTTTAGAAGTTCCAGTGCATGAGTAGGGAGACCGACTGCTGTAGCTTCCGCATGAAGAGCAGGACCCCAGTGACCTGAAGACCTCTGACAAGGCCCCTAACGGGTCCACTACTTCCCAACAGAGGGCCAAATATCTGCTCTTTGGGGGTCACTCGACATTCAACTATAGCAACTTAGCTGCACAAAATGTTTCAACAATGACAAAGAAATTTAAAAAAAACAAGACCAAACAAGCCCTAAATCATTGCTCAAGCGACGGAAACTGAGATACGCAAACAGGAAACCCCTAGGGCCTAATGCCAGTGATAAAATGGGACACAAGAGGACAGACAGATGAGCTGGCATCACTCCAGGAAGTGAACCCAGAGTGCTGTATGCTTCTCACTTTAGACAGAATCCGCTAAGCACCACTTAATAGCTTTGCTTCTTACCGGTTCACGAGCGAGAACACACAGCAGTATGTGGGGCCGCTTACTCCTCCCACGGCCTCTACTTAGCCAGATGCGTCTGCCCGCATTTCTCCCTGTGACTTTGGGCATTTTAAAGAAGCCAGGCCAGGTGACGCTGTAGACGGGCCTGGATCCTGGAGGTGTCTGGCTGCTCCTCTACCTGCCTTGTTCCTCTACCCCTCTTAAGTGACATCCAGAGGCTCACCAAGGTTCGGGTCACCCGTTGCTGGCAGCTCCAGAGTACCTGAGGACACACTGCCCCACTCTCAGCGGAGCTCGAGCAGTCCCACGGGTCAGACGGGGGCCCCAGACATGGGCACCGCAAAGGCACCCGTGCTTCTTGCAGCGAGGCACCAGATTACGATGTGGATGTCCTCTTCCCCTCCACCTCCGCCCAATGGTCTTGGCTTTCACACGTGACAAGAGTCTCAAATGTTTACAAAGGGGTTTGCAAATTGGGAATCTGACAATTCTACCATTCGCCCTCTGCTACAAACTGGCGTTCTGCAAAAGTACTGCTCCCAGCCCTACTTCTCCCTTTCTGTCTCTGTCTTTCTTTTGGAGGATCACGGTATGCAGATTTATTTTTTTTCCCCTAATGTAGAATATTATTTTCAACTACAGTTTTTGTTCTTTCCATTTTAAATTGTGGGACTGCTTCCTGCATTTACAGAAGGTGATCTCCCCCCGTCTTCTGTCTCCTGGCCCTGCCCCTGGGAGACTGAGGCAATCCTGCCCAGGGTTCTCGGTCCCTTTCCTTGGGAGAGGTGTCGAGAAATCAAGCGCTCGGTCACTTTCAAGCACTCATGCACAGTGCTTTCTGTGGTAAAGTTGTGCGGAAGGCAGGACTGTACTAGCAAAGACGCAGGTCAGTTTGAACTATGAAGTTTGTCTTTCACAAGCAAAGCACAGACGCTTGCATTTAATTTTAATAAGTCTGTGCCTTTCTAGGAGTCCTGAGCCATATGGCAAGGGTCTCCCGCTCTCACCAGGAAACCGCTCCAGACAATGCATGCTCGGCGACAGACTTGGGCAGAACTGGTAACAGCAGGAGCTGTACATGTGCTCTCTCTCCCCTGTGTTTTACTGCAACAAGCACATGAATCCGCAGGCTTCAGTCCCCACCGTGGTTCGTGTGGCCACGCTGTCTTCAAGCTGAGTGGAAACGCAGCACAGCTGCAACCTCTGCCTCCTGCACTGGGACACACATGAGGACCACCACCTGGAAGTGCCTCTTGGTTCTGGACTTCTCATGGAGATGTTCCACAGGCCACTGAGGACAAGAGTGGGCTGGACACCCTCCCTGAGGACTTATTTATGTCCTCCCCAGAAGACAGGAGGGGCACCAAACTCACCTTTCAGGAGCACCTAGCCTGACTGCATTGAGGCACTGGGCACAATTTCTGGGGAACAGAAGAGCAAGGGAGACAGCACCACACGGAGACGACCGGGCAAACCCAGAATGGGGACAGTCTCAAGAAATTTGAGATAGGCTACGAGGACACAACTATCAACTGGAACTTCGGGAAAAACTAGAAAAATCCCAGGCCGAGAAGAGGAAATTCTTCACTTCCGAATTTCAATACAAGATCTCCTTGTCTTTCCCTCCCTCCCTTTCTTCTCTCCTCACCTCCACTGATTTCTTCTCCCCTCCCTCCATTTTCTTCCTTCTTTCCTTCTTCTCTTCCTTTGTTCCTCCTTTGCTTTTTTAAAGCATAAACTCTCTGCTTGATGAAGAAGTCTCTTCTTTAGTTTAGCAAACCTATTTATTACCCTGCCATTTCTTTTCCTTGTCTGCAATCTCCCTTTCCCTCCTTTGCTCCTATCCTCAACAGTACACCTGCCACTCTGATTTCAGCTCAAAGTAGTGCTTAGACCACAACATACCCTTACTATGTGTGTCATCAGCAATTTATCGACACAATGCACGTACCATATTTTAAGTCCCAACTGGACTCTAGGATCTCTAAATGACTCATTTTGAAATCTCCCTGCTCCTGTCCCCAGCACCTGGCATAATATTTTCAAAATAGATAAAGGAGGAGTAAATTCATTCATTCATCTACAGCTGTGGTGCCGTCTGTTCCAATTTAAGCGAAAGCAAGTCAAACGTTCCAGCCTTGGCAGGAGGTGCTGCAGGCTGGACGGCGCTAGCCTAGAGCACACATCACTCCACAGTCCTTATGAAGAAAACCTCTCCAGCCTGTGAGGGGAGGGTGCCGTGAAGGAGAGGGACTTGGGATGGCCCTGAACCCCCAGGTCAGCTGCAATCCCCAAAGCACACGTGCTTTCACTTCATATGCAGACCACGCAGTCTAAGGGATCCGAGGAGTCACACAAATGTCGCTTTGCTCTCTCATCTGTCAGAATGGCTGCATCATCTGCACCAGTTTTTAAATAGAACATCATCAAGCACAGCAGAGAATATCCCTTGGCCCAAGTCCCAGGACTCATAGGAGAGAATCGAGGGGTGTCAGGAGCGCCACTACCCTCCCCAGGGCCACGAGCAAAAGCCCCGTACTTGATCACTGATGGCAGGCATCACAGGACACAGCTGAGGGAGGGTAGAGGATGAAGGAGGTCAGAGGGAAGGTAGTGATCTACTGTCACAGGCTGGATCTTAAATGTTCTGGAAAGTTCATGCACTGAAGGCTTGGTCCCCACCTGATAGGGCTATCGGGAGGTGGTGGAATCTTCAGGAGATGGAAATCCATGGAGGAAATTAGGTCATCCTTGACAGCAGCACCTAGCCCCTTCTTCCTTCTCTCTCTGCTTCCTGTCCACCAGAAGTGAGCAGCTTGCACAGTCTCATGCTCTACCTCACCTTGGGGAAAGCAACCATGGACTGAAACCACTACAACTGTGAATCCAAATCAAGCTCCCCTCTCCTAAGGTGATTATCATGGTATTCTGTCACATTGAGGGAAAGCTAACCAACACATCCACCTACCAAACTTCACTCACAGAGTGGTTGTATGATAGCCCGTCTGCCCACAGACAAGGAGAAAATACATATCCCTTTTAGTGCATGTGTGTTAGGCTTATTACTTTCCAAGAAAATCCTCACTAGGAGCTGAAGGGGCACTTTTATATCATAAATATTTGTACCCAAATACAAATACAACCACACCTCCCTGCCATTAAAACACTAAAAGATTGTAATATATTAAAGGCTGCATCTATTAGTCAGTGGTAACCACTTACTTGATGCTGGAAATTTTATATTCAAATTCAACTCACTAAGGTATAACATCTTACCTCCTGCTTACACACAGGCTGTTATCTTATTTCAGGCTTCTGCTACAACAAAATATATTAGACTAGGAAATTTGTAGACAACAGAAATGCATCACTTACAGTTCTGCAGGTGGGGAAGCCACCATCAGTATAACAGGACCTCTCTTCTTCATAGATGGTGCCTCCTTGCTGGGTCTTCACATGGAAGAAGGGCACACAGGTTCCTGCAGGACTCTCTTAAGAGTAAACTCTTCCCATTTGCAAGGACGCAACTGTCATAATGGAACTGCTTACCTTTCACCACCAATGGACTGGGGAATCAGGGTTCAATATAGGAGTTTTGAGGGTACACCATCGTTCATTCATAGCAACTGTGCATCGCTTTTCAAACATCTCATGGAAAGGTCTGACAAGTAAACAGGAAATTTACAAATGACTATTTCTAGCAGACATTTCTTTGAAGGCAATTGCTTTTTAAAACACTGTTTTAAAGCTCCATCTACCCCTGACAAATGACGGCAGTAACTGATATTCAAATGATATTTATGAAAAGAAAGAAAAAAAAAATTAAAGATCAAGCAACCATAAAAGAGACCAATAAATCCTCTACCACCCAGCTTTTCAAGGAAACAAAAGAACAAAGTACTTGTTCCAAAAATAACAAAGTGATGACTGTTCTCCAATTCCACCCAGTTTACGTAGCTAAGATTCCAAATAAAGCCACACCGAGAGGACCAGGAAGCCAGGAGAAAGAAAAGGAAGGACATTTATTTCACACCTGCACTCAGAAATCTGCTGAATGTTTCAGTCCTATTGCCAGCTGGACAAGACTCTCATTTACCTGCAGAATCCTGCAACTTAAATCTCACCCTTTCTCAGTCATTCTAAAAACAAGAATGGCAGTACTGAGCAATGAATGGCTAACTACAGGAACAAACTTCAAGTTGACACAGGTCAGGTCTGTGAAAAGACAGAATCCCAAGGGTGCTGAGCCCTTAAGATGATGCTTTTTCTCTAACATACAAAAGAACTTCTTCCTCCAAGGGTCTTTGGACCCGTAACATGAACCTACGTGTCCTGTGCTTCCTCTACCCCAAAACCTTCCAGTTTCTGGAAACAACACTCTTACTCACTGATCATACTGTAACAAGAAGGAGCTTCGGATGCCTCTATTCCAAGGCATCAGTCTGGCCTCCACATTTCACTGATCCAGGTAAAATAAAACCACAGGTACGGCTAGCCACCAGGGGATCAAGAGCAAGGGCAGAATGTGGACCAACCACGGCTGTTGCCTTGATATCCAGAACCAGATGCCACGATACAGGTTGGTCTGGGGCTGGGGTTTCTCTAAAATGAAGAGCATGTGGTCACTGTGTGCCCGGACCAGCATTTCTGCAATATCCCAGGCTAAATGATAACCACATTCAGGCCTGCGGAATGATCCCTTCTTTTGCACTGCCTGCCTGAGAAATAGGCCGAGATTCTCAGAAGCCCTGCCTGAAATGAATGACACATTAAGTGACAGGAACCAACTAACACTGAGAAGTACCTTATCTCCACTCTTAAACCTCAGATATATCATGGGGTTCAAAAGAACACAGGTGTCTGTTCTTCCAAAGCCTCACCCAGGGCATGTGCTAATGTTCTGGAAAGCAATCCTATTTTGGTCTTCACCTTTATGGATGTCTGGAGGTTTAAAGCAATAGCCTAGAATAAGTTAAGGACAGGTGATAGTGAAACCACACTCACACTTGTGTCTGTGGGATTCTGCCTGCAGACTAAATATGTCAGCCCCATCTGTGAGTATCTTGGGGCTGGGCACCATGTCCACCACAAACACCTTGCCTCTGGGACCTTAAGGCGTGTCATGCAACACACATGGTGCAGCAGGCTCTTCCACACCATCTGAAGTGCCGATATTGGGCAAGAAGGCAGCTCTGCGCAAGCAAAGGGGTACAGAACAGGTCTTGACTCCACTATATGATGGTGAAACAGAACCACCTGTCGCTGATTACCACTCTGTATTTATAGATATCTTATTCCCTGGTGAAAACTCCAAATAGTATTTCCCCTCCCAGATTTTTCTTATTATTTTCTGATGATTTTAAAAGGATTTTAAGTAACTCTATCAGACTCCTAGAAAACACATTTGATGCATACCACATATGACATATATCCAAACTGCAAATTCTGAATGTTCTTAAAATACCCACCCCACCTCCATCCACCCTTCCACTGTGGCCATTATCCCCAGCACACACCAGGCAGGAGCTGCTGCCCCCCAAATGTGGATCTGTAGCCACTCATCAGATGTGGTTACGGAACACCTGAGACGGTTCAAGGTGAGATGCGCTAACAGCATAAATACATGTATATTTTGAGGATCTAGTGATCAAAAACAAATGTGAAAAAAAGCCAATGATTTTCTTAGACTATGTGCCAGATAACAAATTTCTGGGAACATTAGGTTAAAATACATCAAACCAATTTCATCTATATCTTTTTCGTTTTTAAATTCGCTCTGGGCAACAAATGTCTTCTTTACAGAAACGTAGCCCATCTTTTGTCCTCATTTCAGTTATCTACAGATTAAGTAATTTTCCCAATCCAGGTACTCAGATACTCAGATACTTGTCATCTTTCTTCTTCCTTCAAAATCTTGTCACTGTTTTTAATTTCAGTTCCCTTTTCCCATTCTCTGGATGATACCTGAGAGCCAAAACACACTAACTCATCGATACCTTATGTTAAATTGAAAAAAAAAAAAAAAAAAGATGAATCTGAGCTGGGTGAAGCGGCACATCCCTGTAATCCCAGTTGCTCAGGACGCTGAGGCAGGAGGATCACTATTTCCAGGCCAGCCTGGACAGCCTAGGAAGACCCTGTCCCAAAATAAAAAAAAATAAAAATAGTTTGTGGTGTTCAGCTCATGGAGAAAGTGCTAGTCTAGAATGTGTGAGGCCCTGGGTTAGATCCTGGGCTCAAACCCAAAGACAAAAAAAAAAAAAAACCAACACTGTATCTCCAAGTGTCCTTTCTGGTTAAAAGAAAAACTACCAGCATCATCTATTTTGAAAGCACTGTGAAGTGCCCAGTATTTTTCTCAATGGTTTTGCTCAAATACCCATTTACTTCCTCATTCTCCTCTGAGTAATCGACTTTCCCCTGTAATATCAGTATTCCCCGTGAAACTATCTTCTTTTCAATTTCACTCCCCCGAGATGTACACTGCTGGGGCTACACTGACCTCGACAGCTTCCTGGGTAAAGGCAATCAGAGTTTTGAAGCACGAGAGAGGTGCTGAGAAAGGACTCACTAGAAACCAGTGATCTACTGTTATCCAAAGGATAGATACGCTGAACTGAGGCACTGAAGAACTGGCACACCATAAAGCAGTGAGTGTTTGGAAAGCTGTGTTTTACAGGAGACATTTTGTGAAACAGAGGATGCAAAGGTAAACTTCTGAGGAAGTTCTGTGAGATCTAATCTTTTCAAAGGAGCATAAGGGGTAAGGAAGGAGAAATAAGGCAGAAAATGAGGGAGGAGAAAAAAAAAAAAAGAGCTAGGTTTTGTCTTTCCAAATGGCATGAGTCGGTTCTGTGACAAGATCAGCGGAACTGGCTAACAGCACAGTTCAAAGCGTCAACCATGCAACCTACTTCAACTGCCCAAAAGACCCTGGCTGGCAACTCCCCTCTAAGGAACACAACGTTAGTTACATTCCTCTCTTCAGGGCTTGGCTATATGGTGTGCGAAACCTGGGATCAGAATTCAGCATCAAGCTCATTTACAAATTTGAAAAACTTACTTTGAATGAGTCATCTTGGTTTGCATTAAAATTCATGAGCCTCTCTGAGCAGGTTATCTGGACTGTTTGTCAGAGAATAAGTAATTTATTTGACAATTCAACTTCTTGTCCACCTGAGTAAGAAAATTCATGTCTACAAGCTCTGTTTATGAATCCCAGCAGCTTTTCAGATGTCAAATGTCGTACCTACATAAACTGCTCATCCTAATTAGTGACTTTTGCGAGGACTTCTTTTTCCTCCTTTGGAATTCATCGGTTTTTATCTGTATCCTTAAGAAAAGGAAGAGATTAGTTTTTGTGTGCCTTTAAAAAAAAAACAGTCTCATCATAGCTGAACAATTCAGAAATGCTATCTTGGAGCCCAAGGTCACATTCACAAATTAAGATGAGCAGATCATCATTTATTATTAGAGCTAAATGGGTTTAGAATTATTTCTAGACTATCTTCCTCATTAGCTTCTAGATGTCGGACAAACAGCTTTACCTCTTCGAGCCGCAATCTTTTGTTTTTAATTAGTCAAATAAAAATATTTCCTCCTACCTAGCAGTGTTGTATGAGATGAAGCAATTGCAATAGCGTCAACAGTCTAAACAAAGTAGGGAGTCTTGTTTACGGATTCAGGAAGCCTTCCAGTGAAGAGGTTAGAACATGTGTTTCGAGCATTTATTCTGTGGAGGCTCTGGATAGAGATCGACACCCTTGTCTCTGGAGTTTTTCAATTGAATGTCTTATTCTTTAATTCTGCTTGGATCCCCCTTTCTGGTAAAGCGCCTGCCTGCCAGAACTGACTGAGCCTGTTGAGTACATCACCAAGGATCCACAGACCAGTGTTTCTCAAACTTTCAGACACTTGGATTCCAACGCAGATTCGGATCGTGCAGGTGTGGGGATGGGGTGCCCTTCGGGGAACTGGGCTGGGTTTCTCAACGTCTGCCCTTCTGCTGCTGGATGAGTTCTCCTAGTGGCTTGCTCCAGGGCTGAATTCTGCAAAGACTTGGACTTCCCTACTTGGCAGTAACCCCACCTCCTCAGTCCAGCTGTGACCCTGAAAATGTTTCCCAACCTTGTGCTCCGAGGAGGAGGCCAAGTCAGCAGCAGGGATGAGGTCAACTGAGAATCCTTTCAACAAAGGATGCTACAACCCACGTCCGCCCCCTGCAGCAGCCCTGGAGCAAGCGGGCAGGTACCCTTGAGCCTATCTTGCAGCTGGGGAAACTGAGGCGGGGCACCGACTGCGGTCGCCCCCAGGGTGGCGGGAAGGGAGCGGTGCGCGCGGAGGAGGAGGAACAGCAGGAGGAGGATGCGGCACCCCGCGTCCCGCTCCGCACGGTGGTCCCCGGGGACAGCGCCCCCACGTGCTCCGGCCCCACCGGAAGCGGGTGCCGGGGCCGCGTAGAGGCGACATCCACCGGCCGGCTGGGACATGGGACCGCGGGCGACCCGGGACGCCGCCCCTCGCCGCCCCCCGGCCCTGAGCGCCCGCATCGCCCAGCCCGCGCCCTCCCGGGACCGCAGTCACCGGGGGCTACCCACCCAGAAGCAGGCCGTCCATGTCAAAGATGAGGTGGGTGACGGGCCGCGGCGGGGGCGCGGGCGCCGCCATGATGCCGGAGACTCCGCCGCGGTGGGGGCGGGGAAGAGGTGCGCGCACCCGCCACCGCCCCCCCCCGTGGTACGCACGCGCACTCTTCCCCAGTGATGCCCCGCGCTCGCCCGCTCTTCCGCAAAGCCGGTCTGCGCACGCGCGTTCTGACCGGGGCCGCGTACGCGCGCTCCACGGGGTCTCCCCGCGCTCGCCCGCGGCCGCCCCGCGCACGCGCACTCTGCGCTGCCCGTCTTCCCACGCGCGCGCCCGGCGAATCCGCGCACGAGCGCCCTTGGGTTTTCGCCAGTTTGGTGGTAGGCGCAGAACACAGCAGAAATAAAGCGCGGGCGGGCGCCACACAGGCATCTGCTGGATTTCCCCCTCACACCGCGTTCCTTTCGCGTTCCATGCTGGGCCGCTTTGCCAAGTGCCCCGGGGAGTCTAGTCCTATACTCTGGGGGATAAATTCATGGGCTTGGATTGGGAAAGGGCGACGATAAGGAGGCAGGGGTCAGGCAAAGGGCTGTGGAGTGGAGAGCAGGTCGCGAAGATGCTCAGGGTGGCATTGCCACGAGCCATCGGGTTGCAGCCAAATGATCTCGGTCACGGGCTTCTCTGAAGGGTTCGCCCGACCCTCAGGCGCCAGGCCCCGGGGCAGTTTTCCTTTCAGTTTCGCCCGCCCGCTTCCCCGCGGCTCTGGATCAGGGCCGGGCGGTCGCGCTACGCATGCGCAGTGGTGCGCCTGCGTCTCTGCATCCCGAGCCGCGTGCATCCCTGAGCAGAGCCAACCTGATAGGAAAGTTTCCGAAGGGAGAGTGCTGCAGTGATTGCGATCTGTATAAAGTGCTCTACCTTTGTTTCCTAGGTCTTTTTGGCTGCTCCTTTTTTATTTTTATTTTTTTTCACTTTTCCAAACCTACCAGAGTACAACCTGCAAACACTTCAGCTTAAGGGTGCGACCTTTGGAGAAGCTGACATAAGGAAGTTGCAGGGACTTGGGTGCTGTGAGGCTGCATTTTCCGATTAAGCGCATGGACATCCTTTGAGGACACCCCTGAGTTCTGTAGGAATTCATCTTAGCATCTGTGATCCAGGGTGAAGCTCTAGGACTCAGTTTCTACATGTGTGAAATGAAGTTCTGAAAGGCAATGAGGCAAGGTAGGACCTTGGTACCAGAGCATAATACGTGTTTGATTAAATTAGGCCTTTCTAGAGCCGTTGCGATAAGAGATTTTCCACCAGGCAATGCAATCCCAACTTCCCTTTTAGAGACGCTGGACCTCAGGGAAGACGGTTCATGAGCAAGTTCGTTAGGAAACTGTGGCCCAAATGCAGTCATTAGCGGGTGCCATGTTAGTTTATCGTGGCTGCTGTTAGCAACATGCCACAAACTGGGTGACCTAAGTCACAGAAATGGACTGGCTCCTACTTCTGGAGGTCACAAGTCCTACATCAAGATGACTGCAGGATTAATTCCCCAGAAAGGCTGTCAGGAAACGATCCATTCCAGATCTTTGCCCTTTGCTTGTATGTGATTGTCCATTACTCGTATCTAGTCCTATCTTTCCCTTGATTTTCTAAGAACACCTGTCATGTTGACCACACTTCAGCATAAAGAGCCTGCTTCCAAATAAGGTCACATTCTGGGCCGGTGAGATGGCTCAGCGGCATGAGCGCCTGCCTGGCAAGCGCGTAGGGCCCGAGTTCGACTCCCGGAACGCACATAGGAAAAAAGGGCCGGTGATATCATTCAGCGGCACGGGCGCCTGCTGGCGCGTGAGGTCCTGAGTTCGAGCCCCGGTACCCACCAAAAAAAAAAAAAAAGGGTCACATTTGCCGGGGTCCTTACAGAACGCTGGTACTTACTAGTTGGAGTCTTTAGAATTCTTGTGACCAGTTCCTTTTCTATTCTCTGAATACACAGATGAGAGAGTTGTTTTTATTTTCTTTTGTAACAGCACAGCTTGTCAGACAAACAGAGTTCTCAAAAGGGAAAAAGGTCCCGATGCCAGGATGAAGAATAAAACCCACAGTGGTCACCTATGTGCTGGAATTGATGCCTGTGTCGGGGATGCTTGGTGCCTGAGAAAGAGCATAGCAAATTGCCTGGCTTTTGAAGCCTCCTACAGGCTTGATGCAAAAATAAGCAAATGCACAGAAATGGATGATAAAGGTGTCAGACTTGCAGAATTAGAGACAGTTGGAGAGGGTCACCCTTGCATATTTTACCCACTCCAGCTCAGGGGAGGACTCTTGGGAAAGAACTCACTTTGTTCCTTTTGCCAGGAGTCAAAGTGCTGGCAAGGGAATTTCCACTAACTGCAGCTGAAATGGCAAACGCACATGGCAATCGCGGAAGAGAATACAGAGAGGATTCTCCCGGGCTTCAGCGCCCCGCGGACATCAAAACCTGAATCACTTCCCTGTGTTAACGGCTTATTTCCCACATTCTTCCAAAACAGCTCTCGCATGCACGTGATTGGAGACACCTCTTGTCTTGAAAAGAAAACAAACCTGAATATATGAAGGCTCCTTGGTTACAGGCTGGATTGGAAAAGAATGATACTGTTCCATCGCTCTGATTTGTATGCAAGTGACGAGTTATCCTTTAGTCCTTGTGGCTGGTTAATCTTGATTGGCAGTTGGATTGTCCTGAGAAATGCCTAAGGGATTAGTAAAGCACATTTCTGTGTGTGTCTGGGTGTGTCTTGGGGGTGTAACCTTGGGGGCTGTATCTTGTCCCTGGCCCCTTCCACTTTGGCTCCTCCCTGCTCTCTCTGCTTTCTGGCAGCCATGAGATGAGCAGCTGTCCTCCGCTGTGTCCTTTGGCCATGATGCCTGTCTTGGTGCCAGCTGACCATGGACTGAAAATTTCTGCAGTGAGCCAAAATAAACCTGTCCTGCTTTGAGATGTGTATGTCATGTATATAGTCCCGGGGATGAAAAGATGACTAATACAGCCTTTCGTGGTTCCCAGTAACAGCCAAAGACAGGCAGATCCTTTGCAGAAGTAGGCTGTGTTTCAGCCCATGACTTACAGTTTATTTTTCCCCAATTGTGTTTTCCCCTTGGCACAATAGCTTAGTTTCCCTGACAATTTTAAAGTACAAGAGAGAAGATCCAGAAAACCGCAGTATAACCGTGTCAAAGAACATTAACATCTGATTGAACAAATCAGCACGTGATCTTTTCTCATGCTACATATAAACGTGATTCATGTGAGATGTATTTTTATGGCTATCTTAACCTTAATAGCATCTTTGCTTTTCTCAACTTCTTTATTTTCCTACCTTGCTTCTGGGTTCTCCGTGTATCTGTTGTATTAGGAAAGCTGTTTGCCACCCATGTTATCTTTGAAGTTCATCAGGGAGCACTTGCGAACTTTTCTCTGGCCCAGCGATTTGTGGTAGAAAGCTGTCCCAGGAAGCAGGGCAGGGGTAGCAAGCCACAGCTCCAAGTCAGCCATGAGGTCACAAAGAGAAACAACTGACATTCTAGGACCAGCCTGCGTTGCTAAGCTGGCGTGTTCCGGGGGCAATGTGGGATCAGGGCGGGTTGACTTAGCATGTTTTCAGTCTAGTGTTGATTAATCTCAGTCTAGGAGCATCTGCTTGGGGTGCCATGGAGGGGAAGTTCATCGTTCTTGACACTCTTTACTATGTGAGTATGATCTAAAGGACCTTTCTTCCTCTCCTCTCCTCTCCACTCCTCTCCTTCTTCTGTTCCCTTCCCTTCCCTTCCCTTCCCTTCCCTTCCCTTCCCTTCCCTTTCTCTCTCTATCTCCATCTCTCTCTCTCTCTCTCTCTCTATCTATCTCTATCTCTATCTCTATCTCTATCTCTATCTCTATCTCTTTCTTTCTCAGTCTGGGGAGGAATCCAGGGTCTCAGGGCTGCTAGTCAAGCACTCTACCACTGAACTCCACTTCACTGTGTGCTATTTAAGTTTTAAACTCACCCTGAACAAATGGATACAGGGCTTAAGAAACTCCTTCAGAAATAATAAAATGCAGATTTGAGTTCATGACAAGAAACTTCTGGTATCAGTTTGATAGCTTTCACTAGTGATAAGGGAAGATTTTTATTTTAATTTCTGTGATGTTACTACATAGATGATGTTCTTAAACAGCATGTATGGTCGCAGGGTGCATACTCCAAAAATATGAGGGAGTGCGGCAGGTGCACAAACCTAACCTTGCTTTATAATACCTACTGCGTCCTTGGGATTCTCCTTCACTAGATATGACTCAGGGCCTTTGCCAAGGGACTGGGGGCTCAAGGTGCAATTACCTCTGCATTGCTATAGGGGAGGAGCAGCTCATTCCTTCCTTGCTCCCTCCCTTCTCTCCCATCCCCTCCCTCTCTTTCCTGCTTTTCTCTTTTCCTGTCTTCCTCAATGCCTTACCCCTCTCCTCTCCTCCCTTCCTTTCTTCCCTCCCTCTGGATCTTTTATGGGCAGTGGTGCCCACAATGCATATGACTGGAGATGTTGAGATCTTTGCTATCTCTTTTTCCACACTTGCAAGGAGAGAGCTCCACAGCTCTGTGGGCTGAATCCGCCTTTCTTGGTTACTTGCTTGAGCACCTTGTACAGGGACGTTGCCTTCTCATAGGCACCGAGCATCTTTGCTTTTTCTGAGTGACCTCTATGCTCACCTGAAAAGATCTGATTCCATGTGACATGTTACATCCCTGATGCAGCACCATGGTGGGTTTTTGGAAGTACTTTGAAGGCCATGTGCTGAGAGTCCAGGATTAAAGAATGATTGCTTGATTGTGATTAAAATTCTCTCCTTGCTTCATAACCAGTCATAGCATCCAGCTCACAAATGGCTAGGAAATACTCACTACCTCATAAATGATCTCTGGTTCCATATTCTCAACAATCTTGCGAAGTAGGAAGTGCATATTTCATACAGAAATAAGGAAATGGAGCCGGCAAGAAATTAGGCAGTCTGCCTTAGCCCGGACATCTGAAAATACACAGAACAGAGAGTGGAACTTTAGTTAATTTTGCTTCCTGAGGAACTATTACTATATTTTCATATACATTCAAAATTTTTCTGATATTATTGGTAAATATTCCAACCCACAGCATGAAAAGGCAAGTAGTATGAAAGTAAAATACAATATTGATTGTACAAATAAAGGAAAATGTATTCTAGCAGTGCCAGCAAAAAACTATAAGGAAAATGGAAGCTCCAATAAATGAACAACCAGAAGAAACTTTTCTTTTTTTTTTTTTTTTTTTTTTCTTCTGCTGTTCAGATAACAATCCAGCAACCATGTGGTTCAAGCAGTTTGTTCTGGAATGTCAGCTTTTTCTCCTTTACTGCACTGAACCCAAATCCTATGTTGCCTAAGGGTAGAAGAGCAGAAAGCTGATTACATATCCTCGGTCTCCAGCTTGTCCCAGACCACAAATCCAGGAAGGAGTTTCATCCCTTCTAAATGGACTAGTTATGTGCTCAATTGAAAACTCCCATGGTCTTGTGACCAAACATGATCTTGGGATTTTTCCCAACTTAGTAGAGACCACCGCATGGCCTCTTGAAAACAAAAAGAGTAATATCTATTAATTTCCTGTTAAATTGACACCCTTCACACACACTTCAGAAATGCCTGGTAAGTCTTATGCTGAGGAACCTTTCTGATTTTCAAATTCAGTCTTACCATCAACGGTCATCTTGAAGTAAACACTCAGTAGGAATCCGAGGGTGGGGGGTAGACAAGTCAACAGAATGCCGGACACATTGAAATAGCCCAGGAGATTTATCTTGTAAAATTCGCAGATTCAGGATCTTTTAAAACTCCTCAAATAGTAGAGACTTTAAGACTCTCAAGCGGAATGGGTGTGTGTAGATATATGTGTACAGATGCACCCATGTTATTGTGTGTGATATATAATCAGGGTAGGTGATTTTAAGGAATATAAGGTCCCCAGCACTCTGGGAGGCTGAGGCAGGAGGGTCATAAGTTCAAGCCCAGCCTGGACAATTTAGCACATTAGCGAGACTGTGTCTCAAAATAAGGAAAAAAAAAAAAAATGGCTGGAGATATAGTTCAGTGCAAATGCTCTGGATTCAATTCTCAGAACACGCAAAAAATAAAAATGAAAAAAGAGAAAATGCCTTGTATATAATTTAATTTAAATACATTTATTTGCCTATACTCACCATGGTACATGCCATATATTACAAAGTTAATGTGTGTGCTATTAAGAAGTTGACAACAAATGTCATTACGTGTAATTGAATGTACTTATTTTACATATTTTTGCACACAGACTTCCATCCTGATATTTCCTTGGAAAGTAGAAAATATTTTACATCAAAAATGCATTCATTGCACTTAACCCACTGGGCGTGATAGCTTATCCAAGCCTACCTTAGACACATTTAGAGCATGTATATTACTTACAGTTGAGCAAAATCAATTTTATAATAAAATATTTACTACTTCCGGTACACTCACAGACACACAGTATGTAGTCATGCTGGGATATAAATACACGAGACACAATAGGCAAAGAAATGCTTGCAACATAGCACCATGCAGAGTGTGGGTTGTTTCCGCCTGTGATCGTATTGCTGCTGACTCGGAGCTGCCCAGCACTGGGAGAGAGTATGGTGCTGTGTGTCTCTCGCTCAGGAAAGGATCAAATCTCAGCATTTCAAGTACAGTTTTTACTGAATGTATCTCACTTTTGCACCATTGTAAAGCAACAATAACAATAACAACAACAATATAAAACCTACGAAAGTCATAACTCCATCCATCACATGTGTCTTAGTTACTTTCTCATCCCCGAGACAGAATACCCACCACCTACAACTCTAAGAAGACGAGGTTCATTTGGGCTCACAGTTGGTATAGTTTTCACCCTGTAGTTGGCTGGCTCCAAGGCAGGGTGGCATGGCAGAGGGGCATGACAAAGGAGAAATAGCTCATGGTAGGTGGCTATGAGAAAAAGAGAGGGATCAAGGGAGGAGGAGGGAGATAGACCCTGCCAGGCCACGCCCCCAGTGAGCCACCTCCTCCAAACAGGCTTGACCTCCCAGCATCACATTTAGGTATAAACTCATCAGTGGACTAATCCACTGCTGAGTATCACACACCCATGATCCAATCACCTCCCAAAAGCCCCACCTATGAGCATATGAGGATTTGAGGGGACAGCTAGATATAAACCATAACAACATGTCAGGGACCATCTGTGTGTTGATACGTGCATGTGGTTAGAAGAAACTTGAAAGGCTTTTATATATAATATGTGTGTATGTATTTATATGCAATTGCATTGATTTGAGTGTTGTAGAATAGGTTAAATGAAGTAGATGGATCAAACGGGCAAACTGAATGTATTTTTTGTTCTTTTGTGGGCCCATTTCAATTGAATGTATTTGTTGGTTGCTGTTGTATTAATGTAAAAAGAATAACATTTAAAAAGCATGTATTTCAACTCAATTTCCTAGAGCTATTTAAAATGCTCTGAAAGAATATTAGAGGCAATTAATTTCCATGGCTTCTTCCTCCCAGAGTAAACTAGAATGCCATTTAAAG
Organism: Erethizon dorsatum; assembly: GCA_028451465.1. NCBI lineage: Eukaryota > Metazoa > Chordata > Mammalia > Rodentia > Erethizontidae > Erethizon > Erethizon dorsatum. Next base: position 5,130,125 of record CM051843.1, read on the forward strand.
AAAAGTAATTTATTAGAACTTAGTTTTGGGTTTAATAATAAAGCTATAACTTCAAACTCCACCATGTCCTCTATTGAGGAGCAAACCATGATTAGTCCTGCTACAGAGGAACAGGAAGGGGAAAAAAGTCATTAAAACTCACAAATAACCCAGAGAATTTAGGCTGAATCTACTCAGAATTTTCCATCTTCCTTCTTTGACCTGTTTCCACTCATAGGTAGGACGTGAAGGAATAATTCTAATGAGGTTTCCCACATGCTTTCACCTTGCGCTACCCCATAACTTCCGTTTTTATAATCAAAGAAGGTCCCAAGACCAAAGACAGAACAACACCGGATGTTGTGTGGGTTTTCCATCATTATAGTAAATCCTCCAGATAATCAACTTATAAAGACAAAAGTTTTGCTCACAGTTTCAGAAGTTGCAGTTGCTTATCCATTGACCTCTTTTCTTTGGACGTGGGGCAAGGCAGCACATCGCGATGAGACTCTTTGGGAAACACCAAAGATCCAAACTATGTCAGATGATTTTCCATTTCTGAACTCAAGGATGATGGTGAATGACGTGGTGGAGGATAGTTGAGTCCACGCATGGTAGACCAGAGCTCCTCGCTGGGGAACTTGTGTCATTGTGGATGATACAATAGAAATCTGTTCACTGGTTTCTGCAGCCCTGGATTTCCTCTTTCTTGTGCGGCTCAGGGAAGAGCCCTTGCATGAGTACCTTGTTGCTTTGATCCTAATTGCCTGATTTGCATGGAACTGTTTGTTTCTTGATTCAGGGCCAGATTACCAAGCCTTCCTTGATCTTATCTCATGGCTTGGCTGCATGTTCCCTCTTGGAGACTGAAGAATCGCATGGTGCTCTCGTACTATGGGACTTTAGGATTTTCCCTCAGCAATGTCTGTGTGGTCCTCCTTCTGGGTAAAAGTTCAAAGAGGAAATGCATGCCAGGCTGGATCCTGGGTGGGGTCAGTGCCACCATAGAAATGCAAACCTTCAGGTAGGTTCAACCCTGAGCAGGTCCATGGATCATCTACCCTGGTTCATAGATCAAAGCCCCTGTTTTTGAAAGTCTCAAAGCCTAGTGTGTTTCATGTTGCCCGAAAGCAAACTTTTTCTGTACTCTGAAAATTGCCAAAAAAAGCAACATCTGTTTCCTGGCCAGACATGAAGACTTGCACCATTACTTCCAGTCAGTAACCCTGGCTGGAATGTGTTCTTCTGCCTGCCTTACTGTTAAGAAAGCTGGTACCCCGGGAGATTAAGCCATCTTTCTAAGACCACACAGGTAGCAAGCATCAGGATCAAGGTGGGGTTCTGGTCCACCTGGGTCCCAAGTCCTCTTTGCTGTAATTAAGTTGAATCAGTTTGGGGATACATATTTACATATCTATCTATCTATCTATCTATATACACATGTATATATGTATATATATGTGTATATATATATAAACAAGTTACTAAATGGACATAAGAAATGGTGTACCGTGGAAATATTCTGTGTAGGGAATTTTCTCTGTGTATCTTTGGTCCTGCATCAAGGGTATTTAAGAAGAGAGGATGGAGTTTGGGAACAGGTTTCTGCACCCCTGGAACCATCCCCTTTCTGCAGTGGGTGCTGTGTAACTCCCTTCCCCTCTGACCAGTCAGAAGGCTATAATGAGGGCCTCAGAGAGGTTAATATCTGATTTTGCATTTCTTAGGGCACAAAAGAGCTGGTATTTCACTGAAGTCTGATATAGCTATCCTGAGGGATCCCAGGCTGGGGGAGTGTTTTGGTATACACTGCACCCCCAGCATCCGTCAAAGAAGTGCGCATGATCAGATGACTGCTGTGACCACACGGACACCAAAGGGGAGCATGGCCTGTAGCCACATGCACTTTGGTTTAGCAAGATGTCCCGGGACAAGGAAGAGGAAAGGGTTAATGGCAGAGGTGGGGCACCAGGACAACAGTGAGAGAGGAGTAACACTGCTTGTATCTCAGGAATTGCACATGGGGAAATGCAGGGGTGGGGCTGGGTGGGGGGGGTGACTTCTAAGAACCTGAAGACAGAAGCTTTCAGGCAGAAGCTTTGCCTGAAACCACTTTCTGACAATGCATTTAAGAGAAGAATTTCCTGATCTTTTTCCTTTCTTTACCTCCATGCTCCAGGCCCAAGGGGGAGGGGGATCCCCAGAGCTACAACTGGCCACAGAGGGTGAGAGATAGAGGGGACAGGTGGAAGCTGGGTTCTGCAAGCCCTCCCTCCTGGAGCCCCCAAAACCATGCCTTCCCTGGAGGTGGAGTAAGGAGGAGAAGAACAAATCTTTCCTGGGAATTAGAACTGCAGAGATATAATATTGCAATAGACATTTAATTTTGAACTTTAAAGCATTCAGTGCTCAGCAATCTCTGGAGACATGCTGGAATTTTGACCACTAGCTGGTATAAAACATTTATGGAAAGAATAAATTCTATAGAGAGAGGCTGGGAAGTAAAATGTTGCCTTGGTGACGTTTTTGGGGGATACCTGGGTCATACTAATTCCGGTTCAAATACATGTCAGGCTTCATTGTGCTGAAATCCTTCCTTACTATTAAGAATGGGAAGGAGGTTAACTCTGGCTACATTACAAATTCATTACGTGGGTGCTCACCACATGCCAGAGGCACACAAAATAATTAAAAATAAGCCAGTTTTATTGATAGAAGAGGAGTAATGGAAACAAAGGTGCAGACTAAGGCTGTCTTTTTTGTTTTTCTTTTCTTTTTATTTGCTGTCTAAATGAGATAATCAACTTATAAAGAGAGGGCAAGAGTAAATAAATAAAAACGCTGAGAGTAATTTTGTCATGGGTTCTGATTTTCCTGAAGGTGTGAGGCTGGAGGGCTCCCCCTTTATGTATTTTTATCAGTGTTTCTAACACACCTCCCCACTCTGCTCCCAAGAATCGGCATGGTAGTAGCTATGGCCATTGCTCAACACCAAGGTGTTGACCAACAAAATGAATTCCTGGGGGCTGTTTGTACTGCACTGTGTGTAACTCACTCGGCAAACAGGCCGGCTGGGCTTAGCTGCATCAGACGCTAGACAGATCATTCAAAAGATCACCCTAGTTGTCACCACCCTAAGCTACATCCGCAGTTGTTCTTGCTCAGGTGGAAGAAAAAGCATCATCCCATTTTCCTCCCATTCTATGCCTCTCCCTCGTTGGCAGATGCACATTCTTATTTGTTACCTTGCTGTATGTATATAGGGAATTGCTAAAGTCCATTGTACTCAGCGAAGGCTCTAAGTGAACCTGTGTGTGTGTGTGTGTGTGTGTGTGTGTGTGTGCATGTGTGTGTTCCAGATCAGAAAGTCAGTAAGTACATAAAGATTAGAGTGAAGTATTCAGAACTGGCACACACACACAGATCTTGCAGCGTGATCACTGCTTCCGGAAGTGGAGTTTATCTCTGATAGAGATCTGAAACATGTGGGGCATGGAGAAGGCCCAGTGCAGAAATACATGCACTGAAATAACTTGTTCATGATAGATACGTCCATGACCAAGTGATGACTCTGCTGGCAGAGATGCTTCATTATAACTGCCCCGACTGTCCAGTGATTATTCACACGTCATGAGCTTTCAGGCTAGAGTGCTGTCCCATGAGATGGAGATCCTGAAGAGAAGGGAAAGAGCATCCAAGCCTCCCAGTGTCTGAAAGTCATATAAGGACTGGTGAGTGGGGTCATTATTATTATTGTTTTGCTTCTCAGCTGATAAGATATTGAGATAGGACAGAAAGCAACTACTGAGGAGATTTATCCGAGCTGGACTGTGTCAAAACAAGTCTAAAGGTTTCTACTTCTTTTCCTTGTGCAACATGGAACTAGCAAGTGGGGTAAGAGTTAATAAATCCAATGGAAGAGTTACTTTTTAGCTATGGGAGATGGACTTCTCAACTCTGTTCTGTGGGGCTAATACATGTGGATACATTTTAATCTGTAGTGTTACATTAAAGGTAATATCTGGAAGACAGCCTACCATAGTTTATCTAACAGGTTTTTATTTGGTCTTCTGCTCTGAAGCAAGATAGTCTTTAGGGAGAAGAAAACAACTGACAAATATTCTTTCTTTTCTGCATTAAAGCAGTGGGTCAAAAATATACGCTAGGAGAGAGACAGAGAGGTAGAGAGAGAAAAAAGGAGAGAGAGAGAAAGGGAGAGAACAAGAAAGGGAGGGAGGGAGAGAAATAAAGAGCTCAGAGGAAAACTATAAGGAAATGAACAAATAAAAAGGTATATTTGTGGTATAGGTCATTCAAAAGAGAAATTAAATTGATTAACCTTATGTATTAAATATGAGAAGCAGTTGTGCTGAGCTAGATATAGTGAATATAATAAAGATGCATTTGTCATCCACTGTAGCCTGCGAAAGATTGGTGTTATTCTAACTTTACTTCTCATTGCTTTTCTGAAAAAATAAATGTGAGAAAGAATTAGAATTAGCAGTAGTACTGTCTTCTTTTACTTTTTAATTTTCATTCTGGAATTCTTTTTTTTTTTTTTTTTGTGGGTACTTGGGGTCGACCCCAGGACCCCGCACGCCAGCAGGCGCCTGTGCCACTGAGCGATATCACCTGCCCTTTTTTCGTATGTGGGTTCCGGGAGTCGAACTCGGGCCCTCGCGCTTGCCGGGCAGGCACGTATGCCGCTGAGCCATCTCACTGGCCCTGGAATTCTTTTTAAAATGTTTAAGTGTGCAGACTCCAAATCTGTCATGAATACCTGAATTTAGATGTTGGAATTAAAAGAGCAGAAGTGCCTACTTGTTTAGGAGACATATGCACAAATAACCAAATTTATTATGAACAGAACTGTGGAATCTGGTGTTGCTTAGTAGGCTTCATTGGTTTTGTTTTAGGTTGTGGTGTGTCTTACTGTTCATCACTGCATTGTTCAAGATCGTGTTTGTCGATCATTTCTACTAAAGGACTGGGCTTTCTGAGGAATGATTATGTAGTTTAGAAACAAGCTGTTGCTGGGTATGGTGGCTCACACCTATAATCCCAGCATTCTGGAGGCTGAGGCAGGAGGATCACCATAAGTTCGAGGCCAGCCTGGGCTACACGGTGAGTTCAAGGTCAGTCTGAATGACATAGTAAGACCCTATCTCAAATTAAAAAAAAAAAAAAAAAAAAAAAAAAAAAGGGAGCTGTTGTTTTTGGACATTTGTATTAATTACAGAAAAGAAGCTTCCCCAAAAATTTAACCTTTGAAATGAATGCAAAATATGAACTATGAACCAACCAAATGTGTGACTTTTTTCATCCCAAAGAGGGATGCAAAGAAATGCATGTAATCCCTTCTAGGTTAAGCCCTCCAGGTTATTGTATGAGTGCATTATAGGAATGTTCATAATGAATTAAGATGTCCAGTTCTTCAGTACTACTTATTCAGTCAGCAGCATCACATATCCCTGACTTGCCAACACTTACAGATTAAAAGATCAGTGTTAAAAAGAATTCTTGGGCTGGTGAGATAGCTTAGAGGCATAAGCACCTGCCTGGCAGGCTCAAGGTCCTGAATTCGACTCCCAGTACCCACATAAAAAGAAAAAAAGGGCTGGTGATATCGCTCAGCAGCACAAGTGCCTGCTGATGAGTGTGAGGTCCTGAGGTCGACCCCCGGAACCCACATAAAAAATAAATAAATAAATAAATAAATAAAATAAAAAGAATTCTTGTTAAAAATGATGTCACTAAAAGTGTCAAAGTTATTTTATAGAAAGATTACCCCATGTTGCAGTCATTTGCTTCATGCATATTTTTATCTCAATAAGCGTACAATGACAGTTGATAGAAATCCTTATGAATTAGCAGGTAGAATGGCATTAGTATTTACCAATAAGAAATTGCCCTCTTTTCCTTTATACTGAGATGAGAACACAACAGCTATGATCTCAGGATGCAGAAGTCTAAAAACTCGCAGTGCATGAATAAAGAAAAAAATTAATGACAATTCCCTGTATTTGCACCCAAAACCTTAACCACAGATGTCAGGTAGCCCTTAAAAGGTTGAGTAAACAAGCATTAAAATTTAACAGGATTGGGAGGCCAGCTCAGTGGTAGAATGCGTACTAAGCATGGGCAAGGCCCTGAGTTCAATCCCCAGCACCAAAAAATAAAATAAAATAAAATACAACTTAAAAAAAAAAATCTCCAGAGCAATCTCTCATCTATTTTTTTAATCTCCAGTGTGTTGTTTTGATCTTGTCTTCTCATTAAAATTCTAGCTTTGCTTGAGATTAACCCCGGTATCACTTGGCCACAGAATCAAGTACTTCCCTAGCACTGCTGGGATATAAATACCAGAGAATGTGACTGTGTGGAGAAGTCAAGTCTTACTTCCAGTGTTGCCTGAGAAGGAAAACAAGCACTCCTTATAAATACTGCAGTGCTGATATCAATAATAATTACACACTTGTTAGGAGGAGGAAGTGGACTGCAGAGACTTGCCACTAATTAGGAGCAGCACCCTGGACAGTGGAATTTCCTGGAAAGTCTGGAGATGGAATGGAGGTGGCCCAGGGTCCTGGGTCCCTTTAGGTGGTTCCAGGATTGGGAAATTTCCAATCCAAAGATAGGAGCGACATTGCAAGATTCTCATGCATGGGGAGTCTCTCTGTTTAAGAGTTGCTTGACTGTGGAGCACTGTGGATATTTGGGCTTCTCTGATTCATTTCTGTAAGGGGTTGTGCAGCACTGTGGGATGTTTATAGCATCTTGATGCCGCCATCTCACTCCTCAGTTGCAAAAAAAAAATAACCCCCATGTATTGCCAAATGCTCTTAGGCAGGTAGAATCATCTTCCTGTTTGACAACCATTGCCCAAGAATACAGTAAGCATTTAAAATACATAAGATGGGTCTTTGATTGAGACCAGGGTGTCTCAGCCTGTGCACTGTGGACATTTGGGGTGGGGTCATTCCCTGTGGCAGGGCTGTCTTGGGCACTGTAGTGTGTTGAGCAGCATCCCTCAACCCCACCCAGTAGATAGCATTCGCAACTCCTCCTGCCAGCTTTGCTATTGAATCTAAAATAATCTCCAGACAATGCTAAATGTGTTTTGGATGGTAAAACTGCCCCTGCTTTGGAACCACTGAATTGGAGACAGACAAGAGCAGCAGTGTCTAGAAGTATAGAGGTATTGTGAAAACCCAGCAAAACTCTACCTCCTAAAAAGCCCAGTAAACTGTTAGCTCATCACTGGATTAATCCATTCATGGATTCAGAGCCCCTGTGATCAGTGACTCCTCAGAAGCTTCACTTCCGAACACTGTTGCTTTGGGCACCAAGTCTTCAACCCATGAGCCTTTTGGGGACATCTTACATCCAAATCACAAAAACCAGTCTGGAACCAACTAACATAAGGTGAATGTAAGGTTGAACAGTCTTTATTCATTCTGCTCAAGGCTAACATTCATTTGATTTCACTACAGAAGTGTTCACATGGGTGGCAAAATTTTGACCAAGGTGTTATATATTGCACAATATAGTTTCAACTTCTGCAAGGCTAGAATCTATTAAAACAAAACAAAACTAAGTTCTGACATAGTGAGTTAAGAAGAAGTTATTTTCTTTCAGGGAGCATGAATATAGTCGTTCCCTTCCTTAACCATGAAGAATATGTTCAAAGACCCTCAGGTGCCTAAAACTGTGGGTAGGACCAAACATACCCTACTGTACTGTATTTTTTTCAATATGCACATAGCTATCATAATGTTCAATTTATGAGTTAGTCATAGTAAACGACTGCCAGCAATAACTAACAGTACCATAGAATGATTATAACAATAAGATGATATAAAAGTTATATGAATGTGGCCTCTCTCTTGGAAGAGTGAAGATAAATATTATTATTGTCAGAATGTGGTTGACTGCAGGTCACTGAAACTGTCCAAAATGACAACTTGGATAAGGGGTAATTACTGTACATCTAGGCCAGCTTTTCTCGGCCTGGGCACAATGGATATTTGGAACTGGATAATTGTTTTCTCATGGATAAGGCTGCCTGGTGCATTATGGGGTGTTTGGCAACACCTGTGGGCTATTAACAGCCAATAGTTGACTTCTGATTAACAACCAATACCATCTCCAGATATTATCCAATGTTTCCAGAAGGTAAATTCACCCCTGGTGGATAATTACAGGTCTGAAAAGCGACTTATCAAGAGTAATAGAAAGCTTTGACTTAATGGAGGATTTTCCATCGTAACTCTGTTGACACGAGAGGCCAGATTATTCCTATGCTGTCCATTGTAGGATGTTTAGCAACATTGTTGGCTTCTACAGTTGGATTGCCAGTAACACTGCCCACAAGTTGTGATGACTAACACTATCTCCGGAGATTGCCAAGTGCCCCTGGGGATAGCAAAATATTTCCTGTTGACAAGCAGAGTTAGACTAGTGCTCTGGTCCACAGAGTCGCATTTCCATAACTTTGTGTGATGCTGTGTGTTTACAGAGAGCAATTTCTTCTCCTTTGTTTCACTTAGTTTTTTCTCCATGTGAACCCTGTGAGATGGATATTCATGGGTTCCATTCTAAAGATGATAAAACTAAGCACAAGCATCTGTAAATATCTGTAGATGAAGTCAGAGGTAGAATTTTGTTTCTGGCCCACCATATTGTCATGCACACAGGGATGATGTAATTTACATATTCCTTGACTATGTCACCACAGTCATCAATTTGAAATGGGTCCCAGGAAATTCTAATTGTGGGAGTCCAAGTGACACATCAATTAATTAACCTCGGAAGTAACAGACACGAGTGCCTAGAACTCATGCATGCTGCACGCCACATGAGTCAGAAGGTTTTTATCTGGCAGTGGCATGGATCCAGGGCAACCTTGCTCACTTGCTCAGTCTTGAAAAAGGATTCTTTTTTGGAGGGGGGGATTGCAAAAGAGAAAGCTGGGGAACAGGAACATCTGCCTTGAAGACAAGTTGGAAATTGTTTATTAGTCTGATTGACATGATATGGAGCTACCATCTGTGGCAGCTACTTGAAAGCCAGCACTGCATTTGAAAACGTTGACATTCTGGTTAAATTCCACGGTATCAGTAATATCATAAATCAGGCAATGTACCTTTCTATTTATCTGTACGTCCATTTATCTGTTCATCTCTCCATCCATCCATCCATTCATCCCGTCATCAATTCATCCATCATCCACTCTGTCATCTGTCCATCTGTTCATCTCTCCATCCATCCATCCATCCACCTATCCATCCGTCCATATATCTATGAGAGCAGATACTATAGTCATTATCCATCACTGAATTCCAAATTAGCACAAACTTAGGCATTTGAAAATACCATTGACAATCTTGCAATGAATGGGATCAGGCTTCCAGCTATGGGAAGGTCCTTTTCCAAAATCATTCACTTTGTGGCAGAATTTAGTTCCTTGTTTTTATACAAGGAAGGCGTAATCTTCCTGAGACCTGTCACCTTTCACTGTAAGCATTTCACAATACAACTGTTTGCTGGATCAGGGCCAGCAGGACACACTTTGTTCTACCTGGGCTTCTGTTTCAAGCACTGTTATGGTTTGTGTCTGAATGACCCCCCCAAAGCCTAATGTGGTCATGGGGGGCAGGCTTTTCAAAGGCGGCTAAATCTGGAGTCTGTGATTGATTCATGGTATAATGCTGGGATTAAGGGTGGGAGTGCTACACCCTTAGGGTGGGTAGCCTGCAACAATATAAGGGACAGAAAGAAGCTTGCTGTCCCCACCTCTCTTGTTGCTTTTGCTGTCTTCTGTTGCCATGAACAGTTGCCCCTCTACCATGCATTAGCCTTCCTTGAAGCCAGCAGATTATGGACTGAAACTTCCACAAACTGTGAGTTAAATAAACCTTTCCTCCCTTAACTTTGGGTGCTGGGTATTTTGTTTCAGCAAGGAGAAAAGTAGCTAAGACAAGCACTCACTTGATGAGATAAGGCCCATCCTGTATCTTCTCCCTGTGTGATGGACACAGAGTCAACCAATTAGGGACCTTAAGGACTGAGTGCAGAATCCCCTCACTTTTGCCATACATTGTTGGTTAGAAGCAAATCACAGTTTCTACCCTCAGTCAAGAGAAGAGTATGGCATGAAGGTTCCTGAGCTGGCTAAAATGAACTATAATTTGGTATTTATTTAGAGGTAGTTGAGTACATTCACAGTGTTGCCCAACCATCACCTATCTAATTCCAGAACTTTTCCTATCTTTTCTGTTTCGTTTAATTCACCCATTTGTATGATTCTGTGGCTTTTATTAAATTACAAGGTTGCCTGAGCACTGCTGTAGATCAGTTTTAGAACATATCCATCACCCCAGTGAGAACCTTCACCCACAGTGCTATGAAACTTTGCCCACGCCCCTGCCTGAAGATATTTCAAGTGTCAAATTCTCGTAGGTCTCATCAAGTTGCTTTAAACCTTGGGCCTGTGAATGTTGTCCTCTTACTCCTGGGGTATGGATGATCATCAGATTATATCCCTCTCATGTATGACCCTATAATGGGTGTCTTTGAAGGATCCAAGCCTGAATCCTTCAGACTTGCGGAAATAAAATATCCATATTTCGTAAACCTCCAACCCATCTCCCTTTTTTTTTTTTTTTTTTTTTTTAGTGCTGGTCTATTATCTGCACTGGCACTAAATCATGTAACCTCTCTTCTGCTACTTTATCTCTTTCTTCGCCTCTAATTATGGTCGTTTTCTAAATTGCCTCTGAAATTCTTTCCACCCCTTAGGCCCTCAGGAATATTTCCTTTACTACAGTAAGTCAACATCTGTCATTATTTTGTATCTCAGGCTGCTGTTATTTAAACACATGCATAATTATTCAACAAGACATAGTTCATGGTGAAGTAGGAGAGACATATAGAATATTGGCAAATCACACCATTGTTTTTAAAAAATGACAATAACGAAGCTCTAAATCTAGACACAGAATCATGTGCACTATTCTTGGGTAAAGATTTTTTTTAAAAGAGAAAAAAAAAATCCAAAGTGATGTGATTTGGGAATATCCCACAGCCCCTCAGGCCTGATCCAGGCAATGAGAAATGAGCTCTTACCTACAGTAAGAAAATTGATAGAGAGGCCTGATCTATTAGTGTTGAGAGAGTTTTAGCCACAAGGCGTCCATGGAAATCTCAGCCAGCTAAAAGCTTAATATCCAATAGACTCGTTTCTTTTTGGAAACTTCACCCCACAGTTAGAATATTGCTTTGCAAAGGACTGTGATGAACAAGGATGAATTGGTTGATGAAGAGTGAGTGATCGAATCCAGGAGGAAGTAGGCATATGATTTTAAAATCTGAAACAGTAAATGACCAGCACTGTTCAGTGTGTGTTGGGGTTTGGCAAAATAGATTTTTTCCTGAGCTGTTCAGATAAAAATACAGATATTATCTCCTGGCTGGGGACTATGAATAAAGAGTGACTGAAGGACTTAGATGTACCGTAAAGCACTTTCCTCTTCTGTAAAATGGGAAGGAAATAAATAGCATAATTCTAGATTATACAGGCTGAGAATCCCTTATCCGAAATGGCTACCAGCAGAGGCATTTCAGATTCTGTTTTTGAACTGTGGAATCCTTCTACATAAATAATGAGATATCTTTGGAGGAAGACCCAGTTCTAAGCACAAGGCTTATTTAAGTTTCATATATACCTTATATCTGTAAGCTAAAGGTCATGGTATGTAGTATTTTAGATAATTTTGTGCCTGAAACAGAGTTTTATGGTGTAGAAATTTCCATGTGAGGCATCATGCCAGCACTCAAAAAGTTTGTCCAGCTAATTGTGTTCCCCTCATGTGGTCTACCTGCTAGAAGCATTACCATCCATCTCCGTGTCTTTATCCATCTGAATGAAATACCTTTTGGATTGCCCTCCTTTCTGTCCACACCACTGCTTCCTGGCACCCCAGCCTTTTTTTGTAGGAAAATTCATGATTTTCTCCACACATTCACCCTTTGATGGGCTTGGCCAAAATCCCATCCATACTGAACTTTCCAATTGTCATTGAGGCATCCCCACAGACTTCCCAGCCCAAGGCAAGATGTGTGGGAAAGCAGAAGAGTGACTATAAAAGAAGTGGATTTGAGAAATCAGTTTTAAAAATCAGGCATCCCCAGGCAGTGTGGTTTGAGGGCAAAGCCTAAATGGATGTTGAAGGTATGGACATGGCTGTCCATAGAGCATCATCGATACACTCCGTTAACAAGTCCCGTATCTCCGAGAACAGGTGAAACCCAGTTTGGAAACCAGTGGTTTACACTATTTTAATTGGCTTCTCCTTGGACTCGTTTTCTGAAAAACTCTTTTTAATCTATAATCTTCTCATTTTGTGCCTGTGAGAATAATTTTCCTGCAAGGTATATCACATTTTCTTAAAAATCAATTTCATCTTACTATGGAAGCTATTACCCTTGGCTCTCTGGGATAATCCAGGATAATTTTTCCTTATCTCCAAATTATTCTTTTAACCACTTGGGCAAAGTCTGTTTTGCCAGAGAGGGAGAAACATATTCTTAGGGTCATGGTGTTAAGATGGGGATATCTTTAGGGGCTCTTATTCTGTCTAACACACTCAGTTTCCGTTGGTGTGGACTGTAAGTACAGACCTTGATGAAAATCTTCGGGGAAAACAACACTTCACCATTCAGGAGTTGACAAGTAATAAATAGCATTGTTTGATAAAGTAATATGATTCTACAAATAATAATTTTGTTTTGTTCATAAAGATGTAATTGAGAGCATGAACTTTTCCTGCTCTCTCACCATGCATTGATATTATACAGCAGAGACTTTTTGCTTTGGTCAGCATACTGAGATCGATTCAGGGACATCCGGTGGATATAGGGAGAGACAAAGTTTGTTGTGCAGTAAATTAATTCTATGAACACAGACCACATGAAAAATCAGAAGGTTCTTCATCCTAATTGGGCATTAGCAAGAAAATATAAATAAATGTTTTCTTTTCCTTTTTTTTTTTTTGGAGCTTCCTGAGCTTCAATACTGAGAGGTACAACTTTGTTCAATGATGGTATCTTTTGGTGTTCTTTTGATCATTATTAATTGACCTCAGTTGGAGGAAAAGATGCCTTGCTACAGATGCAGTGAAGGGATCTGAGCTGCTGATGGTCTCTCTTACTCAGCAGCTGTTGGCATGGAGCTGGGGCCCTATGGGTCCAGTTGGCCTCATGGTGTCCTCCTCTGTCCCGATGATTAATCTTGATTGTCAGACTGATTGGATTGAGAAACATCAAGGAGATTCATAAAGCACAGTTGTAGGTGTGATTGAGGGGGTGTTTCCAGGGATGACTGGCATGTAGGACAGCAAGCTGAGGGGGGAGGCCTGCTCTGAATGTGAGGGTCTCAGCCAGCAAGGTGGATTGAACAAAAGTGGAAGAAGAAAGCTTCCCAGCATGATCTCTCTGTCTTCCTCCTCTTCCTTTTTGCTCCTGATCCTCTTCCTCCTCATCCTCCACCTCTTCCTCTTCTTCCTTCTCTGTCCTCCTCTTCCTTCCTCCTCCTTCTTCCCCTTCCTCTTCCATTCTTCTTTGTCCCCTTCTGTTTCTTCCCCTTCTTTCTCTTCTCCTCCTCCTTCTTTTGCTTCCTCTCCTTCTTTTCCTTTTTCTGCTTTTCTCCTTCTCCTCCCTCTCTATTTCCTCCCCTTTCTAGCCTTCTCCCTTCCTCTTTCTGTTTCCATCCTTCCTTCCCTCCCTCCCTCCTCCCCTCCCTTCCTCTCTTTCTTCCTCCTTCCTGGTTTCCATGATGTGAACATCTTTCCCCCACCATTCTCTTCTGCCATGATATTTCTGCCTTGGAGCCAGCCAACCATGGACCGAAACCTCTGAAACCGTGACCCCCGAATAACCCTTCCCTCCTTCAAATTAATTTATGTCAGATATTTTGTCATAGGAACGGAAAGCTGACTAACACACCTGTTCTCCTTCATCTTACTCCCTTGGTTGGGTTCCTCTTTGCAATCTATTAACATCATCAAGGAATGACTTCCTGCAAAATTCTTTCCATTTTAAATCTTCTTGAATAAAACATTCTCCTGATTTTTTCGTCCTTTCTTTTGCCACTATATTTCTCAAGAAATTCATAACTGGCTCTCTCCGATCTTTCACCTCTTAGTTCTTCCATATTCTATGGATATTCCTGTCTGGCACAATTATTCTCTAATTTCAATACCAACAGTCCATGAAACAACAGGAAATACCAATATTGCCATCTGTTACAGTCATTTCTATAAGGTACCTAACATTGATTACCCATCGGCCATCATGACTGGCCGTATCTTTCAGCCATCATGATGTAGCTAAGAGATTCAGAACTTTCACTTCAGGAACCCCTAAGACACAAAGTGTAGAATGGTGGTTACCAGGCAATGAGGCTCAGGATGGAGGAACGGGGACAATGTTGGTCCAAAAGTACAAGTTTGACTGGAGAAATAAGTTCAAGCTGTCTTTGGTATAGCATGGATATTATGGGTTAGGAATAGCATAGTGTAGTCTTCAAAACTACTGAGACGTTGTAGACACAAAAAATAAGTATGTGAGGAGATGGATGTTAATTAGCTGGATTTACCCATTTCAAAATGTATACCTGTATCAAAATGTCACATATACCACACATTTATATAATTTTTACTTGTCTATGATAGCTTCATTAAAAAAATTAAAGAATAGATACTATGTCCTCCTATTTTATGCTCCTTGAGGCAAGGGAACATGGGGCTCAGGGACCTGAGATCCTATCATAATTTTATGAGATGCACATGATCCATCTTCTTATCTGTAATATAAAGTGTTTGGGTTTAATTCTTACTATAATTCCTACTAGAAAGTTCTCCTTATACTCTACAGAGCCAGTAAACTTGTAGAAAGGTCCTCAATTCCCATGTGTTCCCAAGACCCCAGGAAAAATATGCAGACCAACTCTCCTGAGGTTACTTCTTGCTGGACAACTAGGTGTGAATTTAATGAACGGGATTGCATTTGGGGGCGGTAATCAAGTATTAGGTAATTTATAAAAGTTGTCACCTGAGAGAGCTAGCAAGCTCCATATATTCCCCCAGCTACCCAACATTAATAATTTTACAATAAAAGCAAGTAAGTATGAATTTTCCTCTAAATTGCTTTTTAAAATCCACACTTGAAATTTGACAAACCGTTCTCATAAGTCAAACACCACTTATCAACCTGTTACCAGTGAGGAAAGCCCAAAGCCATTTCTCTTGGATGGCATCTTTGCAAGTCCCATAATTCAAATATAATGTGTTAAAGAGAGGAGTGTTTAATGCCCATGAAGGAAACCCTACTGGTGTTGGCAGTCAGAACCACCAAGTCTACTAAATCAAAGGATGTGGAATCTTCCCCATGGTACATTCATAAAGCAAAAGTGCCAGTTAACCATTTTTTTTACTTTTAAAGTTCTACAAATATTTGTTAATTCAGTACATTCTCATTTTAGCATGAAATGTTTAATGTTTGAAGACCAAGCTGGCAGCTGGTAGGTCTCTGGGTAAAATTGCAAACTATTTGTTGAAGCTGTCTTCATAAAAATCTTACTGTGTTACCCAGCTTTGCATCATTGGGACACTGGCTGAGTCAATCAACTTGAAGGTGGAAAGGTTTATTTGGGCTCATGGTTTCAGAGGTTTCAGTACATGGTCACTTGGCTGTAGAAGTGCATGGTAGAGGAGGCCTGTTCATCTCATGGTGGCCAGGAACCTAAAAGAGAAAGAGAGGAGGGGACTAAGGTCTCAATATTCTGTTCAAGGCCACACCTCCACTGGCCTCAGGTCCTCCCACTAGGCTCCACCTCCTAAAGGTTGTATCACCTCCCAAATAGCACCTTCAGTGGGTGATCCCTAAGCCTTCAGCACATGTGCTTTGGGGTGACCTTTAAAAACCAAACCATAACATTGGGTTAAGAAGGAAAGACCTTTTCAAGAGAAGTTAAAGGTGGTGGCTCGAAGAGACACTGTTTTAGGGAGGATCCAAGGAAGGTCCACAGGGAGTCAGGAGAAATCCCTAAGAGAACAAATATATGGGCCCACAAAAGCTTAGTGGCGTAGTTGGTCCAGAGCTGCAGGGTTCGCTGTCCAACGGCCCGTTGTCTGTGGCTGAGTTGCCAGTGCTTGCACCAGCACATCCCCACCAGACACTTGGTGCGACACAGCCGCACACCATCATCGAGAGCAGATGGGGAGTTTCAGGTTGTCTTGTCAAGACACGTCTGGCCTCGAATGTCAGCATCAGCTTCAGGAACTTCCTGTTGAAGGCTGATCTGATGCTTCTTTGTTCTGTGGGATGATGCTGAAAAAGCAGCCTTAAAAAGCAAAATGTGGGGCCGGTGAGATGGCTCAGCGGCGTAAGCGCCTGCTTTGCAAGCGCGAGGGCCCGAGTTCGACTCCCGGAACCCACATACGAAAAAGGGGCCGGTGATATCGCTCAGCGGCATGGGTGCCTGTTGGTGCGCGAGGTCCTGAGGTCAACCCCCCGGTACCCACAAAAAAAAAAAAAAAAAGCAAAATGTGTTTTTTTTATGATATCACGGTTGTATTTTCCAAGGCTCCCCTTCAGTTGGTTTCATCTATCAATCATAAAGTCAATGATGCCTTCTTATTGGGTCTCTAAAATGTTTATGCATAATAATTGTATCTATTTATAATGTGCAGTGCAATAATTCAATACGTGTATGCAATGGATAATAATCAGAACAAGATAATTGGCATTTCCATCTCTTTGAACATTTACTATTGCTTTATGTTAGGGACCTTTGGACTCTTTCCTGGTGCTTTATAAAATATAATTTTTGTTATCTATAATCACTCTAGAGTGCTGTAGAATCCTAGAATATTTTCCTCTTCTCTAATAACATTTTTAATGAAGCAGGTGCATTAAGGCCTCCATATCTAAGGGTTACATATCCAATATTTCACCAATTGTGGAAAAAGATGTTACTTGAAGAAGAAGTTACATTGCTGCCTGTGAGTAGAATGTAGTTATGCCTCTACTGAGTATGTGCAGGCTTTTTTCTTGTCATTGTTCCATACACAATACAGTATAACAGCTACTTACATAGCTTTTACCTTATAGCGTTAGTGTCTATTTGAAGAGAGAAGAGAAGACATACAGCTGTTGTATATAAGCATGCTTTGGATGTCAGCTACCTACTGGCATGGTGTCCTCAAGTACTCTGTGCTGGGCTTCATGGAGTCCTACTCTACTGACCCTGCTAATGAGAAATGCTTGCCCCAGGTTGACTTTAACCTTCCGTGTGGCCTTAGCTATGGGAAAGCTTTTGGAATAGAAGCAGGAATGATTCTAGCTCTACTCTGACCTTGAAACTGGCAGAGCCTTTTACCTGTAATGGGCAAAACAGTCTTTTCACAAATGCAACCTGCTCCTAGAAAGTTGGGTAATGGAGTTGGATAGGAGAGTTCTCAGAAAAACAAAGGCGAGCATGCTGACTTTGTACCCTTCCTGGGGTTCATTACGGGAACTTCCTTGAGACAGGAAGGAAATGAGAAAATCAGTTCTTCAGTTCTAGGGAAGGAGCGGGGGACCCCTATCCATTTTTACAGAAGCTGCATGCATGGGGTTGAATATCGCCCCCTCTTCAGGAAGAATCAGTGTCATTCCCAGAACCTCAACACGTGACCTTATTTGGAAACAGGATTGTTGCTTATGTAATTAGTTCAGTTAAGGCAAAGTCATGTTGGAGTAAGGAGGACCCCTGATTCATTCTGTTTTCTGTTGCTAAGAGTAAAGTAATTCATGAAGTGAAAATATTTATTTTGGCTCATGGGTCTAGAAGCCGAAGGTTGGGAATCCTTACTTGATAGGAATCCAGAGGTAGAGACAAAGAGCATGTGTGTGACCTAACCCAGCTGGAGTTCACAGCAGATCTACTCCTGAGATAAACCCTAAGCTTAGTAATCCATTAATCTGTTAATAGGAGGAATGTGTTAATCACTAATGAGGGCACAGCTCTAGTACCTCCTAAAGGCCTCACCCTGTGATATCCCAAGATGGGGGTAAATTTCAGCATGTGTTTTGGAGGGGATAAACTGTATTCAAGCCATAGCAGATGTGAAGTTAAGAAGGAGTCATAATGGGGTGAGGTAGGTCCTTCATCCTGTACGACAGGCGTTCTCATAAGAAGGAGGAATGAGGCTCGCGAGCCAGTACTCACAGAGGCAGTGAAGACCCGAAGAGAGAATGCTGTATTTCAACAGAGGCCAAAATCAGAGCGATGCATCTGTGAATCAAAGAATCCCAGAGAGGACCAGTTGCCACATATAAGTTTGTTTTACTTGAGCTTTTTTTTTTTCCATTTCTATACACGTTGATACTCATAAGACGTACTTTGGTAGAACTACTCATTGCTATGTCTGTGTTAAATTTAAGCCCTAGGACATTTCACATTTCCCTAGGAGACACTTCCAGAACTTGCTGTGCAACAAACTTAAATAGTCAACCTACAAAACATTCAGTGACGCCTTCTTCACTGTTATGCCAAAGCTTTGGGGACCATGGAAATAAGAAGATGATGATGTGGGCAGAAAGAGGAGAAGGAGGAGAAGAAGTAGCAGAAGAAGAAGAGGAGGAGGAAGAGGAAGAAGGAGGAGGAGGAGGAGGAGGAAGTGATGTAAGGAAGGAGAGTATGCCAGGCACTCTGTTATTGAATGGTTTTCTTTGAGTCCAGGTTGTGTGCTATTTAGTGATATGCTGATGATTGATTTACTCGGAAACTACTTGTGATAGTTAAGTGATTATGTCAATTTGAATAAGATATGCCCAACTAAATTGGATCAGCATAGTTCTGAGTGTGGCTGAGAGAATTTACTGAAGACAGAAGACCCACCCTAGGGTGGCTGTCAGCTGAATGGTATAAAGGGAAATGAAGAAGGGAGGCCCACTTCCATTTCTTTGGAGGAGCTCAATCCAGTCTTCACCTTCACCTTGGAATCAGCTTCGACCTTCCAGCACAGTCTCTTCAGCATTCTGGTATGGACTCGCATGGGTCTCTATAGTGAACCCTAGGCCTTTGACTGGATCCTTTGGATTTCCAGGGTGCAGACAGACCCTCTGCACTCTTCCACATCTGACTGTGGGTGGCCATTTTCAGCCAACCTTCTAAATTCTTTCATATTTGTATATATCACATTAAATGTGTTTCTCTAGTAAGCACTGACTGATATACTGCTTTTTTGGGGAATTGTTAGTATTAGCATGGATAGGTATAAATGAGTTCACATTTCTGGCATCTTGCATTGGCTTTTTCCAATTCCTGACAACTCTACCTTGCATTTGCTGGAAGCACTGACCCACCATTGGTATTTCAGCCCGACTTTGAAGCCCCAGCCCCCAATCTGGCTTTTTGTTATTTTTCTAGGATAGTAGCCATGTGGATCAGATGGGATATTTCTTCATAACTAAGGTGTTTTGATGTTGTTCTTTTTGTTTGTTTGTTTTTAATCAGATAGCAGCTTCTGTGGACTCACAGGGGATAGATTCTGAGATGAAAGCGTGCTCAAGGGGTCTTTTGGGGAATTTACTCTTAGGATCAACACTTGTAGAGGAGTAAGACAAGAAGAATGAGCCAAGGTGGTGGTTGAGTTGCCATGATGGTCCCACACTGACCTGAGTCCACTTCCAAGGGAGCTCTACAGCCGGGAAGGTCCCTTTTGTCATCACATCTTGAGGAAAGAGAGATACAACTTTTATGCTCGTCCACATTGTCTTTGGGCTACACGATGGGGATAATGATGTCACTTTGGCAGAGGCTACTCTCCTTGGCCAAAGGACAGTGTCTGGAGACAGAGGTGGATAAGTGCTAGTCAGCCATGAGTGTGGCCAGAAGCAGAGGGAAGACAGTGACTCACCTCAGCATAGGTCTTTGCTCACACCACAGCATCCCCTAGGGATGTTCTCCATGCAGATTCTACATGGGATACTCTGGGGTCTTTCATGAGTAAATAGGGTGTCAAACTCACCCTAGTATGCCTGGGACTGTCCCAGTTTGAAAACTGGAACTCATCAGTTCTAGACAAACAGGAATTATTGGTCACTTCGCAGCAACCCAGTCCATCAAACTTCATCAACTTGTCTTCCCATTTCCTTACCATCTTCCTGAAACATCTGCTTCATATACAGTTAGACCTCCTTAATCACTACACATCCTGGGCCCTGAGTATGCTTTTCCTTCCTTATGCTCTTACTCATGGAATATCTTTAACTTTTCATTTTCACATTTTCAAAGTGCATTTAAATTTAAAGTCACAAAAAAGCAACACAATACCATCTTCCCTTGATATCTCTCTGTGTGGTTTGGTTCCCGGATTCTCCCTGCATGGATACCAAAATCCAAGGCATAGAATTTACATAAAACCTACATACATCCTCTCGTATACTTTAAATCATTTCTCGATGGCTTAAAATGCCTCATGCGATGTATATGCTGTGAAAATAGTTGATAGATTGTGTTCTCTAGGGAATAATGACAAGAAGAGAAGTCTGTATGAATTCAGTGGAGACACAATTGTTCTTTCTGGGTATTTTGATGTGCTGATGAGGAACACGTGGATACAGGGGGCCAGCTGAACTAACAAGCTGCAGAGCTGGGGGCTAACGCAAGACTCATGCCCCACATCAGCTCAAGTTGCGTTTGGCTGACCAATTTTAAAAAAAATGGAAATTTTGAAAATTGTGTGGTCATCCGGACTTTCTGAAATGGTGGACAAAGGATAGCAGATTCCAACTCTACCCTTAGATCATTAGCTTCCTCAGTGATGATGTAACTGAAACCTCATTTGGAGAGGGAAACAAGGAAAATGGTGGGAGAATGACAAAAGTGACCAAGCTTTGAAGATAATAGATAAACAGGCCCTGGAAGGGGGATTGAAGAATAGTGGTTATTCTGGAGCTCACAAATGAATCCAAATATAAGTTCCTACTAATCAAGAACAGTTGACATCTTGATATTCTTCAGTCTTATGTTTCTGAGACAATAGTTAGGGTTACTAATTTTTATCTAAAGAGCTTTATTTTCTTGTAACACCTTAAAGTAACAAAGGAACCAGCATGAACATTTGCTATCTGGATTGCCCAATAAACCAGACGCAGTAGCCCTACCACCCAATTTATTTGCCAGTGGGTGTGGTCAGTATCTTAATGAATATTAATGAGATCACTGGTCTGATGCAGAATTCTTACCTTTTGGTATTGTGGACGTGTGGGAACAGCTGGTGTATTGTTGGGGCTGGGCTGGATAATTCTACGTGGCTCATGTCTATCCCATGACTCCTGTGCATCATCTCTGACATCTGCCCACTGGATGCTATTAGGGCTTGTCCAGTGATGACAACCAGGAATGTTTGTCCTTGAGGGGCAAAATTGCCCTTGATTGAGGACCCCTCAAATCCTATTTTGCAATGCTGGCAAGGCTGCAGGAAAAAGGAACCCTTCCACACTATTGGTAAATTAATAAATTAATGGAATTAGTACAACCACTTTGGAAATCAGTATGGAGATTCCTCAAAAAAACTAAAACTAGAAATTCCACTTGGCCTGGCTTTCCCCTTCCAAGTATTTTCCAAAAGAGTTAAAGACCTGTTACAGTAATGCTTGCACGCCCATGTTTATAGCAGCACAATTCATATTAGCTAAATCTTGGAAACGGCCTATGTGTCTATCAACAAATGAATGAATAAAGAAAATGTGGTATTCATACACAATGGAGTACTAGTCTGCCATAAAGAAAGATCAATATGAGTCATTTGAAGGAAAATGGATGTACCTTGAGAACATAATGTTAAATGAAATATATTAGACGCAAAGTTTAATTATCACATGGTTTCTCTTCTATGAGAAACCCAAAGTATAACCAAAGAGCAAAGTGATAGATAATAGGAAGAAGGGAAATAGATCTTTCTGAAAGGGGAAAGGGATAAAGAAATGGAGGAAGGGAAAGGGGATGAAGAAAGAAATTAAGAGGTGTTATGTGCCTGCACCAACTTCACACAAGGAATGTAAGTATTGTGTACTGTAAACATGGACTAGTAAAAAAAGATAAAAAATGTGCTCTGAGCATGGGACTTTAGACTTTTCCACTGTGCTGTTCTCGGTCTGTAAATAGACTCTCCGTGGCAATCACACTGGGACACGTTTAGACATTTTTCTATTTCTTCATTCCTCAGTGGTGGGTAGGAAGCTTAGAGTCTCAAGAGCCAGGGTCAAACTGATATCTTATGGTCTCTGCAAATGAAAAGTGTGGGCAAAAGAAAACAATAGGATGATTTGTACCTGCCTGGAGGCGAACACGTGGTGAACCCATTGTTCAGCTCAGATCCAGAGCTGTACGGTATGAGACTTGCCAGTGGAGGTCACGGTGACTGGAGAGAAAAGACGTGACTTCCCCCCGTGGTGCTGTAATTCCTACAGACAGAGGTTCAGGACTGCACAGGGCTCCATTTGCACAAGACTCGAACGTGAAAAGCCATGCTGGAAGACTGATTGCAGTTTCAAATGTCATCTCGGGGGGAGGGGATAACATTTCTGGGATAATGATTGAACCTAGGAAATCGTTGCTGGAGACTTACCTTCAATAAAGCAAGATCTACATTTACAAAAATCTATAGGGTAGTCATTGTTCTCTAACCTTATGGTCTCTTGTGGATATATTTTACCAAATAGGATTACATTTCACATTATAAAATGTAAACCACAGGTTTGTACATTAATAAATTGTGGAAGACAGACGCTAGTTTTTTGATCTAAATGTCAGCAACTAAACAGAAATGTCTTCCATAACTTGAAAGATATCATCTTGGCTTTCTTCTGAACTCACTTTCAATTCATATGTAGGGCTCTATACATCACAGGTTGGAAAACTCTTCCTCTAAAGGGAAGATAGTAAATAATTTGCCAATTTTGGGGCCAAGTGATGTGTATCACAAGTCTACTTGGTTTTGACTCGGTGGCCCCAAATATCCATGAACCAGATGTAAGCGAATGTACGTGACTTTGCTCCATTACACTTTGTTTCTTTGATTTTCATATTCTTTGCATGCATCAAAAGTACTCTTTTTCAAATGTTTGAACATGAAACACTGTTGACTTACTACAAAAACAAGTGTCAGGACAGATGTGTCCAGTGAGCCATAACTGTGACCCCAAGTCTATTCAGAAAATATCTATTGGAGCTGTAGTGGTAGAGCACTCAGCTAGCATGCAAGGGACTCTGAGGGCAATCCAGTCCCCCCAAATTTTTGAGAGCTTGATATGTATAACAAATGAGCTATGGTCCTGCACTCTTGCTCCTTGAACCTGGTGGGAGGCTGTGATGTAGGCTAGTGATGAAGTACTCGCTTAGCATGCACGAGGCTCTGGGTTCCATCATCAGTGCTGCCAAAGAGAAACAAAAATGCTGGTCGGTAGAAAAAACGATATAATATACGCTGTAATATATGCATATACAGAACATAAAGAGAAGAAAACAAGGCCTGATACCACATGTTCGGTTAACAAATAAAAGTTCATTAATATAAATATAAAATATAAGTGCCCTGTTTGCATATATATATATATATATATGTATATATATATACACACACACACATATATAGAGGGAGAGGGAGAGAGAAAGAGAGAGAAAGACAGGGGTGAGGGGAGGGACAGAGAGAAAAGCTATCAAGGGGAAAAATAATCCTAAGATGTGACACTTAACCGTGGGGGGAACTGTTCCATATGGAGTAATTATGGGGAGCATCTCAGACTCTTGACGCAGCAAGCTGAGAGCTCGGGATGTCTGAGTGAAGCAGAGAGGGGAAAGAAGTAATTTCTGAAGGAGACTGTCCCAATGTGAGAAAGAGCTCATTTCATGCAAGTCCATCTCCACGTGGTTCTCCACCATCCAATTCTTCTCATTTTGGATGAATTCGCAGGGTGAGCCTCACACCCCTGATTCTCCTCTGCTGAGAGCTCCATTTCTACGTCTGCACGTGTTGATCTCCATCACTGAATGCCCACTGTGGGACAACAGCTGGAGACTGTCTTAAAATGACACCAGGGTAAGTGTCAATGTGTGGGCTGCACTTGGCATGGAGTGCGTCTCGTTAGGAAGTGGGTCACTCACCTGTAACCTGGGCTGTGTCATCTACATTGAATAGTAGTACATGATGGAACTGGCTTTCCAAATGTTCTGATGATTACAGACATGAAATGTGGAGCTATCCTACCTGTCCCTTTTGCCCAAAGGACCTTACAGTGAAAGATGCCATTCCCCAAAGGCAAGTGCTGTTGAGACAAATGCCAGTTTGTAAGAGAAGGCTTTACAGCTCTGCTGGCAACGGCAGCCACAGTGTAATAAGAGGAAGTGTATGGCAAGTGTGTTAGCTTTCCATCACTGTGACAAAATACCTGAGCACATGAATTTAAAAGAGGAAAAATTTGTTTTGGTTCAAAGCTTCAAACACGTGGCTCCATTGTTTCGGGGCGTGTGTTGAGGCAGGACGTTATGGTGGGCACCATGTGGTAGAGTAGAGCTGGTTTCCTTATGGTGGTTAAGAAGCAAAGAGAGAGGAAGGAGCCAGGTAGAAAATTTGTCCTTCCAGGAGAGTGACATACTGTCTCCAGTTAGGCCCTACCTACTAAAGTTAACACCATCTCCCAATAGCCCGTTACGTTATGAATCCATCAACACATTAACCCATTGATGAGACCAGAGCCCTGGTGATCCAGTCGCCGCCCCCCCCACTTCCAAACACCACTGTGTGGGAAGTCAAGCTTTCAGCAGAGGAGTATTTGGAGGGCCATTCTAGATCCAAACCTAAATGGCACAACATGTGTGAAGTCTTGAGAAGTGATCCACTAGGTCCCTGGACCTTTGAGTGAGTTCTGGTTGACTCAGCAAGGCAGCAAAGCTGGGGCGCAGATGGAATGCTCATGATATGAGTGGGGTCCACCCACTGCTTTTCTCCTACAATCCATCAATGCCTGAAGGACAGAGCCAACTCACTCCTGCAGAGAGAGCGCCTCCTCTGGCAGAAGTAGGTACATGCAATGCCCACTCATCCTTTGAGAAGTCTCCTGCACCACCGGGCCTCAAGGTGGATCTCAGGAGTAGAGCACAGGCTTAGCCTAGGAGAAAGCCGGGGTTCATCCCCATTATTTATCATAGAAAAGTACATATATAAAGATGAATGAAAGTGTCCCAGTCAGAATTCCTGTTACTCCTGCTTTTCTAGCACAGAGCCTGCCGCTGTGACATCATACCATTATGACATCGAAGGGGGAAGCTGTGGCCATTCAGAGCGGTCCCAGCGGGCTCAGAGAAGGGGGCAGGGAATGGGCTCACAGGAGATGCTCGGTTCAGATCCATACGCAGAGGGTCCGGAAGATGGGACCATTCGTGCCATCTGGGCACGTGGGATCCAGCTCACCTCTTCCACCTCCATGTGGTCGCGAAGCTGCATCCGCTCTCTGTACCTCAGTTGGCTTCTCGGTTAAAAATGCTGGTGAAAAATGGTCACCGTTTCCTAGGACTATTCTAAAAAGTAAGGACTCTCCTTTATTTGGGGAAAAACGGGCTGAACACCTGAATGATCTTACCAGGTGGGGTAGTGAGAATCATGTGGAAAGCTTAAGGGTGATTTTTATTTTTTATGAGTGCATGTTTGCTGTACTTAGTGTTGACATGCCTTGTGTGGAGTTGGTTCATTCACATAACACATCTTAATTTCTTGTTTCAGCCCCTTTCCCTCCCCTCGCTCCATCTTTTGATCCCCTTCCCCTTGGAGAAAGAGCTATCCTCCTACTTCCTTTTATCTATCTTTTATCTTGCTCTATTTATGCTGTGGGTTTCTCATATAAGAGAAACCGGGAGATATTTAAGCTAGAAAATGGTGGAAGGCTGTGGTGTAGGGCAGTGTGTTTGAACACTTCTTCACTATTGGTGGGAATGTACATGAGTACAACCACGATGGAGATCAGTATGGAAATTCCTCAAAAAACTAAAACTAGTCATTTGACCCAGTTATTTCCCTTCTACGTATTTCCCCCAAAGAGTTAAAGACATTATATTACAGTGATCCATGCATACTCAGGTTGATAGCAGCACAATTCACAATAGCTAAATCTTGCAAGTGGCCTATTTGTCCATCAACAGATGAATGGACCAAAAAATGTGATATTTATACACAATGGATTACCACTCCTCCATACAGAAGGATAAACGTGACTCACCTGTAGGGAAATGGATGCACCTGGAGACCATAACGTTAAGTGAAATCAGTCAGAAACACAGGCTTAAGGGTGGTTTTAATGACCAAATACAGCTTCGGAGTAGGAGGTGACACATGGTAGTAATTCTTCCTCCCCCAGGATGGATTCTGCTCTCTACAGAGAATCTGGCAAGACCTGGAGACCTTTCTGATCGTCAGACTGTGGGCTGCTACTGGCTCAGAATGGGCGGAGGGGAGGGAAGCTGTAGGCAGCCTCTGTTTAAGCCCGACACTCAGGAGTGCTAAAGCCAGGATAGCGGGCTCTCCATGGCTGCAGTTTTACTTACTCTCCTTCCTACCGTACTCAGTGGTCTTTTACTTTGTGGGATCTGACTTAGAATGAGAACTATAGAGAACAAAAAGACGATGACCTTTTCAGGTTTTTCTTTTTCCTTCTATTAAATTTAAAGCTCCCAGCGGAGAATCCTTTTGCAAGAAACATTTGTGGCACGCAGGCTTAAAGACGCAGCTCACATCCAGTGCTAGCACTCAGCTTAACAGATTCACTTGCCGTTGTGATTTCCGGAATTTATTCTTTAAGAGGACCCCGTGTTCCCTTGCTTTGTTTTGGAAACAAACTTTTCCGATGACTTCAAGACCAATTTGTGTTCCAAAGTCATTGATAATGCTGGAACTAGGTTTCATATTCTGACCTCGCTTTTCAAGCCTTCAACACCTGCTAAGTAGTTTTATTTTTATCCATCTGGAAAACAACTGTACATTTGGCAAGGATGCTTTAAGTGTATTTTTTTTTTTTTTTTTTTTGCCATTTATTCTGCATTGGAGATTGACAGTCTTTCAACCCAGCTGGAATGGTGCTAAAAAAAATTGACAGACCCAGTAGCTAATTAAAAGTATGTGGCTGAAAAGGCTCATGATTAATTCATGATAAACTTACACAGCATTCATTATCCTTTCTTAATGTTCTGATATAAAGTGGGAGTCTTTCAGTGGGAGCTGAAATATCTGTTCCTAAATACTTAATAACAATATCCATTATGTCTCACCGACATAAAGCCGTCTTCCTGGGGTATTGTAATGTCTTCATACCTTAGGACTCAGCATATTAAGCATATTATCCTATCTCTGGATACCCTCATTTATCCCCCTCCTAAAGAAAAATGTTTAATGATATTAACATGTACCTGTATTAGGAAACAAAAGAAAATGTCATTTTTATAAGATGTCATTTTATTTGAAGAAACCTGTTGGGACTCTCTTGGTTTATTATCCTTAAATATACTAAAACAGTCATGACTTTTTTAATCCTCTGATGGTTCCAAAAAAAAAAAAAAAAAAACAACTTCATAGGGATATTGTATGACAGCAAATACCCATGAGAAGAATATTTTAGTTTCAATATACTAATCCCAAGCACAAAAATTAAGGTTATTGTGCTGTGTGTCTCAGGAAAAAAAAAAAAAAAAAAAAAAAAAATGAAGGAGGAAAAAAAATGAGACAATTTGCAAGGGAAAAATAGAGCAACCACTGTCAGTATCAAGGTTTCTTGTGCCATTGAGCTTCTTGATGTGAGGCTGTAGGAGGGATACAGCAAAACCCATGCAGCACCCCTGTTATTTTATTCAACTTGAATCTGATCCCAGTAAAACATCACACCCATACCTAACATAGAACATTATTTAAAAACAACTGGCCAGGATTCTTCTAGAAGAATCAATGTCATGAAAGAAAAAAAAAAATCTGAAATGTTGCACAATTCTTTCAGATTTGAAAAGATTTAAGAAATAGAACAATTATACCCTAATCTTGACTGGATCCTGGATTGAAAAAAAGGAACAGTTTATGGAATTATGTGGGGACTGGATGGGACAGTTTATTGAGTCTATATTCATCTTACAGTGGTGACATTGGTAATGTGGTTACCAAAAAAATGTCTTTATTCTAGGAGTCCTTTGCTGAAGTATTGGGGAAGGGGGTGGACATATAATTTAAGCAACTTGGTAGAAAATGTCATGAGCACTAGAGGTATAGTAGAGCACTTAGCTAACATGCTGTGATCATGAATTTCATCCCCAGCACAACCGAACAATCAACAAACAAACTCCATTATGACACACATGCAAATATGTTCCTTATCTTTCTGTGATGGACTGATGTAGACAAATGTGGTATATATGCATATTTACCTAAACATGTATACACACAGATAGCTGTAACTGTTAATGGAAGGAAAGAAGGGAGGGAGGGAAGGAGGGGCAGGATGCTGGAGGGAGGGAAGTGAGAGGGAAGAAATAATTTTTCCTTTATGTTTCTGAGTTCTTGCCTGGGACAGAATATTGGAGGGGGGGAGGGAGGGGGGAGAGGAAGAGGGAGAGAAGTGACAGAGAGAAGAGAAAACCAATAAAAGTTCATCTGCATGTATACTTCAAGCATACATGGGAGATTCCCTGGGAAAGGACAGCAAATCTCCGAAAGTTATCTTACAGTTTAAACTAAGACACCCATCGTCTCTTGAAAGAAAGAAGGGTGTGGGCAGGTTCAGCTATGAGGAAGTAGAACGGAACAGTAAGGTTTGCGGTACAAGTTTAAGTCAGTGTCTTCTCCAGTGATCACCATTCTCTCTTCCTGGTACAGGGAAGGAGACAACCTTACCAATGGAGGTTTCCTTTGTAGATGCCGATTTCCCTTGCAAAACAGTAACTTTTACTCTGTTTTCAGGGCTCCTTCTTTGTCTGCATTTTCTAAAAAAAAAAAAAAAAATCTTGATGGCCAAGAGGTGTATTTTGGGGTGGGATATTCTGCTCCCTACACTGTCTAACCACAGGATTCTCAACACAACCAACAGTAACACCAAAGAGTCAGGTGGACAAAACTGGGGAAACTTCATCAAAAGATCTTGAGTATAAAAGATCCAAAGCCTACCCAAAGAGTCCATGTCATGAAGAGAAGAGTTCCAGAACTCTTCCTGATTTAAAAAAAAATTTTTTTTTTTTTTTTTTGTGGGTACCGGGGGTCGACCTCAGGACCTCACACACCAGCAGATGCCCGTGCCGCTGAGCGATATCACCGGCCCTTTTTTCGTATGTGGGTTCCGGGAGTCGAACTCAGGACGTCACGCTTGCCAGGCAGGCATGTACGCCACTGAGCCATCTCACCGGCCCCCTGATTTAAAACACTTTAACAAACACTTCTACCTGAACCTTGAATGGATCCTGGATTGGGAAAAGGAAGAGTTTGTGCATATTTGGTGACTGTGTGGGAGAGTTTATTCACCGCAGAGTTGTCTTTTGACTGTACACATTTCTCTCCATCTGAACTTGGAACACCTTGGTCTGAGTTGTCCTCATCTCTCAGGTGTCTCCCAAAACCCTCTTGCTGACTGTCTATGTGAATCCATCAACCGTGTCTTCTATTGCCAACAACCAGGGCCATCTTCTCTGAATCCTTGCCTAATCCTGCCACTGGTCCTGTTGGATACAAAATTATATTCTTTGCATTTCAGCCACACAAGAGATTATATTAATATATATATAAAAGAAAAAGCAAACAAAAACCAAAATTTCTGTTGTGATTTGCTGGAAAATGTACAGCAATGTAAAGAATGATCTTTAGTCCCATCTGAACTTCCTCAAACTTTCTCATTTTTGAGTTCTTATACTCAAGTATAATCAAATTTAATACTTGTTAATAAGTATGCCCCCCTGAATAGTATGTCCATTTAATGTATCCACGTTTCCAGATAAAAGCAAGTATGTGCTCCCTGGCAAATGAAAGTATTTTCTGCCCTGCCGTATTCCTTTGTGTGTAGTTCAGTCATCTCCATGAAAATCATTTAAGAAGTGGAACAGTTCCTTAATTTATAGTACATGCGTTGCAGTTTGGCTCTTAAATGTACCCCAAAAGCTCACGTGTAGTTGACGGCTCACTTTCTAATGGAGCTACTGGAGATAGAGCTTAGTTGAAGGAAGTAGGTAAGTGGAGGTGTGCCCTTGAGGGGGAATTCTCTCATCTCTGTCTCTTTCTCTGTCTCTCTCTTTCTCCCTCTCTCTGTCCTTACTTCCATGAGGTAAATTTCATCTGCCATATGCTTCTTCTATGATGTTTTACCTCACTGCAGATCCAAAGTTAATGGAGCCAGCTGACCATGGACTGAAACCTCTGAAACCATGAGTCAAAATAAGCCTTTTTTTTTCTTTCTTTCTTTTTTAAGTTTGTTTTCTTGGTTTATTGTAGCAGTGGGGATGTGACTAGTGCATCATGTGAAGTGTTCTGTTTATGATAATATTTTATTCCTGTATAAAGTTCCTGTTGAGTCTTCCATTTTAGGAATGAGCTCATAGACAGTGCTGTGCAAATCCTCCATTTTAGGGGTGAGTTTCATAAAAAATTCTGTGCAAATCCCGTATTATAGGAGTGAAGTCCACGGAAAGTTCTGTGATCATCCTGCATTTTAGGAGTGAGTTTTATGGAAAGTTCTATTGAAATCCTCCATTTTAGTAGTGAGCTCTGTGGAAAGTTCTATGAATAGCCTTCATTTTAGGAGTGAGCTCTGTGGACAGTTCTACCAACATTATCTATTTTAGTAGCAAGTTCTTTAGAAAACTTCTGTGGACATCCTCCATTTTAGGAGCCTGGCATATAGTTTTCAAATATAAAATATGGCATTATTCGGAGTCAATTAGGAAGCAACCCGTCCATACCACAACTGCAAATTCTTCAGCATACGTCAGTATAAAATACTGGAAGGCAGTAATAAAATGTCTGAAATTAGATTGATTTTATAATTTAGGAGCACAGCTTTCTGGCTTTAAAATAATAATGAGCTGATAGAGTTGGTATAATAATTCTGTTAATCTATACAGCTTTATGTCTCTATTTTTATTAAAATAAACTCTGAATTTGATGACATAGTGGAAATTTACCTTCGAATATCATGCTGTAACAGTTTTCTCTTTCACAATTTAAAAATATATTTTTTTCTTCAAATTCAAAACATTATGACCATTTTAGTCTCCAGGAGTCCTTAGACATTTTCACTGTGTTCCTAGGGCCTGAGGGGACTGGCTGTATATATTTAATCGTATAATATTTCACAGAAGATGAATGCAGACCCAGTTGAATTTTGTCGTCTATCAAGTTTATTTATTTTTAGTTTCTAATATTTCCTGTGGGGGTTAACCAAGTGCATAGCTCGCTACATTTATAATAACTAATCAGACTTTGTTCCCTTATTTAGTTTCTTATATTCCTTGCTTTCAAAAAATAGGCATCAAACTAGTTGTTCTTTGTTTTTTTTTTCTTAACATTTTATGATGGATAATATTGAATATACACAAAAAAGACAGAAAAATGTAACAGAACTCCGTGGGAAGTGGACAGACTCTGTATATAATTCAAAGAAAGAACCAAACTAGTTGTTCTGAGAATGAAACTTACATTCTGCAATAATTTTATCTTTATGACACACTTTTCTATGCTAGAAATAGAAAATCGCCTAATAATATCCTTAGCCTTTGGAGACATTACCAGGCAAAAAGATAAGTGTGTTAAGCACATTTGATAAAACAGAACATAATGATAACTAGAAGTCATTTTTGCTTCCTTCTTCAGAAACCACACATTTGAAGGCTTAGAGAAATTTTTGGACTTCAAGGTTTTAATAAATAGATAATAGTGTCCTGTAGTTTATTTCAAAGGTTATTCTAGCTCGTCTTCTTTAAGAATGGGAAGTACAGGTTTAGTTTCCAAGCCCTACTTTTCTTCTTGGTCCTTTGAAAAGATTATTGAATGAATATTTTTGTTGCTGTTGATCTTTCATAGCCTCACGTCCCAGTGATGATGTAATTAATTACCTTAAGAAACATGTTTTTCATACTTGCCAGAAATTTTGACATTCTATAGAGCAACTTGAGACTCTCAAATTTCAAATTTTTTTTTTTTTTTAATATGCGGGTACTGAGAGTCGCACTCAGGACCTCGCGCTTCCCAGGCAGGCGCTTATTCTGCTGAGCTATCTCACCGGCCCTGAATTTCAAATCTTATCTCAAGGCTCATTCCTTAAAACACTGTCTGGTCTTCTCGGCCTTGTTGATGTGATTCAGAACTCACATTCTCATCTCAAGAGGCAGAAGTAGTTTGTTCGGGGCATGGTGACCAAAGAAGAAAACAACAAAAACAAAAAAAAAAGAAGAAAAGAAAATGAGCTCTCCTCCTTCTTCTCCTGTCTTTGGCTGTTTCTTGGACCAAGCATGTAAAGTATGAATGATAGGAAGAAGGAGGAAGCCAGATTAAATTTTGTTCTTTATTGACTGATTGGAAATAGTCTTCAAGAACAAAGGTGGAAACCCAGTGTCCAGGTCAATCCAGTTTCTTCGCTTGGAATCTTAGGATGGAGGCTTCTCGGGCATCCACACCAGGACCTGTGCTGCGGCCATATTGTGCAGCTCCATCAGACAAGCTCCCCCACAGCACAACATCTGTGCCCTCTTTCCCCTCTTCACCCCCAAAGCTACACATGGCCTCATCACCCATTGTCTATGACAGAAGTTATAATCACACATATTCTTGTATGGCCAACTACTGTTTACAAGAAGCCATATATCAAACTATCAAGCCATATACTACTTTAGGTAGAAAGATGGATGATAGATTGATAGATAGAGTAGATTGGATTAGGTAGGTAGGGAAGTAGGTGGATGGGTAGTTGGGTGGACAGATGGACAGATGTGTGGATGGATGGACAGATAGGATAGATGGATAAGTAGATAGAAAAATAGTAGATGATAGATTGGTAATGTCAATAGATTAACTAGATGGATAGGTGGGTGGGTAGAGGAGTGGACAGGCAAAGTGAAAAAGAAAATAGATAAATAGATAGAGACACAGATGGACAGATGGATCAACTGATGGACAGATAGATATGAGAGAATAGATGGCTAAGTAGGTAGATAGATGATAGATCAATGGATGGATGGATAGATGGATACTGTTTCTATATCCTTGTAGTTTCCATGGCAAGAATGTTCTAGAAGGAACAGTGTTTGTGGTGAAGTTATCTGAGCCAATACCAAAGGTATTTCTTCAAGAATACTGTCAACATAAAAAGCCAAACCAATTCCATGGGATTTTGTTCTTTAGGCTGTGGTCTACCGACATTTTTGTTTTAATGTTTTGTTGCTGTTACACACATCATCATTACACCTACAGAGATAAATCAGGATGCTTTTCACTTGTTAAAGATTTCCCTTCATCTCCACTCCCCTGTTTGTGTTGTGGGAATAAGTTTCTTTTCTTAATCCCTTCCATTCTCCATCATGATCCACCCAAGAATTGCTGGTGCGCTGTGGTTGATGGGTACAGTATTAGTGAATGTTGCTCTACTCGAGGGACTGTGGTGAGGGTTTTGTGCCTTTGTCTTGGAACATTGATGTCAGTGCTTCCTGTCCCTGCTGGATGAGTATCAGGGACAGAGGAACACCTACATTATAATGAAATAACAGAGAAGACATTGGAGATCCAATCCGGAATTCACATCCAGATAAATACAGGTCAGAGTTCCTACATTAAGGGAACCCCTGAAATCATGATTGGTGGTGCACATTGATTCCTTTCTAATTCATGCTGCTCTGTTTTGTGAGTCAGCATTCTACTTTTCACGATTTTCCCCATAACAATCACAAACTTAGGTGTTCATTTTCTTCTTAATCCAGCTAAAGAAATCACAAAGTATTGATAAAGGTTCCGAAAGTATGCCAGCTACTGGAGTTTGGGTCTATGGTGTACTTTTCAGTGGCAACCAGACCTTCTTGCACAACAAAGAAACTGCAGCAATGAGAAATCTGCAATTAATCCATTTCTCTGCAAGTATTTATTAGGACTTTGTCGTGTGGGCCCAAAGAATACGGACTCAGAGAATTTGTCTAAAAAGGGAACCTTATTTTTTTTTTTCTTTTGATTATATGACAAGGACCAGCTGCACAGTTATCAGAGCTCATCAAAATGAAGTTGTCTAAATTAGGGTCTCTCCAGGCCAACTGTAAGCCAGCGCTCAATTTTCTTTTTATTCCCATTAGTACAAATTATCATGTTTGTGGAGCTTTGTAAATTTAACAGTGATGATGTCCTCTTCTATCATCAGAAATGTAATATGACTAAATTGTACACTGCGGTCTTTTTTCTGATTATGAAAACAAGTAAAACATTTGATAAATACAAGAATGGATAGCACAAAAAATTATAAAATCCACTGATGGTCCGGGTGTTCCAAACTAATTAGAAATAGAGTCATACCATGTTTCTTTTCAGTCATATAGGTATTTGATGACACATATATGTACTGAAAACATACATATCTATAGTTTTTAAAATAATTTATAATCATGTTGCCATTATATAATGCTGGCTTTTACCTTTTCTGTGCAAAAATTATGCCATGAAGTTTTTCTACACGATGAAAAAGTGTTTGGAAATCAAGAGTTTAAAAGCTTCATAATATTGTATTGTGTAATCAATTTAACCTTTCCTGAAGTTTCAGACCTTCACAATTTTCTAAGTCATGTAGAACTGTCCTGATAACAGGATGGACATGTCCTTCTCAATATAGTCGAGGGATAAATTCCTAAATGTGAGAACCACTGATTCCAACAATGAGCAAATATTGAGATGCCTGGTAGCCATTCCCAAACGGCCTCCCAAAACTCTGCCCAAGTTTGCGTTTTCACAAGTATTGGGCAAGAGTCCCTTTTTCTGCATTTGCCAACGTGATAGATTAAAATTTCTATTTTTAACGGTCCTTCAGTTTTTAGTTTGAACCTCTAAAGAGGTTCCATACTTATACTAATTTATAATTGTTTCCTTATTCATAGTTTTCCTGCTATTTTAGGAGGAAATATTAGGAGATTGAAATTTTCCCTACTGATTTGTCTTTTCTACCTGCCCGCCAGGCCCCCTTCCCTTCCTCCTTCCTTCCCTCTCTCCCTCCCTTCCTGTCTTCCTTCCTTCCTCCTTAATTTCTTTCTTTTTTTTTTTTTTTGTGGGTACCGGGGGTCACCTCAGGACCTCGAGCGCCAGCAGGCGCCCGTGCAGCTGAGCGATATCACCGGCCCCTTTTTCGTATGTGGGATCCGGGAGTCGAACTCGGGCCCTCGCGCTTGCCAGGCAGGCGCTTACACCGCTGAGCCATCTCACCGGCCCCCTCCTTAATTTATTAAACTATTCTTCTCCATTCTAAGATTAATAGTGATAAATTTCCTTTGAGCAAGGGATGAAAAATAAACTGGGATCACAGGTTCTGAAAGAACACAGGTGAGATACGTAAATATGCTCACAAAGCCATTTATCTCTCTCCGAAACAAAGACCTGTCTAGCTTCGGGTAGGGAATTGCTTGCTTTTGTACCCACTGTGTTCACTTTCTATTGTTTCATAATGTACAGTAGCTCAAAGTAAACAGCGAACGTTGTCCTCCCGCCTGTGTGGGTCAGAAGTCCGTGCCGGGGGGTGGATGGGGTACCCCGCTCATGGAGTCTCCAGGCAGAAATCAAAGTCTCAGGAAGACTGCATGCTCCTCCTCAGGCTCCCTGTCTGCTTCCAGGTCCAGTGGCTATGGGCAGAATTCAATTCCTTATGACTGTGGGAAAGAGGCAGTATCGTTTTCTTGCTACCGAAGCCCTGAGCCTCTTTCAGCTCCCAGAAGCCACGCACGACTCCTTGGCCAGCACCTCCAGTGAGCCATTTCCTTCACAGCTGCGACGTCTTCTCAGACAGCAGCTGGAGGATACCTCGGTGAGTTCTCAAAGAGATCTGTACCTTTGAAGTGGTCACCTGATCACATCAGAGCCCAGGATGAATAAACTCTTTTAATTACTGCAAAGTCAACTGATGAGTCAACTGATTGGAGAAACAGACTCCGCTATATGCCCAGGAGCAGCCACTAGTGGATTTTAGAGGATGAGCAGACAGGGCCGCCATATTGCTTGCAATCTCTCAGTCTTACCTACCCCACCACTTAGAATTTTCTGAGCTGGTTCCACCTGCCCTTTTGCAGAAAGTGTTTCTGCACAGAAATGAGTCTCTCTCTTTCTGGCTGGTCTTTTTAATATACATAACATGAGTATATCTTCAGGTCACTCCAGTTTCTTGGAATATCCATTATTTCACTGAAATTCCCAGGAAGCAACAAAGTCTCTATTGGTGAGCTTTTAGGATGAGGCTGGCCTCCAACAATACTGTCTTTTTTGTTAATTTTTTTTTTTTTTGTGGGTACCGAGGGTCGACCTCAAGACCTCCTGCACCAGCAGGCACCCGTGCCACTGAGCGATATCACCAGCCCTTTTTTTCGTATGTGGGTTCCAGGAGTTGAACTCAGGACCTCGCACTTGCCAGGCAGGAGCTTATGCCACTGAGCCATCTCACCGGCCCTGTACTTTTCTTTTTAAGTCTCCTTCAGACTTTAGAATATTTGCATGATGGGCATTATTTTGGAGATGGGACTGAAGGGTACATGTGAAATTTCTTTTTTTTCATATGTTCTTGGTATACACCCGCTGAAGGTAACTTTATACAATATTTTTACTGCACTTGCATGTTGACTGAGGTCAGGTGCATAATTTTCCAGTTGGCCACATGTGGCCTGGCCTTTCCAGCATTTGGATTTCAGATTTTTGGATTAGGGATGCTGAACCTGAAATGCTTGCATTTGATTTTGCACTTTCTTGATCTAAGTGTTAGTTGTTATAAATAGATAACTCATCTAGTAATCCAGCAGATAACCCCTCTGATATAGACAGAATTTTATCTACTTGTACAAGAATGCACTATAATAATTTCTTTTTCTGTAAATGCTGAGGAACTGTACTAAACAAACTGATCCCTTGCTAACAAGTGCTGTGCTTTAATAGATTTGCATGATTTAATTGTAACCGCCATTAAATTAAATGCTTGCTGGTGAAGTATCTGTGCATGTGGTTGCTCTTGGAAATGATACCATCAGAAATCATTTTGGATGGCATCCTACTTTGTTAATGTGTGTGTGTGTGTGTGTGTGTGTGTGTGTGTGTGTAAAGCTTTTATCCATCTCTTAGGAAAGGAACTACCTACCACCACCCATCCTCCCAGGCAGGTCCTTCCATTTTTGTGTGTCCCATCTGGTTTTTGCCCCTCCAAACCCCTCTTGAGATCCTAAATGATTGTCATCCCCTGTGGTGCTTGATGACATCAGCACCTTGTGTTCTTACCATGTAACGGACTTCTCCAATCCTACATCACAGAGCACAGGGTGAGTGGAAACACTGTGGAAGTAGAGAAGAGGGTCACATGCAGAAATGAGTAGGTTAATTTGTCGACACCCTCCCTCCTGGCTACACTGGCTTTTCTGTTCTTTTTTTTTTTTTTTTTTTTTTTTTTTGTGGGTACCGGGGGGTCGACCTCAGGACCTCGCGCGCCAGCAGGCGCCCGTGCCGCTGAGCGATATCACCGGCCCCTTTTTCGTATGTGGGTTCCGGGAGTCGAACTCGGGCCCTCGCGCTTGCCGGGCAGGCACTTAAGCCGCTGAGCCATCTCACCGGCCCGGCTTTTCTGTTCTTTCTCGCACCCCTGTCCTTTCACTAAATTCCCTTCTCATTCCTATTTTGCATGCGCCTTTTCTTTTTCGCTGGGGTGATGTCACGGATGCTAGAGCCTTCTTGGCACCTCCAGGAATGTGGCAGCTCATTCGCAGATGACTGAAATGTTCATGGCGGAAGAACCGCAGCTGTTAATTCTGGCTCATGGGTGTAGCAGACCTATGGAAATATGTTTCTCCTTCAAGCTCATCGGAAGTATTTACCACAGTGACAGAGTAACAGCTGGAATTACTGCCTTGCAACCTAGCAAGTAAGCGACTCATATCTGAAGGGAGTCGGCTGCGCACACCTGCACCAGTTTTATCAAAATGTTGTTGTTTAAGTGCATCTGGCTTTCTGTAATGCAGCTGAAACACAATGCTGGACCCAGGGCTGGGATTCCGCAAGCTTTAGGATATATTTCAGGAAAGTAAGCTTTATCTGGTACGAATATAAAACTTGAAAGGGGCTCCAGCTCTGTTGGTCTGCACATGTCCCCACCACCCAGACTGTTCTGCGTGAGTTCAGTAACAAAAGCAGGAAGAGGAGACTGAAACACGCTAAGAGTTTTTGCAAGACAGACAAAGCCATGAGTCTAAGGACTGTGAGCTTCTCCAAAGTCGGGCAAGAAATGGTTTTCTTATAGGGAGAGGAGTCTAACCAGGTTAGAAAAAGTGGGATGTGGGGGAGTGGAATGAAGGTGTAATCTCAAGAGACAGCCAGTCAGAGCATGTTTACCACAATGCTACTGTGTCTGGTCATGCTAAAAATAAGCCGGGGGATCAGGGCCCTGGATCAAGGAGAGGAATATACACAACCTGTGATCCGCTGGGGACCAGGGCTTCAGCAAATTACTTATGAGACAAAGAATGAGAATTTGGATCTGGATCGTCTGGCCCTGACTCTGCACTAAACAGACGAGGGACACTAAAGAATATTTTCTTAGCCACGTGGGGTTGGTTCTTTGCAGTCAGCCCCCTTGCAGGACACAAAGAGTGGGAGATGCGAAGGGTGAACTTACTTAGTGTCGCTTGTTAAAGCATCATAAGGGAGACTTCAGGACCATCGCCGTCGGTTCGGGAACCACTGCATGGGGTTTTGGAGTGGGGGAGAGATACGGGGCTCAGGTCCAAACACAGAACGAGCAGGTGAGGATTGATAGCCAAGGAGCAGGTGGGGTCAGTGGGTGGAAAATTCCTAAGGGGAGACATCAGGGGTGAGGGGGAGTCCAGTGGAACCAACCTAACGGGTTGGTTGTCTTCTTCCTGAAGACAACAAGGCAAGGTGATCAGACATTGCCCGGAGAGGAAGTCGTCAGATATTCGGGGTGATCGAACTTCGCCTCGGGGACAGTGGAGGATAAGGAATCAATAGTGGGGTGATCATGGTGGAGGACGAGGAATGTGGCCAGATGCTGGACGGATCAGACACGTAGGGCGTGTATAGGGGGAGGTTGTTCTTACCAAACTCACTCAGCAGGCTCCCTGCTAAAATGTGTTTTGTACTGACATGTGCAGAAAGAGAAAACTTAGGAACCAGATGGTCGGTTAAGCAAATGTTTGTCAAGGAGTTTTCTCAATGTTTGCTGTTTTCCAAGGTCAGAGTGGGCAGGTGAAGTTCAACCACGCCTGCGCTGTGATTTGCACCTAACGATGTCTTTTTCTGTTGGTGTTCACTGGGGTTGAGCTTCAAGGGAGGAAATGTTCAGGTGGCTCAGCGAAAGGGTGGACGCTTAGGCTGCTGTGGGTTAGTGGGAGACGTCTCATGGCTGTGACATTAAGGAGAGCTACAAGGCATCTGCGGTCGGTCACATACGCTTGGGGGGTTTCTAACTGTGGCCAGGGCATTTCCCGTAGATAAGCCGCCTCCGCACACATGCAACTTCCGTAAGCCTCAAAACAAACCTTACTCTTGCCAGAATAAACTTTCTGTGTGAAAGAGAAACACGGTAACTGATGAGGCTAAATATATGTATAGGAAGAGGAAAAGAATCCTCTAGACCTCTGTTCAACCTGTCATTGTCCCCTTAACTGTGTCTGTCCCACACTGCTGCTGTCTTGTAAGAGCACTGCCAAAATAAAAGTGTCTAATGCTTATCTCTCATGCAAATTGGACCCAAAGGGAAAAATGACCCCCGAGGTATCTGGTTCATGTGACGGTTCAAAACTTGTGAACGAACAGCTGGGCAAAACACAGATCCTCCTCACGTGATGAGCTCAAGAAGGGCGCTGATGACCCAGCTCCAGACAGGTTGAGAAAGGTACAAAGGCTCTGTTAGGGCAGGCCTGCTTCCAATGGCAAGGGTCCTCATGGGAATATGTTAAGGTACTCTCGCTGACGCAGGAACTGTGGACAGAGGGGAAATAAATTAGCTCTTCGGTGATATCTTCCGCATCATTACACCTCTTTCCCCAACAATACCGGGGGAAGCTGAAGATGGCCTAAAGGTAAGAAAATGTATTCTACGACCCATGCTTGTTGCTTGTATATGGCTGGCTGGCTGGATACATAAATAGATGAGAACTAGGATGGATGGATGGATAGATAAGTAGAGGATAGATAGATAGATAGATAGATAGATAGATAGATAGATAGATAGGAGTATGGGGAATGTGGATGGATAGATGGATGGATGGATGGATATGTAGATAGACGCAGATAGATATCGATAGAATGAAAATATGGATAGATAGGAAAGTAGATATAGGTGATAGATGATATATAATGATATTTGGTAGACAGATGGGATGATAGAAAAACAGAGGTAGTACGATGGATAGAAAGTGAGAAATACATATAAAAATAGTAAGAAAAAGGTGTAGAAATGATAGTTGATACGCTAGAAAATGGATAATAAATTAATGATAGATAAGTAGATATAAAGAAAAAGAAAGCTATAGATGGCATATTAATGACAAACATAGGCATGTTAGATGATGGGGAAATATATGAGTACGTAAATAATGAAAATTGATAGGTAAATAGAATGTAGATAATAAATAATGATTGATAGATGAGAGAAGTATTGACCGTGGATATAGCTGAGAGAGATGACACTGCTTTCTATACACTGATAGGTAACTGATTTATCCATGCAGAGGAAAGACTGTTTAGCTCACTCTTCTGGAGGTTCAGTGTCAGCCTGGTTCATCTCACAATGGTTGTGCAAGAGGGCACTAGCCCTGCATTAGCCAGGAAGCCAGAGCTGCCACGTTGAGCCCCAGAAGAAATCGAGTTGGGAAGAGCAGGAGAGCTGGCCACTCCGGTCACGTGTTCTTCCAACATGCGTCGCCCTGCGCTGCTTTCTTTACTCTGTTGCTTGGTAATTTCCATTGATTATAATGATTTTCTGCGATGCCTGGCAAGAGGAGGTTTAGAAGGGGTTATAAATGGGGCTAATTAGGAAGATGCAAATGGCTTTTGTGGCTGTCTCAAAACATTTCAGTGACCCATAATTAAGTTATGTTGCCAAATTATTTGTTAATTATCGTCTTCCTGTCGAGTGCGTTTCCTCTGGAGAGCTCATTCGCCGCCGGATGGGTTGAGCAGGAAGCCTAGGCAGACAGACACTTGGCAGAGAAGGACAGGATGTGTGTTTTGTTGGGGTCCTTTCTTCACAGGTACACTGGTATTTTCATTTCTGCTCCATTTTATCTTAGATGTTGAATTGGCTCAATTGTGGTCAGATAGCTCTTGTAAGATCTTGGTCCTAGTTTTGGGCAGCGCCCTTACTCTGGCCTCTGAGGCAATAGCGGAATCCTTTCTATCTTTTACAGATAGACACTTGATTATGCTGAAAAAGAGAAACAAAACAAAACAAAAGACACCTTTCATGGTGTTTTCTGCCCTGGGTAAATTGTGACTAATTCTGGAGTAATCACGTCTGCAAAACTGATTTTGTGGTATTGGAGATTGAATTCAGGGCCTCTGTACTGTACCAGATAGGGTTTATATCAACTGTCGTTTGCCTACTTTTTTGTTAAAATATTGTACTCACCTTTGA
The DNA here is from genome assembly GCA_028451465.1 of Erethizon dorsatum. Classification (NCBI taxonomy): domain Eukaryota; kingdom Metazoa; phylum Chordata; class Mammalia; order Rodentia; family Erethizontidae; genus Erethizon; species Erethizon dorsatum. Next base: position 5,172,026 of record CM051843.1, read on the forward strand.
TGTTTGTTTCTTGTGAAATCTAATAACAAGTTCTCAGTATTTTCTTTTTCTAATTCATGTTTATTTTATTTATGAAAAATAACCTACATTCTCTGCTACAGTCTATAAAAACTCTTATTGTAAGTACATAGGTACAATTGTTATACTTTTTTTTTTTAATGTCGGTACCAGGAGTCGAACTCAGGACCTCACGCTTGCCAGCAGTCACTTGTGCCTTTGAGCGATATCACCGGCCCTTTTTTCCTTTTTATGTGGGTACCGGGAGTCGAACTCAGGACCTCACATTTGCCAGGCAGGCACTTACGCCGCTGAGCCATCTCACCAGCCCATATACTTCTTTTTTTTTTTTTTTTGTGGGTACCGGGGTGTCGACCTCAGGACCTCGCGCGCCAGCAGGCGCCCGTGCCACTGAGCGATATCACCGGCCCCTTTTTTGTATGTGGGTTCCGGGAGTCGAACTCGGGCCCTCGCGCTTGCCAGGCAGGTGCTTAAGCCGCTGAGCCATCTCACCGGCCCTAGCCCATATACTTCTTCATAACTTAGTGATACTCTTTAACAAAACAAAATGGACACATTTGGGATGCTGAGACTGAACAGGAAGGAAGCACTAAAAAATCTGCAAAAGGAAAAACTAAAAAAGGGAGAGATATTAGCATAGCGGAGAGAAGTCTGTGTTACGAAATGGAAAGACAAAAAAGACAACTCCTTTTTGTCAACTATTCATAATATAGAAATGACAGAACTTTAAACAAGAAATGAAACTAAAAGCATTCCAACAGTGGTCAGTAATAATTCTGTGGGTGGTGCTGACAGAGTCAATCACCATCTAACAAGCTATCCTGTAATCAAAGTGAGGAAAAAATATTCTTATAAAATATTTATGCACTTTCTGGACCAAACAATATAGAATTTGTTTGTTATTTATTCAAAACAAAGTGGTTCAAAAAGTCATTTACAATTTAGATTAGTTCTAATAGACTAAATAATTGAAAAATATGAGATAGCAAAACGCCAACTAGGACGTCCGTCATCAACATCTACACCATTACATTTAGTGGGTAGACATTTTATTGAAATTATACCACCCACAGAAAAAAAGGAAAAAACTCCATGATGATGTAAAGTATGTTGTTCAAAGAAAGACAATAATGCAAAAAGAATTTGGAAAGGGACGAGGCAATACTATCCAGATTGTAACACTGAGTTCTGTGTTGACTGTTCTAAGATGCATCATACACAGAAAATGAGTCAATAAATTTGCTAACATCGTTGTTTTTATATTCCCTGTTACCTTATAAAAATTAATGAAAAATATACAACTTTTGGTTATCCATATTTAAATAATTGGACTATTTAAATAGTTGGCAAGTGGTTAAATTTTGAGAAAGTCTTACTGAGCTGTCCAGGGAGAGCTTGAGTTCCTCCTACCTCAGCCTCCCGTAGTGCTGGGATTATAGGGGTGCTATGCCACCACACCCAGCTCTGCAAGTGTGTTTTGGACCACACGCATTCCTACTGCCATCACCTTGCTATGCCGGTGGCTCTATCTCTCTCCAATAGCAGGACCCAAAATTTTTCCAACACTGCTTTGATTCATCTTTTCTTGTCTTATAAATGCCTCCCTATTAATGGGTACAAAATAGCATGAAGTTTAGCCTTCTGAGTCATTCCATGTGCAACTAGGCAGACTTACTTTATATCCAATTAAAATCTACACACGTCTTCTGATTAGACTGTTTCATCGTATTAGCATCCCTGAGTTGCCGATGATGTTTGTTAAATACCCATTCACTCATTGCATTTAATTTTCATAGTTTCCATAGTCTTCCTGAACCTCCTTTTTTCTTCCAGAGCATGAGTTACCCTCCACGTGTCAGATAAATATTCCAATAGTCCTTCCGTGCAAATCACTGATCTAAATTGTTGAATAGAGCACAGACAACACAGTGTCAAAATCCTTTGGCAGATGGGACAACTCTCCATCACTCCTGTACAGCATTAGTTTTGGACAACTATGATTCATAGAGACTGTACCAAAAGATTGTCAGATTCCACCCTTAAATGACTATCCATCCGCCAGTTCATACAAGGAGAAAGAAGTCTGGTAGCATTACCTTAAAAGACAGGCGCTCGGGGTCTTTTCTAGAGATCTCAGGATGACACCCACCAGTTACCAGTTGTCTTTCTACCTGCACACCAACCACCTATAGAAATATTAACTCAGAAATCTCGTGCATGCAAGACAATTGAGTAAACTACTCTGTTATGTCTAATATCGTCCCTTATTTACTTAAAACAGTGTGGTTATTTATAAACTGAAACCTCACTGCATGCTGCTCTAATCAGGAAATGTTTCTGTGGATATTTAATTAATGACCACGGCAGAGCCTGTGTCTATATTAGGAACCTTGACTTTGCATTTGCATATGCACTGGTTAAGAGTGAATATTTCCAAACCTCAAAATTCTTCACCCCTGATGTGCTGGTGTTAGGAGGTGGGGTTCTGGGAGATGATGAGGTCCTGAGGGTGGAGTCTCATGGGTGAGATCTGTGTCCTTCTCAAAGAGACCTCAGGGAACTCCCTGCCTCTCCCACCATGTGAGGGCAAAACAAGAAGGCACCATCTATGACCCAGGAAGCAGCCCTCACCAGACACAGGACCTGCCATGCCCTGACCTTGGATTTCAGCTTCCAGGACTGGGGACACCAAAATCCTCTGTCTGTAAGCTGCCCAGGCTGTGGGATTGCATATGGCAGCCTGAGCTGACTAATTCAGTGATACACCAGTCCTTTGACCAGTACAGTGGACTTGATGCCTGTGCCTACCCTCATTCCTATGGTGAACCCTTGTGCCCAAGGTGGTGGTGTCAGGACTGGGGGCTCTGGGAGATGATGGGGTCATGAGGGTGCAGCCTCATGGATGGGATCTGTTTCCTTACCAAAGAGACCCCAGAGAGCTCCTTTTCCCTTCCACCATGTGAAAACACAGCAAGAAGGTGCCATCTGTGACCCAGTAAGCAGCTCACCAGACTTGGTCTCTACCATGGTTTGACCTGGAACTTTCAGCTTCCATGACTGCAAAATGTTGTTTATGATCCAGCCAGTCTATGCTATTTTTTATGACAGCAGATATGCACTAAAACAGAATATTTTAATAAATACAGATCTGCCACTAACTAATTAAGTAGAAGCCTATCTACTGTCAAGTATAATCATGTTGTTCATACTTGGATCTTCTTGGTTTATTATTAAAACTGTCCACGAGTGATGATAAACTTGAAGCTTGACTAACTCAATGTATGAAAATTCTTGCCCAGGGCATCTGTACTTTATAAAAGATGTTCTAGTAAAGTACCCACAGAAGGATTGAGGACAAAAAATAAAACTGTATGTGGGGAACAATGCTTTGAGCTACAAAAAAAAGGCTTTAATCTTTTTTAAAATTATGTTGAAGCTAGGCAGTTATTGTCACTAAATTTTTGGATTATGTAGACACTTGCAATGCACTCCATCTCAGCACAGTGAATATTACCTTCATGGGTGGCCTTGAAAATCTCATTGGCTTCATATCTATATTTCTTTAGCCCGGGAACCACTTTTTGCACTTCTAGTACCAAAGGTTAAATCTAGTTATACATTTATATCATAATGGCTTTGCATTAGAAGGTAATTTTTGAACTGTTTCCTCTTAATCCTAATGAATGAATGGTGAAGTCTACATATTTTCTTTATCCAAGGTATTCTACTGATGGAAGATAATTCACATGCTTAAACATTGTGACTGCTTTTCTTCATTTTTAAAAGAAATGTATTTACTGCAGTCCTGATGGGTGAATGATCATCCCAGTTGTCCTGTAATGGAGGAGGATACCAGTATAAGAGATTTTAGTGGGCCAGTGAGATGGCTCAGCAGCATAAGCGCCTGCCTGGCAAGTGTGAGGTCCTGAGTTCGACTCCTGGTACCCACATACAAAAAAAGGGCCGGTGATATCGTTCAGAGGCATGGGCACCTGCTGGTGCGCGAGGTCCTGAGTTTGACCCCGGTACCCACAAAAAAAAAAAAAAAAGATATTTTAGTGCTAAAAACAGGGTAGTCCAGAAGAACCAAGGAAGGGAATCACCAATATCCCAACACACTAAGCTTTTTTTTATTTTTTATTGTACATACCTGTTTATATTGAATTACCTTTTTTTTTTAATGAAAGATAATGAAAGTCCAAAGGCCTACAAACTAATAGTAAAGAACTTTTTCTGAAGCACCACCAAGAGAAAGGAATTGAAAAACCTCAATATTTTAAGTGATTAACTTAACCGAATATTAAATATTTTCTTTCTAAGCAAAAGAAAAGCCCGTTGCTGTAGTTTTCTTCCTCAAATTTTTCCTTTTACGTTTAATAGGAATTTAGAATGGTATATTGAGTTGATTGAACTCTAGCTGGGAAGAAAGTCTGTGATTAAAAACAATGCTATGCAATGATGTTCCATAGTTTTGTAGGAATTTATCTCTTTCAAGTGATTGTGTTCATTGTATTTTTTCTTTGCTGCTTTTGAAGAGAATTCATGAATGAGTTAAATGTATTTATTTATAACTGGTAAAACCTAGCAGATGACAACGAACTATGTAGATACTCATCTTCTACTCTTTCCCCATCATGGAAATGCTCGGAGACCTTGAGCACCATGATGACCCAGGACAGAGGAGGGTAAGAGTTGGTGTAGAGAGAATGAGAAAGAAATGTATTGTATTGGTCAGCTTTTCATCACTGTGACCAAATACTTGAGAAAATCAATTTAGAGGAGGAAGAGTTTATTTTGGCTCATGGTTTCTGAGCTTTCAGTCCATGGTTGGCTGGCTCCAAGGCAGAAACATCGTGGTGGAAGGGCATGGCATGGTGAAAACTCCTCACCTCATGACACTGGGGGAGCAGAGCAGGGAAGCTGCCACAGAGGAAGGGGCTAGGGACCACATATACACTTCATACTCATACTTCCAGAAATCTACTTCCTCCATTTGGATCCCACCTTCCAGTAACCATGATCCAATCACTTCCCCAAAGCCCATCAGCAACCAAGCTGTCAAAACAATGAGCCTTTTGAGGAGACACATTGAATCCCAAACCTAATAAGTTCCATTCGCTGACCACCGACTCCATGGTTTCTCCAGGGACCCTTCTGTGTCTTATGGTCCTTGGGACCAGTAGTCTCTTCCATTTGGAAGTCAATGTTCTCTACTTCGTAGAATATCTCTGTTGCTATCCAGGGTTATGTTGCTAATTCTGGACCCCTTGGCTGATTTCTCTCCTCCCGTGCTTTCTGCATGTGAAAAATGCCGCAATAGACTTGGAATTTCAAGTATCTCTGACACATCCTGATTTCAGTTCCTTTGGATATGTACCTAGCATTGGGATGAGTGGTTTCCATGAGTCATCTGGTAGTTCTACGTTTAATTTCTTGAGGAACCTCCATAGAGGCGGCACCTTTTTCCATCTCCACCAAAAATGTGCAAGGCAAATCCTTACCAGCAATTGTTCCTTCTTTTTGCCTGCAGTGTTATAGTAGCCATTCTGACAGGTGTGAGTTGATGTGTCATTGTGGTTTTGATACACATGTCCCTGACTATTAGTGATGTGGAGCATCTTTTCACATGTTTGTGAGCCATTTGTGTATCTTCATGGGAGAAATGTCTAGTGAAATCTTCTGCCTGACTTTAAATTGGTATATCTGCTCTTAACCCATTAAGCCATTAATCACATGGATGGATTAATCCGTTCATTAAGTCAGAGCCCTAATCCTTTTTTAAAGCCTCACCTGGTCCCTCCTCTAACATCTCACAATGGAAACTAAATTTCGACGTGGGTTTCAGAGGGTACAAACCATAGCAGGTGAGATGGGGACTCTGATGTTTTGCCAGGAGTTTCGGGAGATGCAGCTTTCCCAGTCTGTCTTAAGCAAAGCACTACTTTTTTTTGGTTGCTATCTGAGAATCCCTTTATGCAGAAGTAGCCTCACTAGCCAGAGTAATGTAATGCCAAACTTATAGAAATTTTGTAGCAAAAATTAGAAATGAATTAGTAGCCTCTGCCTAAGCTTGTGCTGCCTGTCACGTAGTTAGACACAGCTCTCCTTGACCACCACGCCAGCTGTAACTCAGACAGTTTAACTCGGCCTTAACTGACTGCATCCAGCTGCATTGCCCGTACTTTCCAACCTATAAACATACTCTGTTTTGCTTGCCTATTCCAGGAACTTTCCACCTAGGACAGAATAACCCAGTCAAGGACGTGCTTGCCTGATTTCACCCACTCACTCGGACAGCCCCCTCCCTAGCAGAGCCCACCCAGAACAAATTTGCCTGACAACGTATGCCTTAGCCTATGTAACCAATCATATAATAACCTGCAATCAGCTTTGTATTTCTGGCTTGCAAAAATGTATTTAAGCTAAACTCTAAGCTGACTCTACACTGATGATTTGAGACCTGATTCTCCTCAGCCCGCTAGCGTAATAAAGGCTGCCTTCCAACCCCTCAGCTGCAGAGTTCCATTGGTCTGATATGAGATTTCTGTAACAGTAACACTTTTGTTATCTTCTCTAGTCTCCATCCTTAAAAACCTCAGATGTCTTTGCTGTGTACTCTAGACATCTCTTGATTATTTCCTAGGGCCACACAGAGTGAGTCTGTTGTGGATCTGCAAGAAAAGGCAGATCTCTTGGTTCAACAGGAAAGAAAATAGAAGTACAGAACCAATAGAAGAAGGCACAGGGCTGGAGCAGAGGGTACAGGCCGGAGAAAAAGGTGACCAAGGAAGAGAAATCTACACAGGCAGAGGCCACCCTGGGATCTTTACCTAGCTGTGATCCTTAACACAGTATCCAGGATTCTTGTTTTCGTTAAAAGTTTCTCCCCTGGAATCTGGGAGCTAATAAGTAACTCTAAATCTGATCATCCCTTAGGCACTTGGAGCACATGGACAAAATCGAGGCTCTATTTTTTTTTTTTTTAACTTGAGCCTATCATAGGAGAAGTCAGAGAAGGGTGGAGTTGCAAATTCACCATATGTTAAATATCAAACTATCAGTGTATGCCCCTATGTATATTCTCATAAAACCCTTCTGTTATTGAGTGTTACCAATAAAGAGGTCGAGAGCATCTCATTCTGACCTCACACTTTCCTTCACATCCCATCCTGCTGAACATCTATGCATTGCTCTCTGGTCCCAAGAACACCCCAAATATGGCAGCCTCATCACATCCCTGAGAAGATGTTGCAAGATGGTCACATCTCCAAGAATGCTGAGGATATTATGTAGAAGACACTCGTTATAAAGTTTAGTAAATTTTAAATCAATGAAAGCCCTAGGAAAGTTCTGAGGATTGGAAAATGGCAAAGCTTTTTCATTTGGAGGTGGAGTAGAGCTACTGGATTAAGGGAAAGAGAAGTGGCTGCCTTCCCTGTGATGGATTTTGTGGTGTACCTGTCACATCCAAAAGCGCTCATGGCATCTTGACCTCTTGCTGGAGTAGTTAAAACTAAAACCAGAATAAGAGGATCCCAGCTAGGAACTCACTCTAATGCATTCTAAGTGTAGTGAGAGGATTGATATATAATAGGCTAATAAGAATCAGTACAGTTAATTTCAGCCCACTTTATCTGTTAGGCATCACTTACATTTGGGACACTGAATCAAGTTTAGAAAAAAACTATGTGAAAAGTATTTAGACTTCTGAAGCACAGAAACATTAAAGAAAATGGAAATGCTGAAGGATATATCCAGTGTAGGTTTGTGTATCACAGATCCCTTCAGTGGACTCCGATCTCCTGCCAAGTGTTACTGCACATGGCGGGAAGAAAGAGCAAGAGACAAAGTAGGGGTGCGGCAGGGAACTGGGGTGACCAGTTGTTCATGGGGAACAAAGGCCACGAGGCAGCCAGAACCTTGGTATTTATTGATTGCATCTGTGTCAAGGACAATGGGTGAAGGGCAATGAGAGTTTCTGGGAATAGTAATGGCGAGTAAGGTGGGCTAGTGAGAACAAAGGATTCTTGTGAGCACACGGATGAGACGGGGGGGGGGGGCAATGAGGAATCTATAGTTTCCCCAGGTGCCTTCCTGTCTTCAGCAGGTCCTTTGCCCTGTGAGTACACAGCTCCACAGTCACTAGCCCTAGGGCTTCCAGCTGTGAGCAGAAAAGAGTGAGGAGTTCTTGTGGTCTAATCTGGTCAAAAGGCAGCACGAGGACAGCCTTGGACGTCCCCTATACTCAGTTTAGAATTCGTGGTCCCCAACAGTTCCCCCTTTCGGTTTATTTGATTGCAGAAGTTGAATCAGAGGGAGGCGTGTCTGCAGATCCTTTAAACACCAGTGGGTTTGAGTTGCTGTGCAGCACAGTAGGAATGAAATCGGAAGACATAAACAAATCCCTATGAGTAAAACAACATAAAACCACGAGTGAGCCTTGAGATATTTAACAGGATTCAGCTGGCTGAAGGCATCAGAAAATGTATCCCAATCCCATATTTGTTCATCAAAATTTTGAGTTTGTTGAGACAGAGACAAAACTTTTCTGCAAATCATTTAGGTCCAATTGTCTAAAAAATGAGCTGTCTGGGTGGACTGAGTAAGAGTAACAGAAGAGACAACCGTACTGGAGAACAGCATTATTTAAGAGGCTATTCCAGCAATAATCAGACCAATCATTCTTTTAATTCTATGTGCAAGGTGATTAGGGACTGCAAAAGACGTAGCATCACAGCGTAAGACCAAGGCTCAGTTAGATTAACTGGTACCCACACTTATGGTGTATGTCCCAGGACCATTAAACTTTCATCAATAGCTTTTCCTGCTTGAATGCAATGACTTGAGGTACAATTTTGTACATGTAAAGGAAGTTTCATTCCAGACTATAGTTCCATAAAGGAAAACATAAGGACTGTAAATGCATATTGAAGTTCTTTGGCCACCACTCTGTTTAGCCACCATAGTAACGGTGTCCTCAGTGGGGTGCATATGACGACCCCACAACATAGGTCAGGGCAAGTTTCCCAACAGAAGTTTTCCAACAGCAGTTTTCCAAACAGTACTTTTGTCCAGGCTCACCATTAATCAAAGCCCGAGGGATTGGTGTGCTAAATCCTGCACCCTCCCAGGTAATCCTGCACCTTCCTCCCCTTCAGGAAGGGTCTGCGTGGCTGACGTGTTAAGCCATTTCCAAAATGCCACGTGCCAATCAGAAACATTGCTAGCTCTTCCTCATAGGGATCCTCTAGGTCCCCAAACAATAAAATTATATTGGCCCATAGACATTTTTCTTCCCTTTTTTCTCTTGCAAAATTCCCAAGAAGGAGGGACACCTTTTGCATAATTATTCCAATAAGCATGGTTTTCACAGAAAGGGACATTAGGGGCAAAGAAATCAATCTCTTCACCCATTATACGGATTGAACCAAGGATCAAAAGGATTAGCTGATCAGGATTATGTATCAGCCAATCTTGGGCACCCACAGGAAGGCAATAATTGGTCTGTATTGTCCTATGTTCTACACTCAATGCGGGGTAAGTGAAATGACACTTTAATTTATGGTGTCATAATTTGTGACACCTTATCCTGATCCTCTCCTAATGATGAAGGACCAGGTACTCAGTCAACCCATGATAAAATTTTGATTTATGATACATTTCAGGAGGAGCGTCGGCCCAAGTAATGGATCTGAGCAGGGGCTGATTAGGCGCACACGCCCAATACTCTCGTCCTGTCACAAGGGTTATACATACGGTGTAGGCTATGATAGCCGTCACAGCAATGAACACATTTTCAGGGTATGTGGAAAGCCCTGTTGTATCACCAGCATCCTAGCTGCTTGCGCCGTCTTCTTCAGTTGTCTCGTTGTTACTGGGCTCACATCTGGAGCAGCAGGCAGCTTGGGTACAGTTGGGGCCTCCTCCAATGTCACATAGGCAAGCATTCTCGTCGGTGGGTTGACTGGTGGTCTTACTGTTGGCAGGGCTCATTCTTTTTCTCTTTCCATGGTCGCACACATTGAGATGGCAGCCAAAGCATTTCTCCATTATCTATGGAAATAGGAGCATACCCTCCTCCCCACGTTATCAACGTTGTGTGGCCATTCCAGAGACCTGCCTGAAGATCACACCACAGGATTCCGAGCCTGTCGCCGTCAGCTGAAAAGAAGAATGTTGCCAATTGTTGTAGTCAGGGTTTTCAAGGGAAACAAATACAGGACACATAATTTATAGGATTATTTTATAATAGTCACCCAAAGAGTCATGTACAAAAGAGTGCAGGAAATCTGTCTGCACACTACAGACCCAAAGAATCCAGCTGAGGGCCGGTGAGATGGCTCAGTGGTGAACCCACATACGAAAAAAGGGCCGGTGATATCACTCAGCGGCACAGGTGCCTGCTGGCACGCGAGGTCCTGAGGTCGACCCTCAGTACCCACAAAAAAAAAAAAAAAAAGAATCCAGCTGAGGGCCTGGATTCCACAGCAATGTCCTGCATGAGTCCAGCTGAAGACCTAGAGACCATGGCAATGTCCCCCACGAAGCCAACTAGAGGCCCAGAGCCCACGACAATGTCTCATGCAAGTCAATTTCACGGATCTGCACTGGGGAGGCCCAAAGGTCAGTGGTAGAAGCTAGAAAGTCCATGCCAGTGGGATGAAGGATCTGTGCCAGCCAGAAGCAATGCTTAAAGTAAGGACCAAAGTGCCCCTGAAAAGTACTACATCCATCCTGAGTGACAAAGAGGTCCCAAGCTCCTACAACGATGAAAACAGCTGAGTTCATGTCAGGAAAGCCAGTGTGACAAGCTCCTCGAGGAGAACCAACAGCACCACCTCTTTCCCTCCAGTTCTCCCTTTTATGTTGTTGGCAACAATCCTCAGGTGGGCCCTCCACACCCAGCACCACACTGATTCATTTCAGCTGGTGTTACAAGTTGACCACCAGTTGTCAATCCACCACACCCATGAAGCATGGCGGGGAGTGATGAGGATCCAGGAGCTGGATTCAAGAAATTTAAAACATAAATTGCTAAATCTAGTTGCATCTGTGGCGACTGGATTCCCCCTTTTAGTTTTATTAATTGTTGTTTTAAGGTTAAATGAGATCTTTTAATAATTGCTTGGCCCTGGGGATTATAGGGAATTCTGATTATATGCTTAATTCCCCAAAGCTGAAAAAATTATTGAGTGGATCTGCTAATATAAGCAGGTCCGTTATCTGCTTTTACAGTCTTAGGCAAAGGCTGGTAAACAGTGTTGTTGTGTATGATGGCCCTTTTTGTCCTTTGTAACCTTTGAGAAACAGCACTGTAGCAGGCACAGTAAGTTTAACTATTATAATTTTATCTGGATATCAAGTACATTGAAATATAAAGTATAGCCAGAATACGATTATTCCTTACCAACCATTGTCCTAGTTGAATCCCTAATTTGTTGTCCTCTAATGGGATGTCATTAAAGAAATCTGTGACATTGTCTGGACTGCTTAATGCCTAAGCATCTCTAAGTGGAATAACACGTGTATAAGAAACATCACAGAAGCTTTTTTAAAAGGATTATTTTTCGGGGGGCCGGTGAGATGGCTCAGCGGTGTAAGCGCCTGCCTGGCAAGCGCGAGGGCCTGAGTTCGACTCCCAGAACCCACATACGAAAAAAGGGCCGGTGATATCGCTCAGCGGCACGGGCGCCTGCTGGAGCGTGAGATCCTGAGGTCCACCCCCGGTACCCACAAAAAAAAGAAAAGGATTGTTTTTTGACAGGTGGTCTCATGTTGGACTGACATATACCTCTTATTACAAGTAGCTGGAGCACAAGAGAAAGGCAGATATCTGCATCTCAAATAAAAAGCTCATCACTAGAAACAATCCCAGTTTTACATTTTAGAAGACCTGTACATCTGGAAGGCATGAATATATTTAATACACCATGAGAGTACCAATAATGAATTGTCATAGCCGTATGAAAACTTTAGTTTCTTAATTTGGTTTTGCACCAAGAGTATCTTTTAATGAGGAAACCTTATTGTTTTATTTATAGAAAACCTTTTGATGATGACCAATGTAAACATATCACAATAATATATTTAACAACGTTTACTGGGTGTCTCCCATAAGTGTATGGGACCCTGGGGCCTCCTTAATGAACAAAGGCTGGCCTAGAAATTCCACCCTCAAAACCTGAAGGGCAGGTAGGGGAAGGCTTAGACTCAGTAATGATGGGTGAGGCTTTGATTAAGGTTGTTTTGGAAACCTAATGCTCGGGCTCCCAAGTACCCTCGGGCTCAGCGATAGTGATGCCTTAAGGGCCAGAGGTGTGGGGCTTTCTTGTGACTCACATTTACATTTGAACACAAGTAAGGATTATTTCTTTAGTGCAAAGAAAGTCTGAGCATAAGGCAATCTTGACTATTTTTTCTTCCTCTCACAGTACAACTCCAGCTGTGAAATAGCATCACAGTTAATATTTCCCTTTGCATTTACAGTCGTGTTTAAGGAAGGAAGCACTGCTTAGCCCTAGACCATTCTTTACTAGTTCTTTGAAAGAGGGCTCTAAATGTCCATTTTTTAATTTATTTTTACAGAAATGACCTTAATATTTGCAACTGCTCCTTATTTAGGGGCCGTAGTTTAACCCACACCGGCTCAGTAAGTTTCCATTGGATTTAATTTTGCTTCTTATCTCCTGATCTCTCTACCAAGTACTGCAAAACTGAAACCAGCCCTTGAGCATTAGGCATTTTTTTTTTTTTTCTACTTTGTCCCAATTTTCAATATCCAAAGTTCCCGCCTGCAGGAACCAAGAATTGTACTTAATTACTTTCTGGAGTATTTTGGAGATACTGTTAGGTCACACTGCGTACTTTACGTTCTTTAAAAGAGATTTTAAAGAAAGAGATTTCAAAGAAAGAGATCTTACTGAAAGAGATTTCTTTTTCAAGAAAGAGATTACCCTTGTTTTAATCACAGTGAAATTATTCTCCTCCAAAAGCACTTATCTTAGTTCTGCACCAGATTTCTCCAGAATTGTCTCACTAGATCAGAACGCTGTGGAAACACTCCTAGTAAATCCAAGAGGCAGGTGAGAACGCCATGGGTTCAGGCCACGTTAAACGCCAGCTACTGGGGACCCCTGAAGTGGAAGGACTCCAATCTCCTGCCAAGTGTCACCACACACAGTGGGAAGAAAGAGCAAGAGACAAAATGGGGGTGCAGCAGGGATCTGGGATGACCAGTTGCTTGTGGGGAACAAAAGGCCACAAGGCTGCCAGAACCTTGGTATTAATTGATTACATCTGTGTCAAGGTCTTTGGGTGAAGGACAGTGGGTGTTTCTGAGAACAGTAATGGTGACTTCAGTGGGCTGGTAAGAAGAACAAGCCATTCTTGCAACCACAAGGTTGAGAAAGGTGGCAATAAGGAAACTGTAGTCTCCCCAGGTGCCTTATTGTTTTAGCAGGTCTTATCTTGCCCTGTGAGCACCACAGAGATCATTAGCCCCTGCGCTTCTAGCTGTGAGGAGTTTCTGTGTTCCAGTTTGGCTGAAAAGGCAGGACAAGGACAGCCTTGGATGTCCCCTAGACTCAATTTATAATTTGTGGTCCCCAACATTTGTGAACGTGCTAGATTCTCTGGATAGTGTGATCTCATTGCAAAGTGCATTTTGCTCTTTGATTTTCAAGAAAGAGAGAGAGAAGAAAGATGCAGTTTAGACTTCAGATAACCTCTCATTTTAAAAGGCAATCCACTCATTAGAAAATATACTTCTAACAAACTGACACTTTATCAGAGCTCATGACATCAAATATTTTCTAGGGAGCATGGTAATATGATTAAATATTTGCTTACTGTAATTATGAATTATTATGTGGGGACTGGGTAAAATGCTAATTTTCTTTTGCTGTAGAAGCTGGCCATGTGATATTAACACCTAGCTTCATGAGATTCAGCTATTTAGAAGGAAAATCGTACATCAGCAGCAATACAATTTTTGTAACATTTAGAAACTCATTGAAATGTTAACATTTATAAAACATTGAAATTCATAGACATTGAAAATAGTAGGATAAGTTCCTATGTATATGTGGTGCATGGACATAATCTATATATATCTGTTTCCATCTGTGTTTATGATGAAAGATATTTATATAGATTGTCATATGCTACTATATAGATATGTACATATATATAGTACTATACAAACACTTATCCCAAAGTGCAGTTTTTCAGTTATTTAAGAATTCAGTGATAAATTGGTGATGAATAAAAGTTTCATTTGTGGTATTAATAAACAAAAAGGTCTTGTAGTCTGGAGTAAAGGTAGCAAAATAGAGCTTAGAATTACCAAACATGTTATTACCATGGTTATTTATTTTAAAATTCTTACAAATTTTAATCCTGAAGAAAAATAATGCTAGAATGGTGGTCAGAAGTCCAAGACTAGAGTTAATATCAGTTAACTATTTGGCATCTCAGTTTGTACATTTTGTCTTTAAGAATTACATAATCTTCATTTGTCATAATAAACATTACTCGTGGTGAACATGATGAATTGTACATTTTTCACCCACTGTTCACACAATCTAGAGATGAACGCAATAAAATAAAATCTCTCCAGCTATATATTCCCTTATGCTTTTTCCAAGGCATACCTCCTAACTACCCCTGGCTGGGTAGCCTTCCTCAGCTATTTCTTTGACAGGTTTTAAAGAACAACAGAACTGCACAACAACTCTCACTCTATCATTCATTGTTGAACACGTGATGTCACCTTTCCTCCTCACTTTCCTCATCTGTAAAATGGAATGGTAGCCAAGGCCGCCATATTGGTCAGTGAAAGTGAATCTAACACGGATAGCTCTTGGCAGACTGTCAGATACAAACCGAAGACTGTGGGTTACTGCTGCTGTTGCCTTTGCCTTTGTTTCCCTCACTGTCCTGTCCAACTCTGAGGCCTTCTTCTCATCACTGTTTTTTGGACTGAGAATGAATTTGTGTGTGGATGTTCTCTGGAACTCCAGAGAGGGGCTCCCATTCAGATGCCTAGCCTAGTTGGGTGTTTAGGAAATCTTTGAACAGTTAGTAATGTTGAGAAGTTCCCCAGCTCCTTGGCTGGGCTGAAAGGTGACTTCCGTCACGACAAATTCAGTCATATCTGTGCCACCATCAGTCAGAGCCCAAACAGCTCATCTTTCATAGATTCTGTGTCTCCAAGTGAACATGCAGTTTTCCCAGGTACTTAGTGCAGAGGGACCTACCCTGCAAACACTGGAGGATGTTTTTTGTCAGGTACTTAACAGATGGCCTTTTAAATATTCCTTTGGCGCTGGGTTTTTTTGTATGCGTGGAATGGTTTTTCTGTGTCGATAGTTGCACACCTTGTTCCTCTCGTTCCTAGTCAGAAAACAATAAAGTTGATTCCAAGTAGACTCAGAGGAGTGGCATCAGATTACAGATGTGTCATTTCAGGTTTTGGGACATGATAGGAGCCCTTTCCTTGTTGGGCTGTAGAAACTGAGACCCGCTGATATGGAGAGACGTGTTCAGATACCGTAGGCCGATTCCTGGAGGCGCTGGGATGGGAATCCGCGTCTCTGGACTTTGCTCCCTGCCCTTTCTTCCAATCTCAGGAGGTGTCAACTGAGCAAGCACAAAATATGGAAAGTAGGAGAGGCAGCCAAGAGAGTCTTCAAATATGCAGAGCTGAGGGATTCTGGAGCCCTCCTAAAAACTTTATATATAAACAAAGAAATGGAGCCTGACTTAATTTTTGAATGATTTTTCTTTATTAATACTTTGTAAATGTTCTTACATTAACATAATTAGTTAAGCATAACTGATTGTATTTAAAAATAAAAAGACTATGGCAGAGCTGATACCACAGAGCCAATAAAACCCAGGGCTGGCTAAATCAATAAAATGTGAGCATTTATTTTAGAAAAATCACAAGTGATTTCTTCGACAGCTCTTGCAAACAAGTTTTTGCTATCTCCATGTCAGGCTAATTTTCTTTATTGATTTATACAAGAGCTAGCTGGGTGTGGGGGCACATGCCTGTAATCCCAGATACTTGGGGGGCTGAGGTAGGAGGATCACAAGTTCCAGGACAGCTCGCACAATTTAGCGAGAACTTAACTCAAAAATACAACTGCATTAGGTGTTAAATGGATGAATGAGTGCATTGAATGAATGAATGAATGAATGAACAAATAAAACAAAACAGGACCTGTATTAGTAACACTTTGTGAGCCAAATCCCCTTAGTTATACTTTGCTTGGATTGAACAAAACTATATTTCTTCTTAAAAAGTATGGTTTGTCGTTAACGGTTTTATTTTCTATAAGCCTTTTTTCCACAATGAGAAAATGGAGTTAAGAATATTCTCTTTGCCGTGGTAAAGTTTCCCTTATGTAAGCACAATGCTAATTTTCTTTTAATGAACAAATTTAATATAATTACATCTCTAGTTATGAAAATGTCCTTTTGTCTCTCTCTTTCATGATAATTCTGTTTTAGGAATAGCTACTTTCTCAAAAAATAAGTTTTTCCCTGCTCTTTTGCCAAATTAAGGCTGTTTGGTAAAATAATTTAATTTTTAACGGGGAAATTATGCAGTCTTCGGGAGTTAATGTACCATGCTCTTAATATTTTGGAATAGTGAACTATAGTTTAATTTTTAAGCACTTTTATACCAAGCAACTATTTTATTAGTTTGAAACATCTTTATAAATACTTTCTTCTAAGTTGGACTTATTGGGGGGGGTAAAGCCAGATTATTGCAGAGGGTAGTAATTTATATGTAGTGGGATTCTAAGGGGCTTATAATAAAACTTAAATTTTCACAAGTTCTTCTGGCTAAGATGGTGTTTCTCTTGCCAGTCCTCATAAGAGCTGCACCAGGCACATTTCAGAGATATAATTAATGATGTACTATTACACTGAGCTAACAAACATTTTGTGATCTAGAGGTGAGTGTAGACATTAAGGTTATTAATGGGCTTTTATCCTTTTTTAGTTCAATTTTAATTAAAAAAAAAAAAAGTCTACACCTGCACTAACCCTTTCTACCCAAAGCACAGAAAGTTGAAATGTCTTTCCTGAGAAGCTTACACGTGCAGGAGTGTCCTTCCCATTGGGACATCTTAGTGGATCCTTCCGATGGGGCCATATTAATGGAGCCTCCCAATGGGGCCATTTTAACGGGTTCTTCCAATGGTTCCATCTTGGCATGGGGCAGATTCATGACGCTGCAGCCCCAGAATGTCTTGACTTCATTGCCCCCTGGATAGGTTTTCTTTTCCTTCCTGCCTCCTGTGGTAGTCTGCAGACTACCTTTTTGTGTGGTTATAGCTATTGTCTTGACATCTAGGCTGTGCCCAACCCAACCGGCATGAGCAGCCAGAATAATTATCTTGAGGATGCAGATCTCTCTACCTCTAAAGTCCTCACTTTCTATCACTTATAGGTAAAGATAAATGGTCTTCATGGTCTGATGATGTCCTGTATGTCTCACCACTGCTCTGATTTCTCTGGACCCCTCTCCACCTTCTATTGAGGTTTTGTATGGAGAAAAAGAACAGAACCCAAAATTAGGAGACACAGTTGTAGGAATGCTACAAATTCAGCCATTCATACAACACACATTGGAAAAAGAACACAGAGAGAATCACGATAATATATAGGGGACCCTCTTTATCTATGGATTCTGCATCCACAAGTTCAATCAACTGTGAACTGAAAATATTTGTAAAAGGAAAAACTCTGTATTTAACATATACAGACATTGTTCCATGTTGTTACTCCCTAAGCAATGCAGTATAATAACCATTTGAACAGTATTTAGCTTGTATTCAGTATTACAAGTGATCTGGAGATGGTTTGTAGGAGGACGTATATAGGACCTGTATAAATTCCAAGCCATTTTAGGTAAAGAACTTCAGCATCCTTGGCTCTTGCTATCCGTGGACGGTCTTCTGATGTTTTCAATTTTCAGTTGTAAAACAAAAATCAGTTTTCCCATGGTTGCTTATATAAATTCTGACTCCTTGTTCCTAATGTATATATTGGGGGGGCAGTACTGGGGATTGAACCCAGGGCCTTCCCACCTAAGCTACATCTGCAGCCCTTCTTTTTATTTTTTTTATTTTGAGACACATTCTTACTAAGTCACTAAGTTGACCAGGTAAACTTGAACTTCGAATCCTCCGGCCCCCGACTCCCAGAATTCTGGGCTTACAAGCATGCACCCCTATGGCCAGCCAGGGCTGTGATCACATCACAGACTTTCTCAGGAGCAAAATTCCTTTCTAAGCTCACTCAGATGGCTGTCGGTAGGACTGAGTTCTTTGCAGGCTGTTGGAATGACATCCTGAATTCATTGCTGGCTCTTAGTTGGACAACTTCTTCACCAGGTGTTTCTATGAGGGGCAAGCAGTTCCTTCAACACCAATCAAAGCCAAATGTGGTGTTGTAGGCCTGTACTCCTAGCACTTTGGGAGGCTGAGGCAGGAGGATCACAAGTTTGAGCTCTGCCTGGACCACTTAGCTACTCCCAATCTCAAAATTAAAAAAAATATATATATATTTATATATATTTAAAGGCTGGGGATGTAGCTCAATGCAAGAGTCTGGTTCAACCCTCAGTACTGCAAAAAGAAATAAAAAAAATAAGAATAAATAAAGACAGCAAGAGATAGAATTTGCAAAGAAGATGGAAGTCACCTTGTTTTGTGACTTAATCACAGAAGTGATACCTTGGCAATTTCTCCATGTTCAGTTCAGTGGAAATAAATGGCTCTATCTTGTCCTCTATTAATGCACTTTTTATGTTCTTCATGACCTATAAATATTCATCCTAATAGTGACTTCTAGGGGGAAGTGCTGGTCCCTTACACAATGATGCTCTTACTGAATCCAAGTTCTAAGTGTGAGATTTAATTCTCCCAATGATACTTACCAGGGGCTATTTTCATTATTCCCACTGTGCGCAACAGAAAGCTCACAGGCTAAAGGAACAGCTTGCAGTTTCACTGCTAGCTGGCAGGGAGCAGTCCCTGAACCCTCACCTTGCAAAAACCACATTTCTCAGTCAGTTGCTTCTTTGATGCACTGTAGAGCATTCTTAGATGTTTATGTTGCCTCCACTTCCATTTCGAATATAGGTTTAACTTTCTCATGCGCAAAATAGGACTCACTCATGGAAGCTTTCCCTTTGTTTCCCTTTCTCTACCATACCCAAATGGCCAAACCCAGATGGCATGAAGTAAGCCAATGGCCAGAGATAAGACCTCACAAACAGAGATAAGATAATCACAGGGATAAGAGCTCACTGGCTCCTCACTGATGGCATCTCTCCAGTCTTTGGACTCTGCATTTCCATTTTCCTGTAAATACCTTCCTTCAAGGCATTTGCCCCTGAGCTTACAGTAACCCTGTTACCCCATATACGGTGCTGTGTCTCTCCGTGTCTACATCTCTCTGTACCTGACTCTTCATTCTGCCTTGTGTGACCCAGAACAAAGGACCTACCCTTCTGGCTCAGGATACCCTCTTTGCCTAGGGTCTGTAAGTAAAATTCTTTGCCCTTGTATCCTTCTGTGGTGGTATTTAAAATTTGCACCTTCCTCCAGAACAGCTAGAAGCTTCCCCCAGACTAAGTTTGCCAGGACACCAGGAAGAGGTAGAGGTCATCAGGCAGGCAGAAATTGGACACAGGACAGATAAGAGCCACAGGACGCATCTACCAGTGTTATGGGAAGCCAAGAGCTAACACCATGAGCTCCTAACACCACAAGGAACTGGCAACCTGCATCCTTCCTTGGGTCTTCCGTGGAAGACTTCAGATAAGACATGTAGGTCATCAAATAGAGTATAGCTAGAATTTGTTGTAAAATGATGGATAGAGAGAGAGAAGGAGGGAAGGAGGGAGAGAGAGAAAGAGATTGGGAGAGAACACCTTCAAGCATGAAGATGGCAGATGGACTGAATGAGGTCTCAGGTTACTTTCTTACAGAATAACTGAGTATTTCCAGAAATCTCCTTTCCTTCCTTGAAGGTCATTGTTCTTGTACAAATCACATGGTCTGTTGACCTACTCCTGAGAGAACTAGGTCCCTCTTTAATCCTTAGGTAAATGTCTCCCTTTAGTTAGTTTTGAGACACTGAGGTTTTTCTAACCCCTCACCCATGGTCAGGATTTCGTTACGGGATCCAATCCTTATGAGCACACTTAGCAGATGTTACATTTTTTTGCGTTAGACTTGGAAACTACAGCTTGCATGGGTTCTATGTATAGTTAATGTTTAAGAAAGTGCCGGAAAAAAATTGCATCCTCTTTGCTCTTCGAGAAGCGTCAGGTATCCTGTGTCCAGGAGGTGTGCTGCTGACTTTCTAACACCAGTGTAGCAAGTTTCCTGAAAGAATTATCCAAAGAACAGATACTGCGAGGCTCCACCTCATTTCTAGGGTCTGTCATTGTGCTGGGAACAGAGCCCCGGTTTAGCTGGGGGCTCTCACAACAGTCCTGTACCTAAATATTCCCTCCTTGGGCCGAGCAGAGGTCAACTGGGTGATTCTCTGTCTTATTTCACCGCAAGACTGCCCCCTGTGGTGTTTTCTTTCCAGGTTTGGCTGCATCAGCATTTAGTTGAATTGCAGTGGATTTGGTTGCATTGTGGATAAGTTGCTTTGAGTTGCAAAGATAAAGATCGAACTGCTCCTAGCAAGTGACATCTGTCTACCACTTTATCACTTTGCAAATTTTTTATGTTCATTATTCCAAGGGACCCTCCTGTGTTCATGAGGTCACGGGGGCATCTCAGTACTACGTGGAGAGGAGTAATTCAGTCACAGGGGCCAGAGTTCATGGGCAAACTCTGTTAGCCGCTGGGCAGAGATGAATCCAGACCCAGCACTCGTAATCCTGTGTCCATTCCACTGGCTCCTCACAAGCAGAAAGCACAAGCCGCTGCAGAGAGAAAGGGGGAGAGTGTGGAAGGAGGGAGTGGTTGTGACAGTATTGCTCTCTGTTTTTGTGACTGCTGTAAGTAGAATTGTTTTCTTTATTTCTTCCTCGGACAGCTCTCCGTTAGCATGTACGCATCGACTGATTTTTCTGTGTTGACTTTGTATCCTGCAACTTTACTGAACTGTTTTTTTTTTTTTTTTTTTTGTGGGTACCGGGGGGTCGACCTCAGGACCTCACCTGCCAGCAGGCGCCCGTGCCTCTGAGCGATATCACCGGCACCTTTTTCGTATGTGGGTTCCGGGAGTCGAACTCGGGCCCTCGCGCTTGCCGGGCAGGCGCTTACGCCGCTGAGCCATCTCACCGGCCCTGAACTGGTTTATTGATTCCAGCAGTTGCTCATTACCAAGTTGATCATTTTCCAACACACGCCTGAATCAAAACATCATATGACACTTATAAATAAGTACAAATGCTAGGTGCCACTAAGAATCATAACAATAAGTATCGATGAAAAAGAATGGTAAACCACATGCCACATTTCCTTGCTGGGTTCTCTTTAGAGGGTGGGAATCCTGGGGAGCTGAATTTGACTTTTATGAAAACTGAAGATCCTTGAAAGAGAGGACATAAAAGAGGGAAGTAGGATGTATGTGTGTGAGAGACAGAGAGAGAGAGGGAGAGCAAAAGAGAGGGAGAGGGCTGGCGCATGTGTGGGACTACATTCTTTTATCTGGGTTCGGACACAGCAAGGGTAGAATGACTGTTTGCGGGAGAACTCCTAATAAAAAGGCAAGTGGGAAAAGATTTGCCACATTAACAAGTGATATGGATACATCACACAGAAGGCAAGGGTAGAAGGAATGCTTGGAGCCTGGTGGGTTTTCTGTGTTTGCCTTTTTGGAAGAGGCTACTTTGAGAAAGCTCCCTCTGTGGACAGGAATGTAAGAGCTTTTGGATCGTGGGATACCCAAAGATCCTGCCCTATCAGCTTTGAAGGTGCTCTTGCGGGAGCAAAGGAGACATGTGTGGCCCCTACAATGCACTGGCATTCCTGAATCTGTCGTAGATGTCAAGTTGCCTGCCTGAGACAGCGAAGAAAATGGATTATAACTTGCTGTGCATCACAGGGGATGATGTCAAGGATGCCGTGCCACTGCTAACTCAGTGGCTCTCAACTGAGGGTGACTGTCCCCTGGAAGATATTTGGCAACAACTAGAGACATTTTTGGTTTCACGCTCAGGGAGGATGGGGGAGAGTTTGGGTGGGCATGCTGTTGCTACCCAGTGTATCAGCCCAGGGATGCTGCTAAACACCCTGCATGACGCAGGGCAGCCCCCACCACAAGCAACTTTTCCATTACATGGAAGCAAAAACACATTCCTGGGTGAAGTGTTTAGGAAGTAGGATAATGGCTACAAAATTACAATGAGAGTGGAGGAAGACTTTCTCATGTTCGGTAGCACCTTAGAGTGATAGTACCTGATCCTAATTTGTTGTATATCTTAAAATGACTAGAAGAAAAGAGTTTGAATGTTCTCACCACAAAGGGATGACCAGTGTTGGAGTAGATGGGTGTACCAGTTGTCCTGATGTGATCATTACACATTGCATACACACTGTATCCCACAAATATGTACAATGTCACACTATATTGCATATTATAATTATTTAATATCAATTAAAAGATAGGTAAAGTATGTACATTGTCCTTTGCATTGTGTTTACTCAAGAAAGCTGTAGCTTTAAATGAAAAAAAAATTTTTTTTTTTTTTAAATCAAGCCAAACATGTAAATGGCAGGGAAGTTTTGATGCATGATCACAACCTTTTGGCTCTAGCATTTTCCTATTCCCATCTATATTGTGATCTTCAGCTGAGCAGGGGGTTATTAGCCATGCTCTTTACAAACGACTGAAAATACTTCTGCATTTTCAAGCCATTCAGTCCATGTAAGGACCCCAGATGCCCCAACCATAAGCTTTTAGTAGCATCACTAATGGGTGCTTTTAGTAATCTTACAAATCTTTTGGGCCTCACTCTATGATTAGAAATGCGTGCTACTTTTTGAATCTTTCCTATTACCTGTAAAACCTTCTAGCCATTAAGAAAAAATCCTTCATGGTTCTCAATATCCTCCTTTGTTGCGGTAGTGTGAGGAATTTTAATTAAAAAGATTAGGCATCAATTCTTTTTGGGATGCATCTTTCTGTGATACTTGTCACTGTGCTCTGAATGTTATTGTGCCCCAAGGGTTTATGAGTTGGAAGTTCCCTTCCCCAATTGGTGGTATTAGGAGTTCTTTTGGGGTCTTTAAGAAATGTGGTCTAGTGAGCGATTCTTGGGTCACTGGAGAATGTACTCCTATTGGAGGGATTAAGGTATTTGTCATGTGACCATCAGTTTTTAAGAAAGAGGTGTTGGCTCCGCCCAGCTCTGGGATTCCTGTTTCAAGATGTGCTCACTCCCTCTGGTACACTCTCCTGCCATCTGCCTGAAATCTTCATTAGAGCTGACCTGAAGCTGCAACCACGTCCTTGAATCTCCAGAACTGTTAGCTATGTAAATATGTTCTCTTTATAAAATTAGCCTGCCCTGGGTATTTCACTGTAGCACTATAAAATGGGCTTAGTACACCTCCTTACTCTCCTGACGCCTACATTTAGGAAAGGGCACGGCCTTCTGACTTCAAATCCACACAGCGTTTTGGTGGTGATTTCCTCATTTCCTCAGTTAACCAATATTGAGTAATGTATGGCAGGCAGGAGAGCAGATTCTGGAGGTGTAGCTGTGAGGTTCCCAGCACTGCCCAAGATTTCTGGATGCTTCTAGTGGACCATGGGGTTAAACACACACGCACACAAAAAAAAAAAACTCAGCTCTCAACCTGCTAGTATCACTGGAGCTCAGAAATGCACAGGAAATGAGAAGAAAGGGGGAGCCTCCTTCCACCCAGGGGATCTGGGAGGGTGTTTTCCCATTCAAGATGGAGATGAAGGCCGAAGAAGGGCCTCTCTGTGTTATCCTGGTCTTTTCTCATACCTTGACTTTGCTTCACTAAAATAGGAAGTCCGTTATTATGACTTTACATTTGCCATGGTATTGAAGGTAGGACAGTTTACCTTTTATTACTCCCATCCACCATTTAAGCAGAGGTACGCGTTATTTGTGCAAATGTGTTCCTTCGTACTGGGAACATTTCTACTGCAGATTTGAGGATGGAGCCTGGATTTATCATCTAAAAGATGAGTTCACAGATGGTAATGATAATGGAAAATTGTCTGAGATTGGCTATTCTAGGGAAATGGTAGTGTTTCCAGTAACCGGGACATTTGATAGCCTCATCATCTACCCAGCATGGTCTTTAAAAGACCCATTCACATGATGGGCCATTGCTTGCCTTCTAAAGCATATGTGTGTAGAAGGAGTTAAGATTTAGGTGACAGGGCCGGTGAGATGGCTCAGCGGCTTAAGTGCCTGTCTTGCAAGCGCGAGGGCCCGAGTTCGACTCCCGGAACCCACATACGAAAAAGGGGCCGGTGATATCGCTCAGCGGCACGGGCGCCTGCTGGCGCGCGAGGTCCTGAGGTCAACCCCCCGGTACCCACAAAAAAAAAAAAAAATGATTTAGGTGACAGACTCTCAGTGTTGCTGCAGATCCCGCCAAAGTTAGTGTTCATAGCCTGTATCAAAGGTGGCAAGAGGTTTTACATTAGAGATGTAAAAGGGAGTGACCATTGCCACCTGGAAAGCGTGTGATTGTTTCGCCACATGCTCATTCTCATGGGGCCAGCATGAAGCCATTAGAGGGCTTTAGTTGCATAGTAATAATTTGAAGGGGTGGTTTTATTTCTATCCTGTTTCTAGTGAGAGAATCTGACAAGCCTATACCAGTGACTAAATCATTTCATTCCAGGCTTTGTATATGATTTATGTGAAATAAATGTCCTAAACTATAAATAAAACACAAGGATGTCATACAGCATAACGCCTTGAGAAGAGTAATAGTTAATCAAGATGAGTCGTCTAGAAACATCATTATTTTTCCACGTATAAATAGTTCCCTCTGTCCTTGAAAGTGAATGTGACACTCATACAAATCCTCAGAGTCCAGCCTCTATCCCATGAGAACTTTTCCGTAAAGTGAATCACTTGAAATGAAAGCAACAAGCAAGTAAACTCTTTCCCTCATTCAAATATTAAAAAAGTGGAAGAATGTCATGGTTTAGATCTCAAATGCCTTGCAAAGTCTCATGTGTTCAGTGGTGGGGCTTTCAGAAAATAACTGGATCATAATGGCTCTTATTCATAAATGTATTGATCCATCGATACATTTGAAAATTCACAATCTGGAGGTGGGGTCTAGTAGGAGAAATTGGGTCATAGAGACATAATTTTGGGAACTGTATCTTGTTCCTGGATCCTTCCTCTATAGCTCTCTCCATTTCATAGTCTCCATGAGGTAAGCAGCTTTACTACACTGTCCCTTTCTGCCATGATGGTTCTGCCTTGTCACAGCCTTAGAATCAATGGAGCCTGATAAACATGTACAGAAATTTCTTTAAATCATGAGACAAAATAAACTTTTCTTCCTTTAAGTTGTTTATATAAAGTGACTCAAAGCAAACTAACATTCACTCTTAATGACTTTACAAAGTTTGAGAATCTAACAATAAAAGTGCCAAGTCAACTAAGATGAGGCATTCCCTAGGATATTGGAGAGGGAGGTGTGTTTCTTTATGATTCCTAAAATATGTGTGAAGGAAATGCCTCCACATTTGTCATCATAGAGCTTCTCACATTTGCCATTTTGTTTTTAAAAAGATCAAACATTTAATATTTCACTTATATAATGTTTCATTTTTTATATATTCCATAGTGATGCACTGATTTTTAAAGAAGAGAAAAGCTCATTCTTCTCAGAATATTTCACATTCAGAGAGTTAAGGTAGAGCAACTTGGATTTGATGATTGGATAAACCAAGCTTATAGGATCGCCTAAGAAAAGATGCTATTCTTGGGACTCAGAGGAAAGTAGTTGGCAGAGAGCTCTTTCTTGGTTTCGAGCATTTGCTCTCTCAGGGAAGTTGCTTCTTTTCTGCAATGGGATTATACTCAATAGAGTGCAGGTTTTGCCCTTTTCTGCTTCAAGGGATGGTCAGGAGAGTCTAGAGACACCTTTGGCTATCATTGCTAAGTGGCAACCACTTAGCACTACTGACCTCTAGTGGGTGGAGGCCAGCAATGCTGCTCAGCTTCCTAGAGTGCACAGGACAACTGCTCCCAGAATGGGCCATCCATCCCAAATGCCAATAATGCAGAAGTTAAGAAATCTTGCTTCCATGCAACCCAGAGCCTGAAATGTAACTCATGACCCTAGCTGTCTAATTGGTATGTATGTACTCCTTCACAGAGGCTCAATTAAACATTTTTAGTGAATATTTATTGACTCACAAGGCCATGGGGGAGAGCTGCAGAAGGAAATTGCCTATGGCCTCAGCATGGAGAGGTTATAAATACTTAATGTGGAAGCGAAGGAAGCATATATAAAACAAAATATTCTGCTTCAAAAACAGAATGAACAGTGGCTGTGGGGTCCCTTGGACAGGCAGCCTTCACTCTGTTACTGCTTCTGGTAAGGAACAGCAGGAGCAAGAGGCATGCTGCAAAGCCTTGGAAAATGGCAATGTCATTCAGTAGCCAAGAGAACCATTGGAAGGAATTTAAAAGGACTGTCACCTGGACCCGGACCCAGTGGGATTCCAAAAAGCCCCTCTAATGCCAGAATGGTACTGGCCAGAAGGATCTGTGCTCTGAGCAAGAGACAGAGGGGTTCTTTAGTGGAGAAGCATCCTCATGGAAAGAGGCCCCAGGTTGTGACATCTGCAGCTAACTCAATGCAGGGCATGGTGATGTATGCCTGTAATCCCAGCTCCTCAGGAGGCTGAAGCAAGAGGGTTGAAAGTTTGAGGCATCCGTAGCAACTTAGTGAGACAGCATCTCAAAATAAGATACAAAATGGCTTGGGATATAGCTCAGTGGTAAAGCACTTAGCATGTTGGAGTGCCCTGTGTTCCATCCCCACTACCTAAACAGAGAAGAGAAGAGAGAAATGGAAGGAGAGGAGAGAAGTTAGGAGAGGAAAAGGCTAAGTGAAGACACTCACAAAAGAGAATATGGAGTAAACTACTTCATCCCTCTGCCTCTCTTTAGTAAGGACCTCTGGGATTGCATTGGCCCAACTGGATAACCGAAGACAATTTCCTCATCTCAGTATCTTTAACCCCACCTGCAAAGTTCCAAAATTGGTATGTAAACCAACATACCAAGTATGGTCATAACATATGATAAATGTTTAAATTTTAAAAATGTGTTACACTGTAAGACACACTGCCATGAATCCCCCTCAAAATCCTCCCTCTGGCTTGGAACACACTCGTCTATCATTCTTGGCGCCTTCTGCAGCAGCTCTGGAGTCCTCTTTCCTGAGTGCCTTTAGTTGCACTGTCCTGACCACCTCAATGCCCTGAATCTATTCAAAATGTTGACCTTTCATGGTTGTTTTGACCTTGGGGGAAGCCAGAAGTCACACGGTGCCAGATGCAGTGACTAAGGTGGATGAGGACACTATTATTATTTTTTTAATGAACCTATCTTTCTCTTGCATGATACTTGGCAGCAGCATCTGCTGCATTTTTTACCATGCCTGGTAAAGACACTCAGGGAAGAGGACTTGCAGAACTGCTTCAGAAAGTGCCAAGAAAGAAGGGATGAGTGTGTTGGAAGTGATGGGAAAGATTTTGAGAGGCACTCATGGAAGTGTGTCTTTTACTGTACTAACTTTTTTTTTTTTTTTTAATTTAAACACACACACTATGTTTTGATCAGCCCTTGTATGCATAGGTTCCAAAGAATCACGTGGCTGGAAATGCCCCTTCAAAGTGTGTCCCGCCGCAGCACCAGGCCATGCTCTGAGGCATGCGCGGGGTGAAACCCATGGAGGGGCTGCGCAGTGTGATCCTCCGTGCAGCTGCCTATTCCCACAGCTCTGGTGGGGCCCACCCATTACAGTCCCATCCCACCCGGATGCCAGCTCTCTTCTCCCTCTGTTCCTGATGCCACTGGTTATGGAAAGGTCTTCTCTGGCTTCCCCAGTGCCCACCTGTCAAAGGGAGAGTGAGACAGGTCCTTGAGTCTAACCCGTGGGCAGTTAAGCCCATCCATGCATGGTGATGAGGAGGGCTGACAGGCGCTAATGAGCCTCCCTGCTCTGTTCCATAAGGGTCCCCATCCTTGATGAATATTCATTATCGATGTCTGTGGGCCTCAAGCCACCGTCCTCCACTCCCTGGAAATTCCTTCAGCCTATTATCCTTACAAGGAATGAAATGCCGCTAGGTGAGTGCATTGAGGCAATGGACATAGACGATGGATGATTCTTTCCTTGGCACACGTGCAGCACACAGAGCTGCCTGATGCTGGTAAGCCATGCGCTGTCAGTTTTAAAGGGTGTACACCTTTCCCTTTTTAAAACCTTCTAAACCTAACCTCGTAGTGCACTCTAGAAAGAGTATGACATTGCAAATTTATTCTTAACAGTGGACCTGTCTTTCCAGGGTTCGAAGAGCTAACTTTTAGCTCAAGAATGAGCCGATCTTCAATAAAGGGCTGATGGGAAGTGACAGTGTTTTCATTTTTCTAAATAGAACCTCCGTTCTGGTATAGGTTGGAACAGAGAGGTCATGGGCAGCCACTGAGAGGGAACCGTATGTTTTGGGAACAAATGCACAGGAAGTAGATGATAATGCCTTCTTATCCTTGCCATCTCTTAGACCTAAGTGTTCTTCAAGCACATTCTGGCTGGAGGAGGTGGGATGTGAGAATGCATTCTTCCGAAGTTTGTGCAAGACGGAAGAGGCTCTAAGAGAAGGAGGGGAGCAACCAGCATCCTTCAACTCCCTTTTGTCTCCTTGCCCTCTGCAGCAAGATGAAGGTCGGTCTCCTCCTGTTGGTGCTTCTGTGGAAAGCCAAGAGCCAGCCAGCAATGAGGCCAAACATCGTCCTGTTGATGGCTGACGACCTTGGCGTGGGAGATCTGGGGTGCTACGGGAACAAGACTCTCAGGTATGGAAATGCAGCTGCTGGTGAACACATGGCTGTGGGTTCCTGCAGCAGATGAACGCAGGGTCACCACATGGAAACATTGAAAGCTCTCCATAGGGTAGAGGTACTTGAGATGAGTTTTGTTTTCTCTTGCAATAACGAGGAAACGATGACATAAAAATAACTGGGTAGGGACCTTGATTACACAAAAATATTAATGCAGACTAAATTAAAAGGGAGGCGTACGAGAGACCCATTGCTAGTGTTGTGGGATGGCGATTGCTGGTGTTGATCCGTGGAGATGCTGAGGCCTCTCTCTTCCCTGGGGATACGTGGAAATGAGACAGCGATATTAACACTGGCTTCTCTTTGGATGTGATTGATTGAGAAGAGGTGAATTGTCTGCCTCCTTTGGGGCCGTGAGGTAATGGGGAGGACAGCAAGGGCAAAGTGTGGCTCTCAGTCATCCTTCACCCTCCCTGCTAGCTGTAACCCATTGGTAGGACTTGGTTCCTCTCATGTAACCCAGAGATGGAGGGACTGAGTGCTGAGGTACCCTGGACGGCATGAGTGAGAACACGTGAGTAGCTATCTTCCTCCATTAGAGTCTTAGTTCTTAATGTGAGCAACCACATGGGCTGTTAAAGGTCATCATAAAGGACATGGTTCTCTCATTCCAGGACTCCCAACATTGATAGACTGGCTGGTGGGGGAGTGAAACTCACACAGCACCTGGCAGCATCACCCCTGTGCACACCCAGCCGGGCAGCCTTCATGACGGGCCGGTACCCCATCCGCTTAGGTAACCTACTACGTGTGTCTGGCTATTGCCCTCCTCCAGGGGGCCTCCAGGGCCGGTGTTTTGCTGGTTCTTAAAGGTGGATTTTTCTTGCTTCAGGAATGGCAGCTCACACCCGGATAGGAATTTACCTGTTCACAGCTTCTTCTGGAGGACTTTCCACCAGTGAGGTGACGTTTGCCAGGCTTCTAAGGGACCAGGGCTACTCAACAGCGCTGATCGGTATGGGACAGGGAGAAGCTGGGCAAGGCTAGCGAGAGACTGGGAGAGGCCTCGGGCAACCTCACAGTGATGTCACTGAAAAACTTCACATACCTTTAAGTGAGGACAAAATGCTCTGGGCTATTTGGCTATATAGATGTGTGTTCTTGTGTGTGTGTGTGTGTGTGTGTGTGTGTGTGTGTGAGAGAGAGAGAGAGAGAGAGAGAGAGAGAAGGTGGAGAGATAGATAATAATAGATAAGAAAATACATGGAAGGATGAATGGATAGATCAAGGAAGGGGTTAATGAATAGGTGATAGGTGGATAAAGGATATAAATTGATGACAGATGGTAGAAGATAGATAGATAGATAGTAGATAGATCAGTCCCTTGGCTGGATAGGTGGATGGATGGGGAGATGGATGGATGGATGGAGGGATCATAGATACATACATACATTCATACATACATACATACATAGATCATTTGAGTGGGTGGATGGGTGGATGGATAGAGAGATCATAGATGTGATGATAGATGGATAGATAGATCGATCAATCACTTGGGTGGGTAGGTGGATGGATGGGGAGATGGATGGATGGATGGATGGAGAGATCATAGATACATACATACATACATAAATCATTAGAGTGGCTGGATGGGTGGACACATGGAGAGATCATAGATGTGATGACTCATAGATAGATATATAGATAGCTAATGATAAATGGATGCACAGCGGGCAGATGGAAAGATGGATAGATAGATGAAAGGAATAATTACAGAAGAGATAATGGGTGGCTATATAATAGTTGAGAAAGATTATGATGATGATAGATAGATGAAATAAGTCATACATACATACATACATAAAGAGACAGATAGAAGGATATATGGATGGATGGATGGATGGAGGGATCATAGATACATACATACATACATAGATCATTTGAGTGGGTGGACGGGTGGATGGATGGAGATATCATAGATGTGATGATAGATGGATAGATAGATCAATCAATCACTTGGGTGGGTAGATGGATGGATGGGGAGATGGATGGATGGATGGATGGATGGATGGAGGGATGGAGGGATCATAGATACATACATACATACATACATACATCATTTGAGTGGGTGGGTGGGTGGATGGATGGAAAGATTATAGATGTGATGTAGATAGATAGATAGATAGATTGATCACTTGGGTGGATAGGTGGATGCATGGGGAGATGGATGGATGGATGGATGGAGGGTTCATAGATACATACATACATACATACATAGATCATTTGGGTGGATGGATGGATGGATGGATGGATGGAGATATCATAGATGTGATGATAGATAGATCACTTGGTTGGGTAGGTGGATGGATGAATGGATGGATGGGTGAACGGATGGAGGGATCATAGATACATACATACATACATCATTTGAGTGGGTGGATGGGTGGATGGATGGAGAGATCATAGATGTGATGATTCATAGATAGATATATAGATAGCTAATGATAAATGGATGCGCAGCGGACAGATGGAAACATGGATAGACAGATGAAAGGAATAATTACAGAAGAGATAATGGGTGGCTGTATAATAGTTGAGAAAGATTATGATGATGATAGATAGATGAAATAAGTCATACATAGATACATACAGAGACAGATAGAAGGATGGATGGATGGATGGATGGATGGGTGGATGGATAGATAGATGGATGGATGAATAAGCTAAACAGAACATAGACAGATGAGATAAATGATAGACACATGAACAGACAACAAGATGTTCACACAGAGAGCTTCCAAAAGTGCACACACACACACACCTTGCTGTTGATAAAAGATTTTCATTTTACTTTGCAAAAGTATTTTGATGTGTATTCAGATTTTTGTCACTATGCCAAACACCTGAAGTAATCAAGTTATGAAGAGAGAAGGTTTATTTGGCTCACAATTTCAGAAGTCTCAGTGCATAGTTGGTTAGCCCCATGGTCTTGATCCTGTGGTGGTCCATCATGTGCGGAGGGCATGGCGAAGCAAAACCTCTCACCTTGTGGCCAGGAAGTGGAGGAGAGCAAGAGGAAAAGGCTGGGTCCCATGATCCCTTTCAAAGCCATCCTCAGCCCATTGACCTCACTTCCTGCCACTAGCCCTACCTCTTAAAGGTTCCACCACCTCCCAACAGGGCCAAGCTGAGGAGCAACTTTAACCTGTGGGCCATCAGGGATCCAAACTATAGCAAAATATTGTCATAATTTGTGTAAGAGCATGTCTCAAAAAAAAAAAAAGTCTACTTGTGTTTTTCTACACAGTTTTGTGCCTATTAAAGTGGTTAAATGATTTGACACTGAAGTTTTTGTTTGCTTTGGTTTTCTTGGTTATCTTTTGGGGAACCGCAAATTTGGTTTTCTTTTCTGGCAGCATGCGTGGCTAATAACTTGGTGTTTGTGGAATAAAACATGAAAATCTGTGGGAAGCTATGAGTGCGAACCCTAGGTCATAAAATAGGCGGAGAGAACACGTGTGCTGGAGTGTGGGTTTAGAAGCTCACCTTCTAGTCAGGGCACTTACTGGGACTAAAAGGTCTCATCCGTTTGTGTCCTCAGGGAAATGGCACCTTGGACTAAGCTGTCACAACGCCACCGACTTTTGCCACCACCCTTTACACCATGGCTTCGATTACTTCTATGGGCTTCCTACGACCAACGTGAGAGACTGCAAACCCGGGGAAGGCACGGTCTTCACCGCAGCCTACCGGTGGCTGGTGTTCTTTCCCCTGCAGATCATAGGGGTCACCGTGTTCACGCTGGCCATGCTGCGCTTCCTGAGGCTGATCCACGTGCCCCTTGGTGTCTTCATCGTCCTCTTCCTCCTGGCGGGCCTGGTCCTTATCTTTTTCCTGTGTTTCCTTCATTACTTCCGGCCCTTGAACTGCTTCCTGATGCGGAACTATGAGATCAGCCAGCAGCCCATGTCCTTTGACCACCTCACCCAGAGGCTGACGCTGGAAGCGACTGGGTTCATACGGCGGTGGGTGTCACCTTTTCTCCTCAGGATATTCTTGATAAAGGAATCTTGCTAATTGCCAAGGGAGGTGGAAGAACTGCATGATTACTGTAACCACACTACCCCTTCCATACTGAGTAGGTGTCTCTCACCAAACTGCCTGCAGGAGGGATGCGGGGAATGACAGGGACCATATTTAAAGCAATCGCGAAGCTATGAGGCTCTGGTTCAAGTGACTTTGTCCATCCCTCACGTCCTGTACTTCTGAGGCAATTCTGTGAAAAATATCTGCTAATCACAGGGTCCTGTATCACCCTGGTCATTAATCTTCAGTACGGCAAACTGGTGGAAGAAAAATAATGGCATTTATTAAGTCCCAGAGGTTGTCCTTGGAGTGTAAATGACATGGAAAGATCCAGAATATTTTAGGCTAACCTCTGAGCCAAAAAATTCTGTGAGTAAACTGGGTAAAGTGAATTATTTCTTTGGGGTCTGTTAGGTAGCTTTTAATCCATAGTTCTGAGGTTTGCATTTAGCAAATGGAATACCTGTCGATGGAGAAATAGACAAAATTGTGAGGTACATAGACAGATACCTATATTATATTATACAGTGCCTAGGGACTGCGTTAGATTTCTGTCACTGTAATAAAATACCTGGAAAAGTCAACATAGAGCAGGAAAGATTGATTTCTGCTCATAGTTTCAGAGATTTCAGTCCGTGCTTGGTTCAGCCCATGACTATGGATGTGTGTTGAGGCTGAAGCATCATGGCGGAAGGGTGTGGTAGAACAAAGCTTCTCACCTCATGGCAGTCAGGAAGCAGACAGAGAGGCAGAAAGTCACAGAAGAAGGGGTATGAGACAAAGCACACCTTCAAAAACATGCCCCCAGTGGCCTACTTCATCCAATCAGGCCTCTCTCTTACTAAGTCCAATAAGCTATGAACTCATTAATACATAAATCCACTGACAAAGTTAGAGCCCTCACTGACATATCTGGAAAGTTACTAATTTGCTAGACATTTCCCAAGCCAATCATATTGATAATCAAGATGAGGCCAAATAAATATAATTAAATAGGTAGACTATAGGGGCTATATATGAACAACTGCTATTCAAAAGAAGCAAATGGACAAATATTTTTATTTCTTCCATTTGTAACTTAGAGGAGAGTACTTTAAGGATAAATGGAGTTGGAGACTCAAGGGAGTGGCTCAGCATGGGCAAGGCCCTGGGTTCCATACCCCACCCCACAAAATTAAAGAGAAATAGAAATTCTATCTGAAAACTGGACCTTTGGTCTTTATAGCAACTTTCTGGGAAATTTAAGAGATACTTGCATAATATAAAAATGATAAAAGACATAGATAAAGACATGTCGATGAGAATTAAATTGCATGATGCCGAAGTATAAAATCAAGCAATAAAAGGGAAGTCATTAGGATGGAAGTTCGTGGTAAGAGAGAAAAATACAGAGCGAAAGCAAAATATATGCATTTTTAAGGTACGTGAGTATGACACAGTAATGGTCTGGTGAGACAGGTAGAACACGACTCACTCCAGAAGTGATGTGGTCACTTCCTGGTGTGGAAGCTGCTGCGTTCCCTCACCCCCCTCTTGTGCGCATGAAGAGCGGATTTTCTTTTGCAAATCAAGAGTGGTAGCAGTTCCCTCGACGGGTGTCTTTGTAGTTACAAGAGACAGTAGAAGTAACCTTGTATGTGGTGGTGCAGCTATGATGGGGTATCCTTCCCATCACTGATTTTGCAATAGATAAACCACAGGGTCTATTTTGTACACCTCTGTGGCATTAGAAAGTATTTTGTACAGGTCTGAGGATGACATGCTCGTGAGTTGGGTGTCTGCCGTGGTTTGAATATTGTTGGTATCTTCCTCAGGTCAGCATGGTGGACACTTGGTGCTCATGTGACAGTGTTGAGGTGATGGGACATAGTCAGAGGTAATTAGGTCATGGGGGGGCATTAATTTTCTGGAAACACCTAGACATCTTTATGTCATTGTCCACCTCCAGCAGCTTATCGGAAACATACAATGTAGACATTAATGCCTGTTGTACTAAAATGACATTCTGAGACAACTCTCATGGTACCGTGTTATGTTTTGGCAGAAATGATTTAATCACGCAGATATATTTTTGCAAGGCATTTTGACAGTTTCCTCAGAAGGGCTTTGAATGGTAGCCAAAAAATCTTATTCTCATAGGATACTAAAGCCTGACCGGTGTATTGTGGTTATATAGAGTTTTCTGTAATTTCCTTCTAGAACTAGACATTGAAGATATTCTAACCACACCATATTTGGAGGCTATGGCTATTGAGTTATAATGAAAGAGTTATGTTTTTTCCCCAAAAATAGATGATTCTAAGTGTATGTATGGAGCAATGATCCATATTGGAGAAATATATAGTAAGTATAAGTGAAAATAGTAGCATTTGTAGACCATCATGCCATTCATGAAAAACTTAACTTACACTGCCTGAAAAACTAAGATTGCAGACAGCAAGGCAAAAGCCATCCTTAGATACAATTGCCTTCCTGTGTTGTCTGAATTATCCAATTGATTGAATATAGTACCCAAGAGGCCCAAATTACCTTCATAGGTTGCCGAAGAATCATAACAATGGTGACCTCACCTTGTTCATTAACAGTTTTTCAAGGATCTAAGCACACATTTGTATGTGTTTTCCCGCTAGTCAGAATATCCTGAACAATTTAGGCAAGACCTGGCATCCGTTGTGAGAAATGGATGTACAGCTGGTGAGTAGCTTAAAAACAGAAAGAAATCCAATCAAAGCAGGGACAGGGTTAGTGTCTTAGTTGCTTTCTCATTGCTGAGACAAAATACCCCACACCCACACGTTAAAGGAGGAAAGGTTTATTTTGTAGAGGTTTCAGTCCGCGTAGAGGCTCTGAGGCAGGGCATCATGGCAGAGGAGAAAGAGTTCATGGTGTAGCAGGCAGAAAGCACCAGTGATTAAGGGAGAAAGAAGCAAATTTAATAATCTTCCAGGACACACCCATAGGCTTCACCTCCCAACATCACACTCATCTATTTTTGATCAGTGGCCTAATCCAGTGTTACACACCCATGCTCCAGTATCATACAACCATGATCCAGTCACCTCCCCAAAGCCCCACCTATGAGTGTATGAAGCTTTGGGGGGACATCTAAATATAAGCCATAAGAGTTAGCAAAATCTTTGAAAGCTTCGCATTCAAAATTGCCTATATGAAACAAGTATCTTATTTATATGTATTACCATTTAAGAAATATTTTTTTGTGCGTATGTCAGAGGGAGTGAGGAAAATGATTTAAGCTCTTGTTTATAAAATTTACAGTCTTTCCCTATAATGTGTCACTGGAATGATTTATACTCAGACTTTCTTCCTGAGATGCTAGTTGGAGATGTTAAGATATGAATGACAGGGGACATAAGCCAAAGGTGTTTCATTGGTTTGTAATTCTCTCAAATGAGATCCATTTCATCAGCTCTGGTTCAGAGCCGGGATTACAAGTGTGCATTTCCAAGTGGAGGAAAACGGTGCCTTAGCAAATGTAACCATCCACTCCCTCATCCTCATTAAGTCCTTCAGCGATAAATTTAGGTTGGGGAAATGCTTCTATTGTTAGAGAGCCGGGTGATTAGGTCACCATATGTTACCCGCTGTATGGTGACTGAGGGGATGGGTCATCTTTAATGCACTTCAATTAGTAAGAAATCCACGTTACTTTTACAGGGGGGACCAAACTACAAATTTCTTAGAGCTTTCTTATTCTGCTTCCTGATATGCCCTGAATATGTCTTTTCATTATTGTTTTGGTCTTTTGCTCTCTCTGTTTTTCAATGCAACATGAAACAGATCCAACTTAGATACCCAGGGCAAGTGATATTGGCATGACACATATTTGAGTGGAATGGATACTCATGGAGTGGTCACCAGTTGGGCATGAGGTACTATGGATATGTACATGCTTGGTAGGTACCTTCAAAACCAGTCCCTGGGCCATACTCCATAACAGCTTTCTAAGATTGGTACGTGGACATCTTACATTGGAAAACTTGGAGCCTGACACCTTTCAGTGAGTATTCAGCACCTTCTCCAAATGGAAGGGTCTACATCTAGTGCTTTTACCCAACCACAAAATGAGACATGTTTTTGTAATTGTGTAATTGTATTCTCAAACCAGGCCTGTTTTGCCCATCGCACCACATGCAAATCGCTGAAATGATGAATTCTGCAACAGAGAAAAAGTTTATGCATGACGCAGACTGGAGAGCAAAGCTCAAATTTCCCACCCCAAGGATAAGGCTTAAGATATTTAAGGCTCAGTTCAAGGCCAGCCTGGGCTCCATAAGTAAGTCAAGGCCAGCCTGCACTACATAGTGAGACCCTCTCTCAAACACACACACACACACACACACACACACACACGCACACACAGAAACAAAAAAAAAAAAAGACATTTATGCGATAAACAGAGTGGTCTGAGATGTGGAAAAGTGGAGTAATTGGTGGTCTATGCAGGTTTAGTGCAACTTCACAGATCTTGATAGGGAAAGGTTGAAAAATGGTGGTTTTTGCATGATCTCATAGCAAAGTTTTCAGCCTCCCAGAGTCAAAAGTTTCCTCCAGGTTTCTAAAATACACCTTAGGTACCTGCTACCATCATGATCCGCTTGCTAGAGGTGTTCTTTGAAACAAACCTAGGGAGAGTCTAACAACATATTGCTTGGCTGCATAACTGATTAAGACAGGTGATTTTTTAGAACTCAACTATAAGCAAGTAACTAAAAGCAAATGAAGTGGGTTAAGTCTAGAGGAATATTCAGATTTCCACTCTGTTTCAGTGCTTATACAGGTTGTGCATTCCTGATCTGAAAATTTGAAATCTGCAACTTTTGGGCACTGACATAATGGTCCAGGTGGAAAATTCCACACCATGGAACTTAGTTTTGTGCAAAACTAATTTATTTTTGTGCATAAAATTACCAGTAAGCTATTAGCATAAGGTGTTTATGGAATGTAAATAATGCTATGTTTGGTCTTTGATCTCCTCCCAAAGATATCTCTTGGTGTATGTGCAAATATTTCATGATCTGAAATCTGAAGCACTTGTAGTCACAAACATTTTTTGGATAAGTGATGTTTAACTTGCACAAGCCGCGGTGCTGTTAATATTGTCATTGCCATGGTGACGGAGAACATGCTGCTCGTTGAAAGAAAAATAGAACTTGTGTGATGGTGGGTGAAGGTAGCCGGATGATTTTATTCATTAAATGATATTTTCTTTAGCTCAGGTCAAAACTGAATTGACAAAAGGTGTCATTGCAACCGGGTAGGACGAAATTCATTTTATGTATTTTTGCCTAGAGAGATGAACCTTGTTTATTCTGCTCTGTGAAAAGCCAGATATGTTGGCCCTTTTCTCTCTATAAATTCATTGAAAACAGGGTTTTTGTACTAGGAAAAACATTTAAGTTTAATTGTTTAAAGAATCATTTGTCTTTTCCCCTGAGAATACACACACACACACACACACACACACACACACACCCTGGATTAGAGGGGCACATCTCCAAGAAAGATGATTTTAAACACACCCAGATAATTTGTATCAGTTATGGTACCCAACTATTGGATTTATCAATTTATAGGAAATTTACCATGAATATGCTTTTCTCTGGGCCTCGGTTCATGTAAGTCATATCAACTTATTCTATATGTGAGTGTGAGAGTTTTGAGATGCTGTAATTAGAAGATAAATAAATGCTAACCCTTTTCAGTTAGGCTCGATGAAGGATAGCGCTAGTTCTTCTTGGATGTGTCCTTTAGTGAAGTGTCTATGGATAACAAAATCCCAAATTTGGAAATGGGGCGGAGGTCTGTTTTTAATCTCCATCTCCCCCAAGGTC
Organism: Erethizon dorsatum; assembly: GCA_028451465.1. Taxonomy (NCBI): domain Eukaryota; kingdom Metazoa; phylum Chordata; class Mammalia; order Rodentia; family Erethizontidae; genus Erethizon; species Erethizon dorsatum. The sequence continues at coordinate 5,211,056 of CM051843.1, forward strand.
TCTTCCTTCTCCCTTTAATGAACCTTGCTTCCTGACTTCCCAACAGAGTAATTATGACATCACAATTACATGAGGGATTAGCCATACTAATAATGAATGCTAGTATTAGTATGAGCATGGAACGATTATGCCTTTTGCAGTACCATTTTCCGTGCTTTGCAGTTTGGTGGTAAATAATCTTTTCTACAGGCATCACTTGTTTAATCACAGTTCCCTAAAACCTACGACGGCTGATTAATGTGCCATCTGGAGATATGACCTTTTATCCTGTTGGATGGCCATTACAATTTGGCAGAGGCAAAATCCTGAAATGCATTTGCTGTGCACCTGCAACCTTAGCATGTCACATTTCCACCTGGGCTGCACTGTTGTTGGTGGGTATGAGGGGTCATGGGTGACCGAGCACCATGCGTCTTTTGAATAAAAGGATCTTGGAAGTATTTCATTAGTGTAGGTAATAGCTGAAGCCAGAAAGGAATAGGGGTGCTATTGATTTTAATTCATAGGAGGAAAAGTCAATCAGATTAAAGAATAAAAAGGCAATAGGCTGGCTATGCACACACATATTCAGGGAAGTTTAAGGCTGGAGTGTAGCTCTGTGGTAAAACTCTTACCTGCCTTAATCGTGATCGAGGGTACGATTAGATTCCCCAGGACCACAAAAATGAAAAGCAAAAGATGACAAGGAAAGAAAGAAAGAGAAAACTTTAAATAATTAAGAAGTGTTGTGAAAGCATCAGATTGCCCAATAACAGGAGAAAACACTGGATTTGTTTCTAACTTTCACAAACCCACAAGCTATTTATTGAAGGTGGGAGGATGTTTTTTACTAAGTCTCTTATTCTACACTGATCCGACAGTAATTAAATACGTTCTTCCCTCAGTGTTCTGGAAGAACCGAGTCCAAGATCTCCTGCACATTCCAAGCCCCTTATATAAAATGGCATAGTATTTGTGTACGACTTGCATACGTTCTCTTAAGTACTTTCAATCATCTCAGAGTAACTTATACCAGTACATGCAAATGCTTGCACAATACCTGTTACACTCTATTGCTTAGGTCACAGTGGCAAAAAAAAAAAAAAAAAAAAAGTATGCGACGTGTGCAGTACAGGTGGAATTATGTTTCCACTATTTTTAGACATCTTTTAATTACTACGTGTCTGATTACATAATGATTACATTCATCGTGGAGAGTTGGTACATGGATGTGACACATCTTAATTCATTTTGCATCCCCTCTCCTCTCCTATCTCTTCTCCCTCCATCTCTTGGTCCCCTTCCCATTTACAAAAGATCCATTTTTTGATCTGAGGTTTCTTCCACCTAGGAATAGGAGGACACAGACAGGAATAGGAGGACAACCTGTGGATACAGACAGCTGAGAGAGTACAGTTATGGAAAGGTGTTCCCCTTTGCCGCACGGGATCCATAGCATGCCACCAACTGGGGTATGGACAAAGGTCCCCCAGCCTTGCCCCAGGAAGTGAGTCTGCCACTGTACATTTCTGTGAATCATGCATGTGAATAGTGCAGACACTTACACCTTTATGGAAAATGATTGCAAACGCTGGTGCCTAGTATGAACCTGTGGAATTGACCTCTCTCTCAGAGCCAGTTCTGACCTCTGCAAGTTTGTGATAAGCTCTGCTGCCCTGGGCTCACCTTCTGCGGCTTCATGGAGTGGTGGTTAAGAAAGCCTGGACTAACTGTGGATGCTCTTCCCTGAGCTGTGGGTTCCTTCCTTTCCCTTATTTTTTCCAGTGTGCGGCATCTAATAGACATGAGGTGCAAAACAAAAACAAACAAACAAACAAAGCAAAAGCCCTAATGCCTTAGGTATTTTCTGAGTCCTGCCTTTAAGGAACGTAAATGCTGCTGCTGCCGGTGATGCTGCAGACTGCCTTCTGGATTTTTAACAAATGCAGCCAAAGCATGTGGCCGCTGAAGGTTCCATCTTTCTGCACAGGGTGCAATGAATTTTCAGGAGTTGCTTCCTGAAGTGCTTCAGCTAATGAAAAAGGAGTTGAGTTGCTACTGAGAAATGTTCCGCCCACGAGCTCCTGGAGCTGTCTCTGTTTTCAAGGTCGTGGTGAGGGAGACACAGATGTCCTCAGTCAGCCTGGCTGTCAGGTCAGTGGGCTTTCCTGCCCTGGAAAGGTGTTATATCTTCACCTGAGAGAGAGCTGGCAGGCACACCCCAAGGCGTGAATGAGACGCCCAGGATTTATGACTCTTGGGCCTCGTTCTCATGCACTGTTGACTTTATTTCTATTCCTGCACACTCCATCTTCTCGGTAGCGTGTTTTTGCACAGCGGGCACTGTTGCCCATGTTTTCTAGTTTTGCTTTTGTGTCTAAAACCTAATCATTCCACTTTGACATGCAGGGCACAGATGCATACAGTGCTAGTATCTGTGGTCTCCCCTGTACAGAAAGGAAACGTTCTGCTCTCTGGAGACGTGATAGGAAAATTGTTCCATGAATAACATATTTGAGTAAACACACAGGAGTCCCCTCTCCTCCTCCACAGAGCGTCGTCCTGGATTCTGACAAGTCCCGTTTCATCGCAGCCACTGAAATCGAGTTGGTGGATCTG